>CM053623.1:169928144-169984826 GCA_028646595.1 Phalanger gymnotis
AATCAATGCTGAAAACTAAAAATATTAAAAATAAATTTTAAAAAATGCTTCATTCAATCTATATGATCTTATCAATGTGGGCATGCCATACAATGGTTCAGGTGAGAACCCAACCTTGTCTTCTCTGTTAAGAAGCTGTGATCTCTGTGTTTGTGTGTCCCTTCCAGTTGTACCCTCTAGACCCATGCTGCCTGCCCTTCTGGCTGTGCAAGGAGCGATCCATGTTATACGGGCATAGATCCTGCATGTAGCTACTGCCTACCTGTTGGTTCACATCTTTAATACCAGTTTTTGCACAAATCTAATAATATTATGAAATCTAGTAAGCCCAGGATTGACTTTGATTTTTCAGTTTTTTAGTGATTGTCACATTGTCCTCAAGCCATAGAGAACCACTGGAAAAATGTTTGTATTTCAATGACGAATTTTTGTTCCAGGGAGAAGCTTGAGGTCATAATTTTCTGAATGTTATCTGCACATTCTACCTTTTGTTTGATATTGGGCTTCTGTAATGTCTGTCCAAAATATTGATGATTAATTCTTTAGGCTTCCCTGCCAACTGTCAGTCACAGCCTGGACAGCCAGTATTCTTCCATCCATTTGTTTTTCCCTTGGGGTGGTTAGAGTAGGTTTTCTTGGTTTGATTTTCTATCTCACTTAAGAAGCCCTGCGGTATTCTGTGGCTTGATGGAATCAGCACAGTATTATCCACAAACAGAAGCATCTGGAGGGCCTCACCATCCATGAGGAATCCCTCTTGCATTTCAACTCTGTACTAAATATTCTCCATGACACACCATTGTTCGTATATCTCCTTGTATTCTTTGCCTTGCTCGATATTCTTAACAGAATCTCAGAAGCCTATGTAAATTTTAAGCGGGCAGCAAATACCAAACCACATGTAATTACATTCTCTATGATAAAGTACTTTTCTTAGTCCTCATCATACATGAAAAAATGCTATTACCAGTTCTGGCAGGTTCTCTTAAGCATGGAGTGTGGGCCTAACAGTGGACTGCCAGGGACCAGCTTACCTAAGTTTAGAAAGGCTTATCAATAGAAGATGATTAATTTTTTGGCCTCAAAAAGTCTCAAAGATTATCACTTAAGTTACAGAGGAGCTGCTGCCATTTTTGTAGAAGATGGTCCATACCAACAAAATGCTCTTCATGATTCCTTCAGTAATTCAGTAGGTAATGGAATGCCATTAGAGACATGCTGAAGGATTTCTTTGGGGACAGTTTTCAAAGGTGTCCTTAGATGAATAATTTATGAGAAATGGATCTGTCAATGTATTTTGCTGACTTCTCACCACTTAAATGATAAGAAGAGAGCCTAACATCTCTCTCTCCCTCTCTTTAAAGGCATTAGAACAGAAAAGTGATAGGTACCATTTATCAGTTGCAATCTAGTTTTGCTTAGCTTTTGTGGGAATATACTTTGTAGAAGTACATTGGGAAGAATCTTTTGTTAAAAAGCACATGAATTAAAAAAAAATAGCGAAAGAATTAGAAGGACTTTCTGGAGTTTCCATTAACCTCTTCTATCCCAATAATGCAAGGCATATCTGTGTTCGATTGACTGTCTTAAAGGATTGAATAATAGGAGTGAATAAAGTAATGTGAATGTTTTGAACAAGATGAATACATTTGAGAATTCCAGAATAAGGGTTCTAGCCAATTAACTAAGTATTCTCTTTGATTCTTGACAATTAATCAAACTTAGTATAGCTAGTTTCACCCGACCTAGTCTTGGCCCCACCCCCAACCCCTCTTTCTCACCCACCTTACCATACCCTCTCTGATGCTACCTGTGTTTTTGTGCAAGTAGGGCCTACGAGCTTAAAATAGAGGTTGTTTTAGAAGGGCCTTAATAGAAATTTATTGGGGGCCAAATTAATGGTAGGAGGCCCTGAAGGAAGCTTATTGAGAGTTCATTCAGAAGCAGGGTAATTTTCCTCTCGAAGTTAAGTGTAGGTCAGTATTGCCTGAAACTTACATACCCAGTTACATAAATTTGCTTAATTTTCACCTAGCAAGCCCCAGGATAGATTTAGATCAAAATGAAGCCAGTGCTCAAAACTATCTTTTATATGATATCTCATAGTATTCCTTCCATCTGCTACCAGACTTTGGGTATCTGCTCTCTCATCTCTCTAATGGTTCCATGAGGGAATTGCCTAATTCTGTGTTTCCCAACTGTTCCTAATTCTCTAATTTCAGAGCCACTCCCTTCATCTTGATACTTTTTTGCTTCTGCACATTTTTAAACAAAGCAAAGCATGAAATGAAACAGTTAATCTTAATGGGTTCTTTCAGTAGCGATGACTATTAAATGTCATTTAACTGCCTTTTGAGACATTGGTCTTCTCAAGTTGTGCTAAATCATCTAGTCCTTGTGACTTTTGGCTTACTTCTATGGGAAGGCTGCAGTGGTTGTCAAGGTTTGGTGCCCTAAAGGTTTCAGGCCAATCCTGCACTCTGTAGTACTAAACACAAAGGTCTCCTTGATCTTTCTTTTACTTTTCTCCTCTTTACTTTGAATTTTAGGAAAAGCGTCTACACCGAACAGAGGCAGAATTACATCCTAGATTTATGTCTGATCACCTGCCCGTCAAGTCCCTTAAACATGAGGTGAGTGTGTGAAAGTAAGAGATAATGGAGCTATCCAGATTAAAGTTTACTTTTCATATGATGCATAAGTTTGAATTCTGCATTTGCTTTCTCAGGCTAAGTATAATTTCCTAATTTCTTACCTAGTCCACACACTGGCTTCTCTGCATCCTTGTTTTGATCTCTACTTTATCAGTCAGGTTTGATAAGCCTAATTTCCCTGTTGTTTACTATGGGCCCTCCTCTTTTTGAACTACACCCAATGCTGTGTTCACACATTCTGTGTACCTTCTCTCTTTCCCCACTATTCTTTATTTCTTTTGACTCTTGCCCACCTCAATCATTGGATTCAGTCCCTGTTCTCTTCTGCTTTGCTAAGGGTATTTCTCAGCTGCTCTCAAGGTGAGTTGATCTAGGCCAACAGAGTTGTGTATATTCTCCACATTTTTAATCATTCATTTGTTTTCAGTCTTATTAAGTGCTTTCACTGGATATTTGCTAAATGGAAGCAACTTAGTAGAAAAAAATCTTGTCCCGGGAGAGGCATTTTAATCCAGCCTTTGCCCCAGATAAGCAAATTAAGAGTCTTACTGTTACATTTTTGGTTTCAGAGACACAAATTGGAATGATGATCAAAGAGATGTCATGTAACTAAAGCAGTGATTACTTGTCATTTTCCTGGGCCTCTCTTTTCTCATCTGTAAAATTAAGAGATCTGGACTAGACAAACCAAGCTCCTTTTTAGGTCTCCCAATTCTAGCATACCATATATATAAACTTGTTTTTCACCTCAATAGAGACTTCATTTGTACTTTTCTTTTTTTACTGCTTCAAAAAAAAAAATAGAGCTTCCTTACTATTTTCAGGTAATTTTTAAAAGCAATTGTAATTTATCTCCACATTGGTAGTTCTGTAAGGAATTACTTCATATCCATGTTGCTTAAGTCTCTTATTCCCCCGGTAGATTTTAATTTTAGAATGACCTTTACCAATTGGGATCTAGCTTTTCTTCTTACTAAGTTTTCCTGCTTCAGATAGTGTCCCCTGTCTTTAATCCTACAGCTTCAGTTGTGAACACCCACTAAAAGTGAAGTCCCTTTCTATTCATTCAACTCAGCCTTGGGTGGAATCCTCAGGGTAACAATTTGGTTCTTCAGCATAGCCAGTCTCTCTTATCCCATAAACTCAAACCTAGTGTGTTAGAGGTGAATTTATTATTGTGATAAATTCATTACTCTTTTAAATAATTTTTTTAACATGTAAAGTTATGTACAAGTGATTCAAAGTGAAGAAAAGGTAGACAGAGAAAAATATAAACACTGCTTATAATAATATAGAAAGTGAAAACCCTGCTCAGATATAATGGTCATTGTTAGTACCATCCACTTAAAAGGATACAACTTTGCTTTCTGTGAATCAATAAACTTTTCAGGGAATGTACTTTATAGAAGGTGTTTGGGAACTGTTTGTGGTATGAAAGTAGCGAGTCATTTTTTTCTTAAGTTTCATAAACCTAACCATTAGGAAAATTTTTAAAGAGAGAGAAAGAGAGAGTGTGTGTGTGTGAAAGAGAATATAATCTTACATGAAATCCATAAGTAAAAAATGCTTTTGTTCCTCTACCTTTCCAGGTCTTTTCAGCTACCTTTTGACCTTGTTTTCTTCTCTTTGCTGTTTAAACATTTTTTTTCACTCTACATGTAGTTCTCCATTTCCTGTTCAACTTTGTGTATTTCCTTGTGTAATGTCATTATCCTTTTGAACCCTTTCCTTTTCTCATCCATAGCTGACATTAACATAGTCCCTGAAGTTTACAGAATGTTCTATATACTTCTTATTTGGTCCTTTCAGAAATACTTTTGATTATCTCTCTAGCTTTAGGTTAGAGTCACTCTGGTGAAAATTTGCAAAGGCAAAAATTATTGAGAATACTTCTTAGGGGGAAGAGGAATGAGTTTCAAAGCTATATTTTAGCTATTAAAAATCCCTAATGTAGAGCTCAACAGTCAGGCTTTTTTTTAATTCTTCACTGGTCACCCAGGAGGTCCAATTCTTCAGCTATAAGTCCTCTCTTAATTGCTACTTAGGTGGAGGATACCTGTGATGGGAATCCTCCTAGGATTTTCAGTGAAAGCTGTTAGTTTGGTAGACTCTGGATATTGCCATTGCCAAGGAGTTAGACGTGGCAGTTTGGTCTCTGGTGGGTTGGCAAAAAGTAGAAGGGGCCAGATAGGGTCTGATAGCAGGAGATGGAAGAAAGGAGGTTCTGATTAAATCAGAGGTTCTACTTCCAGTCCTGCAGGGGATTTCAGACAGGTGGTTCACATTAGATCCTTATTAAAATCCTCTTTAGTAGCTGGCTGCACTTAGTTAGAAAGGGGAAGGCTGCTGAAGACATTATGATGAAAGCAAAAAAAAAAAAAGACATAAAATGAGGCTGATCAGAGAAAGAAAAAAGGTGTCCCAAACCAATCACGGCTAAGCAACAAACAACCATTTACTAGGTTCCTACTATGTGCAAGGTGCTGTAATGGGTATTCAAGATGTGAAAAGCTTTCCTTGCCCTCCAGACCTTAGATTCTACTGAAAGATCCAGTATTTTTCAGATAAGTAAATTGCACATTAATTTGAAAGGGAAAACAGTACCTACAACTAGGACATTCAGGCAAGGACCTGGAAGGAAAAAAGCAAAAGGAAAGATGTAATGTGTTCCAGGCATGGGGGCCATCCTTTGCAAACTCATGAAAGGAGAAGAGGAAATGGCAAGTAAGCCACTTTGACTTGGGGCCCAGAGTGCAAGGTGAGTAATAATGAGAAATAAATTTGGAGAAGAGGGGTGAAGGCCTGCCTGCAAATGCCAATTAAGGCGTTTGTATTTTTTTCCTGTAGTCCATAAAGGAGCCAGTGAGCATTTTTGCTTAGAGGATGATGTCACACCTCTGCTTTAAGAAGATTATTTTTGCATCAGTGGAAATGGATTTAGGTATAAAGAGAGTGAAGTCTCTCTATATCTTTAAGGATCACTTTAGGTGCTATAAAGGCTTGTATAAAGCCTTCTAGGCCTAGAGCCATTGTGGAGTAATAGTCGGAACACTGACTATGGACTCGGGAAGCACTGCTTCCCACATACTAACTTTGTGGCGCCCTCTCCGACATCTTTTCCTCATGTGTGAAGTGACGGGTTTGGCTCGGTGGTCTCTGAGGTCCTTTCCAGCTCTAGAGCTGTGATCCCATCACTTCAGCTAAAAGTGATCTTCTCAGATTTTCAGTGTCTTGATTTCTCCTTTACCCTTATTGCGTTCCACTATGTCCTTTAATTGTGTTATAAGAGTTAGAGATGGAAGCCACCTTAAAAATTGCTTAGTTCAGACATTCTTAACACTTCTTAGGTTATGGATCCCCTCCTCAAAATAATCTTTTTAAATTTATAAAATAACATATGGAGGATTACAAAGGAAACTATATTAAATGATATTTTTCAGGATGTTTTTTAAAACAAGTTCACAGGCCCCATGTTAAAAACCTCTCCTTGTCCTAGAGGAAATGACTTGCCCAAGCTCATGAATAATACCTGGTACAGGAATTGAATTTGCTTCCTTTGACATGAGAGAGGCATGGGTGTCATGGACAGTGATGTGGCCTTAGAGCTTGGAAGACCTGGGGGAAGTCATTTACCCTCAGTATTCTAGGCCAGGGCTGTCCAATCTTAGGTTTTTATTGAAACAGTAGAGAATATATTTTGATTTGCCATTTTAGCGAGAGCTCTGTGGTAGCTCAACTTCGTTTACTATATCATTTATGTGAACTTCTGTGCTTGTAGCGGGCTGCATAAATTGCACTGTGGGCTGCATTTTGGATAGCCCTGGTCTAGGCCGTTATCTGGGGCTATAAGTTGCAGAGAAGATGCCTGATTGCACTGGTACGGTGAATTGTCTCATCTCAAGAGTGTTCCTTCCCTGTGAAATCATAGGTCAAATCCCTGTGCAAACTAACGTCTGGCCTCAAGTCGGCTTTACTGTCTCCTCTGAGACTTTTTAAGTTCCCATAGAGCAAAGATTCTTTTTCATCCTTGTATTTCAAGAACCTGCCTTTCTGTTTAATAAGCTGCTATGTAATGTTTGCTGAACTGCACTCTTGGCGTGTAAAATTGCCCCAACATTATAACTAAGTTTCCTATAGTTGGAAACCCCATTGGTACAACTTCTGGTCTTTTGATTGTTTGTCATTGTTCCCATGACATTCGTTCCACCGTCACCACCAGCATTTTCAAGGAAACCACTATTGGCATTAATTATGTTATTTTCCAAAATGCTCAGAGTAAATTAAAACTCATGTAGTATCTATTGAATATAGTAATACCCTATGAATACTGACCGAGGCAGTCTTCCTTAACAATCAGAGCTCTCCAAAAGTAGAATAGAGTATTTTAGGGTTAATAATTTCTTTTGTCCTTCATGGAGAGTGCGCATGACCACTTTTCAAGGATATTATAAATGGGAGTCTGCACTTTCAAACAAACAGACAAAACATTCAGGGCCATAGGATTGAGGATTTCAGACTTCTTTTTGTTTGTTTTGGAGGGGGAAGGCAAGGCAATTGGGGTTAAGTGACTTGCCCAAGGTCACACAACTAGTACATGTGTCAAGTATCTGAGGCTGGATTTGAACTCAGATTCTCCTGACTTCAGGGCTGGTGCTGTACTCACTGCACCACCTAGCTGCCCCTGGATTTCCAACTTCTGTGCTAAAAATCATCATAATGAAAGGTTGAAGTGCTTTTCAGGCTTGGTCCTACCTGAGTTAATAAAGGTATCATCTTTCCTAAGATCAGGGAGTATTTGTTATTAAGCAAACAGATCATCAGGCTTCAATGATTAGATAATTAAGAAATAATCAACAAGCATTTCTTAAGCACTCCCTATGTGCCAGGTACAGTGGAAGTCAGATCAGGAGTGGGACTTTGTTGGGCTAGGGTAGGAGATATGTGGGAAGTAGGAGAAGAACCATTTGAGTATTGGTATATCAACCTTCAGAGGTTTAGAATCACCGTGGCTAAATATAAAAAGGTAGTTGTGTGCTAACTATTGAGGAATGAATTCAGTCAGAGTATCTGTGGTAGGATTAGAGATCCTCCCAACCTTATGGTAGTTTGCCCTGCCTCATAGCACAAAGGAGATAGAGGTATGGGGACCAGATCCAGAAATAATAGTGGTGTCTTCCCTTCCCTTAAGAAGTCCTTGGAGGTCTGGAGGTGGAAAGAGTCTTGTCTATGGGCTGTACTCACTGCGCCACCTAGCTGCCCCTGGATTTCCAACTTCTATGCTAAAAATCATGGTCTATGGTGGAGAAGGCCCAAAGGGTAATGGAATTGGTCTGGGGCAGTTGCACTGTTTCAACAATCTGGCTAGCAGCAACCAGCTCACAGCAGAACACTGCAAAAGCCCAAGTCCTTTTGATCTGCTTTACTAAGGAAAGCAACGTTAAGGGGTTAACAAGCTTACTTTAATCCAGCATACAAATACCATACACTTAGTTCAGTGGAAAAAACCAGCACCCTGAACTTCAGAGCAAATACAAACAAACTACAAACATCGACAGAGAGGCCAAATACAATTCATAGTTACCAACATCTAGGTTCAGCCCTCGAGCTTATAACAAGGGCTGGCCCAGAGTCACGGGCCCCACCACGGCTGTGGGTCAGAGCTCCGAAAAAGACAAAGCCAACCCTGGTTTTATATCTTTTTCAGGATCAAGGGTGAGTCACGCATGCGACTCACCCATGTGGTCTAAAAGCCTCTGACATCACAAACATGTCACTCAGACCCTTGTAAACTAGGCTTTCTCTTGAGGCAAGGCGGTCATCAAGGATTCCTAATTTAATCAAGGAAATAAAGGCCAAACTCTTCAAGGGCACTTGGTTTGAACTTAGTGTTAAGAGCCCATTTTGACTGCCAACACATGCACTAGTTGGGAATGGCCATAGGACAGTGTCTGTTGAAATAAATGACCTAGGAATCCTCTTTGTTGGAAGAAAGTTTGAGAGAAAGAGTTGAGGTTCTACCATGAATCAAGCCTGAGCAGAATATATTGGCATATATCCAAATCCAACAGGAGCAAACCCTGTTGCCACAGAGGCAAAATTTTGTATTATCTTTGTAATATATACTCACTCCATCTCAAATTAATAACTTGTTTTGTTTTTCCAGACAGTACTGTAATCCTGTTATCTTTGTGTTTTCTGTTTTTCTTTATTTTTTTCCTGATCAGATTTAAAAAGCTAACCCTAGATACTCTTCAACCCTTCTCCAATGATATAAATGCAGATTACTGCCTTGCCACGACCATGCCAGTGTTTTGTTTTTATTTTTTAATTTCTTTTTGTTATCTTGTTTTCACATCACCCTCATTTCTAACCATATCCTTTTCTCCTACCTTCCCCAGTCATCACTTTTACCAAAGAATGAAAAATAAAAAGGGAAACTAAACTTAATCATCAAATCAAATGCATTTTGATGGTATATTCCCTAGTCCCCCAACTCTTTAAAAAAGGGAAAGAGGTATATTTTTTCATAAGTTTTTTTTTTCTCCATAATTATTTGTAAGTAACAGGGGCAGGGGGCGGGGAGGGAGAAAACACAACAGCAGCTGCTTTAGAAAATCCCAGTGCCCCCTTGTATTACTTTTTTTTTTCCCACCTTTTCCTCCATCTTTTGAATCTAGAAACTCCAAAGTAGTGTTTATAGTACCTTTCTAAGTGGGGAGAAGTCCAGAAAGCATACTGAAAGAGATTCACTCACAGTCGCACAGATTAATGAAATTAAATCTGTGCTCTCTTGAGTGACTAAGCCATCCACTCATCTGTTTTTCTCTCTTTCAAAGGGTCATGTACTTTGTGAAAAATATCAGAACTAAAACCTTTTCTTGTCTTAGCATTTTCTGTGTCCATATCCCAGCACTTAAATTCCATGATTCTTTAATTCCTTTCTCTGGAGTCACTTAACTTCCTAATGTCTGTACTTTTGCACAAAATTTTATTTAGGCTTACATGCAGTTTTAAATTTGGGCTAAATAATAATGATTTAACTCATATATTTACCCTTGATTTTCCAGCTGTGTAGATTGCCATTCCCCCAAATGTATAAACTAGTACTGTATTCTTCCAGCATGATAAGATTTTATACTTGTCTGGTTTCTCCCAGGAGACCCCTGTGCTCAGCAGAATAGAGAAGCAGAGGCGAAAGGAGGAGGATGAGGAACGCCAAATCCTTTTAGCCGTGCAAAAGAAAGAACAAGAACAAATGCTCAAGGAGGAAAGGAAACGGGAAATGGAAGAAAAGGTCAAAGCAGTAGAAGGTATATGTGCTTTCTCCATGAATAAGAATAAATTCAGCACAAGATATTGCTGCTGTCATATATGGTACCAAGTCAGACTCCACGTGTATATGCAAATCCTTGCCTTGGCCGCCCCCTCCTCCCCTCGGGGTCTTTTCAGTGATTTTCTTCTTCCATGATTGTCCATCTGTGTTCTCCTGGTTCTTTTCTTGCATGTGGTTAGTGTCCCTTCTCGTGGAGATACTTCTCATTACTGTTTTCATAATATACTGCATCCCGTTTCCTCTGTGGTGCTTGGAAATAATTTAAGAAGATATGTAATCACACAGGAATGTTGTGAGAAAAATGAGAATTTTTATGAAAATAGTTTTTCAAGAGGCCTTGTATGTAGCATAGCAGTAGAGACACTTGCAGTCAGGAAAATCTTGGTTCAAGACCTATAGAGAAATCACTTAACCTCTCTTTCAGTTAACTCTTTTATACTGTTAAGTCACAGACAGGATGCTCATCTGCACTGAGTTCTAAAGTGATTGAAGACATTCTTTTCCATTCTTCTCTAGTTCAGCTGTATAGTGCAGGGACGTTTTTCTGGTCTATAACCTGGCATTCAGTCCTTTCTTGTTTAAATAGAACAGTAGTCTTACCTTTTTTTTATTGTGCATTTTTATTAGTTTTTTTAAGGTATTTTTTTAAATATATAGAAAACAGACAAGAATGAGATAAAGGTAAAATAAACATTATTTAATAATTTTTAGTGATAAAAAATCCTTTTGTTCTTAATAAAAATGCATATTTCATTGTGATTGAATATGGTTCTTTTGGGGGGGAAATTTTGGTTTGTGGGCTTGAAGGTCCAATTCTAAGCTCAATTTATTCTGATACATAGTTTTAATGTCCATTAGATCTGGAAAGGATACCTCACAAAGTTGGAAGGAAGTGCATTATTGGTTTGGACACCAAATCATGATCTTAGTTTTTTTCAGTTCCATTTACCAGTGAGGCAAAGGTTTTTGTTTTAATGGACTTTTACTGATGTCAGTCATCTGTTCTTGAAAACTAATCAAAAGGCATTGCAGTTTTATATTTTTTAACAAATGGGTTTAGAGCAATGATATTCTTTGTTTAGAAGATTTTCGTAAATAGAATACAAAGTTCTGTTTTCAAGTTTTTTAATATGCAGGTATAACTTAATGACACAAAAGCTTAGTAGATGGTAACAAAAGGTTAGTTTTTAAATGTCTCACTTACCATGATTACTTCATTTTATCATTAGTTAATATCCCAAGGCTTAATATACACTCAAGGTGAGGTTCATCATTAATACTAGTGATGTAAATTCACATTTCAAATAAGCTTCTTGATAATTCTGATTTTTTTGGCCCAACTTGTCAAATCCAATTAGATTATTATTATTTGTACCTCATGATATGATTGTGCTATACTAAGGAATAGAAGGGATAATTCTGTTTTCTTGTTCGACTATACTTATGTTACAACTATTATCTTCAATTTGCAGCTTCTTTACAAGTGATTAAAGAAATCACTTGTCTATTTTGTGAAGGTTAATTTAGTAAAAACTAGACGACATCCATAAGTCCATTTAACTTGGCACATGTAAACCACAACATGTGTTTATTACTTAATCAGACAAAACATTTTAGAACTTAGAATTGGACCTTCAAACCCGCATATCAGAATGTTAAATCAAGATTTTTTTTTCCAAAAGAGAAACATTCAATCACAATGAAATGCATTTTAATAAGAGCAAAGGGTTTTTTTATCACTAAAATAATGTTAAATAATTATTTCATTTTCATGAACATTTATTTCAACAAAATGAGCAAGTGTTTATGGATGTCATTATCAACCTTTCCCTCCTTGTTGTGGAACTTCCATTAGTCCCTTAGGGTTTCTCACACCCTGTATATGATATATTACCCATCTGACCTGAATGCACTCAACTGTATGTGTCACCAAATGAGAATGCCTGTGTCAATCTGTTTATGTGCCTACGTGCACACACATCTGGTGAAGTGTAAATTCTTTCTTAATTTTCTTTTTTGGAGACCACTGGAGTAGAAAATTATTCTAAATCTAGATTATGTCCATGTAGCAACTGAATACATATCTTAAACACTGCCGTAGTAATTATGCCTATTCTGCCAGTTCCATTTAGAAGGTAATGCTGATAAGCTTTGGTTATGGCTTCAATCCCCCTATCACCAGTTAAGTAGCTGTTCTAGAGTTTTTCGAGAAACATCTGGGTAATCAACAAAGAAACAGGATTGTTGGGGGGGGGGGGCAGGGACATAGTCTAAATTAAAATCAACTCCCTGTTGTCCAATAGAAATGCCTTTTGAGTTTTAAAAACTATTTTATTAATTTTTTTTTGCATTATTGTCACTTCCCTACCATTGCTTCTATATAACTTTAATAGAGATTTATACTATATGGGTAATTTGAGTTGGGGCTCACAGTTGACTGGAGGAAAGTTGTCTTGACTGGTTTGGGGCCTCATGCAAGTTGTGTGCTTTGTCTGATTAAGTAAAGCATATCCTATATTCATTGTATTGTTACCCTGAGTGCATGGATGGGAACTGAGTGTCCTCCTTTTTCATGGAGATACAGACATGAGCCAAAGTTAGAGCAGTTGCCCCCGGGATTGGATTGGTCCATGTAAAGCCAGGGCTGGGTTTCTGGTTTGTGAAACATTTTACCTGTATTGTATTATTGCTCCTCACAGCATACCTGAGAGGTAGTATAACTATTTTGTAGATGAAGAAACTCAAATTGCAACTTTTTTTGTCACAGAGCTAGAATTTCAACTCAAATCTTTCTTCTTCTAAGTTAAGCATACACACTTTAAATATAGTAATTTTTGTTCCCTTTTCTGAAGGCAGAATTGAATTTACCCTTTGAGAGATTAGGAAAATACCTTGGGGGACCTAAGTCTATGTAGATGAATAGTTTGGAGGTGCCCTGCAGATAACCTTTGTGTACATACATGTAGCCCATCACTAGGTAAGAGAGGGTAGGGGAAGATAGATTAAAATTTGGCCTTGTCTGATGACTGGCCGTTCTGCCTCTCCAGCACATCCTCTATATTAACATGAGTTTGTTCACAGACTGTTTAGGATTCCACATAGGAGTAATTACCTGGTGATAAGCGAGAAGAGCCTGGCTGTATCACCTAGCCCTATTCCAATTATAGATGCCACTCTGTTCTCAGTTCTAGCTAGATCCATTGCCAGCACTTCTACCAAGACTTGAGGGAGCAAAGCAGGGCATGGAGCTCAGTGGAAAGAAAGTAGAAGATAAAGGAGAGGAAAGAGGACAGAGGCAGTTGGTATGTGTTCAAGCTTGATACTACCTTCGCCTCCCCACCTCGCTGTGTTTGTACATCTCTAATGCACCTATATATTATTGTATATTGTGAATGCCTGGGTAGGGACTAGGTCTTACCTAAATTTATCTCCCCCAGCACCCAATACAGTGTTCTGGTGACGCAGTAAGTTTTTAGTGTCTCTTGAACTCAATTCCATCTTCACTTAACAGATGTTTGAGTGTCTATGACATTGTAGTATATAGGTGCCCATTTTTCCTTATAAATGTAGAATTCTATGCATCTGTGTTTGTGTGAAGTTGAGCATAGGTTTTGTCAGTGAGAGAAGAGGAGAATAAATCATAGACATCAAGGGAGAGAGATCATTCGTTTCTGTCTCCTTTCTTTTTCTGTCTTCTTCTCTACCCACTTTCTTCTTTCTTCTGCTTAACTTAAACTTAAGAATTAGTAGCAGTGAGAGGAATGGGTCCCACTAATTTATACTTCCCCAAAAGCTGTTTAATTGAAAACGCAAGGGCTCATCATATTGGCAAAAATAGCTCCAAACAATTGATTTAGTTCAGCGTTTGCAGATCATTTAAGAATTAGAATTTGCAATCTTAGCTAGATGGAAAAAGCTTATTAAGAACATTCTATGGAGTGCAGATATAAGCAACCAGTATGAGCCTTGCTCCCAAGGATCTAACATTATATTAGAGGAAGATAACACCCACATAAAGTGAATCTGGAAAAGTGGGGTGGATTATACAACTGTAAATTGATACAACTATCTTCATTTGCAATATGCAATAAAATGTACATTATATCCTTTTACCCAGTGATCCTATTACCAAGATCTATGTAATCTAAGTTATTAATAGCTTCACTTATAAAACTTTGGATTTGGATTTGTTTCCAACTCCAGAAGTCTAATCACATAAAAGTGGCTAAGCAGATTTGTTAAATCTATTAAACAACAGGTATCGTAACACAGAGATGACAAATGAAGAGAAATAACATAAAAAGTGATACAAAGCAGACTACTCAAAAAAACTTTTGAGTAAACCACTAGAAAAGCTATGCTTTACATGATTTTATTTGTGGGTTTATTTCTGATTTTATTTGCATTTATTAAAACAGTTAAGTTTTATAGTAAAAAATTATCTTTTATTAAAAAAAAAACAGTAGTGTTGTAAAGAGGCAAACAAGTTTATGTACATAGTCATAGAATATTACAGAAGGACCTTAGAGAAAATTCAGTTGAGTCCTTTAATTTTGTAGATGACTTCCCTCAGTTCATATAAGTTGATTGGTGTCAGATACTAGTCTGCAAACCAGATCTGTTAATTCCTAGTCCAGCAGTCTTTTTAGTATACCATAGTATACTTCCTCTTAGAGGAAGATTGCATTAGGTTGGGGGCTAGCCAAAGGTAAAATCTATACAATCTATAAAATCTGTACTATTTTTTTTAACTGTAAAGGCAATTATTATACTTAGAAATAATAATTTTTTTACTGGACCAACATAAACAGAGTTTTTGCCTTGACCATTCTGCCCACTGAGAGAATGTAGTCAGATGATTTTTTTTTTTATAAAACACACACCTTAACACTGAAATGGATTAATTAAGATTTTAATGTGTCCTCTATCTACCACTGAATGACTAGCATTGGCAAAGGTGGCAATTTTCTCTTACCTCCCCATGTTTAAAAATGTCTCTAAGGAGGAAAACTCTTGGATATTTAAGAGAGACCTTATCAGGCTTCTGTGTTGTGTGGCCTCTATTCACTTGGCTTGCAAGTAATAATGCTTTTCATTCTCTCAGATCGAGCCAAGAGGAGGAAGCTCAGGGAAGAACGTGCATGGCTTTTAGCCCAAGGGAAAGAGCTTCCCCCAGAGCTCTCCCATTTGGACCCGAGTTCTCCTGCCAGAGATGAAAGAAAAGCGAAGGATCTGTGAGTATCAATGAGAGTGAAAACAGTTCTGTTCATCACGGTCTTCTATCATATACGTACTCTCAGGTAGGACTTCGAATTTTCTGTAGACATCTTGGTGATGGCAATGCAGATAAAAAGTGTAGATGGGTTATGAGATGTCTTTGGAGTGTTGTGGGCACTTACTAATGATGCTCTAGAGGCCTTCTGCTACCCTGTGAGAAATACAACCCTATGTGTACATAGAGCTGCTTCTTGATTTTTGGTTCTTTGGAGAGTCTCACATTTCTAAGATGGCACATTTGTGTATTTTTACTTCTGGAATTTTTTAAGGGAATAATGATTTGAAGCTTAAAAATTCTCATTTTCTGTTTACCTTTTATTTATATATATATGTACACACACACACACACACACACTCTACTCAATCAGTCACTTTCTATAAACTTCTGAGATTTTTCTGTATTTATATTTTTATGCCTGAAAATATCAATCCACATTGTGGTAAAGTTGAACAAAGATAGTCTACTTGCTATAAACTATTTGAGACTGCTATAATTTTATAACTACAGCTACGCGATTACGACCAGTAGAGAGACTGAGTGAGATGAAATGTTGCTAGTAATTTTTACTTTTTATCACTTCTAGCTTTGATCTGGATGATGAGTTCACTGCCATGTACAAAGGTCAGTAGTACCTATTCTCAATATTCTATTCTTGAAACGAAAGTGTTTTGCCTAAGTTTAAATCTGAATTTTAAAACTATCCATTTCTGACTACCAGTTCTGGATGTCGTGAAGGCTCACAAAGACTCTTGGCCCTTCTTGGAACCTGTAGATGAATCTTATGCCCCAAACTATTACCAGATCATTAAGGTAGGCAACCTTTTTTTTTTTTAAAATCTTTAAATATCATTGTATAATGAAGAATTGTGAATGGCTTATCTCTTCTCAGTAATACAATGATCCCAGACAATCCAGAAGGACTAATGATG
The DNA here is from genome assembly GCA_028646595.1 of Phalanger gymnotis. Classification (NCBI taxonomy): domain Eukaryota; kingdom Metazoa; phylum Chordata; class Mammalia; order Diprotodontia; family Phalangeridae; genus Phalanger; species Phalanger gymnotis. The sequence continues at coordinate 169,944,339 of CM053623.1, forward strand.
AAGCATACTAACCACCTCCAGAAAAAGAACTTATATTATCTGAATACAGACTGAAGCATGCTATTTTTTACTTAATTTTTTCTTTTTAAATCATCTTGTACAAAATGACTAACATGGAAATGTTTTACGTGATTGTATATGTAGAACCTGTATTTGAGTGCTTACCGTCTAAGGGAGGGGTAGAACTTGGAACTCAAAATGTTTTCTAAAAAACACAACAAATGTTTTTAAATGATTTAATATGTAATTGGTGAGGGTGGGGATAAAATACGTATTTTTAAAAAATCTTTAAATATCACTCCTATATGTTAGTCCCTCAGACACTTAAGTCTTTAAGAATAAAGTTATCACCACATGGGTCAGATTCTTCTCCAATACTGAAAAGAGATTCTTTCTTTAATATGTTCTAATTAAAGGTGTGTGTCTCGTTTCAGGTCCCCATGGATATCTCGAGCATGGAGAAGAAACTGAACGGGGGCCTCTACTGTACAAAGGAAGAGTTTGTCAGTGACATGAAGACTATGTTCAGAAATTGCCTAAAATACAATGGGGAAAGTAGTGGTAAGATTGGATTTTTCTCTCTTAGCAGAGTTATGAAAAAACATTCCACGATGCAGTGCAACCCAATAGAACCTTTTCATTCTTAAAGAATGATTTTATGAAGCCATATTTGGACCTATGTCATTGCAAAATACCACGTCGGAGGCAAACCTCATTTCAACAATAATTGCTTTTAGCAGTTGTGCTGGAAAGGTGATAGGTCTGAGGTAATGATGAGGACGTTCAGTCAGATGCATTCTCCCTCCGGCCTCCTCTCTAGTCTTATGTATGCATCTCCAACTTTCTCTCCTCCATGCCAGTCCAGTTGAACCACTCTACACATGACCCTGTCCTCCTCTCCGCAACCTCTTCCTCTGAGACTTGTGAGCCTTGAATGTTAGAGGAGAGGGAAAGGGGATAAAAAATGATTTTGGTTTTTTAGGTTTTCTTGCCCCCTTCCGTTAAGGATACTTATAGTTTGAATTTTTAATTCCAAGTGACTGTGCTGATGGGACAGATTTAATGGCTGTCAAAAACAACAGCTGTTTGGACTTTTCTACTTTATATCAGCTTGTCTCAGGTTTTTTTCTGTCCTGGGCTACATGGAAGCCATTCACAAAAAATAAAAAAAAGTTCTACAGAGAAGACTTCCCAGGAATTAGGATCGCCACGTTATAATTCTTGACCATTGTAGATTTTAACCACATATAACCTTTGAGTGTATTATATCAACCACTAGGGGGTGCCATTGGCTTGGTTGTGATTGAGAATAAATTCTCATCAATTTCATATGTGCCTAGAATTTACCACTTTTCAAGTGGTTGCTTAAGTGGCCTATACAGATCCCACCTTGAGGTTTTTTCATCTCATTGTTGTGTTCTTCTTTTTCTGTTGTGAATTTAGCAATAATCAACAAATGCAAACATTTCCATATACAAAGAAAACAATAAAGAGGATTATATAAGAAAATGAATCTATAACATAGTAAGTTTTAAAAGAAATGTATTATTTAACAAGAGAGTAACAAAATTGCTTATTTGAGCTCCTTTGCACAACGTTTGTCTAATGCATTTTTAAATGTTTTATTGATTTTTTTTTAAGTGCCTGTCACTACCCACTGACCCACCTACTTCCCCCTTGCCCCCATGGCAGCCATCTCTTGTAATAAACAGGTACTTAAATATATCAGATCATTCTGTACCTCTAATCCTTCATCCTCTTTTGAAGTCATGACTGGTTGCTGCCTGGGTCATAATTCTGAGGTCATTCAGAGCTTTTCCCTTATCCACATTATTGTGGTCATCAAATAATTTGTTTTCCTAGTTCTGCTTCATTCCGCAGAAGTTCATAGAAGACTTTCTGTATTTCTACAAATCCATTGTATTCATCATATCTTGTGACATCATATCTGTTATATTCATATACCCCAGTTAGTTGTCCATTTCCAAATTACGGATACTTCTGTTATTTCCAATTCTTTGCTCTGGCAAAGATTTCTCAAGGGTCCTTTTCCTCTGTCCTGGGGATCCATGCCTAATTACTACATTTTGCTCTGAATACAGAGTATACCAAGATGTCTGACAATTTAGAGAGGTGTTTCCATCGGGCAATGCTAAAGCATTTTCCTGGTGAAGATGGAGACACAGATGAAGAGTTCTGGATTCGAGAGGATGAGAAGCGGGAAAAGAGGAAGAACCGAGCTGTGCGAGGGGGTGCAGGGAACATTTGGACCCGATCCAGAGACACTGAGGGATCCAGCAGGAGACAGCAGCCTTTGGAGAATGGGGGAAAGCCCCTGCCACCACCACATCGAGCTTCCTCCTCTACAGATGACCAGAGCATCAGGACCCTGCAGCCACCTAGGGAGGTGGGTCCTTCCAATGGCCGAGGCTTCTCTCATCCTTTGCATTTTGGTGGGATGCCCAGCCAGGCACCTCTTTTAGGCCAGATGGTAAGGAGTAATCTAAATATCGTTGTGGTTTCCCCTATATAGTGAATATATAGAAGGAGTGGAAGACTCTTTAGCCAGTCTTCATATCACATTTTTCTCCATGTCCTGTCATCCATCCCTTTCTTGATGTCTCATGCTTGATATTCTTTCAAAACCTATTCCATATTATCTTTCTCTTTAAGGAATTCTGCCACCTTATACCTAATGTCCGATATTTCTGTTTCCCCCCTACCGCTCTTCCCCACTGGTCTCCAGAGGCCAGCAGTGCCAGGAACATTTGGCCCCCTTCATGGATCTGATCCAGTTAACTTGTACGGGTCACCCAGAGTACCAGAACCACACCCTGGAGAATCTGTTCAGCAGCACCAGCACTTTGCAATGCAAGTAAGAGACCTCAAAAACTGAAGTGGCAAAGATCCCATGGGCATTAACTCTGAAACCATGTTCTGTCTTTTAGTTTAATTTTAGCTTCTGATCTTTTTAGAAAGTCAGTCTTGTCGGGCCTATGATGGACAGAATAAGATGGGTATCATTCAGGGCACGTAGTGAACCTTCTCTCTTGCCTTTGTCTTGTTTCAGCCTCCCGTTGGACTAAATGAACACAGAGGGCCAGAAGAAAATCAGGTGTGTGGAGGGCTGACTCATTTCTCTACCATGGGACCACATCCTGGATCCTTACAACTTGGGCAGATGGGTGGCCCTAGCCAGGATGGTAACATGTATCCCCCAGCACAGTTCCAGGCAGGATTTATTCCTCCCAGGCATAACGGGCCTCCGATGAGACAAGAATTTCCTGAAAGTTCAGACGTACCCCCTCCCAGTCACATGTACAGACCATACAAGTACCTGAATCGAGTACACTCTGCAGTCTGGAATGGAAACCATGGGGCAACAAATCAAGGTCCCTTGGGTCCAGAAGAGAAGGCCCCTGTAGGACCAGGAGCTTCTCTCCAACCTCGAATTCTTAGTCACATGATGGATCCACGAGGAATGAGATCATCTCTGACCCCAAACCAATGGACTGAACAGTCAAGTTTCCTACCTCATGGGGTTCCTCCTTCAGGGTATATCAGGCCGCCCTGTAAATCTACTGGACAGAGATTACAGCAGCCACCAGCACAGAGCTCTTTGTTTGGGGGACCCTCCCCAGCTCTTCGGGGAGTACAAGGAGGAGAGTCCATGATGGACAGCCCAGAGATGATTGCCATGCAGCAGCTCTCATCCCGTGTTTGCCCACCAGGTGTGCCTTACCATCCCCGACAGCTTCCTTCACCGAACCTACCTGGTCCTTTTCCCCAGGTAGCTCATTCAGCAGCAGTAAGCATGTCCACCTCTATGCCAGCCTTGGAAACCAATGGGAGTGCACAAAACATCAGCGAAACAAAGGAACCTGATAGTAAACAAGGTACCCTCTGAGTTTGGCTTTTACTTTAATTTATAATTGAGTGAATCGAATGAAGGATTTCCAAAATCAGAATGACAACTGATTTCTAGGCTCCTTTATCCACAGGTCTGCCTGCAAAGTCAGACAAACTATCAACTCTGTAATAATTCCCTTTGCATTGAGGATATTATCTTGCTAAAAGTTATGATTGATGAAAGTTAAGAAGTAGTTCTCTTGCAGCAGTTCTTTTTCTGTGTTGCCTTTGTGTCTTCGTGACTCCATTTGGAGTTTTCTTGGCAGAGATACTGGAGTGGTTTGCCATTTGCTTCTCCAGCTTATTTTACAGATGAGGAAACTGAGGCAAATAGGACTAAGTGACTTGCCCAGAGTCACACAGCTACTAAGCATCTGAGGCCAGATTTGAACGCTGAAGAGTTTCTGACTCCAGGCTTGGCACTCTAGCAACTGTGCCACCAAGCTACCTCATTTACCAACATAGTATTCCTAAAAACTATCCCTAGCATTAGTGAAGAAGGAATGCAGATTATAAATTCTTTAAACAGCCACTTAGAAAAGCCACTTGAGAGAACGAACACCATGAAATGAGTAGAACGGGAATGGGTTTGTGTTATTAATGCTCAGATAAGGAAGCTAAGACTTGTGGAAATTAGGTACAGTCAGGGTCATATAATCACTAAGTGGGTAGAACTCGGATTAGCTCGTTAAGGTGCTTAAATACTGGCATCTGAATCCTTTGCTTGATCTACTCAATGAACAGCCTTCTCCCATTTGGATTTTAAATGTTGGTTGTAATTCAGATGTTTAGAGAAGACCCACTTGAATTTATATTCCACTTTTAAAAGGGTTTTGTTTCCTCAGTGGAACCCTACAGTTACTTCTCTAGGGGATGGTTTTTGTTCGGAGGGCATAGTGATGACTAAAGCTTACTTCAGTAAACCTCTTCAGAGCCTTAGCAGAAGCTGAAGGTAACTTTGAGATGTAAATGGAGAGAGGGAGAAGCGTTTCTCTAACTTGCGTTTAGAGACCTCTTAAAAGCCAAGTTAGAATGAATCGTTGTTCAGAAGCCCTTTTCCCCATAACCAGGGAGGCTTTTTGATGGGCTATCAGTAGTACCCTGAAGAATCCCAAGGTTCTGATTAGCTGTTTAAGAGGATGAATTGATTTGATTTTACCAAGTTTTCTCAGGGAGCTAAATACTAGATAGGATATGCAAGAAATGATTACTCTGTGCTCCATTCAGCGTTAGTCACATTGTCGCACATATGGTATGTCAGATTAAACTATAGCTATGGCCTTTCTGAGTACCTGAGAATTAGTGTTGGTCCTCACCCTCTCACCCTGTCCTTCCTCTGCCTTCTGGAGTAACTTCCCATGCTGTTTGCTGTAGGAAGTAAGAGGTCCTTCTCAGCGACGGTAGTCCACAGTCTTTTTTCTCCCGTCTCTGGACTTTTTGACCCATCCCTTTTGCCTCCAGCAGGTTTTGATGCTATTCTTTTAGCATTTTTTGAGTCTCCTGTTGTCAGAGGAATTTCTCCACTTAATAGTTATTTTTCAGTCGTGTCTGACTTCATGACCCCATTTGGGGATTTTTCTTGGCAAAGATACTAGAGTGGTTTGCCATTTCCTTCTCCAGTTCATTTTACATTGGAGGAAACTGAGACAAACGGGGCTAAGTGACTTGCCCAAGGTTATACACAGTGTCTCAGGCCAGATTTGAACTCTGTTCTTCTTGACTCCAGGGCCAGCACTCTCCTCACTGCTTCACCCTAGCTGCCCAATTTCTGTACTGCCCATCTCCATTTGACAGATATGACTCTTAGTAAGGTCCTTCCAGGACTTGGACAGACCTTTGTTGAAGCATTTGTTAAACTCTTAGTGATAGATCTCACTTGCAGGTTCCTGAAGAGTTAGGAACAGCTGTGGACAGACTGGCATTGCCACTGCTGTCTCCTTTGGGAGCGCTCAGACTATCCCGTCATGGAAGGAAGGCAGCATGTGCCTTAAATAAAAGCTTAACTTGACTTTCCAGTGTCCGCCTTAAAAATGCTTTGTCTCCACAAATACTGTTCTGATTGTTATCCTCTTTTCCTTTGTGTCACAGAGCCTAGACTTGAGGAGAAACCTCCAAGCCTTGGTGCTCCAGAGGGAACATACCTCACACAGCTACCTCATTCCAAACCACCCCTGCAGACTGACTGCATTAGGCAGAATTCACCACAGGATACAGAAACAGATGGCCCGATGGTTAAAAATGACTCCTCTCAGTCTGGGGAAAACTGTAAAGCAACCAAGGGCAAAAATGCCTGGCCAACAGAAGGCAGCTACCCGAGCCCCACTGCCCAAGGCTGTATGAGGGACCTTACAACCATAGCAGATAGAGGGGGCCTTCCTGAAAATGGAATCATTGGAGAATCGTCCCCTTGTGGCTCAGAAGAAAAGGGACTAGGGGGTGGCACCTCCGAAAAGCCACTTTGCCCCCGAAACAAGACGTTTCAGGAAGCGGCTATACCTTGCACAGGGCCGAATTCCAGTACTCCTCGGAACATAGATGCAAGTTTGATGGGCAACACTGTCAACCAGTTCCCCCCTCTATATATGCCTGGCTTAGAATATTCTAATTCAGCTACACATTACCACATCAATCCAGGTCTTCAAGGTTTTGGTCCTATGATGGCTGGGAAACAACCCCCAGTATCACATCCACAGCCTTTTCCCCCTCGTGGTTTTCAGCCTAGCAACTCCCACTCAGCTGTGTTTCCTCGATATCGTCCTCACCAAGGCATCCAGTACTCTTATCAGCCACCACCTCAGCCTTCCTTCCACCACTATCAGCGAACTCCTTATTACACATGTCCACAGGGCTATTCTGACTGGCAAAGGCCTCTCCATCCCCAGGGAAACCAGCCCGGGCACCCAGCTCACCAGACTCCCCAACCAAGGCCACTTTTCTCAGATAAAGGGACTGTAGCTAATCTGCAGGGTTGTGAGGCACTCGGTGCCACTCTAGCATCCCCAACTCGAATTGCTGTGGTGGGTGCCAAAGTGGTACCAACAGATGGGCAGAATCTAGGGCCCAAAGAAGAAAAACTAGATGAATCCATTGAGAGGCCAGAGAGTCCCAAAGAATTTCTCGACTTGGACAACCACAATGCAGCTACTAAGCGACAAAACTCTGTGCCCGCTAATGAGTTCCTCTATGGAGCTCCTTCCCCAGCCCTGAGTTCAGGGATGAATTTTACTTCATCTGCTTTCCCACCCCACAGCATGATGTTACAATCAGGGCCTCCTTATGCTTCTCAACATACAGCCAGTCATTTTCAGCCTAGGGCCTATTCACCAGTCACTGCTCACCCATCTCATCCAGCTGCTGGCCAGCCTAATGGCCTTCCCCAGGAGGGCCCTCTCTACCGCTGTCAGGAAGAGAACATGGGTCACTTTCAGGCCATAATGATGGAACAGAGGGGCAACGTTAGTGGAATGGGAGGACCTTTCCAAGACTTATACAGATCATCAGGGTAAGAATTGATTTCTGGTAAGAGGATGAAGTAATGTTAAAACATACACGTTGGTACTTTGGAAAAGAATTGTATAGTGGTCATTGACCTTATAGACCTTATCAGAAAGTTTATCTGGCATGGCTAATATATTTGTTTTGCAATGGGTAATGACTATATTTATTTGTTACAAGCCAAGGCTCTACTTTTTTGGTGGGGCAGGGAGGCATTTAGGTTCATTGGGAAATTACAGTGGTAGGGTTTTTTTAAGCTTCTAAACAGCCTTTTTTTTTTTTTTAATTTAAGTTGCATTGACTTTTAGAACTCAGTTCTGACTTTGATATTTTCTAAATAATTAGAGTGATTAGGTTTTTACATGGATCTGCTTGTCTTCATTAAAGGCTATTAATTCTAGGCGATTTTACTAAAAGAAACTAACAGACCATAGTTGGAGCATATTATAGCCATTGCCATGTGACTGTTTAGTGGCTTGGGGTCTAAGATTTCCAAAGGTTCGGGGAATAGTAGAATGGACAGCTCAGCAAAGGAATTGTGATATAGGATTGCTTCTTTATAACACTTGAACCCTTGTCTTTTCTCTATTGGCAGTGCAAATTAGCAAGAGTCATGTAGCCCTCTGTATACAATTTAAGGTCTGTGGCTTTTGCCCCCAACAAGTTGAACTATAAACTGAAAAGCCTTTAATTTAAAAATATCAGCTGAAAGATGTTTAGAAAAGGAAAACAATAGGGATTTTTATGTATATTAAGTATTTTCCATAAATATATCCTTACCCATACAGAGTCAGTTCTTGAGAGCATTTTAGGTTGAGACAACTGAGAGCCTTTTCCCTTTCATTTATTCAGCAAGCATTTATTAAATGCTTACTACGTGCCAGGCACTGCTAGGTACTAGAAATACAAAGAAAAACAAAATAATTCATGCTCCCAGAGACCTTACATATTTTGCTTTAGGTATACTAATCCAGTTTAGAGAAAGCCTGTTTGGGGACCATGATCACACAATGTAGGAATCTGAGGTCATGGTACTGGAATGAGAAGTAATATACAAATGATCTACCCCAAAATCCAATGGGGGGGGGGTTGGTTCTAAGAAATAAAATTTTATTAATATATTTATTGGTCTTTACTCTTGTGGCTCTAGAATGCAAATGCATCAAGCCCAGGCCCAGTCACAGTCTCCATTTCCAAAGCCTTCAGCTCCAGCAACATCAAGAAAAGAACTTCCCTCACAAAAGCCCTCAGCCTTGCCTCTGGATCAGGTGAGAACTTGAAGTTAGGGGGAGGGTAAGGATTTTGGGGGTTCCCTCCCTGTTCCTTCTGGAAGAAAAAATAGTATTTTAAAAAATGTTTCTCATGAAGCTTCTGTTCTTAAATGCCTTTCTAATAGGCAGAATTTGTGGTTAAGTAGACACAGGAAAATTCGTCTTAAGAGTGAATGATTTCCTGTGGGAAACATGGCAAAAGTGGACATTATCTCTCAGCAAGCTCACCACCACTGGTTGTAGTGAGGGGAGAAGGAAAAGAGGGAGATTTCAGAACTATAGCAAGTATTTCTGGAGGGAAGGGCACTGGTCTAGTCAGGTAAAATGATTTGGACTCTTCTCTTAGATTTAACTTGCTCGTCTTGTGACCGTGGTTAAGTCACTTGACTCTAGTTTTAAGTCTGTTTTCTTATCTATAAAATGAGAATAATACTAGCACCTACCTCCCGGAATTGTTGAGGATCAGGTGTGATGACACATGTACAGAGCATCGCAGGCCTTAAATACTGTGTAAATGCTAAGAGTGATGATGATGATGATGATGACGACAGTCTTACAAGATTAGTTTGTAAACCTTAAAGTGCCATAAAAATGTGAATTACCGTAATTGGAAAATTAATATTGAAACAAAGCCTTCATCAGGAGTGAAAAACTGTTCTTGTTTTTAATCTTCCCTCCAAATAATCGTCTCCCAAGTTCCTCTTAGGCTTGTGGTAGTAACCTCTTCCTTGGTAGCCCATGCTATTGTATCATTTCCTTACCCCAAAATGCTCTGCATTGCCTGTATCCTAGTCCTTGGAGATGTTTGAGATGAACGATAGCCATTCATGCACTTCTATGTTTTTCCACAGTCAACTTATTTAAATTATTTAAATATCTGCTACTAGATGAAAGTGTTTGGAGATATTGATTGCCCAAATGCAAGCATGCTTTTCCTTTTATTGAAGGGACTCTGTCCAGTGCTTCTCACCACATTGGCTAGATGAAGGGGTAGGGTATATAACTCCAGTCCTTTGTTTTGCCTATTTTTGTCTCTATCTAGGGGCACCTTTGTTGACATGCTTGTATAAATATAGTGAGGAAAGGAGATGCATACAATTTTGTCTCTTCTTTTCCTCAGAGCTAGTTCAAGGAAGAAAGACCCCCCAAGAAAACAGAAGCTGCACATGAAGACCTGGGCATAGAGAACTGGAGAGGCACAGTGATCCTTGTTCACCTTCCCCTTCCCACCCCTGACTCTTCCACAATGGAAACTTCTTACCATCTGGCAACTACTGCCATTCCAGAGATCCCTGGGGCACAACCCTTAGATGATGAACACAAAACGTACAGTGGTCTTGGGTCAGGGATCTTCAACATGGCTGATCTGGACAGAAAAGGATGAACCATGTACACCTGGAACTAGTGGGTTTTCAAGACTTGAGACTGAGGTCTCATTCAGGGAAAATTTTTAAATCGGGTGGGATGGGGAGAGCTGGTGAAAAGGGATGATTTGTAATTTTCATGAGCAGCTAAACTCAGGTATATATTTGGGGATGGGAGTTGTAATTTACTCGTAGTATTAATGTGTTTGGATCTGGGTCCAGTTTACAGAATTTACCTGTTGCCTTTTAAAATAATTTTTTTTTGTTGGTGGTGAATGTATTGTATATAAAATGGGAAAGGGAGGGAAGTGGATGTGGGAATCCCAACTGTAGTGGGCACGTAGCACTGGGGTGATCCTCTACTGTTTACAATCATGTCACACTGAAAACTTCGAGGAGCTGGGTCGGGCGATACATAATCATGTCACTTGTCATTCTGGTGTTCGCTGGGTAGCCCTCCATGCTTTCAGAGCCTTCCCTTCAATCTGCCCAAAAGAGCATTCCCAGGCTCCTTCCTTTACTAGATTCATTAGAGGCCACATACTTTCTGAGGGCAGACAAATAAGCTTCAGATATGAAGCCATGTTTGCACCCTATTAGCTGCTCTGTTTATCATTCTAGTGGCCCAAATCCAGGATTTATGAAACACTATTTGAAAGGCCTTTCAGTTGTCTGGAAATGGATATCAGGAATGGGGATCACTGCAATGTTTCACTCATTAGAAAACAGAACTGGACTGTCCTTTAGTGATGGACCTACCAAGACTGATATAGAAAGCTTCATTAAAAGCTTCTGAGCATTGAATCATATTTTGTGGGAAGTCACTACTCAGGTTTGTACATGGTAGTATCGATAAGGAACTCGTGTGTTTTGAATAGGAAAAATTTAGACTTCACAGTTTGAATTTAGGAGTGATTCCATTTATAGTTTAATTCATCACATAAGGCACATCATAGTAAAACTGGTCAAACCATAAGAGTTACCAAGAGCAAGGTGATGGGAATCATTCGCCCATCAGTGGTAGGTTACAGCATTACAGTATTAAATTAATTTTATCATTTCAACCTTAGAATATGCACTGTACAACATTTTTTGGATTTATGTTGTAAATCCTGTTATAGCTGCACTGCCTCCCAAATTAATATCTATATGTTTAAAATTTTTTTGCCACGAAGCCTAACTCTAGAAGAAAAACACTGAAATCACAAGGTTGGATTTGGTTTGGTTTTAACAGAAGAATAACATTATCTATCAAAGTATGTTGGAGACAATATCCACACCCACAAAATCTCCATCTTCTAGGGTCCTTATGAAAATGCACTCCTAGAGATAGTTCATTATAGCAGCCCCCTTTCTTCCACTCTCAGAACCCATAATGAAAATGGTTTGTTTTGTTATTTTGTGGCCACATAATATACCTGGAACCAGCTCCAGTGACAAAAGCTATTGAAAGGCAGTGACACTTGGGACGTGGTCAAGGTTGAAAGGGAGTGGGTAGACAAGAAGTGCTGAAGCTTCTGGTGGTGATGCTTCCTTCTCCAACTGAACTGTGTTAATCTTTGGTTTAGGTCACATTTAGAATGAATTTGAAGCATTGTCCTCATTTAATGCTTATTTGTGTTAGTGTTCCACCACTGATACAATGGTTTGAACTGGAAAGGTGAATGAGGAGTCAGGAGTATTCTCAATGCAAGAACAAACAGGTCATAGAATGCATTTGTTTGCCTGAAAACATGCAGTTGTTCTTGAGCTGGTGTAAACCGGCTTAAACAGTACTACCATAATCTTGGGAGTGAAAAGGTCTGACTATTTTTGACTGGTGCTGGCCAGTCAAAACCCAAGGTTCTTAGCCATTGTGAAGCACTCACCGTCAGCCTCTTCCTTAAATCAAGTTTGAAATATGTAACATGAGGATTACTTGACTCCTACATCTGTAGAAATGTAGCAAAAGCTTTCTTAAAGCTGTATAAGGGTTCTTTGGCTCTAATGATTCTGCAAAAAGAACCCTAAGCAATAAGAAGCTGAATTTCTGTATCTTTTCCTTTCCACACACCCCTTGTTCTTGTCTGAGCAGTTCTCTGTACAAAAAGGCATGATGAGCATGTCGTCCCCCCACATCTCTCTTAGCAGATTCTGTGAATAATACAAGGAAGAGAAATCCTAATCTCTTCTTGCAATGTGAAGAGCAGACTAGTCTGAAACAAGCAATAGAAACTGTATTAAAATTGTTACACTGTGAACACGGGCGGCAGTATGATAGGATGTGTTAGAATAGTCCCATTGTTGGCTCAACTTAAATGTATGTGAATAACCTAATTGTGTCCCCTTTGAGATTTTAGTTGTGTAGGGTAGGTGTTAGTACCACATTCTGTTGTCAGGTAGTTCCTAAGCTGTTAGAGATCACTTAAGGCCATCCTTTAAGTGCAGAAACACTCAAATTTGAGCATCTATGTTTCAAGCCATAGTGAATGGCTAATTCATTTAAGATGAAGTTGAGGCTTTGTTTCGCTTAACTAGGCTTTCTCAAGCACTTCTTTCATAGTTTCTTAAGCAGATGCAATGCCTTGAAAGAACTATCAAAGCTTTGGCAAATGCCTCCCTTTCAATATATCCAGCTCCTAGTGACCTACCCTAGTAAATTATTGGAATTCTTTTTGCCAGACTTTTATCAAAGTTGCAGAAAATTACCCAGATAAATTATCCCAAGACACAAGGTATATATAATACCTAGGAAGGTAATTTTCACATTCTTACTGTGCTTTCTTTCTCAAGCAAAAGTAGTCGGATATTGGCACTTTTCATAACTTTTTCTCACCTATCCCTTTTAAATATAAATAACCCTTCTAGCTTTTTCTTTATCATAATTGTCAACTTCCAGAGCAAACCAAGTACACATAAGGAGACTTTTGTGTTCATTCTGCACTTTTGTGAAGCATATTAAAGCCCATGTTTTGTGGCCACAGTGTCCATGCCAGGACTTATCCACAGATAAGGTTTTATGTTTGAGAATAGCTTCCTTTATTAAAAGAAGGTTGTACTTGTGCTGCCTTAAACACCTAATAATACTTTTTGTGACTTACCAGCAGGTGCCACCGTTGTGTGGATCTTGCCTATGGTATTATTTATTATTCATGGTCATCCCTGCCTTCTTGGGGCCCCACCATATGTTTAGTGCTATACTAAAGCACATAAATATATCCCTGTCAGAAGCCAGAAGCAAGCACTCTTGTCTGGCATACTTGGTCAAACCTAATATGTTTATACCTATGTGGAACTGGACATCCAGGAATGATTCACCACTCTGCTCAGGCCTGTAGCTTCCCTCTTTGGGACAACATTGGTTTAAAAGTTCCCTTGAGATCAGCTTTTCCTTCTCCTCACAGTGATGAGGCAAGTGGTATCATAGATGTGCTTGACTGTCCCTGAGTAAATGCCCTATAGTCTGGGCGTGGAGCCTAGGCTTTATTACCAGCATTATATTTAGTTCAGTGCCTACTTAAAGAGCCTGTCCACCCTTGCACAGATTTCTGACAGATAATTGTGGAGGAACTCGCCTCCATAGTACATATGAGCAAATCACATGCTCCAGGGTACCTTCATATGATACTGGGATGCCGTGCCTTCCTTGCTCTCCAGTCACCAGGAGACTCAGGGTATGTGTGTTTTCAAACCAAGCTTGTCCTAGTGACTGCTTACAAATCAACTTTCATGTTTTCAGTTTCCTTAAACTCTGTATCCTAAACTTACTGGTTTAGTCAAGGCACCAGTGTCCAATTAAGAGATGAATGCGATTTTAGACTTGCTGACAGCAAAGCATAGTCTTTCTTTTACTGATTGAGACTGGATTTCTTTGTGCCTCGAAACCTAAAGGTACATTGATTGACCTTGCCTTCCATGAAACCCACTTATTGTAACTTGGGCAGAAATAGTCCTTCAGTCTTTTCTTGCTGTTTTCCAGCTGTCAGACTTAAATTGTGAAAGCAACTTTTGCCACCAGGCCATGTGATGATGGAAACTTAACCGATCTCTTTTTACTGCTGTACTCCAATGGACTTACACTGATGTATAAAAAGACTGGGAACAAGCCGATTGTCCTGCATGTTTTTTGAAAGGTATTGGGGTGGGAACAGAGGTGAGGGTATCAAGTAAGTTATTGAAATGCTGAACTCCTTTCTCTCCATGTAGTGACCTCTTCTTCTCCTCCCCCCACCACCCCAACCGAGCTTGGGCTCAGGTATCTCACTCTGCTGCCTTCTACACTGTTCCTGGTAGCCTGGTTCAGGATCCACCAACCAGCCTGTGGCGCACAGTGTCAGGGATTCTTTGCTCCTTCTGCAAAAGCTGTGTGAACTTTCCTGGCCAGTACTGAAAAGGGGAATGCTATTTATTTTTATATTTGTGTATATTTTGTCTTGGTCTGCTGATTCCCTTTTACCCTGAGAGCGACACTTACCTCAATAGTTAGTTCAATGCTGTGTTGAATACTTTTTTAAAAGAACTTTTTAAAAGCTTTTTGATCCTTGGAGGTCTGTAGATTTATTTCCATATGAATTGGTTATTTTGTATAAAGTACATTCTTAAAATAGCAAGGCTCTGGTGTGTATATGTTTGGGCATGGGGTTCACTTGCCATTTGGAAAAATTTCACAAAAGTCCATGAAGTTGGACTTACATGTACTTGAGTGTTATTGGAAAATGCCTTTGTGTCTTTTTCTATTTTATCATAGATAATGGGTTAGCTGTTCAGAATGTCATAAATCTTTCCTACATCATCCAGCAGAATATAGGAGCAAAAGAAGAATGGGGAAGCCGTGTCTGCGGCCAGCTGCTCTTTGTAGAAGGGGAATATTCTGGGCCGTGGCTAATTCAGTCCAGTCTAGTTATTCAGGCTCAGATTTAGAATTCATTGAGATACTTATGAACTGTTAAATGCAATAAAGATGACTTTATTAATAAGCAGTTAAAGGATATAGTCTGACATTTTCTCATAAATTTCTAAAAATATAAAGTCTCTCAATTAACTCTCAGCTCCCATACCAGTTTATAAAAATGGGAGAGACCTCTTTCCCCATTAGATTTCTTTCTTCTGTCTGTCTTATAAACCTAGTGTTACAGGCAACATAGTTTATTAACATTAACAAATAACACCTACAGATATTTCAGCATTGTATCAGATGTGAGGAAGATTGCACCATTTCACCAAGGGCTGCAACTCGTGAATCCTCCAAAATAACGGAACAACATGCCAACGGTTTTCTTGTAGCACTTTTCCACAGAATATGTTATGTTCAGTTTTCACAGAACAGCTCTTCACACTCTCAGAGATGACAAACCTTTCATAGACTTAGGTCTGAGATTCTTGAGCCGCAGTTAATACTCAATGAATTGCCGATTTTTGCTGTCACTGTTAAGTTCCCAAATCTCAAGGAAAATTGTATTTTAGTCCCTTCTCAGTGCCTCACAAAGACCATCTCAAGATGACAGTTAACTGTCCAAGTCTCTTATAGACTTTCTTCATTACAGTTAACTTAGTTGCCTCAGGAATGAAATTCTCAACCCTCTCATCACCATAGGTAAAAGTCTACTACTTACAATGATTCAAGTCCTCACTTAAAGGTACAGTGAAAGTACCCAAAGTCACTGTCAGGGGGCTAGTTAAACTGGAGTTATATAAGGAAAAAAACATGAAAGAGGGGAGTGAATAAATGCCCCTAACTATGCAGTAAGTAGATTTATAAACCAGGACTCTTATTTCAGTACTTTAAAAAAAAAAAAACAACTTTGAATCAGCCCCAAAAGCAAATGGAAATTATATGCCCATGGTTTCCCATGCATCCACACTGGTTACCAAATGTACTTCATTTGCAAGGATTACAAATGTCACCATTGAAAATTAAACAATTGGTTATTTCAAGTCTGCCTAATTATACCACCTTGTAGGAAAAGTGCAAAGGTAACTCAGAAAGGTAAAGGGATTTGACTATGCTCTTAAAAGCTGGTAAAATTTTGAAACTGTGATTTGTGCTCATCCTGTGACTCAGAATTCAACATTCTTTCCACTATACTAAATGACTGCTCCCAGGTGTTATCCTGGAGTCTCCAAACAAATGGTAATAGAAGTAGGCACCTAGGGATGTGGTTGTCGCTGAAAACCCTTGGATGCCTTTGTCTTAGGCTATTGTTCCCAGACATGTGTTTCAGAGGTTGAAGAGGTGTGATGTAAGTACACATTCATTAAATACCCCGCTCTGTGCCAGCCATTGTGCTTAATTGAGCTAAGGATACAAAAAAAAAAGCAAAAAGTCATCCCTGGCCTCAAGGAGCTCACAGTCTGTTTGAGGAGATGCCATGCAAACTGTACAAACAAGATACATGTGGGATAAAATAGATAATCAACAGTGGGGAGACACTAATAGAACAAAATAAAAAGCTGTGCCCAGTCAGCAAAACTGGCCTTGCCATCCCAGGAGCCAAAGCACTCCATGGCTTTGGTTAGCTAAGTGCCTTCTATCACCTGGCCAAAAAGTGCATGTTTCTTTGTCATCCAACCAATCAGTGTTAGCAGTATGAATGAAAAAGGAAGCGCTGTTTGTGTTTGGCCCAGCTTTCTCCATGAACAGGAAGTTAGAATCCATGTGCTCCACAGTGAAGTGCCCATCAGCCAATTTCTCGCTACAAATGGATTAGCCACCAGTGCCATTATGGCATGTGCAGTCACCTTGGCACATGAACCCAGCAATGATTTTGTGAAAGCAGGATCCCTTGTAACCATATCCCTTCCCTCCAGGGCTCAAATCTCTTAAGTTTTTTACTTTCTTTGCATCCTTGTCTGTAAATAACTGAGCAGTAACTTGGCCTCAAGGTTCACTATCTACAGTAATATCCAGTATACATGGGGTTTGTCATGGCAACCTCTGGTTGAGCCCAGGGTGGCAGCATAAACATACAACATAGTAAACAGTGCCCCCTTCCATATTAATTTAATTTCGTCATACTGATAAGTGAAACCAGAGAAGTACTGAACTTGTGGGGTTTTTTTTATTTGTGTCAAATCCTGTTTGGGAAATGTAAATATACACCATAAATGAATCCCTGACTTTTGGGACTTTTGTCTTACTAACTTCTAGGTTACTATTCCTTATTATAATGCCTATTATCTTCTGGGGCTCAGTCCCTAGAATTTCATGTGCCTCCAGTGCTTTACCATTTGTCTCCCATTATAGAATGTCAGTAAAAGAATTGTCTTCGTCCCAGTGACGGTTGGCAGTGTACTTCTTGAGGGTGAGGTGTGGATGCTTCAAAAACCCGGACTGGCCTAACCTAATCCAAGTCACGGGTAATAACTTCACTATTCTGGGACAGGGAATTTGGGCTTTTTTCCTTCTGTACTTCAAGAACTACAACGGAGATGCACAGATCTCTTCATAATCTTTTCTCCTGTAAGGTAAGGAAAGAGGCTGGTATGTTACCAGGTGTTTGGGCCTTGGGTACTGGTACATCCGGCTTCAGTACTTTATCACCAACACCTCACATTTAGCAGGACAACGTTCCTATAAGTAAACGCTGTACAAAATAAAACTTAAATGTTCTTGGTGATCCACAGAAATCATGCTCTTTAAATTGTCTATAAACATTAGGCAACAGAAGCTTAATCAGTCAACAAGCATTTATTACCATTTACTATGTGTCAGAGACTTCAAAAAAAAAAAGAAGTATTTTCTCTCACCTCATAGAGCTCACATACTAGTTGGAGAGACAAAATGCAAACAGTTGTGCATATACAAGATACAGACAGGAGAGAGTTAGGAGGAAGACTACCAGGAAAGGGCGCCTACAGAAGGTGGACTTTGAGCTCAACCTTGAGGGAAATTAGGGAAGTCAAGAAGTAGAAGTGAGGAGAAGAGCATTCTAGCCCTGAGCAACAGCCAGTGAAATGGAATAGGAAGGAGTATTAAGGTAGAGGGTGTGGGACAGCCCTTTAGTGGACATCAGTGATCAGTGTGTGTGACCTGGATGAAGATCCGGCAAAGGAGAAATGTCAGGCAAGTGGGAGAGAGGAGCCAGGAGAGAGAAGAGAGTAGTGTGACAAAAACCTGGGGAGGAGAAAGTACTCAGAAGAGGGTTATCTGCCATTTTGGAGACGTCAAGAAGGATGAGGAATAAGAAAGGGCCTTTAGATCTTGTGCTTAAAAGCTTTTCAGTAACTGAAGACAGCAGTTTCAATCGAATGGCAATGTTGGAAGCTAGATTGCAGGGGGTTTAAAAGAAAGTGAGGAAGTAGAAGTACCACGTGAGGGTTTGGTTTGGGGTTTTGATTTTTAAGTGCAGGGTAAAATTGGCTGTAGGCAGCAGGGAAGGAACCAGTAGATAGGGATAGATTCCTAAGAGAGTGGGAATGGGAGGGGAATATGCTAGAGAAGACAGGATGGAATAGGAGTGTACCTGTAAAGGACCTGCTTCTTCCTGTGTGATAGGAGTAAAGGAGAAGATGCTTGAATGATATGAGGGACAGGGAACAAGGAGCTTTATTTGAATGGCCTCAGTTTTTTTCAATTAAGTATAAGGTGTGGTCTTTAGCTGTGAATGTGATGGGGGAAGGGAAGAACAGGGTTTATTTAGGGTCACGAGTCAGAGGGAAATATGGAATGATAAAAATTTATGATCAAATAAAGAAATTTCAGAATGACCATCTGTTCAAAACTGAGGGGAAGTGACAGCATTAGTAATGAGAACTGAGTAGGTCGAAGAATTGGGAAATTGAGGTATTTGAGGAAATATCAACATGTATGTTAAAGTTTCTTACGAGGGCAGAAGATGATGGAGTTGGGGGAAAAACTGAACTAGACACTGAATTCAATGAAAAAGAAAGGAGAATGACCTAGGGGTTGATAAGTCCACTTGAATCTTGATTGGGTCTTAGATGTGGATTGAGTGAACCTCAAAGGTGGAGAGGTTTTTGAGTGCGGAAGAGAGAGCCAGGAGTGAATAAAGCAAGTCATCATATCCTTAGATAATTGGGTGACTTCGTTTTGAAGGGAGACTCAAGGAATGATGGCAAAAATATGTTGGATAAGATTAAGAAAGCAAGAATAGAATTAGAAAGTACTGAATATATCAAGCAAGCAAAGAACAGCATCCCAAAGTATGAAACTGACTCTATCTGGCATGATGACCTCTGCCAGATTAGCCTCTGCTCTCCTCCATCTCTAAGGCAACATATTCCTGGAACAGAAAACAGAAGGGGCTCAGACACTCATGATTCAGATGGGGATGCTGTATGAGAAAATCTGGTTTTACAGCCTTTTCATCATTATTTGTATTCCATTGATACACTGTGGAAAGAAACAGCCAGATCACAGCCTTTCTCTCAATCAGTCCCTCGGGGATGGCATTGGTGGAGACAATTGCAGAGATAAGATTTGAGCTGAATCCTGAAAGGGGCCAAGGAGGCCAGAAAGTGGAGGTAAGAAGGGACAACGTTCCAGGCCTGCAGGACAGTGAAAAACATAGCGTTGGGAGATGGAGTATCCTGCGAGAGGAGTAGCAAGAAGGCCAGTGTCCCTGGATTATAGAAAAATCACAGAATCTCAAAAGATGTAAGGGACTCAGTGGACATTAGTCCAGTGGAGCTGGGCCATCACTGGTCATCTTGACTTATGTCTTGCCACAGGATTCAGATGCCTCTGGAGGAGGGAGTGAGGCTGATGACTTTGCACAGCTCTGCCTCACTTAAATCCAATCCACTGGTAAGTTAAGATATCACCCTCATGATGTCATTGGTCCTCTTTGAGAGTGGATAAACAACAACAGACCTCAAGTAGCATACCTAACAAGGGATCGTCCGTCTTTCTCTTGGAGACTTTCAATGAGGAAGATTCTCACTATCTTCCTTCTTATATTGAAAGTATCCTTAATGAGAATATTAAAAGGAGATAGACAATTTTTCCACAGACTGATTTCTACAATAGACAACCTCTTTACAACCACACATTTGACTTGAAAGGGGTAAACAACACAAGGTTCTTCTGTGTCTATTGTTTGTTGTTTACAAAAAAAGGATAAAGTAAAGCCTTAAAGATTCTCCAACAATTAGGTGCTTCTCAGGGATATGTAGTGTGTCCCATAAATCTTAGTGCTGGTGCAGAGAGATCACAACACCTCCACCCCTAGGCCAGCCACTTCTTCATTTCTCGCCTAGCTGCACTCCTTTGACTTCTTTATCACAGCCTTGCACCAGGTACCTTCCCTTCCTCCGTCCCTTTTGTCTTCCTTTTGTGTGTCGTCTTCTCCCATTAGGTTGTGAGCTTCTTGGGGCAAAGACTGTCTTTTTTTTCCATAGTTGTATCCGCAATGCTTAGCACAAAGTGCTTGGAATGTAGCATGCTCTCAATAAACAGTTTATTGACACACTGAGTGACCTAAAGGGAAGCCTCCAGCACATGAGGTAAAAATACTCTTTGGAGAAGTAACAAAAGAAAGTGGACAAACATTGCACCAGGGTGAACACCTGGGAATGGGTTGCACTTTGCATCAGTGGAGATAGCACTCACCTTGTTAAGAACAGAGTTCCATCGGTTATCCAAGTCGTGAAGATCATTGACATTAACAGGTAATCCCCAGATTTTGTTCTCCTGTTGTAGCCCAAGCTGATGATTTTCTGTAGACAGTCACAGGTGGATGTAACTGCTGCTGTTGGGACCTTGTAGTCCCTCCCCTTAAGTCTCCCAGTACCTTTATACTTCTCTCTTCTACCTCAGATTTCTCTCATTGTCACCTCCCCTCCATAAACGTTCAGTGCTCAGATTCCCTTCTTTCCACATTCAAACTTTTATTCCCTGATCTCATTCCCTAAATATTCCAGAGAGAAATTTTATTATTTCACTGAGGTGTTAATGACTAATAAGGATGTTTCCATGTTAAAAGAAGCAGTAATTAAGCCAAATGAATCCCTGGTTGATTTCTTTTAAACATTAAAATAGAATAATGAGGTATTGGGACCATTACAGGTCATATTTCAAGCTTCTCATTTTATAGATAAGGAAACCGATGCCAAGAAGGTTAAGCATTCGAATAGGGTCACACAGCTAGTTGGTAGCATTGTCGGAACTAGAACCTGACTCTTGAAAGTTTATTTATCCATTTTTATTCCTTCCCTAATACAAAATACATTCTGTGTAAACAATTAAGCAAAACCACCTAGCATGATTGCAGCCATGTCATTTTCCCCTTTTCATTGTTTACCAATTATTAACAGAAAGGAAGAACTAACACTTAAACTTTGTATCAACGTTATCCATTGTATTTGACCCAAAGCTTATGGACAACACCCAAAATGTTGTCTTTGTTTACCTTGTTGGTTGTCATGTTTATCGTTCTATCTGCTCTACTTTCTTCAGCTGCCATCACTTCCTACACATCTTATGTTTCTCTGAATTTTAAACTTTCATCATTCCAGCACACTGATCTTTCATTACATATTATAATTTCTTCATTCAATGCATTTTGTTTCTTGATTTTTGTCATCGCAAATAATACTACTGTGAACATTTTTGTCTGTGGATGCTTGGAGTTTTTTTGACGTCTACAACCTTGTGAGATAGTCCCAGTTCTAGAGATCTCTGTTAACAGACATGAACAATTACTAACTTTTCTTTTATAAGTACAAAGTGTTTATTAGAACTGTTGAACCAATTCACAGATCTATAAGCAGGAAATTAGCATCCTGTCTTCCCATGTAAAAAAAAGTGTAAAACCTATAAAATATGTATGAAAACAAACTACCTGCAGTTTGCAAATGTATCACACTGAGAGGTGGAGCCTAGACTAGTTTCTCCTTGGGAAGTGACTGATTTGAATTTTCAGATTTCCAGCTCCTCCTCTCCCCACCCCCTCCCTTCGGTTCTCTGGCACTGCAGGCCTGTGATTGTGTGGTCAGGCCTCCCCCAGCAGCAGCCTGGCTGAGATCCTTTCCAAACGGAGCCTTTGATCCAAACGCTGGTTACCAAATGAACATCTATCTGCTTTTAGCCTGGGCAGGTGGGACTTGGCACAGGTAAGTGGGTAGCCTCTTTTGGTTACTGTGGCAAACTAAACTTATTTAAAGAGAAAAGCAGCTGGCAGAGGGAGGTTTAGGGGCTGGAGTAGAGAATGAGGAGGGCCTAAAAGAGCTCTACTCATCCCTGATGCCCCTGAGTGAATAAACTGCCCCCAGGGGTGGGAGAAGAGGGAGGAAACCCTGCCCTTAGTCTAGAAGGGACTTGAGTTTGTAAGCTTGCCTCCCCATTTGCATGGAAAGGGCATCATACCTGCAACTTGGGGTTGGGAAGAAGCTCTAGGTACCCCGCAGAAGAAAACAAGGAGGTAAGTTTCCTGACTGTTCAATCACATGTGCTCACAAGTGCTGAGAAGCTGTTTTTTAGTTTTAAAAAAAAGTGGGGCAGTGACTGAATAATGGACTGTATTGCTCATTCCTGTGTCTCCCATACATAGTAAGGAAACTGAATGAGTTATAAGAGTTGGGAGACTTCTCACGACATTGAGAACTAAGCAGCACTTGGGACAATAAGGAAATTATTTACAAGAACAAGATAAGGATTTTGACTTAGCATTTTTGACTTCCCTCTTGCCTTTGAAGGTTTCGATCAAAGCTGGTTTTTAGGAAGATTAATCTGATGTTCTGAATGTATTAGGCAAAAGACTGCAGGGAGGGCAGGCAGTAATAGTAGTAGTCTAAACTAGAGGTAATAGGGTTCCCAAGCTAAAGATAAGAGCCAGAGGACAAGGGAACACCCTGATAGTCCTCCCCTTTCCCACCACCTCCTAGCCTTTACAGTGGAGCAATGGGAAAACCTAGGGAGAATGGATGATGGATGATGCCGAAGGGAGAAATTTTAGAGGACACCCCTTTGCAAAACACTGAAGCTCTATGATACAGATGGCTTAATGGGCCCTGGCTAGATTCCTTCCTTTCTGTCTTCCTTTCTCTCTCTTCTCTCTCCTCTCTCTCTCCCCAAAGACTGAGTCCCTTAAACCCATTTCACTCTGGAATTCATAGGTCCCTGCCAAAGCTCCACTTAATGGCTATATTTTGGGCTCTCCTAGCTCCAAGGAAATTTGCATTTGATTTTTTTTGAGGGGGGAAGGCAGGGCAATTGGGGTTAAGTGACATGCCCAATGGCCACACAACTAGTGTCAAGTGTATAAGGTCAAATTTGAACTCAGGTCCTCTTGACTCCAGGGCTGGTGCTCTATTCACTGTGCCACCTAGCTGCCCTATGTCAGCATTTGAAAGGTGAGGAAGCAGTTAGTTCCTAGAAACATTTCTGATGATCTTGGTTCTCCAGCATTCTCCTGAAATGGTGGTTTCTGTCAGAACCCCAAATCAGTAGTCACATATTGATCTCCTGGTTGGGACTGAGGGAGCCAGGAGCCAGGCTGAAGAAGAGAAGGGCTCCTGGATCAGGATGGAAAGGCCCCAGAAGGGTTGTGAAGGTTTAACTCTAAGATGAGAAAAGAAGCTAGAAGAAGCCAACTCTAGATAAAAGTATGAAGTAGCCAAGTTAATAAGATAATCAAGGACATTGGCCTCTCCTTTCAGGGACTTTTCCCTCCCTTCTCTGCTTTTTTTTTCTTTTGATGGTTATGTCCTTCCAGCTTGCTATCTTTTGGCATATAGCAGTGACTTGCCAATATTTTTAAACACTATTCCTCCCTGCTAGTTTTCAGAAAGGCTCTGAAATTCATTTGGCTGACAATTATTTAGAGCTTTATACTTTCCAAAATTCTTCATATAGGTTATCTTTACAGAACCTCAGAATTGAAAGAGATCACAGAGACCATCAATCATCAACCAACTAGCATTTTTAAGTGCTTCCTATGCGACAGGCACTGTGTTCAGGCTAGAGATAGAAAGGGGAAAGTCAGGTAGATTCTGCTCTGAAGGAGCTTCCAGATAAGTAAAGATAGTCTATACAATGCAATTAGGGGATGGGGTAGCTATTAATAGCTGGGGAAATCAAACAACATCTCTGCTGAGCAGGCTATTTAGCTGGACCCCAGGATCTTCTCTCCATAGTCAGCTTTCTTCTCTGCTGGTAGGGCTCCCACTTCTCAAAGCTCCTGGCTCCCCTCTGTGAGTTTCTCTCTGTATCTGTCTGGAGTATACTTCTCTCAACTATGCCTCCAACTATTGTACTGTCAAACCCCTGGGCAAGTCACTGCTAGATGCCATGACAAACGGGGTAAAGGAAAAGAGAGAAACTCTTTCTTCTCTCATTGTAGAAGTCTCTTCCACAAAATGCTCCTCAGCCTTGAACCTGAGCTTGAAGATATGTATAAATTGGCTTATAGATTTTGGATGTCAGACATTTAGCTGATATATTTTTTTGCAAATATTTCTGTTAAAATGTTGCCGTTTTAGAGATGTGGCTCCTTGTGCAAAAAAACACCCAAAACTATCTTTGCGTTTTTTGTTCCCAATATATTCTTCTATTTGACTAATAAAAATGTCCCTCTTCATCATGGGCGAGGATTTGTTATAGTGTTGCTTTTTTGTTTTAAAAATATTTAGATTACCTAACTAGTTAGAATTTATTGTAGTGGATGGATCCAAACTTTTTTTTTTTTTGATTTGCCATAGAGCTAGTTTTCCCAGCAATTTTGCTTTAGTAGTGATCCATTCCCTAGTGTCTTTTTAATTAAAAGTTTTATTATAACATTAAACATCAGTAGAAACAATTAAACTTGTTTAGTACTATTTGCTTCTAAATGACTTCGTTCAAGCACATAAAGTATCGTAACTTTTTTTTTAGTCCTTACAACTTTCCCTCAGGATCCTTTCTTCATGCTCATTCACATTTCCTTATATCATGATAGTATGTATTTTCTTCTAGTTCTGCTTTTTTTTTTTTTTGCTTTATATTACTCCACAAAAGTCTTTTCGGATTTCTTTGGATTCCTCATACTTCTCCATCTTAATTGTATTATAATGTTCCACTCCATTGTTTTTTAATGAGTGTCTATCAAACACCAATCTTATTTTCATTTGGTTCTATTTCTGGGTTCTCTGTTCTATTCCAATGACCTATCTCACTTTTCTTTTTCTAAGTACCAAAGAGTTTAAAAAAATACTGCTTTGTAGTATATTTTTGATAATTAATAGCTTTAATTTCCCTTTGCATGTTTATTTTTTTAAAAAAAATATTCCTGATATTCTTGTAGATATATTTTCCTTACAAATTTTGTTACGATTTTCACAGTCTAACACTTTTTATAATGGCTGTCTGTGCTTCTAGCCATGAATGGGATAGAAGGTGAATGGTTGGTGAGCATACAAATTAGTTACTCCCACTTGACTGGTCTCCAGACTTGTGTGGGCAGCATCAGTCTTTCCCAAATCCTCCCTTCAGTTGTGGCTTTCTTTTTAGTCAATACTCTCAGCTCCCACTCAGAGGATGAATTTTTTTAACCCCAAACTAAAATATTAAAGATATTTGAAGCCACCAGTCTGAGCAAACCTAATTCTAGCTCTTCCCTCACAGGAGCTGCTATAAGGTTTAGTTTGACCTACTCTAGTAATGATGATATTCTTAAGAGTTACAAATGTCATTTTCCCATAGAAGTAAACAGTTGAACCTTATTAAATTCCTTATAATTAGTCTTTCAAGTTTACCCTCTTGTGTTTCTCCTGATTTGTGTAAGTCAAATTTTCTGTTCAGTTCTGGTCTTTTCCTCAAGAATACCTGAAAGCCCTTTAGTTTATTAAATATTCATTTTTTCCCCTGCAGGATTAAACTCAACTTTGCTGAGTAGGGTATTCTTGGTTACAAACTCAACTCCTTTACTCCTCAGAATATTCTATTCTATGCCCTTCAGGGTTTTGTTTTTTTTGTTTGTTTGTTTTTTTTGATGTAGAAGCTGCTAAATCTTGTATTATCCTAACTGTGGCTCCACAATATTTGAATTCTTTTTTCTAGTTGCTTGTAATGTTTTCTCCTTGACCTGGGAGCTTTGAAACTTAGCTATAATGTTCCTATGAGTTTTCATTTTGAGATCTCTTTCAGGTGGTAACAGGTGGATTTATTCTATTTCTATTTTACCTTCTAGTTCAAGAACTTTGTGGCAATTTTCGTTATTAAGTTATTGAAGTAATTTATTTATTGCACAAGTCTCTAGACTCTTTTTAATCATAATTTTCTGGTAATCTGATAATTCTTATCTCTTCTTGATCTGTTTTCAGATGTTTTTCTAATGAGATGCTTCAAATTTTCTTCTATTTTTCATTGTTTTGATTTTATTTTACCATTTCTTGATGTCTTATAAAGTCATTAGCTTTCCCTTGCCCAATTCTAATTTTTA
The DNA here is from genome assembly GCA_028646595.1 of Phalanger gymnotis. Lineage (NCBI taxonomy): Eukaryota > Metazoa > Chordata > Mammalia > Diprotodontia > Phalangeridae > Phalanger > Phalanger gymnotis. The sequence continues at coordinate 169,970,733 of CM053623.1, forward strand.
AGGAGTTATTTTCTTTGGTAAGTTTTTGGATCTCTTTTTCCAGTTGACTTTATTTTCACAATTTTCTTGCTTTTATTATATTACTCATTTCTTTTTCCAATTTTTCCTCAACCTCTCTTCTTTGATTTTTAAAGTTCTTGTTAAGCTCTTTCAATAACTCTTTTTGGGCTTGTGATAATTTTACATTTTTCTTTGAAGCCTTAAAAGTAGCTATCTATGGTCTGTTTTTTACTCATTTTTAAATAGCTTATTTCTTGGCTGTTAACTTTATGTTAGAGTCAGGCTGTATTCCTGGGGTGTGAGGGATAATATCTCAGGCTTCAGATTTTTGGTGCTGTTGTTTTCTGAGCTCTGAGGGCCTTTGACCTCTTGGTTCTTCCAGTGTTCTATAATCCAAGGCCAGGAGCATATGAGGTGTTCAAGGAAAATTAGCACCTTTGGTGTAAGGGCTTGCCAAGACCTTCTCAGGACTGCTTATCCACCTTTCTTGTCTACCTGGCACTCAACTTTCACCTGTGGCTCTAAGAAGTTGTAGCATGCACAGTGGCCACACTGCAATAAACCATCCCAGCAGACAGGTTAAACCAGGTTGAGGATAACCCCATAGACCTCAAACCCATCAATGAGTTGGGGGGGGGTATCTATCCCAAGCATATGAAGACTTCCCCTGGTGGAATGGGCAGATAAGAACAATTTCTTCCAGTGGCCATGAAGGTGGCTAAAGCAAGTGGTGCATTTAGAGCGTGATCAGACATTGAAGATGCCAAGGTCATCCACTGCATCCCAGACCATCACCAGTAGTCTTCAATTTTGTCTTGCCACTAGACTTCAATGACTTTGGAAGAGAGAATTAGGCTGACAACTTTATTCAACTCTGCCTCAAGATGTCATTGGTCCTCTTTGAAAATGAAGGGCAAACAACAATCTTTTAGAACAGATTTACTTGAACTTACTCAGAGTTTGGGAAGTTTATAAAATACAAAATTTAAAAATATGCCTTCAGTCTAGCTCTAAGCCCCTAAACTGGGAATGTTCAATCAATTAATAAACATTTACTAAGCACTTATTTTGTGCCAGGCACTGTGCTAAGTTCTGGGGATACCAAAAGAGGCAAAAGATGGTCCCTGCCTTCTAGGAGACAACATGCAAACAAATATATACAAAGTATGATATATACAAAATAAATAGGAAATAATTAAAAAGAGGGAAGACACTGGAATTGAGAGGGCTTAGAAGACTTCCTGTAGAAGGTGTGTTGGTAAGCAAAATGGCCTTTGTTTTCTTTGAGAAACTCAGTGTATTTCATTAAGGCTTACTAGGTGCTAAGCCCCAGGCCCAAAGCCCTGTTAGGTGTGGAACCTATGTGGGTGTGGATTGGTGACTGGGGTGGGGCCTGAGGTGGGGCTGACTAAGGGGAGGTGTTAACTCCAGAGCCATGCCCTATTAGGTGTTAACCTAATCCATCTGGATGTGAACCTCCCAGGGTGAACTCCCAGGAGTGCTGAGCAAGGACTTGAGGTCAGTGCGTAATCTTACAGGAAAGGGGAAGCATGAATGTGGCCTTCTGGTTACTCTTGTGAGGAGGACTTATTGGGCCTGGAAGCTTTTGATTGAAATATCAAAATGGGGATGCTGGTTCATGGGTCTATTACTTTGGAGCTTTAATTCTTCTGCCTTCTACTTAGAGAATTCCTTATATCCTGCGGTTCTGAACTATTCAGACATATATATGATTCTCTTTGAAATCATAAATTCTGCCTTCATAATACAGAAGGTAAGATTTTAGTTGAGATTTAAAGGAAGGCAGGGAGGTCAGTAGTATAGTGGAGGAGGGAGAGCATTTTAAGCACCTGGGAAAGCCTGAGAAAATGCATGGAGCTGAGATGATATATCTTGTTTGTGGGGCAGTCTTGTTTGCTAGTGCAATCACAAAAAGTACTCCCTTTTCATACTTTCTTTTTCCTTTCCACTCTCCTACCCCAGGACACACAAATGAATCTGTATGGTAGCAATGGCCACATACTTAGAGAAAACAGGTTTCTTTAAAGTGACAAAACAAGAAGCAAAAAAAAAAATCCCCCTTAATAAAGATTGATAAGGCATACTCGTTTTTTTCCTAGAGAGAATGAAACGATGGGGGAATGAGGAAGAGAATGAGAGGGTTGAATTCACAAAAACTTTAAATATTTGCTATATTTTGCCATTGTTATAAAGGGTATTAATCACTTCCTTGTAATTTTTGGTAGAAGCACAGATTATTTTTATGCATTTATCTCATGTTACCTCCAACAATTTTTCTATTGGCTGTTTTGGGCTTTCAAGGTATACAATCATGAAGTCTCCAAAAAGAGATAATTTAACTTCTCAAGTGTCAATATTTGGTCTTTTACTGCTTTAGACAGATTGTCAAGCAAGCTTCTATTCTCTCAATGGAAATCCAGGGCACTATGGGAGCAAAATGTTACCCAGATTTTTTGATGCAGTCACAATATTATTTGTTTTTTTTATTGACTTTTTCTTTTCTGCAAAGGAGGGTCAATTTTGGGGTGAGGAAGAGATATCTGGAAATAACTGTGCTGTAGAGATAGAAGGCATTGATGAAAATTATTTTTTAAAAATAATGTTTGTTTTTTTTTTTATTGCCAGGAATTGACATCAAAGTCACTGACCTATGATTTGCAGATTGCTGGTCCCTTTTTTGAAAAGCAGAATAACATTTGACCTTCACTAGACACATAGCATTTCTTCTGTTCTCCACAATCTTTCAGCGGTTCAGCAATTGCATTTGCCAGTTCTTTTAGTACACTGTGATGCAGTTCATCTGAGCTTAGTGACAAACTCACACAGGTGTTCTTTTATTATCACCTTGCTGATTTTTTTATTTTAACTCTCCATCAAACTATTTTGTTTTACCCTTTCCAGTTCAAACCTCATATTTCTGAGCTGAGAAAACAGAATTAAAATAAGAATCAAGTATTTCTGCCTTCTCTCATCCATTGCCATCATTCCAACCAGCATTCTCTATTCATTCCTTCTTTCATCCCCCATCTTTTTCCTTTGATACCTTCTTTTATAGTTCTTTTTGCTGTCCTTAGCATGCCTGGCATCATTATTTACATATTGTGCGAAGCTTTTGTGGTCATCTTCATTACCGAAACTAGTTCTTATCTTCTATAGTTTGTTATCTGTGTATCCAGATCAATCCCTTTTGACAACTTCCCCCTTTTTCATCAGAATTCCTTCTCTCTGTATCTTTAGAAATTCATTTTTGAGAGCTCTTCATCCCTCCTGAGCTGACTTCTGTGAACAATTTCAGGCCATGGGATCCCTAACCATGACCTAAAATGTCTCCTTTACTGAAATTTTGCAGACCCAACTTCAAGGGCTCACCTTCAGCAAAGCAGTGATGTAAGCAAAGTCCTTCCTCTCCCTCCTCCAAATTCCCCATCGCTGGATCCTAACCAGGTCAACCTTTGACCTAAATCATACCCTGCTGCCATATTTCCTCTCCTTTCCCATCCTCACTCCCTTTCTTATCTCCCTTCCCCTGGTCAAAACTCCCAGCTGCTCTTTTCTAGAAGTTGGGCAGAAACTCAGCATAGTAAATTAATTTAGACACAGTTGGAAAGAACTCTAGTTTGCTGATATTCTAATTAAAGGAGTTAATTCTAATTAAAGGAATTCAACAGCATCCACATGGGTGAGACTAAAGATTGGTAAGAATTATGATCTTGCTGCAGTGGGGGTGGGAGGGGACGCCCAGGAGCAGGAAGGATGCACTGAATCAGCTCCTTGGGCTCCAGGCCAGGTGATGCAGCCACCAAAGAAATGAATGGATGCTACTTCTTCCCTCACAGCTGAAGCCACCTGGGATCCCTTCTCCTCCTGGGCTGCCCTTAGGCCCCACCCAGGGGATGGTGATGGCTAATGAGATTAGGTAAGTGCCCAGGTGGGTCCCCGGGGACCCGCTCCCCCCCACCACACCCAAGGGGAGGGAGGGGCATCCTTGGACTGTTCCCCTAGGGAAGCCCCACCCCTTTCCCCAGAGGCGCTGTCAGGCGCCAGGCATTATGGGAGCTATGCAGGGCTGCTGGGAAGGTGGGAAGCAAACCTGGTGAGTCCACTGGGGCTCCATTCGCACCCTTGACGTATGGAGAGGATGGGATGGGGGGAGGCAGGGGTTGGAGGGGAAGCAGCCCTATTCTCCAGTGTTGGGGGCGCAGTATTCCTCGTGGGCCGCCTGCCTGACCCAGCCAACCCCGGAAGGATCCCCCCAATCCCGCGCGGACCCGCCCCCCCGTTTCCCATCTCCCTTGCTCTCCTTGCTCCCAGCGTCCCAGCGAAGCTCATCAATGGTGGAGTGGCCGGGCTGGTGGGGGTGACCTGTGTGTTCCCCATTGATTTGGCCAAGACCCGGCTGCAGAACCAGCATGGCAAGATGGCCTACAAAGGAATGTAGGTGAAGGCTGCAGGGCTGAGCAGGTGCCAGGGGTGGGGGGAGGACCAGGGAAGGGGAGCGGCAGATCGGAGGGGCGCGGAGAAGGAGCAGGAGGAGGAGGACGCTGCCCGTCTCCTGCACCTGGCATGTCCCAACGTTTGGACTCTAGGCTCCGGGGGCAGCCGTGGGATAGAATGGCGGGTCAGGAGAGAGGGGCCTTCAGACACAGGAGATGCCCCTCTCGCTTCCTCTTCTAGGATAGATTGCCTGGTGAAGACCGCTTGCGCAGATGGCTTCTTTGGCATGTACAGAGGTGGGCTTACCTGGGACCCCAGGGAAGGGCCAGGCCTGGTGGGGGAGGGCTGTGGATTTGGTGCAGGGGCCCTCGGACTCCGAGGATGTGAACGGAACCTACGACCCAGACCTCTTTCCTGGAGAGAGGGCCGGAGCATGAGGGCGGGAGACTACCCGCCTCACGCGGGCAGCAACTGCCTCCTTTAATGTTTCGTGCGGCGGTGCTGGAGTTAAATGAACGCCGTGTAAACTAGGTAAAGCCCAGGGCTGAATGAGGCTTTCTGCTTCTGCCCCCACATCTGCCTTTGGTCTTCATGAAAGCATAAGCGATTCCCATCTAATGCCACCCAACCCATCCGCCCGCCGTGCCCTCCCAGGCCTCTGTGACATGGCAGTGCCAGCAAGTCAGTGGAGTCGTTCAGTGGTGTTAGTCGCATCCAGCCCTTCGGGGTTTTCTCTGCAGAGATACTGAAGCACTTCGCTGTTTCCTGCTCCAGGTCATTTTATAGACAAGGAAGGACAGAGGCAAACGGGGTTTAGTGACTTCCCCAGAGCCACATGAGCCACTAAGTGTCTGAGGCCAGATTTGAACACACAAAGATGAGTCTTCCTGACTCCAGGCCTGGCACCATCCATCGTGCACCCAGCTGCCCATGGAGTAGTAAATGGCAGTAAATGCTGAGAGCTAAAAGGGCCCTTAAAGACCATGGGATCATAGATTATCAGTTTTAGCCCCACCATTTTGCAGTTACCTTAAGCTTGGAAGAGACTCAGGGGTCATTTTCCAGATGTTGAAACTGAGGCTTTGAAGGTGAAGTGACATAAGCTGATTCCAAAGAGATGTTGAAAATCTATGTTTAAGGATAACATTGACTTAATGTTATTAAACTTATGTTCTCAAAAGGCCCCATATACAATTTAAGCAGTTAAAAGGAAGGGTATCTTTAGGGAATGAGATTATTACTAATTACATGGTATTAAGATAGGGAAATTCCCAGATGAGAAAACTCCCTCTACCAATCAGGTCCAGCACCTTCTTTATACACTGAGAAATGATGTGACTTGCCCAGAATCCCAAGCCAGTATGTGTCAGAAGTGGAACTTGAACCCAGGTCTTCCTGGTTCCAAGGCCAGCTCTCTATCCATTGGCGGAAGGAGCAGGAAGCCAGATTCAAGGTCAGAGGGAGTGGCTGCCTCACCATAGTATTATGAAAGGAAATTAATGTAGCCTCTTAGAAAAGCTAAAAATAGGATATTGACTAGAGTTGGAGCTCAATTTTATAGGGTTTCCCAGAAACTCATCTACAGATTTTCAGTAAGATTAAAAAAAAAATCATCCCAGCCAATGAAATCAGTAATGAGTACAGTCGCAGGGGTGGGGAACCTGCAGCCTCAAGGCCATATGTGGCCCTCTAGGTCCTCAAGTGCAGCCCTCTGACTGAATCCAAACTTCACAGAATTTACTGAATCTTCCTGACACTCCTCTTGCACTTTTCCCACCCCTTCCTGGACCTCGTTCTTTTCTGATTGAGCAGCTACCCTAGACCACTGACTCTGATCAGCACTGGAAAAATCATTATAGGTAGCAGTACGCTTCCAGTCTCTTTGGAGTCGAGACCAAAATGGGCAGAGAATGATACCCAGGCATAATAAAATATAAAACAAATGCCTACAAAGCCATAGCAAATTAGAGACATTCTCTCTCCTCTAGGGGTTGGTTTGTTTTCTAAGAGGCAGAATAGGACTTGTAGAAAACAGGAACACTAAATGAATCTGCAAATTTAAAAAAATGGGTAATACAGGTATACCAGAACTCCCCTAAACTGTTACTTTTTTTTTTTTTGCAGGGGGGAAGGCAGGGCAATTGGGGTTAACTGACTTGCCCAAGGTCACACAGCTAGTGTGTCAAGTATCTGAGGTTGCATTTGAATTTGGGTCCTCCTGACTCCAGGGCCAGTGCTCTGCTCACTGCACCCCCTAGCTGCCCCTAGTTACTCTCTAAGAAGCCAAATTCATCCTACCACTTATCCAAGAATTCATTTTGGTAATTAGGTCTTAGAACACATTATGTATATAACCAGTTATATGCATAACGGTTTATATATCTTGTTACCTCTGACACTGAATCAATCATTTTATTTTTCTGTATAAATTCCCAGGGGCAGCCGTGAACCTAACCTTAGTCACTCCAGAGAAAGCTATCAAGCTGGCAGCCAATGACTTCTTCCGAGAGCAGCTCTTAGAAGATGGGTAATGGGCAAGAGGGTGGCTTGATTAACTCCCTTTGGTGTGCATGTGTCTGTGTATAACTGAGTTTACACACACGGCTAGGGGTTACAGAAGTGTTGGTAGGAATTGGGAATAGGTGGAGGAGGAATGCAGTTAGAAGCAGAATTCTAGGATAATATCTACCAGCCTTGAAATTTTTTTAAAACAAAACTCTAGCCCTTCTTGTTCTTCCTAGTGATTTGAATGTCAAGTAGTAGGGAAAGCAGGAACTGTCACGGTGGCTTCAAATTCTTTTATCTTAACACCCTAATTTGGCTCCCCTTACCCCCACGGATGGGTGTTCATTTACTTAGCTATGAGTGGCAGTCATTGGGAGCAGAGCTGAATAGAAAAAAGCATCCTGGCCATTCACCACTTTAATTTACCCATTTCAAAGGGTGAGAAGAATGGCCATCCATATGATAAAGGAGTCTGACTGTCCATCTGATCTCTCTGGGGCTTGTGTCTGGGCTGGTCCTGCAGGTCAAAACACAAGCTGATAAGGGAGATGCTGGCTGGGTGTGGAGCTGGGATGTGCCAGGCGGTGGTTACCTCTCCCATGGAAATGCTGAAGATACAGCAGCAGGATGCTGGACATCTAGGTGAGGCTTGGATGGGGTAGAAGACTGACTGGGCTGTTCGTGTCCTTTTGGCAGGTGGCAAAGGTCTTTCAGCCCATTCAGACATGCAAAGCTAGACTCCTCACTCCTAAGGAAAGGGGGCCCAAAGAAAGGAACCAGGGAGGGACACAGGAAAGCATCTTTATCTTTTTGGGAGGACTGGATCCTCAGGCTAAATATTTAGTATGCCTGACTAGAATTTAGCTAGCTGGGTTTTTGTCTTTCCAGGCCAATCCAAAGCAGTCTGAGTTAAGGTTCTATACAGTTCTAACTAAACTGGGGTAATTCCCAGTACTTTATGACTTTGAACATTTTAGGTTATGAATACATCATTTGTTACAAGGATCACAAGAGTGTACACCTTTATTCTCAAAGCTAATTCATTTGGGGCCTGGCACCTTGAATTCAAACAATCTATGAATTACGATTTTTTACTAGGAACTCATAATTCAGACAAAACTTGAGAAGCATGGCAAAACCAGTTAACTTTATAATTTTTCTTGATGAATGCTCTGGTCATTACTAGACGTTTCTATGCATATGTATGAGATAATAAGTGCTTGTTATTAATTTATGTAAGTTAATCTCAGGCCCTTCTAAGTGAGCTGACTGCAGCCTAAGGAATTTGTCAAACTGTGGGTTCCAGAGTGGGAGCTTCAGATTTCAAGGCAGGAGCACAATCTGAGACATAATCCAGAAAAGGCAGTACATAGTGAAATCCCCTAAATCGTAGGTGACAGTTCTTGTAGGTAGTAGAGTGTCAAACTATCAAGGATAAACTGTACAGATACCTCACAAGGCTGTAGGAGTAGACAGAAAACTAGCAAATTAATTTTAGTGGGCAATATATTAGGGGAAATTATGCAAAGTATTTATACCCAAGCTATGCTCCAAGGGCTCTAAAAATTATTATTTATGACTTAGGAATGTATCCTGGACAATTTCCATGAAAATTTCAATTTAGTGTGCTGTTTTAACTAAAAAAGACCAGCAAGCGTTAGGCATTGCAAGTAAAAGATATTAGAAACAATCCAAAAGATATGGAATATGGTATGCTTGAATCTGGAATAGTGCTTGCTACCAAAGAAAATGGAGTAGATTAAGAGGACCACTAAAATGATCAAGGGGATAGAGGGATGGAAAATTATGAGTGACTTAAAAAAATGGTACTCTTTAGTATGGAAAGATGAAGGTTGAGTTTTAGAATAAAAGGAAATGCTACTTAGGAAACAGTAAATGTATGGAAGTTATACAGGCTGAGCAAAAAAAGACAAATCATTTAAGGAGCACATAGGATGTACTCCTATCTTTTTAACATCAGTCATAAAAGGACTTTCCAGTGCTCTCTTTTGGAAAATTTCTGCCAAATATGGAATACTTGGTTCAGTGAATCTTAGATGTAGTCCACTGTGGTCATTCTTATTCCCTTACCACCACTGAGAGACATGAGAGGGTTGTGAGTGTGCATAGAAGGGGAAGTCAGGCAGGGAGGAAAAGGAAGCCTGCCTGCTTTTCCCATCTTTTCCAGTTGGTCAGCAGCATAGGACATGCACATCAGCAGCTTCCCCTGTCAGGCCCTATACCACAGACTCCACCCCTAAGCGTCCTTCTGCCACTGTCATCGCCTGGGAACTCTTCTGTACTCGAGGCCTGACTGGCCTTTATAGAGGTTTTGGTGCCACTCTCCTACGGTAAGAGTTGAAGTCATCCTCTAGTTTGGAACATAATCAGGCTTAATCTCCCAGCAACTGAACTGATCAGGGAAGGATAGGATCATTCAAAGAGATCTTTGAATGTCAAATGTTTTCCTCAGTTTCCCTTATCCCCAGTTCTGCCTTGGGATAGCTGACTCTTCTTATGCTCCACTTCTTTGCTGAAGGTGGATTCTGGCAAAATCCTACCCCAGGGCCCCAAGACAATTGAAAGAATCTCTGCCTACGGACTGGCCTATACGTTGTTAGGATACCGGACTTTTTGGTTTGTGGTATAAGCAATTTATCCTCCTCTCCTACAGGGATATTCCCTTCTCGATCATCTATTTTCCTCTTTTTGCCAACCTCAACCATCTGGGGATCAGTGAAGCTACTGGGAAGGCCCATTTTGCCCACTCATTTGCATCTGGTTGTTTAGCAGGTTCTCTGGCTGCTGTTGCAGTGACACCCTTGGATGGTAAGAATCTGGGTTAAACTGGTGGCTTAAGAGACAGGAGTAGGTCTGTTTGGGGTGAAGCTAATTCAACTTGAAGGTACATTTTAAAAATGTTTTTAGGGTAACAATACTGAACAACCTAATTCTGCAGCATCTGATTAGGAGAAAGTTAAAATAAAAATCAGAGAAATAGGGAATTTATTAGAAGTAGTTCTTCATAGACGCACTTCTTCCATACTCCATGAAGGACGACAGCAGTACCTACTTAGAACTTGAGGGAGGGACTTGTTAGGCAATGGAATTAAGTGCTGGGTTTTACATTCAGCCAATGACAGGTCCTTTTCTGCCTTGGTTTCACCAACTTGTTACCTCCCAATAGACTGGTCTAGACCAGGAAAAAACCCGTTAAGTTTTAGTCTCTAGTTAAGGTAACATGCAAAATAATGGGCTTCTAGCAGTGCTTTCTTTGGCTTTAGGGCTGTGACTAGTTATGTCTCTTCTGAAGAAGTGCCTTGGGTCAACTGTCATGATTTCTTTCTTGTTTGTTGGAGCATGGAGTCAGGGAAATCCAACAACTTAAGATATCAGAGGCAAGAAGTTTGTGACTTCTTTTTCTACTTGTTTTAGTTGTGAAAACACGAATTCAAACTCTCAAGAAAGGTGTAGGGGATGAAGCCTACGATGGGATCATAGACTGTGCCAGGTGAGAACTGTTTTCCTTTATGGCCTGAGACTGGGTTAATTCTGTGATTTGACTGTAATTAATTTGCAAATTATATATTCTAGTTTTTGCAGATCTTATCCCCAGTAGTTCCTACCCCCAAGGAGCTTCATAACCTGTCACTTTTCCACTGCTGTTTCCCTTCTACCTAGCACAATGCCTTGCACATAATAGGTACTTTAACATTTAACTGAACATATAGAGTATGTTTTCCTAAAAACCAGCCTAGAGACCATCCACTGCTTTGCCCTATTAAGCCTTAGCTTTTCCTCATTCCCTCCCACCTGAGAATCTGTCATACTGAAAAATGCTAGGACCTACCCATTCTACTTCTCCCTTCCAACTCCAGGGGAGGAAAACAATTATTTTTGCTCCCTTTGACTGCTAAAGGTAGTCAGTGGGAAGCTCCTTTTGGCCAGTTTCCTCTAACCAGCAGTTCAAGATGACCTCAAGTATACAGGGTATGACTGCTTAATCACCCATCTGCTGATATTAGCCTGTGGAACAGGATTTCCTAGTTAGGCACCTTCTAGCCCAAGGGAAATTACCTACCACAAGAAACAGTAATATAGGGATAGAATTCACTGCATAATGCCTGTATTTCATTGCATTTTTGCTCTTCAGCTTACCAGGATCTTCTTTCTCTCCAGGAAAATCTGGACTAACGAGGGACCTGCTGCCTTCATGAAAGGGGCTGGTTGCCGGGCCCTAGTCATAGCACCTCTCTTTGGTATTGCCCAAGGTGTCTATTACCTCGGTATTGGGGAAACCATCTTAACAATTTTCTTTAGATCTAGCTAAAAAAGGACTCTCCAGCAAATATAACAACACTCCTTTTAATGTAGTAGTTGCTCAACACTGAAAAATGGACCTGGTCACATTAATTCCTAGGTATGAAGCCAGGAATTAATTTCATATATTGGCAAAAAGAAAAATCAGAAGCTTAAGAGAGAATTATGGGAACCTATGTAACTACCTATACCAACGCCAGACCATGGCCAGTTCAAGGATCAGGGTGACTACAGCTGATGAGCATTCCCTGGGAAAAAGTCAGTTCAGCTATACACATGACAATCTTTAAAGCAGTCACTGAGATCAAGTCTCAACACTCTTGATAATTCGTGTTAGAGGTAAAAGATTGCTTAAGATCTTATTCTATGAAAAGTTTGAGTGAAAACTAAAAGCAACAGTGAATACTGGCTTTTCTTTTTTAAGCCAACAATCCTTGTGTCTTATCTAAACAAAATAAACATTAAAACAAGCAATCAACAAAGAATTGTTACCAGTTTCTTTATATCATTAATTACTTTTTATCCACAAACGAGGGCTGCATTGGATTTTAAGTTCTTCTACCATCAATGGGGAGATCTTGGAGAAGTCAGTTAGCCTTGCTTTAGTCATAATTGTTCAGAATTCCCTAAGTCCACTATGAGGGAAAAAAATGAGCATACAAATGTTTTCATTTCCCAAAAGAAAGGACTACAAAAGCCAGGTCTTTCCCACACATCCCAAGACTACTGTAGCAGGAGAAAGATTGTAGAGGATGGTGCTAACATGGTCTTGAATGCAAATACACCATAACTCACGATTTTAGCCTAAATGAATAAAAATATTTTCCTGCTAAAAGTCTTAAAATCCTAAATGGATGTACCATATTACTAAAGCATGTAAGATCAGAGAGTAAGACACAGACCTGGTACAGACTTTTTAAAAAAAAAAAGGTTTACGGGAGATGTAATAACTTGTGAAGTAAATGCTCCAAAGTAGGTAGAAAGCTATTTCCTAGAGAACACCCTAAACATTTCACCTCATCCCTCAAATATGAGAATGTTCTGAATAAGATATTATTGTAGTTTGATCCACATATCTTTTAATAAATAAAGCATAGCTTGGGTTTTTGAATTACAGATATAACTGAGGAAAGCCTCTAAGCCCAAATAGTTAACGGGTAATACTATTAATGCTGGAGTGAAGGCATGCGCTATATGCATTATTAAAATAACCTACAGAAACAAAATACAAAGAGGCTATAATATATCTCACATACACAGCTCACTCCAATCTAAGGCAGATCACAGGATTCTCAGTGAAAACCATGCAACTGTTATATAATCCCCTTGTCCCTAGAATGTAGATCAGAACTTAGTCACTTTTAGATGAACTAGGTTACTTCTCAACAGTTTTAAGTCCATAAATCCTCTCCCAAAGTTAACATTTAGGCTGACGGCATTCTACACAAAGGCTACTCCATAGAAGAACACGGGACAATGTCAGAGCATCAGAAAGGAAGAATATTGATAGTTGTTTCTTCAATTTTAGAGACATATAACTCATCAATACAGCAGATGGAATGGATCCCACCTCATCAGAGGCTTAGTCCAAAAATTTCCTGTTGGCATTAGCACCAAACAAGGCCACACGGACTTCTGGCATCACCTGCAAAGAGAAAGAATAGGTTTTTCCTCCCCTTTTAATAGTCAGCTCCAGTTGGTTAATTCACACAACATTCAGTAAACTACTTTTTTTTTCAGTGCCTACCATATGTCAGATGGGCAGCTAGGTGGTGCAGTAGATACAGTGTCTAGCCTGGAGTCAGAAAGACTCATCTTTGTGAGTTCAAATCTAGCCTCAGATACTTACTACCTGTGTGACCCTGGGCAAGTCACTTAACCCTGTTTGCCTCAGTTTTCTTATCTGTAAAATGAGCTGGGGAACTCCAGTTATATTTGCCAAGAAAACCCCAAATGGGTTTTCAAAGAGTTGGACACAACTGTACAAGCCAGGCAGACAAATGTGCCAGGCTACACTGGGGATATAAAGACAAAAATGAAACAGTCCATGCCCCTAAGGGCTTTACATTATGCTGAGAGGAAAATACATTAACATATAAACACAAAGTAGTTTTAGTTGGAAAGACGGCAGCTCAGTGGCACTAGGGATAAAGCGATGGGTTTAGATTTAGACTCATCTTTGTGAGTTCAAATCTGGCCTCAGACACTAACTGTATGACCCTGGGCAAGTCACTTAAGCCTGTTTGCTGCCTCAGTTTCCTTATCTGCAAAATCAGCTGGAGAAGGAATATTTATGTTAATTTTAGGTGGCTGGGAGAGGAAGGTACAGCTCAGAAAAATTAGGAAAAGCTTCTTTTAGAAAATGGCACTTCAACTGTGCTTTGAAGGAAGATTCTAAGAAGGAGATGAATGAATGCATTCCAGCCATGGGGATGGATGAAAGTGCACAAAAGGAAGTTATGTATAATAAGCTTAAAAAGACAGGTCAGAGGCATAATCTGAAGGGCTTTAAATGCTGGAGTTTGCATTTCATCCTATAGTAATGGGGAACCACTGGAAATTTCCACAAGAGTGACACGGTGAAACTTGTTTTAGGAATATCATTTTGGCACCTGTGAGAAATGGACTGGAGAAGGTAGAGAGCAGGGAAACCAATTAGGAAGCTACTACATTCATTCAGGCAAGAGATGGTAAAAGTTTGAACTAAGCAGAAGAAAAAGGAATAGGAAGGCAGAATTTGCAAGCTAAAGACCCTAAATGCAACCAAAACTTGTCCATCTCAACCAATCTGTTGGTCCTGTAAGGAGCTGGTGA
>CM053623.1:169985326-170007787 GCA_028646595.1 Phalanger gymnotis
AAATTATTACCGAATTGCAAATTCCTGCCCTAAGAACTGGAATCTTTGTTTATCAAAAACTAGGTGGTGGACCTATTTGCTTCTGTGCCCTCATAATTTCCAATTCATTGCTACAGCAAAAAGTCCTTGTACAAATAGTTTTGTACATATGCCTTTTTTTTTTATTTGGTTCTCTTTGGTGTATATACCTAGTGGCAGAATCATTGGGTTGAAAAGCAGGCACAATTGGGTCACTTTGAGGTTATGGTTTCAAATTGCTCTCCAGGATCTTTGTACCAATTCAGAGCTCTACTGGCAGTCTATTTGTTTGCCTTTCCTCCCACATGCCATCCTAAATTGTCATTTTCCCTTTTGTCATCTCTGCCAAGCTGTTGTGAGTGAGGTGAAACCTCAGAGTTATTTTAATTTGCAATTATCTTTTTGTCAGTGATTTGGAGCATTTTTAAAAAGATGACTATTTTGTGATAAAAACCTTAGAACTTAAGGGAAAATTTGACATATAACATCCAGGGGAAATATAAGATAAACATTAAAGACCAATTATAAGGGACTCAATAAGGTCAAATTGTTTACTTTGTACATGTGAAAATATCAGCAGTACTCTTCTGATTGTTATTATTTGGGTAGTTTGAAAGAAAAGCATGGGCTGAGCTGAGCATGATGGGGTGATTCTAAAAAAATAAAACTGTGTAGGGAGAGATAAAAAGGAGTAATTATGTCATATAAATGAGGCACAAAAGGAAAAACATACAGAAAAAGTTAGTAGGGGAGAGAGCCGTTAGTGCTGGAACCTTACGCTCTTCAGGAATGGGTTAAAGAGGGAATAACATATATAGCTAGAATGGTATAAAAGTCTTCTAAATTTAGAAAGAAATAAGAGGGCAAGGGGATAAGGTGGGGGGAGAGGATAAGGGAGGGATTTTTAGAGGGGCAGGTAGGTTAAGGAACAGGAAGGTAAGTTAGTGGGTAGGGTAGAAGTAAAGCAGAGGAGAGAAAAGGGATAGAGTAAATAGGGTGAGAAGGAAAGTGAGGGAAAATAGGAAGGAGGAAAATATTCAAGTAATTGTAGGTTAGAAAGTGAATAGGAATAATTTACCCATAAAATGGAAATGGATAGTAGATTAAAAATTTGAATTCAACCATATGCATTCAGGAAACATTATAAAAATGAGAGATACACACAAAGATAAAATAAAGGGCAGGAGTAGAATTTAGTATGTAAAAAAAGGGGGGATAGCAATCATGATCTCAGACAAAGTTAAAGTTAAAAAAGATTTAATCAAAAGTGAAAAATAAAGAAAGTACACGATATGTGTCAGCAATATTATTCAATATTGTTTTGGACCATTCTAAATACCTAGGTAGTATAAAATACCTGAGCATACACCTGCCAAAACAGACACAGGAACTATATGAACATAAACATGAAATACTTTTTATACAAATAAACTCAGATCTAAATAATTGAAATAAGATTTATTGTTCATGGATAGATAAAGCCAATATAATTTTTAAAATGACAGTTTTATCTAATTAATCTATTCATTCAATGCTATCCAAATTAAGTTTTTAAAAGATATTTTACTGAGTTAGAAAAAATAATAACAAAGTTCATTTGGAAGAACAAATGTTTAGGAACTTCAAAGAAACCAGGGGAAAAAGATGTAAAGGAAGTAGATTCAACAGTAGCAGAATTTAAACTATATTATGAGGTGAAAGCATTGCTGAAGTGTAAAAAGAATGATTGTGATTATTTTAAATTAAAATTTTCTTGTATAAATAAAACCCACATAGCCAAGAATAGAAGGAATACAGAAAACTGGGAGGAAAACCCTTCATAGGCAATCTCTCAGACAGGATGTCATTGGGTTGGAATATTGCTGTGGTGTAGGAGAGGATGGGCTAGTTGATTTAGAAAAACATGGAAAAACTTGGTCCTATGAAGGAAGATGCTGTCCACCTTCAGAGAAACCAATGACAGGAGGAAATAAGCATAGTATGGTCTTACATATATGTGTATGAGTGTATATGTGTTTATAAATATCTATGTATCTATGTATACGCTAAATTATAGCCTTCTTTATGGTGGTTGGGTGAGGGAGAGGGGAAAATAAAGTAAAAAGTATACAGCAGAGAACAAAAAAAAACCAACAAGGAAGCAAAGAAAATCTGGGAAGCTTTGAAAATGTGTAGTATTTATTATACCGGTTTTCTCGAAAGGGGAATTTATTGTTTTATATTGAATCCTCTCTTATGATCTGCTGTGTACACAGTAATGTTTTATTTTCTTTTCTCATTATGTATTTAATTTTAAAATAAAAAATTACCAAAAAATAAATGATAATGACAGCTTAGATTTCTTCCTTCAAAAACTGACTGTTGGGGCAGTTAGGTAGTGCAGTGGGTAGAGCACCAGTCCTGGAATCAGGAGAACCTGAGTTTAAATCTAGCCTCAGACACTTACTAGCTATGTGACCCTGGGCAAGTCACTTAACTCCTACTGTCTCCAAGAAAACTAACTGTTTGTATCTTTTGATGATTAATCTATTGGGAATGGCTATTGTTCTCATATGTTTTAATCAAGTCCATATATGTGTGTGTGTGTATATATATACACATATATAAATGTATATATTACACATGAAGAGATACTATATACATATATATGCATATTACACACATACATGTTACATACTTATACATGGACTTGATTAAAACATATAAGAATAATAGCCATTCCCCAATAAATTATTGTGTGCTCTCTCTTTCTCTCATTCTCTCTGTGTGTATATATACATATATTGAACATCACACCTTTATTGGAGAAACTTGCTGCAAAGACTATTTCCTAATTAACTGCTTCCTTTCTGATTTTTACAAAATCAAAAATGTTAATTTTATTTTCTGTGTTGTCTTCATCCTTTAGAATGTAAGCTCCTTAAAGGCACAAACTGTTTCTTTTTGCTTATCTATGTATCCCCAGTGTTTATTACAGTGCTTGGCCCATAGTGAAGTCTTGCCTCAAAAAGGTCAAGTGATGTGCTCATAATCAGAGTTATCATCTGTAAACTTGTCAAATACCTCAATAAGGCAAGCAACAAAAAAGTAACTAAAATATTTACAGCAGAACTTATTGTAGTAGCAAAGAACTGGAAACAAAGTAGAAGCCCACTGACTACGGAATGGCAAAACAAACTATAGTATAGAAATGTAAAGGAATATTACTGTGATTTAAGAAACAACAAACATGATGAATACAGAGGCATGGAAAGATTTATGTGAACTGATTTAAAGAGAAAGAAAAGCCTTGTAATTGTCTGCTTAGCTGAAAGTGAGCTCTGTTAGATTGTAGACTGAGAACTGATCCATGTACAATCTTTGTATCTCTAAGTGCCTAGTATAGTATTTCCCATATAGTCAATAAAATTAAATATTTAAGTGTCAACTAAGAGCAAAGCACTAGAGATACCAAAAGGCAAGATAGGTTCTCCCTCTAAGAAGGTTACATTCTATCAGAACCTACCATACAGTTACATGACAACAAAACTGATAACACAAAAGAAATAGAGGATTAACTTCAAAGATGTTGTTGTTTGTCCTTCATTCTTGAAGCGAACCAATGACTTTACAGGGTGAATTGGATTTAAATGAGGCAGAGCTGTACAATGTCATCAGCTCACTCTCTCTTCCAGAATAGTCAGGACGGTAGGTGATGGCCAGGGATGCAGTCGATGATTTTGATATCTTTGATGTCTGACCAAGCTCTAAGCCAGGGGTGAGGAACCTGCCTAAATACTCCACCAATGAAGAGGAAATTAAAACAATTATCAGGAGCTATTTTGCTCAAGTATATGTCAATAAACCTGACAATCTAAATGAAATGGATAAATATCCATAAAAATATAAATTATGCAAATTAACAGAAGAAGAAATAAAATACTTAAATAACCCAATCTTAGAAAAAGAAATTGAACAAGCCATCAATGAACTTCCTAAGAAAAAATCCCCAGGGTCAGATGGATTCACAAGTGGATTCTATCAAACATTTAAAGAACAATTAATTTCAATACTATATCAACTAGTTGGAAAAATAGGAGAAGAGTCCTAGCAAATTCCTTTTATGACACAAATATGGTGCTGATACCTAAACCAGGAAGAGCCAAAATAGAGAAATTATAGACCAATTTCCCTAATGAATATTGATACAAAAAGTTCAAACAAAATACTAGTAATGAGATTACAGCAATATGTGACATGAATCATATACTATAACCAGGTGGGATTTATACCAGGAATTCAGGGCTGGTTCAATATTAGGAAAACTATTAGCATAATTGTATATAATAACAGCAGTCATGCAGTCATGTACAATTGACATATCAATTACAAAACTAACAGAAATCATATGATTATCCCAATAGATGCAGAAAAAGCCTTTGACTAAATTTAACACCCATTCCTATGAAAAATACTAGAGAGCACAGGAATAAATAGAGATTACTTTAAAAAGATAACTAATAATTATCTAAAACTACCAGCAAGCATTATCTGTAACGGGGATAAGCTAGAAGCCTTTCCAATACAATCAGGGGTGAAACAAGGATACCAGTTATCACCTTTATTATTTAATATTGTACTAGAAATGTTAGCTATTGGAATAAGAGGGGGAAAAAAAAGAAATGACAAGCAGGATGATTTTAGAAAAACCTAGAAAGACTTACATGAACTGATGCAGAGTAAAGTGAACAGAATGAGAAGAACATTGTATACAGTAACAGGAGTCATGTACAATGAAGAATTATGAATGACTTAGCCATACTCAGCAATATAATGATCCAAGACAATTCCAAAGGACTAATGATGAAGCATACTATCTGCTTCCAGAGAAAGAATGGATATTGTTCGATTACAAACTAAAGCATGCTATTTTTTTACTTTCTTTTATTCTTTTTCTTTTATTCAAGTCTTCTCGTACAAAATGACTAATATGGAAATGTTTTATATGATTGCATATGTATAACCTATATCTGATTGCTTGCTATCTCTAAGGGTGAGGGAGTGGGGGAGAGGGGAGAGACGGAGAGAAGGATAGAATTTGGAACTCAAAACTTTAAAAAAAAGTAAAAAAGGTTTTACTATGTAATTAGGGAAAAATAAAATACATTTTAAAAAAGAGTCTAGACACTATCTTTCAAGAAATTATCTAGGAAACTGCCCTGATATTCTAGAAGCAGAGAGTAACAATAGTAATTGAAAGAATCCACTAATCACCTTCTGAAAGAGATCCCAAAATGAAAACTCCCAGGAATATTATAGCAAAATTGTAGTATTCCCAGGTTAAGGAGAAAATATTACAAGTAGCCTGAAACAATTTAAATATTGTGGTGCCACAGTTAGGATAACACAAGATTTAGCAGCTTCTACATTAAAGAATCAGAGGGCTTGGAATATGATATTCTAGATGGCAAAGGAGCTAGGATTACAAGCAAGAATTACCTACCTAGTAAAACTGAGTATAATCCTTCAAGAGAAAAAATGGGTACTTAATGAAATAGAGGACTTTTAAGCATTACTGATGAAAAGACCAGAGCTGAATAGAAAATTTGACTCTCAAATATAAAACTCAAGACAGGCATAAAAATGTAAACAGGAAAGAAAAATCATAAGGTTAAATGGTTTACATTCCTACAAGGGAAGATGATACTTGCTACTCTTAAGAACTTTATCATCATTATTAGGCTGGAAGAAGTATACATAGAGAGACACCTTGGGTGTGACTTGAATATGATGGGATGGTCTTTAAAAAAATAAAATTAAAGGATGAGAAAGAGGAATGCACTGGGAAAAGGGAAAGGGGAGAGGTAGAATGAATGCACCCAAAAGAACTTTTACAGAGGAAAGGAAGAGGCGGGGGGAGGGAGAGTACTTGATCTCATTGGAATTGGCTCAAAGAGGGCCCACTTTTAGGATGAACAGGGTGAAAGGAGTGATAAGAGTAGGATAAACAGGAGGGGAAATAAAATGGAGGGAAGTACGCAGTTAGGAATCATAAATGTGAAAAAAAATTTACAGCAAGTTTCTCTGATAAAGGCTTTATTTCTCACATATATAGGAAACTGAATCAAATTTATAAGAATACAAGTCATTTCCCAACTGATAAATGGTCAATTCAGATGAAGCAACCAAAGCTATCTATAGTCATATGAAAAAATGTTCTAAATCAACATTGATTAGAGAAATACAAATTAAAACAACTTTGAGGTACCACTTCATACCTATCAAATTACAGAAACAGAAAATGACAAATGTTGGAGGGGATGTGGGAACACTAATGCAGTGTTGGTAGATTTGTGAACTAAATCAGCCATTTTGGAGAACAATTTGGAACTATGCCCAAAGGCCTATAAATAAGTGGTATTGACTCAGCAATACCACTTCTAGGATTGTATCCCAAAAAGATAAAAACAAAAAGGAAAGGATATATTTGTACAAAAATATTTATAGCAGTTCCTTTTGTGGTGCCAAAGAATTGGAAATTGCCCATCATTGGAGAATTGGAAATGCCCATCAATTGGAGAATGGCTAAACAAGCTGTGGTATATGATTGTGATGGAATACTATTGTGCTATAAGAAATGATGAATAGGATGTTCTCAGAAAAGCCTGAAAAGACTTACATGAACTTATGCAAAGCATCATACATACATAGGAACAGTAATATTGTAGGATGATCAACTGTGAATGACTTACCTATTCTCAGCAATACAATGATCAAGGGCGGGGAACCTGCAGCCTCAAGGCAACATGTGTCCCTCTAGGTCCTCAAGTGAAGTCTTTTTATTGAATCCAAACTTCACAGAACAAATCTCACATGTGGCCTTGAGGCTGCAGGTTGTCCACCCCTGATTGAGACAATTCCAAATGACTTAGGATGAAAAAATGCTATCCACCTCCACAGAAAGAACTGATAGAGTCTGCATGCAGATCAAAGCATACTTTTTTGAATTTTATTTTTCTTGCTTTTTTTGTCTTTTCTTTCACATGACTAATATGGAAACATGTTTTAAATGACTGCACATGCATAACCTATATTAAGCTACTTGCCTTCTCAAGGAGGGGGGGAGGAGAGGGAGGAAAGGAATGAATTTGGAACACAAAATTTTAAAAAATGAATGTTAAAAATTGTTTTTACATGTAATTGGGAAAATACATTTTAAAAAAGGCAAAACTATTCTTATTTGCTGATGACATAACAATATGCTTTAAAAAGCCTAGGAAATCAAGCAAAGAAACTGAGATAATACTTTTAGAAAAGTTGCACACTATAAAATAAGCCCACAAAAATCCACATCATTTCTGTATAATAATAACAAAATCTAAGAGACAATAATAGAATATTAAGTCTCATTCAAAACAACTACAAAATACACAAACTATTTGGGTATCAAACTACCAGAATATACTCAAGACTTACATGTATTCAATTACAAAATGTTCCTTAAAGAAATAAAAAACCACCTAAATAGCTGGAGGGAATATACAGTACTCATTCCTGGGCTGTGCTGATGTAACAAAAATGACAATATTTATGAAGTTAATTTTCAGACTTAGTGTGATCAAAGTGATAGTTTTAATTAGGAGGCATAAAAGAAACAGATTTTAGGATAGCAAAGGAAATAATGAAAAAAGCAGGAACGAAGGGGGAATAGCACTTCCAGACCTTCAGACCTCATACTATATTATAAAGAAGCAGTCATCGAAACCATTTGGTACTGCTTAAAAATAGGAAAGTAAGTCAATGGAACAGAGTAGACCAGGATCAGAAGTAATGGGGCTCAATAATCCAGTATTTGATAAATCTGAAAACAATTATCAGGAAAGAACTCCTTGTTTAACAAGAATTGTTGGGAAAACTAGAAAGAAAATTAGGCAGAAATTAGGCTTAGACTCACATCTTATATATTATTCCACAACGAATTCAAAATGGATACATGATCTGAATATTAAAGATCATAAAGAAAAAATTAGAAGATAAACAGATCATAAATATTTTGCAGATATGTGTAGGGGATGAATTCCTACCCAAAGAAGAGATAGAAGTAATTATAAAAAAAATAGACATGAAACAATGTACTCGCCAATGAGGGCCCAGTCCTATGAACATGCTCAGAGGACTCGTGTATGTTTAGTGAGCCAGCTGAATGCAGTGTTTTCTTGTCTACTTAGTGAGAAAAGTCTTGCAATAGAGAAACTGAGCAGGCATACAAAAGGCACAGTTGGCCAGATTAATCTCCTCTTTCTGGTGTTGAGTGAGACAAGAAACGCTCTGGGCCTCCTGTTTGGAGAGGAAGCTCAGACCATCCCTACCCAAGCTATTTCTATGTTGCCCATAAATACAAGACCCTGCAGTTGCTTGAGTCCTTGTGTGACCTATTCTTTTGTATACTTAGGTGAAAGAGGACTTGAGATGGTATGACCTTGTGAACCTAGAAAAATGAGAAGAGCTAGTAACTGTAGTGGACTTGGACCAATTTGACCTACTACAGCAGCAGATGAACAAGTGAAGCTTGTGTCCTGAAAGCAAGAGAATGACTTATCCATTGGTTATGCTGCATCCAGAAGTACTTGGAAGGATGTTTGAGCCTACTCTCTCTACTCATTGAGATAGTATAGGGGAAAAAGAATGTGTGTACCCCAAGTGGGAGGGTGATGTACCTCTGTGTAGTATCTTCTCATTAAGTATCCCTTTGTAAAAGCTAACTGATATTTATTGATGACATCGATGAGATATCAAACAATTAAATGACTGGGGTTCCAATTCCTGCTATCAATAATATCAAGTAGATATTAACTGGCACTGGTGATTGGTAATTTGAATAGGAGCTCCAGCTAATAGCATTAAAAGAACCCTGGTGCCCCTCAGAGGGACTCCTAAAAACCTGAGGGAAAGATGTAGCTAGCCTTGCTTTGAAGATCTGATTTACTAGTGTGAGCTGGAGTTGACATAAGGACCCTCAAAGCCTTTATGCCCCACAGATAATTTTAATAACATAAAATTAAAAAGATTTTGCACAAACAAAATGAATTCATCTAGGGTAAGAAATGAAGCAGCAATCTTTGTTTGATGTATCAGATATATGGAGTTTGAGATTTGTCTTTTTTATCTATATCTATATAGATAGTTTGACATACCAGATATATAGACAACTAACAGAAATATATAAGATCAAAAACTGATGCCCACAGACAAGTGGTCAAAGGATATGAACAAATAATTCTCAAACCAAGAATTGCAAATTGTTGACAACTATGTGAAAAAATGTTCAAAATCTCTAGAAATGAGATATGCAAATCAAAACAACCATATGGTTTCGCCTTGCCCAGCAAATTGGCACAGTGACAAAAGGGGGACTAGTCAACGTTGGAGGGTGTACAGAAAGTCAAGCACACTTAACTTTGGTGGAGCTGGGAATTAGTACAAATATTACAGAAAGTAATTTGGAATTATGCTAAGAAAGAGACTAAAATGTCCATACCCTTTGATGAAGAGATCCCACTGGTAAGTATATACCTCAATAAGGTCAGTGACAAAAAAAGGTCACATATAAATTAAAATATTTATAGTAGAACTTTTTGTAGTAGCAAAGAATTGGAAACAAAGTAGAAGCTCATTGATTGGGGAATGGCAAAAGACACTGTGGTATAGGAATGTAAAGGAATATTATCGTGCTGTAAGAAGCAACAAACATAATGATACAGAGGCATGGAAAGATTTTTATGAACTGATGCAAGTGAAGTAAGCAGAGCCAGGAAAACAATATACACAATGACTACAGCCATTGTAAATGGGAAGAACTACCACCAACAATCAAAGACGAATGCTGTGAAATAATAAAGAAAGTTGGGCCCCAAAGAAGAGCTATGAGAAGTTACCTTCCCTCCCCTCTTCCTTTGCAGAGGTCAGGGTCCAAGGACCTGGAATATTGCAATGTAATCTAAGGTGTTTTTTTTTAATGTGTTAATCAGTTTTACTGATGTCTTTTCATTTTTTTATTTTAAATTCTTTGCTGTAAGGAATGGCTTTCTGGGAGGGCATAGTGGGGTAATACCGGAGGAAATATAGTTAATGTTAGAGGCATCTAGGTGGCACAGAGGATAGAGGCTTGGAGTCGAGAAGACCTGAGTTCAAATCCAGCCTTCATGGATTACTAGCTATGTGATCCTGGGAAGGTCTTTTAAATTGTTTCCTTCAGTTTCCTTGACTGTAAAATGGAGTCAGTATAACACGTACTTAGCAAGACTGTTGTAAGAATCAAATTAAGTAATATTTGTAAAGTCCTTAGCACGGAGCGGTGGTTCGAAATAGGCTCTATATAAATTTATGCCCTCCCCTCCCCCCAAATGTAAAAGCAGTATGTAAACACATACATATACATACTTATATACATATACACACATACATATATATGTATATGTATTTAAAGATGGTTTCATTTTCATGGGAGGATACATGTAAGTAAATGCAAGCTAATTTAAGGAGGCAGACTGAGGCTTTCTAACTCCTCCTTTTGAGGAGATCATGCTGTAAATCAAGAGTTCCATCAGGTCTCAAGAAGCGATCCTCAGTGTTAATTTGAGCTCGCCAACAGGAATCAGGTGAACTTACATGAAGAGTTCCCTAGTATCTGAGCTTGGACTTACGGATAAATCAATAGGCTTTACTGTATCTCAGGTGCTATGTCAAGTACTAGAGATACAGAGAAAGTAAAAACCAAACCAAAAAAAAACCCCAAAAAAACCCAACCCAGGTCCCTCATCTCAATTCTAAATATAAATATGTATACATACAATGTATGTAAAGTATATACATTGTTTCAAAACCAATGCAACCAAGATTAGAAGGAAAGCTGAAAGCTGAGAAACAATTTTTACAGTCAGTGTCTCTGATAAAGGCCTCATTTCTAAAACATATAGAGAACTGAGTTGAATTTATAAGAATATAAGTCATTTCTCAATTGGTAAATGGTCAAAGGATATGAATAGATAGTTTTCAGAGGAAGAAATTAAAGCTATCTATAGTTATATGAAAAAATGCTCTAAATCACTATCGATTAGAGAAACGCAAATCAAAACGCCTCTGAGGTACCACATCACACCTATCAGAGTGGCTAACACGACAAAACAGAAAAATGATAATTGTTGGAGAAGACGTGGGAAAATTGGAATGCTAATGCATTGTTAAAGGAGTTGTGAACTGATCCATCCATTCTAGAGAGCGATTTGGAACTATGCCCAAAGGGCTATAAAACTGTGCATACCCTTTGACCCAGCAATGCTACTACTAGGTCTGTATCCCAAAGAGATCATAAAAACAGGAAAAGGACCCACATGTATAAAAATATTTATAGCAGCTCTTTTTGTGGTGGCCAAGAATTGAAAATTGAGGGGATGCCCATCAACTGGGGAATGGCTGAACAAGTTGTGGTATGTGAATGTAATGGAATACTATTGTTCCATAAGAAATGATGAGCAGGTGGTTTTCAGAAAAACCTGGAAAGACTTAGATGAACTGATGCTGAGTGAAGTGAGGAGAACCAGGAGAACATTGTACACAGTAACAGCCACACTATGCGATGACCAACTTTGATGGACTTAGCTCTTCTCAGCAATATAATGATCTAAGGAGATAATACCAAAAGACTCATGATGGAAAATGCCATCCACGTCCAGAGAAAGAATTATAGAGTCTGAATGCAGATCAAAGCATACTATATTCTCTTTTTTCTCTTTCTTATGGTTTCCTCCTTTTGTTTGGATTCTTTTTTCACAACATGACTAATGTGGAAATGTGTTTAATATGATCATACGTATATAATCCATATTAGATTGCATGCCGTTTTAGGGAAGGGAGAAAAGGGGGAAAATTTAGAACTAAAAACTAAAAATCTTATAAAAGTAAATGTTGAAACCTAAAAATAAATAAATAAGTTTAAAAAATATTAAGGTAATCTGAGGATGAAGAGAAGAAGAAAAGAGCCAGATGGCTTCTAAAGGTCAATTTTTAACAGACTTGAAGGAAGCAGAGGTGGATTTAAGGAGGAAGAGCATGTGAAGTATGGGAAACAGGAAGGGAGGCTGGACTCATGACTTTGGAGTGTGTTCTTTGCATAAGTACTTGAGTAGCCAACATGATGCAGTGTATAATGTGTTGGGGAATATCGGCCTAAGTCTGGTCCCCACATTTTAATAAGTAAGCATTTAACACTAGAAGAACCAGCCCATTAACGGAGAACTTTTGTAACTTTACTATAACTTACTTTAATTACTGGGGGCAGTACAATGGATAGCGCACCAAGCCTAAAGTCAGGAAGATGAATCTTTGTGAGTTCAAACCAGTCTCAGACACTTACTAGCTGTGTGACTCTGGGCAAGTCATTTAACCCTGTTTGACTCAATTTCCTCATCTGTAAAATGAGAAGGAAATGGCAAACCACTCCACTATCTTTGACAAGAAAATCCCCAACGGGGTCAGGAAGAGTTGGACACGACTGAACAACTATGTCTCCTATCTGTGCAAATGTATTTTAAATACAAATATTTGTGCAGAATTTCTAATTTTACTTTTAAATAAAAAATTTTACCCCAGCATCTCTATTCTCTTTGCCTTAAGCAGATATTCTGATTTTACTTTGAAAAAAAATTTCACCCTATTGCCAGTTCCTTTGCCTACTTAAGGTAATTACAAGCAGATTTTCTTGCAACAAAATTTTTTATCCTATCTCCATTTTCTTTGCCTTAAGGTTCTGGATAAACAACAACAGAAATGCAATGAGTCAATTAACTCAGCTTCTTCTTTTAGACCTTGTCTTGAATTCTGGTCCTTCTCTTTACCTAGTGACTGAACTTTATAGGAAATTGCCCAGCAAAGGTGGGAGAATTGCTTAGAGTAGTAGCATATTTTATCACACAACAGTTGCCACAGCATAATCATCACAGCCTGTTTTTTCGTTCCAAAAACTGGTTTATGACCTTTCATCCAGTAATCATCCCATGGTACATGTTTGACATACAACACACAGGAAGCACCAGAATTTCTGGACTCCAGCCTCTAACCGGTTGACTTTTGGTCTGGTCAGACAGGAAGGACAAGAAGACAGCTTCGGAGAGATTAATAATTTTACTCTATTTTAGTCTAGTCTTCTCAAAGGATTGCTGATAATGGGAAAACCAGCTCCTACAGCATTCCCTAACAACCTTTCTCTAAGGGGCAGGTGAGAAGGGGGGGCAACTACCCCTACTATGGTTGGGGCCAATCAAGACAAGCACAGCTTGGGCACTCCCCCCTAAATCTCCTTGAGCCTTGATGGGGGCAGGTCAAGGCACACACAAGATTCCCCTATGGGTTCCCAGTGGTTTCCCCACTCACTGACCAGAGCCCATTTGCTTTGCAGGGCAACAGACAAAGAAGGCATCTTGCCAACATTAAGCTCACAGGTTAACTTTAGCAATATCATCATTCCACGCATAGTAAATATTAATTATGTCACCCCTACGTCTTACAGTACAGCCTCAGTAGGGCTGTCTGTCACTACGAATCTGGGAATTACTATCTAGGATCCTTGGGATTATTCTGGGAGTTATTATCTAACACCCAGAAACTATCCATTGCCATGGCCATAGATCCTGAAAAACTGAACTCTAAAAAAGATAACAAAATTCTCCTTACTCACAGTATAATTCTGCTGTTTGTCATACTGCTTAAAAGGTAAACAGCAGCAATGTATTCACCAGCGGCACATGGATCTATATTTATCTTTCTGGCATTTCTGGTGGAGGCTGAAGGGGAGAGGGCATTGAGCAAGTCATGTGATATGGTCAGACTTGATTCTTCCTCGAGCTAGCTAAATTGTACAACTTGTCTTCTGGCAATACGTTTCTTTCTGATTATGGGTAAATATAAGAAGTATTCTGCGGGCTTCGGGCGGCAAGTGATCGTGTTGCTGACCAGAATGGAAACAGGGCTTGGGAAAGACAATTTTCAGTCGGTACCAAGACTTGCAGCAACTAAAAGACAAGTAAGGACCGGTACAAGGTTTAATTTTTTTTTTTAAAGCTTTGCATAATGGTCTCACCCCACTTTTTTTGCAAAAAAATTTGGCATAAAATCTGTGATGATTATTAGGTGAAATATGGTAATCAACTTGAGCCACAGTCTGATACAAGCAGGACTTGAACCCAGAATTCCAGGCTGGCTGTCTCTCTCCAAAACACCCAAGCCCTCAACTGGAAAAACTGCTGCCAGGCCGCCTAATTGCAGACTACTTTAGTCGTAATGACATCACCAGATCTTCCCTAATGACACGGCCTTACAACGTAATGACGCCACCTTGCAGCACGTGTTTTATAAGTGATCCCTCGCCTCCCCTTCTGATCTAACGAATTAGGCTCACAAAGACATAAATCGTCTTTTTCAGCTCCAATTGAGCGCCCCCACCCCCAGCATCTATCTTTTAGAGGAGCCACGACCGCGGAAGTAACTGCAGCCAACGTCGGTTCCTCCCGGCCCGCAATTATAGAGTCAGAACGCACAGAGCCAGGGGGTGGGGCTGAGGTCGCAGACTCTTTCCGGTCCAGTCCGCGGCGGATGTCTATCATCTAACTCCCCAGACACCTCCGCCTCAGTCAAAGGGAGGGGATCTGGCTGTCTCTGGCCCTCCTCCTTCTCCTTTCCCTTCTCTTCCTTCGACCCTCCCCTTCCCGACCGCCTTGACGCTGGCGCTGACGTCATCACGCAGTCTGACCTCCGCCTCCATCATGGTCGCGGCAGTAGATTAGGGTCGTGGGTCGGGCCGGTTGCTGCCTCAGCCTCTGCGGGATCGTCCAAGGACCCATCGCTGCCGCTGCCGCTGCCGTCGCCGCCGCCTCCTCTCCCTCCTCCTCCTCCTTCTCCTTCTTCTCTTCCTCCCCCGGAACCAGGGCCAGGTGACGAGGGGACGGGGTCCGGGCAGCCAGGGTCCGGGCCGGGCCAGTCGAGGAAGCGGGGGCTCGAGCCGGGAACTCGGGTGCCCTAGCTCGGCGTCTCCTTCCCAGCCCCCCCGGGTGGCTTTTGTGTTCCCAGCTCCCCTCCCCAGGGCCAATTGGGGGGACAATAGGCCAGTCCCTTGCCGCGAGGCTAGCTGAGACCCCCGCTTTCCTTTCCCAGTGACAACTTTTGGACTGGAAGAGCGAGGGCGCTTCCATTGCGGCTCCAAAACTTGAGGCTTGCGTGTAGTTGAAAAGCAGAGAGCTGATAAAGAAGAATTCTTTTGCTTAAGTGTGATCAAATAATCTTAAAAATAATAACTATTGATTATGCTGGGTCACTCAGCAAGTGGCTGGCCTAGGGACTAGTTAATATGACCCTGGGTTAATTAAGTCACTATGAAATGGGGGGTCTGTGATAAACCCTACCTATCAAGGTTTTTGTGAGGATCAAATGAGATAGTTTATGCAAAGCACTTTGCGAGCGCTATTTGTCCAAAGGGAGAGTTCCAATAAACCTAGCGGATTCTTCATATCTTGCTTTTGTATTGCGGTCTTTTCATCAAAATAGGGGAAAACAGACGGCTAAAAAAGCTATTAATTTCCACTGGTTACTTGAGAGAAAATTCAGTTACCAGAATGCCAGTGTTATATATTTTTTCCCTGACGTACTAATAACTTTGGATAAGTAGACACTTTCTTCTAGTATTTTTATTTTCTCCAGAGAATTGAGCAAGTGCTAATCTACTGATGATGTTTTGTGCTTGTGAAATGTTCACAAGTCCTTGGGTAAATGTACCTTGTGTATCATGAGTATTTAAAGCATTATGAAATAACCTTTATTTAGCAATACGAAGCTGAGAGGAATGGGATCAGAAATAATCTCGATATAGATCCTGCTCATTGATCTTTCAATCTGGAGATATGTAGGAATATCTTAATTATTGAAGGTAATTATTACATTTTTCAGACATTTATTAAGCACCTACTGTGTTGCAGGGGTGTTTGGGACTGAGAATACAAAGTTGAAAGCCAATACAGTCCCTGCTTTTAAAGAATTCAGGATTTTAAGTTGACAATTCTCTTTTACTTCAGAAATACCTACTTTTTCATTCACTAGCCTGCATCACCTCTGGTGTAGCTGATTGTAACAGGGTTCTAACTGATTTGCTTGCTACCACTTTCTTCCCTTCTCTAACACCTACCCTCCACACTGCTGCCGTGTAATATTACTAAGTCTATCTTGATTGCTTGGCAACCCTCATTATCTAACTATTGCTTCTAGGGTAAAATCTAATTATCTGATAGTTCCCTATGCTTGATGCTTGGAGTCCCTCTTTTCCTCTCATCCAGACTCCAAGCATAGGTTTTTACCTTTTATTTTTTTCCTTTTAAATTTTTTCTTGCCAGTTACCTGCTCTGAGCTTTGTTTTGCCAATGACTAATCTCTCTTCCACCCTATCATTGTTCCCTGTCCTGTTGAGTTGAATGTATTTCTACACCAAACTCTTTGTTCTATCCTAATTTGACCAGTTTCACATGACAGTGCCGTTCAAGTGATACCAGTGCCTCCCTTTTGTAGAGATTTTTTTCTATATGCACAACTCAGTTTGACACTTTTCTTAGATCTTTGTTTGACTAGTTGTGGAGGGAGTTATTCTGTCTCTCAGGCAGATAACATGCTTAGTAGAGATGGCCCAGAAGCCTTGTGAACACCTGGTTTGAGACAAGGTGAGGGAAAGATCAATTACTTATGAGAGCCTAGCTTACCAGGGATAGTTCCAACTGAAATATATTGGAAAAAAAATGAAAGAGAGGGAGCTTGAATAATAGGTTGAAGATACTAAACCTTACATTTTGAAGGATATATTAGATCATGTTTAGTAGATTATATAAGCTAGAAGTTAATGTTTATTAGAAAATTCACTTAACAAATAATTATTGAATACCTTTAATAGTAAACCTTAAGAACAGGGGTTCTTAACCTGGAGTCCTTTAACTTTTTTTTTTGGAGGGGGGATGTCAGGGCAGTTGGGGTTAAGCGACTTGTCTAAGGTCACACAGCTAGTAAGTGTGTGAAGTGTCCTCCTGACTCCAGGGCTGGTGTGCCACCTACCTGTCCCTGGAATCCTTCAACTTATTTAAATATTTCGATAGCTCTTTTAATATAATTGATCTCATTTGTAATCCTATGCTTTTTATTTTATGCATTTAAAAGCATTTTGAGAAGGGGTCCATTGAGTGCTAAGTCCATGACTTCCCAAAAGTTAAGGACCTCTGCTTTGAAGTATGATGTTTCCCTGCGGTAACATCTTTTTAACAAGACAAGAATGAAGTCTTTTTTTTTTTTAAAGAGATTTTTGACAAATAGCACAGCCAGATGAGGTGGTTGCCATATAGTCCTTTACACATATTTTATTGCAGGGGGCTGTGCTAAAGACAAGAGGTGCCTTGAAATATGAGCTATATATAGAAAGAGCGGGGCTTGATGGATAGAGAGACTTTCTCCAGTAAGGAAGACTTGAGATCATCTAAAATCCTTTCCGTGACTGTTAATTGGAGTGGCTTATCTGCATTGATAGACGTTTTCTTCTGGGGTTACCTATTCTTTCTCTGTCCCTTTCCTAAAAGGATACATTTTTCTGTAAGCGAATTTATCACTCTCATCATACTTATCACCTATTTATAGGTAATTTTAGGGAAGTTTAATTTATTTTGAAACGCAATGCCCTAAAAAGTTCTATTTGTAGTAGCAGAGATCAGAAACAAAGCATAAAGGAATGCCTGTCAGTGACTATAAATATTCTTGGGCAGCTATCATCGCAAAGTTTTAACTAGTGTGTTTCAGTTAGATAAGCATGTTTTTGAGTTCAACAGTACATTCCTTATTAAAATACCGTACTTAGTGTCTGTTCGGTTTTTAAAACAAAGCATATCTTGGCTGGCTGTATTTCCCACAGTGGTGGAATGTTTGCAAATCCACAACTTGTAATAAGCATCTTCATTTTTATTCCTCAAGAAAGATCTAAAGACGCATGAACCATCAAGGAAGTACTTATCTCAGCTGACTACACCAACAAAATTCTACATAGTTTATTGAAGTGATACCCCAGTTGTAATCTTTTTTCTCCTACTGATACCCCAGTACCTACTGCAACTAGCCCTGGGCTTCGTTTCACTTCCAGGTCATCTCACCAGCTGCTTTGCCTTTTGAACCAGAGGCCTTGCCCTTAACTCTTTCACTTTCTCAATATTCCTTGAGGGCCCTGTATTGTTGTAGTCCTAGTCTTCTTGGTTGTTGTTTAGTTGTTCAGTCGAATGTGTATTGGCTGTCTCCCATGCCTTGGATGTCCTCTCTCCTCACCTCTGACCTTTAGAATCCCTGCCTTTCTTCAAGACTGCCTTTGTTGTTATTGTTTGTCCTTCATTTTCAAAGAGGACCAGTCACATCGTGGGATGATGTCTTGACTAGTGCATGTGAATTGGATTTAAGTGAGGCAGTGTTGCACAAAGTTGTCACAGTTGTCACCTTCACTCTTTTCCTGAGTCATTGAAGTCCAGTGGCAGGACAAAAGTCTAGATGACTGGCAGTGGCCCCAGGATGCCTGACTAAGCTCTAAGCAGTCCATGGTACTTGCTTCAGCTGTCTTCATGGTCTTTGGAACAATTCGTTGCTCATGTGCCCATTCCGCTGGGGAAAGTCTTCACATCATGCTTGGGGTAGACATCCCCCTAAGAGAGGTTTGAGGCACATTAGTTACCCTCAACCTGTTTTAGCCTGCCTGCTGAGACCACTTACCAGGGTGTGGCTGCTATGCAAGCCACAGCTTTTTGGAGCTACAGGTGAAAGTGGACAATAAAAGTAGAGGAACAGCCCTGAAAAGAGCTCAAAAGCCTTCACACCAGAGATGCTGGTCCTCCCCAAATACCAATACATCCCATGTACATGTTATCTTCCCCATTAGAATGTATACCCCTTGAGGGTAGGGACTTTCACTTTTGTCAGCACTTAGCACAGTGCCTGGCATATACTTAATAAATGCTTATTGAGTGGTTGATATCTAATAGGGGGTGGGGTTCAGAATAGGTACATTGTTTCTGTCACGTGTTATGTTTCTTTTTTTAGAAAAATGTATGTTCTCTCAGTTCAGCCAATGGAGGATGAAAAGACCCCCCAAAACTTCTGTTAAAGACATGTCAAGTCAAGCAAAATCAATTTCTGCATTGGCCATGTCCAAAGAACAAATCTATATAATGTACATGTAAATGTATATGTGAATGTGTGTATCTCTCCATATATCTGTCTATCTATCTATGTAACATTTATCTCCTGCAGTTTCAGTCTTATGTTCATCTCTCAGAGAGTAGGTAGCATGTTTGTTATGAGTCCTCTGGAATTATGGTTGGTCATTAATGCTGAACAGAGTTTCTAATTCTTTCATAGTTGTTTGCTTTTGCAATATTGTTGCCATTGTACAAATTGATCTCCCGATTCTTTTCACTTTATTCTGTGTCAGTTTCTACAAGTCTTTACAGGTTTCCCTAAAACCATCCCCTTCATTATTTCATATACCACAAGTATATTCCATTGCATTTATATACCAAAACTTGTTTGGTCATTCTCTCAAATTCCCATATCATGCCATTTTAAAAGAGCTATATTTTTGTATATCTTTAGAGGTTGTTTTGCTTAATCTACTTTTCATCTAGCTTTCTCTTCTCTCCTTGCCTTTCTGTTTCCATGTTAAGTGAAATGTATTTCTTTGCCCATCTCTTCCAAGATTTTTAGTTGAATTTTTGCCCAAGCTGTGGGGTTTTTGTTTGTTTTTATTTGGTTTTTGAGGCTTTTCTTGTATCTGTTTTGAGCTCGTTCTCTTCTAGGTTTGTGTCATAAACATCTCAGTCACCCTAATAGCTCTTTATGGTGGGATTTTTTTCCTGACTTTAGACTTGTCTGTTTGGACTGATCCTTTTGGAGACTGGTCCTGTTGCTCTTTTCTTGGTGTGCTGAGTTTTGTGTAATTCAGAGATCTCTGGGACAGCTCAGGTGTTCAAGCTTTCATTGCTCTCCACCTAGTCTGATCAGGGCAAAATCTGAGTGTAACCCCTTTAATCTGAACACTGGAAGTTCTTGTCTGAACAATAGAATGTTGCTGCACTCAGCTGCTGTCAGCCATCTGGGAAACTCTCTGGATTCAGAGTGATAGAACTGCAGGCTCCCCTTTGATTTGGAATACCTGTCCAAGTAATTGTAGGCTTCAGAGGAGGGTAGAAGTTGTAACCGAGACCCTGTTTTGCACCTTGGTTCTGAGGCGCGTAGTTTCTTCTTGATCTGAACTTGTTCGTGTATCCGTACAGCACCTTGGACCTATGACTATTTCATACTCTGGACTATCATCTCTGTCTGCCCTGGATCTGCTTATACTGGGTAATAATGCATAACAAAGCCATCAGTTGGCACTTGTTACCTCACTGGGCAATGTTGATATATCTTAGTATGGGTCATGGACGTCCTTTTACCCTGATGTACAACCTGTCCCTGGGCACTGTTGTTTTACCTACATAGGTAGGTAAAGTGCTGTCCCCAGTGTGTTCCTCTCTCTCTGTCTCCTGGTGTTAGTTATGCTGGAAAAATTAATCACTATGGCTTTTTCTTGGATTTCCCCATCAAGACTTGGTATGGTATATTTTCCAGATCTAGGTTTGGCAGTCAAATAAGAAAACAGGAGTGAGTAAAGCTGTTTTTGAAGACTCATTTTCAAGTTATTTTAGCCTAGCTGTTGAAAAATATTTCAGCAACTACTAGCATGTGTGGGGAAACTGTGGCCTAGGGGCCACAAGTGGCACTCTAGGTCTTTTAGTGCAGCCCTACCACTGAATCCAAATGATTGTAAATAAAGTTTGGATTCAGTCAAGGGACTGCACTTGAGGACCTAGGGTTCCACCACGGGACTAAGGTATTGTGTTTTTGTACTGCTGATTTTAGGTAATACCCCAGGTCATCCAGCTACATTTGATTTAAAATGTGAGAATGTGAGGCAGCAGATTTACTGAGATTTGGATAAAGCTCTCTGTATCTGCCTACATATGTGTATGATGATTTAAAGAAACAGCTCAGTCTACCTTGCTAAAATATTTTAGACATGGTCTTAATGATCTTTTTATCCTATCGTCAGTGTAGCTTATCTTTAGCTATGATATTCAGTGATTTTGCTTTAAAAAAAACTTGCTTTCTATAGTTACTCTATCCTTATAATAAACTTGAATCAGAAATGTATTTTTCTTCTCCTTTGCTCTTATGTTAATAAACAAATAAAAAATATTTAAAATTTTTTCATTGCACATTTCCTTGGGCTGAAACCAATTGCCATATTTTTGTCTATAATTATAACTAATGTGAATTTGAATAATGGGACCCTTCATGGGATTATTCATGATTCACACTAATGAGAACCTGACCTTACCTTGTGTGATAGCAATTATTTTATGGAGGCTGTACTCTTTTCTCTTTAAAGGGGCAAGGAGTCTATTAGTACTTAATGTTGATGGGGCTTCCTGCCTGCCTGAGATATAAATAGTCCAGCCTATAACGAGTCAGAGATCCTTAGGCTTGATGGAATTTCAGGTGCTGTCAGTATTAATATACGTTTCTGGGAGTTGCTGCCATTACAGATGTGGACTCAGGGGAATCTCAATCATGAATCACTGTTATAACTTTAAGATCTTTTTTTTTTTTAATTTTTGTAGGGGAGAAGGCAGGGCAATTGGGGTTAAGTGACTTGCCCAAGGTCATACAGCTAGCGAATGTGTCAAGTGTCTGAGGCTGGATTTGAACTCAGGTCCTCCTGACATCAGGGCCAGTGCTCTACTCACAGCACCACCTAGCTGCCCTAAGAGCCTTTTTTTTAATTGAGTAAATTTCCCATTGTTAAATAGTTTATCGTCAATGAGAATCTTAGTGCAATTCGATCTTAAACCTGAACCACTGGACTATCTTGAATTAAGTCTAGGACATTTTATCATTGTCTTTGTACTTATTTGAATCCCATTCAAAATAACCACATAGTAACTTGTTTGGTTGGGCAGAACCACAGGAAAGATTTGAAGAAGAGATAAACTATGATGAAATTCCCAGGTTTGGGAAGACTACCTTATAAGTGATTGTAGGAGTAAGATACCGGCCACATAGGAGTTTGATATTTCCATGGAATTTCATTTAAGCACAGCAGATTACAGGTTAACTTGTGTTTCTTCAAGGCATTATTTATAGATATATTTCTCCAGTCCTATTCTTTTAATTGTGTCCAGTAGGACTTGAGCCTAAATGCCAGAGTATAGTATTACTATTGTTGTTTTTTCTTTGGCAATAGGAAGCTTTAGGAACTGATGTAAAGTTAGTAGGACCCGAAGAATAATATATGTACCCAAAATCTTTTTTTTT
>CM053623.1:170008287-170066105 GCA_028646595.1 Phalanger gymnotis
CCTTCCACAATACTTATGTTGTGAAAGACTAACTATATTTTGCTCCTTCCTGTCCTATCCCCCTTAATTCAGTTTTCCCTCTTGACCCTATCTCTTTTTGAAAGTGTTTGCTTTTGATTACCTCCTCTGTTGTTCCCCCGCCCCCTTTTCATCTCCTTCCTCCTTCTTTCCTGTGGAGTAAGATCCCCAATTGACTGTGTATGTTGACTGTGTATGTTATTCCTTCCTCAGGTCAAATCCGATGAGAGCAAGATTCACTCGTTCCCCCTCGCCTGCCCCCTCTTCCCCTCCAACGAACTGCTTTTTCTTGCCACTTTTATGTGAGATAATTACCCCATTGTATCTCTCCTTTTCTCCCTTTCTCAATATATTTCTCTCTCATCCCTTAATTTTATTTTATTTTTTTAGATGTCATCCCTTCATATTCAACTCACGCTATGCCTTGTCTGTATATGTATATGTATATATGTATATGTATATGTATATGTATATGTATATGTATATGTATATGTGTATGTATATGTGTATATGTATATGTATATTCCCTTCAACTACCCTAATACTGAGAGAAAGGTCTTATGAATTACACACATCATCTTTCCATATAGGAATGTAAACAAAACAATTCAACTTTAGTAAGTCCCTTATGATTTCTCTTTCTTGTTTACCTTTTCATGCTTCTCTTGATTCTTGCGTTTGAAAGTCAGATTTTCTATTCAGCTGAGAAAGCTTGAAAGTCCTCTATTTTATTGAAAATCCATATTTTGCCATGGTCCATTCTAATTTTTAAGGTAGTATTTTCTTCAGTGGTCTTTTGGACCTCCTTTTTCCGTTTGGTTAATTCTGCCTTTTAAGGCATTCTTCTCCTCATTGCCTTTTTTGAGCTCCTTTGCCATTTGGGTTACTCTATTTTTTAAGGTGGTATTTTCTTCAGTTTTGGGGGGAGTCTTCTTTAGCAAGTAATTGACTTGTTTTTCATGATTTTCTTGCATCACTTTCATTTTTCTTCCGAATTTTTCCTTTACTTCTCTTACTTGCTTTTCCAAATCCTTTTTGGAGCTCTTCCATGGCCTGAGACCAATTCATATTTTTCTTGGAGGCTTTTGATGTGGGCTCTTTGACTTACTGTTAACTTTTTCTGGCTGTATGTTTTGGTCTTCTTTGTCACCAAAAAAAAAGCGATAGTCTGAATATTTTGCTGCTTGCTCATGTTCCCTGCCAACTACTTGATCCTTGAGCTTTCCATCAGGGTATGACTGCCTTCAGAGTGGCCAGTGCTTTGTCCCAAGCTTCAGGGGGTTTTGCACTGCTGTTTTCAGAGCTACTTCTACACAGCAAGCTCTACCACATTAGTGCTCCTCCTCCCCCAAGAACCAACCAGGACCACAACCCAGATCCAAGCAGGGCAAAGCAAGAGAACCCTGCTCTGCATCAGCAAAGCACTCCTTGTTCTCCCACTCTAATCTGCTGCTTGATTCCTCCCACCAGGTATGCCTGGGGCTGGAAGCAACCACAGCTGGAGCTCTGGAAGAAGGCACAGGAACTTCCTGCTGCCACTGCCAGGCCACCTACACTGACTCTGGGCCTGGAGCTGGACCACACACTTCTCTCACCTGGATCCCCCACTTTTCCCACTGACTTGCTAAGTTGTGTTTGGCATTTGTGGGTTGAGAATTCTGGCACCTGCCACAGTTTAGTGATTCATGGCCCTGTGGCCTGCTCAGCCTTATCTCCTCAGCCCCTGGTCTGTCCTGGTGTGGCCCCCGCCGGGCTGCACTCCACTCCCAGCATGGTGTAATAGACCCTTCCCAGTGACCATCCAGGATGTCCTGGCCTTGAGACCTGCTTCCCTCTTATTTTGTGGGTTCTGTAGCTCTAGAATTTGTTCAAAGCCATTCTTTGCAGGTGTTTGGAGGGATTTGGGGAGAGCTTAAGCCAGTCCCTGTTTTTCAGCTGCCATCTTTGCTCTGCCCCAAAAGTATTGCTTTTTTTTTTTTTTGCAGGGCAGTTGGGGTCAGGTGACTTGCCCAAGGTCATACAGCTAGTACATGTGTGAAGTGTCTGAGGCCAGATTTGAACTCAGGTCCTCCTGACTCCAGGACAGGTGCTCTACTCACTGCGCCACCTAGCTGCCCCAAGTATTGCATTTTTAATCTTAGCTTTAAAATCTTCCAAAGAATGAGGTTTTGAAGCATATACAACAGTTTTGTTGTGACCCCACATGATAAGACTTCTTTTATAACAAAAATTTTTAAAGAGATAAAAGGCAATTCAGCAAACCCAGTCAAGTCCAAGGTCAGATTAGGATTTGCTCACTATGAATCTTAAAATTTATCCACCATACCTAAACTTATTTCTTGGCAACTTTTCTTTATCCTATTGAATGTCCACTAAAATCTTTTTAAAGCACACTGTTTTGTGTTTTGATTGGAAATGATCATTTAAAGAAGCAAAAGAATGGAATAGCTGTTTTGTTGGAAGCAGCTTGGTATGATGGAAAGGAAACTCTAGACACAGGTTCTCGTCCCAGCTGTGGCATTTCCTAGCTGTCAGTTCTTGGGCAAATCATTCTTTCATTTTCCTCATACAAACAACAGCATCCCCTCTCCTTCTTAGGAAAAAAAAGTAAAAAAAAAAAAAAAGAGAAACTAAGAAAGAGATGGAAAAATGTTTACATTTGAACCAAAATTTTGAGTGTGTAAGATTTGTGTTTGTAATCAAGAGTTAAATGTTCCTTTTTTTTCTTTTTGGTTAATTGTGATGGTAATGGTGAGAATCTTTCAATTGATTTGACTTAGTAGAATTTAAAACTAACAAAACTACTTTTCTGTCTTTCAGCGTTTTCATTTTTACCAGAGGAATAATACACCTCACTGGAATTTTGTGGAACTTTTCCAGCCAACCTAATGGCATCTTCTGTTGCTGTGCCTGTAGGATTTCACTATGAAACAAAATATGTTGTTCTCAGTTACCTGGGACTCCTTTCAAGGGAGAAGCCACAAGAACAGGATCCTTTCTCAGCTCAAGGTAATAGTTTTGGCTTGTGATACTAATAGTGGTATTAGTGATTTAACATAGAGAGCTTGATGATAGTAGTAGATAGTAGAACTTAAGAGTAGCTGTAAATCTAATTGAGTTCAATTCAGACATTTATGTGGGCACATACTATCTGCAAAACATTGTGCTAAGTGCTGGAGGGGATACAAAGACCAAAAAAATGTCCCTGTCCCCAAGTCACTTAAATAATTCTCCTGTGGCAATATTATATTAAAATAAATAACAATATACTTTGGGGAGGGAGAAAAATTAACAACTAACATAGTTGATCACAAAAAGTTTTCTGGAGACGTTTGCACATGAGTTGAGCTGTGGGAATGGGTTTTAGACATGTCGTATAAACAGGAAAAAGGTATGGTGGTAAGAGATACCATGCCAAGTTTGGAGAACAGGTAGGCTAGTCTGGGTATTTCCACATTAGTCATGTTATGAAAGAAGAATAAGAACAAAAGGGGACTATGGAGTTTTCTAAATATACCATCTTGTATGAGTTCCAAATTTTCTTCCTCCTTCCCTCCCTTATCTCCCTGAGATCATAAGCAATTTGATACTGGTTATACATCTTAAATCATGTAAAGCATATTGCCTTTTAGTCACATTGTAAAAGAAGACACAGACCCACAGGAGAAAAAAAAACATTAAAAATGCAGAAAATAAAAAATGGTATGCTTCGATATGCCTTCAGATTTCATCAGTTCTTTCTCTGGAGGTAGATAGCATTTTCCGTCACAAGTCCTTTTAAATTGTCTGATATCATTGTATTGCTGAGGAGACCTAAGTCATTCACAGTTGATCATCCTATATTATTGCTGTTGTTCCTGTGTACAGTGTTCTCCTGGTTCTGCTCACTTCACTCAGCATCAGTTCATATAAGTCTTTCCAGATTTTCTGAAA
This sequence comes from Phalanger gymnotis, assembly GCA_028646595.1. Taxonomy (NCBI): domain Eukaryota; kingdom Metazoa; phylum Chordata; class Mammalia; order Diprotodontia; family Phalangeridae; genus Phalanger; species Phalanger gymnotis. The sequence continues at coordinate 170,012,239 of CM053623.1, forward strand.
TCAGCCTGCTCATTATTTCTTATAGCACAGTAATATTCTATTACAATCATATACCACAAGTTGTTCAGTCATTCCCCAGTTGCTAGGCATCCTCTGAATTTTTAATTCTTTGCCACTATAAAAAGAAGTGCTACAAATATTTTTGCAAAATAGATCCTTTTCTCTTTTTTTGGATCTCTTTGGCAGATAGACCTATGTGGTAATGGTGTTGCTGGATCAAAATATATACACAGTTTTATAGATCTTTGGGCATAATTCCAAATTGCTCTCCAGAGTTGGTGGATCAGTTCACAACTCCACCAGTAGTGCATAAGTGTCCCAATTTTTGCAAATCTCCTTCAACATTTATTGGTTTACTTTTCTGTCATATTAGCTAATCTGATAGGTGTGAGGTGGTACCTCAGAGTAGTTTTAATTTACATTTCTATAATCAGTAGTGATTTAGAGAATTTTTTATATCACAATAACTTTGATTTCTTCATCTGGAAACTGCTTGTTCATATTCTTTGACCATTTATCAGTTGGGGAATGACTTGTATTCTTATAAACTTGACTCAGTTCTCTATATATTTGAGAAATGAGGCCTTTATCAGAGAAACTTGCTGTAAAAATTGTTTCCCAGCTTTCTGCTTTCCTTGGTTGCACTGGTTTTGTTTTTGCAAAACCTGTTTAATTTAATATAATCAGAGTTGCCCATTTTACATCCAATAATGCTCTCTTTTTTGGTCATAAATTTGGACATACATTCTTCCCTTCTCCATAGATTTGATAGGTTAACTGTTCCTTGCTCTCCTCATTTGCTTATGGTATCACCCTTTATGTTTAAATCATGTAACAATTTTTGACCATATCTTGATATCTAGTTTAAGATGTTGGTCTATACCTAGTTTTTGTCATGTTGTTTTCCAGTTTTACCAGCAGTTTTTCTTAAATAGTGAGTTCTTGTCCCAAAAGCTGGGGTCTTTGGGTTATCAAACACTGGATTACTGTGGTCTTTTCTGCTGTTTCTTATGTACCTAGTCTATTCCTCTGATTCACTACTCTATTTTTTAGCCAGTACCAGATAGTTTTGATGTTTACCACTTTATAATGCAGTTTGGGATTTTGTATAGCTAGGCCACCTTCAGTCAGATAATGTTTGCTGATAGTTTTACTTAGATGCTACTTGTCATTTTAAGGAAAGCTCCATTTATTCCTATGCTCTGTAGTGTTTTTAATAGGAATGGATAATGTTTTGTCAAAAGTTTTTTCTGCATATGGTTAATTATCCTGATAGTTTTTCTAATATTCAATCAGCCCCGCATTCCTGGTATAAATCCCACCTGGGCATAGTGTATGATTCTTGTGATATATTTCTGTAATCTTGCTATTATTTTATTAAAATTTTTTGCATCGATATTCCTTAGGGAAATTGGTCTATAATTTTATTTATTTTGACTCTTCCTGGTTTAGATATCGGTACCATAATTGTGTCAAAGAAGGAATTTGGTATGATTCCTTCTCTGTCTATTTTTCCAAATAGTTTATATAGTATTGGAATTAGTTGTTCTTTAAATGTTTGGTAGAATTCACTGGTGAATCCATCTACTCCTGGTATTTTTTTCTTAGGGAGTTCATTGGTGGCTTGTTCAATTTCCTTTTCTAAGATGGAGTTACTTAAGTATTTTATTTTATCTTCTTTTAATCTGGGCAGTTTTTATTTTTGTAAAGATTCATCTGTTTCACTTAGATTGTCAGATTTATTGGCATACAGTTGGACAAATAATTTCTTTAATTTCTTCTTCATGGTAGTGAATTTGCCCTTTTCATTCTTGATAATGGTAATTTGATTTTCTTCTTTCTTTTTTTTAAATCAAATTAACCAATGGTTTACCTATTTTATTGATTTTTTTCATAAAACTAGCTCCTAATTTATTTAGTTCAATCGTTTTCTTTCAATTTTTACTAATCTCTCCTTTGATTTTCAGGATTTCCAATTTGTGTTTAATTGGGGATTTTTAATTTGTACTTTTTCTAGTTCTTTTAGTGGTATACCTAATTCATTGATCTGCTCTTTCTTTATTGATGTGTTCAGAGTTATAAATTTTCTCCCAAGTACTGCTTTGGCTACATCTCGTAAATTTTGGTATATTGTCTCATTGTTGTAATTTTCTGCAGTGGAATTATTGATTGCTTCTATGATTTGTTCTTTGACCTACTCACTCTTTAGGATTAGATTATTTAGCTTCCTATTAAATTTTTTTTTCATTTTGAAGTAGCTATGTTTTTAAATAGCTTTCAAGATACACATTTCTTTCTATCTTTAAAAAAAACAAAACAAAAAAATCTGTAAGAGCAACTGACCACTCAGGCAGTTTCTTTTTGCTGGTCCTTGTTGTGGTCCCAGTCCCAGTGCTTCATGTAATTCTGAGCTCATCTGAGCAGTGAGACAGGAGAGGAGGAGCAAAGGGGAAGGGATGACTGGGGAATGGAAAGATGTCAGGGAGATGAGGTTGGAGGAGGTTAAATGCCAGTCTCAAATGTGTTCTTGGCTTTGTTCCTGGGAGTCAGGCATGGTGGAGACTGGGGAGTGACAGACTCTTAGGCTGGCAGCCAACAACTGGGCTGCACTTGCCCTAGGAGAGTCTTACCCTGTTTTCCACAAATCATGCATCACCTCTTGTTGAGCTAAAATGTCCATTTATTTAATAGCAGTAATAATTTAAAATTATAAAAACCCTTTCCGTTGTTGAGCATTAGAGGGTGAGATTATTAAGACAGACAGGATGATGGGGGAGAGGGCAGCTGAAAGGAGAGGGGAGAGTGGAGAGTTTGCATGTTGGATTGCAATGAAACAGCCACACTCTACTGGCCTTCCCATTTGGGAGCGTTGTCTATGTTCCCTCTGAGGGGGTTACAAAGGTTAGAGGGGCTTTTGGGGAGAAAGGGGAAAATGAATAGTATCTCAGATCCACAGCCATAGAGATGGCCTCTCCATATCCACCCTTCATTTCAAGCTACCTGTTACCTGCTAGGATTGAGACTGATGAAACACAGTTAATGTGACCTGGGGGCTTTATAGCCAGCGCAATGGTAGCCATCAATTGGCAAGAGAGACAGAGCTTCCCGGGAACCATCAGATGAGTTGGGGACTGGTGGGCAGAGAGTGGGGAAATGGTCCAAAGGCCTTTGGTGCTTTCACAGCTTGTTAAAAAAGGGGAGTCTTGGTGTGTCTCTCACTGCCTCTCCCTTTGCTCCACTCTGTCTCCTGGGTTCATTGTGGGGTGGGGGAAGATTAGCTGTTCCCCCTGACCAGGAAGCAGATGGGCAATGTACAGAGTAGGGTTAGGGGCAAAGGGGAAAGAGGGAAGAAGGTCCGGGGGTGGTTGGTTGGACTGGCTGGTGGTGAGAATCATGAGTTGTTTGTTGAATTTTCATTACTTGGAGAACTGTGCCAGCCAAGGGATTATGCAGCCATGGTGGAATAAGTGATTGCAAGGTAACTGCAGGACATTCTCACCCAGTGTATAGTCATCTTTGCATATAGGACATTCTAACCCTGAACCTACATGTTCCTCTGTGACTTGTATGGTGGGAAGGGCTTGTATTTTCTCTTTGCTGGTGGGGGACCGGTGTTTTCAAACTGATTAAGGAGTTGTGTAATGATCACATCCAGGCCATTAGCACCCCATGTACATAGTCCATTGGATTTGAATGCAAAACACCCCAAGGTCTCAATCCCAGGTTTGGTATTGTTGCAGGTGCAATAATTCCGTTGACCAGTTGCTGAATAATCCCTTCTAATGTTGGGAGGCTTTCATGCCTGCCTGCTGTGTGCCATAGGATGCCAGGACTGGTGTTCTCTCTCCTGCTTGTTCTCTGACCCCCTGGCATCCTCAGACTGCACCCCAGAGCCAAATGTGGGAAATTCAAAGCTGTCATCAAAAATCCCAAAGGCAAACTGGCCATAGCCCTATGGCAAGGTGAATAAATGCTGATCCACATTCTCAAATGGTTGTCTGTTCTGATCTGTGGGAGCAGTAGCAGAGTTGGAGCTATCTTCAGTATTTCTGGACTCTTCTGGAAGCTCTTCAATAAAACCAGACTCACACCTTGGGCAGATGCAATCCGGCAGCTGCGGGGAGATCTTGGTGGAACAGCAGTGGCAGAAATACCATGGCTGCAGAGAAGCCTCTGCCATTTCCCTTCCCCCCATTCTTAGCCCTCCCCCTCCAACCCCAGTGCACTCGCAGCGTTTTCGCACCCTCCTGTCCTCCCAATTAATTTTTTTGTTTTGTTTTGTCTTTGGAGGAGGGGAAAGGCAAGGCAATTGGGGTTAAGTGATTTGCCCAAGGTCACACAGCTAGTAAGTATGTCAAGTGTCTGAGGTCAGATTTGAACTCTGGTCCTCCTGACTCCAGGGCCAGTGTTCTACTCATGGCACCACCTAGTTGCCACCAATTAATTTTTAATCTATTTTTCCATGGCCCTTTATTAAATGTAACAATTATCACATCATGATCTGAAAAGGATGCGTTTAATATTTCTTTCTTTCGACATCTGAGTGTGAGATTTTTATGCTGGAATAACATGGTCAATTTTTGTGTAGGTGCCATGTACTGCCAAGAAAAAGGTATATTTCTTTCTATCCCTATTCAGTTTTCTCCAGATTCTATCATGTCTTGACTTTTCCAAAATTCTACTCACCCCCTTAACTTTTTTATTGTTTATTCTGTGGTTACATTTGTCTAGTTCTCATAGGGTAAATTTGTGGTCTCCCATAAGTATAGTCTTCATTGTCTATTTCTTCCTGTAACTCTCAACTTTTCCTTTAACTGTTTTGATGCTATGCCATTTGGGGCATATATGTTTAGTATTGATATTACTACATTTTCTATAGTACTTTTTAGCAAGATGTAGTTTCCTTCCTTATGTCTTTTTATTACATCTATTTTTTTTCTTTTGCTTTGTCTGAGATCATGATTGTCTCCCCTGCTTTTTTTACTTCAGCTAAAGCATAATATATTCTGCTCTAACCTTTTACCTTTCCTCTGTGTGTCTCTCTGCTTCAGTGTGTTTCATGTAAACAACATAATGTAGGATTCTGGTTTTTAATCCACTGTGCTATCTTTCATTTTATTGGTGGGTTCATCACATTCACATTCATAGTTATGATTACTGTCTGTATTTCCCTTCATCCTATTTTTCCTGTTTAGACTTCTCTTTCTTATTTCACCCTGTCCTCACCAGTATTTTGCTTCTGACCACTGCCATTTTTAAGCTGCTGTCCCTTATATCAGCACCTTGCTCCCTCCATTCTTGTCCTATTCCCCTCCCACTTCCATATAGGGAAAGATAGATTTCTGTGCCCAACTGAGTATGTATGTTATTGCTGCTTTGAGCTACATATAAGAGTTCAAGTGATGCTTACTTCCCTTTTTTCCTTTTCTTCCATTGTAATAGGTTTCTCATGCCTTTTCATGTGAGATAATTTACTCCATTCTCCCTCTTTCTTGTCTCTTCTCCCAGTGCAATCCCTTTCCCACCCCTTAATTTTTTTTTCATATCATCCCATCAATGTCAACTTATACCAGTACCCTCTGTCTATGTATACTCCTTCTAACTGCTGTAATAATGATACAGTTCTTAAGAATTACAAGCATTATCTTCCTCTGTAGGAATGTAAACAGTTTAACTTTATCAAATCCTTTGTTTTCTCTTTCCTGTTTACCTTTACATCTGTCTCTTGAGTCTTGTATTTGAGAGTCCAATTTTCTGTTTAGCTCTGTCCTTTTCATCATTCAGGTTTGTTTGAAAATCCTCTATTTTGTTGAATATCCGTTTTTTCCTTTGAACGATTATGCTCAGTCTTGCTGGTTAGGTGATCCTTAATTGTAGTTCAAGCTCCTTTGCTTTCTGAAATATCATATTCCAAGCCATCTGATCCCTTTAGTGTAGAAGCTGCTAAATCCTTTGTAATCCTGACCGTGGCTCCTCAATATTTGAATTGTTTCTTTCTGACTGCTTGCAGTATTTTCTCCTTGACCCGAGAATTCTGGAATTTGGCTATAATATTCTTGGGAGTTTTCATTTGGGGATCTCTTTCAGGAGGTGATTGCTGGATTCTTTCAGTTACTATTTTACTGGCCACATTGTTCGAATGCAAAACGTAAGCTTGCGAAAAGACTATTTTATGGAGAACTCACACAGGGCAGGCATTCACATGGTGGTCAGAAGAAGTGATTCAAGATCTGTCTCAAGAACTTGGAACTGATTGTGTGAAATGGGAGACACTGGCATAGGACCGCTCGGCAGGTGTGCCCACATCAGAGAAGGTGCCGTGCTTTATGAGCAAAGCAGAATTGAAACAGCTCAAAGGAAACGCAGGACATGCAAATTTAGAGTATCCACCCCAAATGTTCACATGGGCTATTTGTGCCTGACCTGTGGTAGAACATTCTGAGCTTGTATTGCCTGATCAGCCCAGTAGGACACATTGAAACTTGACTCTAGCATAGTGATGTCATTTTGGTCCTCTTTGAGAACCAAGCACAACAATTATTTTACGTTTTGGTTGTAGAATATCAGGGCAATTTTCCTTCATAGTCATACCTTTCAAGTAGTCCAGTAATTCTTTTGTCTTTTTTGGACCTGTTTTCTAGGTCAGTTGTTTTTCCAATGAGATATTTCACGTTTTCTTCAGTTTTTTATTATTTTGATTTTGTTTGATTGATTCTTGATGTCTCATGGAGTGATTAGTCTCCACTTGCTCAATTCTGATTTTTAAGGAATTATTTTCTTCAGTGAGTATTTGTACCTCCTTTTCAGTTTTTTCAATTCTAATCTTTAAGGGGTTGTTTTTTTTTTGAAACAAAAATTATACTTTATTTCAATCTAATACAAATAGCTCAAGTGAACTGTAATTGTCTGGCAAACACAAAACATTATGAGCTGCACATTTTTCATTTTCTTTAAAAACTTTTGATTTTTCTCCTAAAAATATACAGCAAATACATGATACATCAGGAAAAAAAAATCATTAGCAATAAGGACAAGAGGAAATGTAAAGAATTATTAATACTCAATGGGTAGTTTTAAGATTTTTACTACTGAAGCAGGTATCAGATTCCCTACATAAGTATGACAGAGAATAGGTTTGTTGCATATTCTAGTATCAACATTTAGACTTAATCCTTCATCTTTCCTCCCTCCATCTTCACTTACTTTGCACCTCTATGATGGACTTATATATTATTTTGCATTATTGTTATGTATCTTCCACTAAAGTCCTATTCCAATGCCTCATGTTGTGGAGGTGACTTCATGTTTTACCAATGGGGGAGCACACATTCTGGCAGCTTCTACCAAGCTGAAAAAGTTCCAATTATGAGTCCAGTTATTGACTGCATGTCAGAGAGGCTCATCACGAGAGGCCATCAGCTAAGGTTTAGATGGGCGACAATTTGCATTGGGGGCAAGAGGTACCTACTCTGACGGAATCGTTGATCCCTTAAGTCTTGCTTTATGTGCCCACAAGTAAATTTCATGAGGGAAGAGACTGTTTAAATTGTTTTTGTCCTAGCAGTCTGGACAGTGTTGTACAAAGTAAATGCTAAACAAATCTTGGTTGAATTGAATTCAAATTATGTGAAAAACATCAATTAACATTAAATGGTAACAAAGTATAACAAAAAAAAAGAAAAGAAAAACAATCCAAAATAGAAATGGAGACTGGTGCCTGGTTTTTGTTGTTTGTTTGTTTTTGGGCCTATTTAATTTTACTAATTTGCATTATGAAAACAATTCTTATAAACTAGTTGCCTCAGAGTATGGTTACATCTGGTAATTGTAACATAATTTTTTTTATTGCTTCACAAAGCAGCACTGCAGATTGATAGATATTTTATTCTTCCTTCTCTCAATCAACAATCTAAGAAGAAAGTAAAGCTATTCTCTAATACATCAATCCACATGCAAATATATATATGTATATATATGTATGTTTGTATATATGACTCACATGTATACACAAACACATACATATATATACACATACACATATGTGTTGGGGGGGGATAAATGTTATCATATATTTTATGAGTTACTGCGTTCCCAGAAAGTGGTAACATCCTGATAACAACATATTAAAGAATAATGCTGTTAACTGTATACTGGAGCTGTAAAAAAAGGTTTGTAAAGTCTGATAAATTAAGATCTCTGAACCATTATCAGAAAATACCCAAAAATGTAGACTCCAATGTCCTGATCTCTTTAATTAATAATCATCCTCTTACAAGATATTCCATTGCTGTCAACTTTTATTTTAAATTTTAAAAACAAACTGTTCTTAATATATTCAACTGTAAAATCTCTGCAATGTTTTCTGATTGTTTCATGAATCCTGAGTATTTCAGAGTGTCATTAAATTCAAAAAGCTAACAGAAATTATCTTCTATTTCTTCTGGATACATTCATGTTCATAAAGGGATCGTCCTCATCGTCATCTGATTCAAAATCAACTCCTTTAGCTGTCTGGCTCTGGGAACTCATTCTGCTAGATGTAATGAGAACTTTTTATCTACTTTGGAAGTAGTGGGAAAAATGTCATCTTCCATGTCAGAATCATCATCTTCAATAACCTCTGAGTAATTCTTACTGGTGGCACTACGGGTGGGTTGTTGTCGTGCAGATTTAAAGGCGTCAATGATAGACATGTTTTTTGTTGATGAAGATGAAAAGGCTTTAGAACCCCGGCTTCGAACAGACATCTCCTGAGTGCTGCCTCTTCCCCTGCGAGCACCCCCTCTTGCTGCTGAATTCTGTCCTCTTCCACCTCTTCGACCTCTCCCTTGGCCTCTTCCTTTGTTGGATGTTGCTGAGATGCTGTCATCTGAATCATTGGCCATTTGTTCTGCCATATCTATACTTGCAAAGTCATCAACACTAAATTCTGAAGATAAGTCTTCTGACTAGGCTCTGTGGGCTCTGGCCCTATTCATTGCCTCTCGAACCGCTTCCTCCTCCTCAGTAATATTCTTTTTTCTGCTCTCTCTGAAATGACATACCTCTTCATCAGTTTTATCTTCTGCTGCATCAATGTGACATTCTTTAAGAAATCTCTGTGTTTTTTCCAACTGGTATTTTGCCAGTTCCTCTATGGCATCTTTCTCTTCTTTGTCCACAAACTCTTGCACTGCTTCACCCATCCCTCACTCTGTTAGAAGAGAAAGTTGCAGTTTTTTCTCTGCAGTCTGAAAATACTGCTTCACAAGTTTTTCTACTCTTATAGTAGGTCCTTCCATAGGAGGTTTTGTGATAAGCTCCCCAAAGTTGATCTCTGTTTTTTCCTTTTGTTCTCTATGTCTGAAAAAATGAATAACATCTTTTGGATTAGCTATCCGTTCCACAAACTTCTGGCTGAAGCGGAGAACACTGAAAGGTTCAAATCCTCCTGTATAGTCAACTCTTAATCTTATGAGAGGTTTTTCAGGCTGCTGGGGATTTCCCAGACGTTCTCTTTCAGCAGTTTCAAGCATTTCTTCAACCTTCTCCAAACAAAAATTTTGTATTGCTTGAGTTACTTTAAGACTATTTGGATTAAAAATATTTGGATGATCAGCAAGTACAATATCCTTTATGAAAAATTGTCGTACTGTTTTTAGAGGAATTTTTTGCGTATTCATGTTTCTCTGTGCAGTAAGCCAGCATGTTTCTTTACAGCCTCTCTTGGGGAAAGGGAAGTAACCACTGAACTTCCAGGCTGTGAAACATAAAAGAGCTGCTGCTCATTTTTGGTTGGTGCTATTTTACACTCATGTTCATGACCCCAAATAACAAGATCAATGAAGTCACCCAAAAACTGTTCTGGAATGTAGTTCAAGGCTCCATGCTTACTTCTGTTTTGATGAATCACAAACAAGTTAAACCAACTATTCCCTTCTTCCTTTAGTCTCAACATTGTTACTTGTTTATTGACAAACATTCAATGCAACTTTTCATCTGGAATAGATCCTAACCCTTAGAGACCAATTTTTGTGCTGCCTTTTCGAAGCAAAATAGGACTAATGTCTATCTTTTCTACAGACATTGAACATCCAAAGTGATTCAACAATCCTGCATAACTCAAAATATCCAGTGCACAGAGAGCATCTGCCCCTGTAGGATCATCATGATTGCTATGAACACTAAAAACTGGAATAGAAATGTTGAGATTGCCATCTTGGTAGTTCACTCATGGAAACTTACTAAAACCAAAGTTGACTGACTGATCACTGAGAATTTCAAATTGTACTGGACGATCACCCATACGGTATTTTCTTAATAATTCCAGACAAGTATGTAATGTTTTTCTTGAGGGTTTGTTTTCATGAAAAAGATCACTACTTAACAAAATAAAATCCACTTCATTTTCCTGGGCATGTCTCAAAATATCATCCAGTGTTACAAATGTATCATTTCCTCGGAATGCATCTTCTCCATAAATGCAAGATGAATGTCTGTCGCAACCAAAATTTTAAAAGTATCTTTATCATCAAGTGTATCTGCAGAATTCATTTCTTCTACCTTCAACCCAGCTGCTAAGGGCCAGCACTCTCACCAAGTAGCTTCTAATATTGCCTAAGGTCCTGCTGGTCAGGAAATTTATCGTAGATTTCAAATTCTCCAAGCCAGTTCCTTTGGCCTTTAGTTGTGGTCAATGTAAACAGGGCATGAAGAGAAATTAGAGGACCAGTGAGAGCAGAGCAACCAGCAGGTGAAAGAGAAGGGGAGCCTGGAATGGCGGCAGATTCTTCATGCCGGTGCAGCCCCATGGGGGGTGGGTTCCCAGAGCTTCTAGACTGACCCCTGGCCCCAGGCACACACTGGATCACGTGACGCGCCTTCGGCTCCCCTCTTCCCCCTCCCACCCCAGAAGCCCCTGCGCTCATTCCTTTCCAGGAGTTGTTTTTCTTGGAGGATTTCTTTACCTCCTTTTCCTTTTGGCCAGTTCTTTTTAAGGAGTTATTTTCTTCAGTGAATTTTTGTACACTTTTTTCATTTTTTGTCCTTCCTTTACTAAGCTGTTGACCCTTTTTTCCATGATTCTCTTGAATAACTCTCACTTCTTTTCCCGATTTTTCTTCTGCCTCTCTAATTTTTAAAATCTTTTTTGAGTTCTTCCTGGAGTTCTTTTTGAGACTAAGACCAATTCATATTTCTTTTTGCGGCTTTGCATGTAGGTGTTTTGACATTGTTGTCCTTTTCTGAGTTTGTATTTTGATTTCCCTGTCACTATAGTAACTTTCAATGGTGTATTGGCGATCAAGATGGCTCTTCTTGATTAAATTAGGAGTCTTTGTTAACCTCCTTGCCTCAAGGGAAAGCCTAGTTTACATGGGTTTAAGTGACATGTTTCTGACATCAGAGGCTTTTAGACCAGGTGGGTTTAAGTCACATTTTTGTGCTGATTTTAGGTCACGTGGGTGAGTCACATGTGTGACTCACCTTTGACCCTGAACAAGATATATAAAGCCAGAGGTTGGCCTTCTTTTTTCGGAGCTCTGAGCCGCAGTGGGAGTGGTGCATGACTCTGAGCCAGCCTTGTCGAGCTCCCAGCTGAACTCAGATGTTGCCGGTTCCTCCATAACTATGAATTGTATTTGATCTGTTCATAAATGATGTGTGTAATTTGTTTGTGTTTGCTCTGAAGTTCAGGGTGCTGGCTTTTTCCCCTGAACTAAGTGAATGATGTCTGTATGCTGGATTAAAGTAAGATTGTTAACCCCTTAATGTTGCTTTCCTTAGAAAAGCAGATAAAAAGAACCTGGGCTTGCAACATTGCGTGTGCTGGTTGTTGTTGGTTTTACACCCCAATAGCAGCTGCTAGCTGAATTGTTGAAACATATGGTCAGATTTTTTTTAATATATTTTTTGGGTTTTGCTCATTTTCCAGCCTATTTCGTTACTTTTAAAGTTGAGTTCTGCTCCTGGGACACAGGGGGCACTGTCCCAAACCTCTTGCACCCAGCCTCTGGCCCACTATGCTGGAGCCCTTGGGCCTGATGTCTTACCTGCTTTCACCAGGCTTGGCTGTAGCTGCTCCTGGTGTATTAGGGCCATAAGGCCTGTTCATTTTGGCTGCTTGCCTGTTGCACTGGGGATAGAGGCTTCACAGCTGGCCCTCTGTACCTTTGACTTACTCTGGGGCCACAGGGCCTCTATTGCTAACCTGTGCTGGGATTAGGGGACTCCTGCTGGCTTGCCTGGACACTGCCTTGCTGGACTGTGCTCCCTTTTTACCTAAGTGAGACAGACTTTTCCTGTAGTCCCAAGTTGTCATGGGCTGAAAATTTTTTCACCCTGTCCTTTTGTGGGTTCTTCTCATCCAGAATTTGTTTTGAGGTTTTATTTAAAGTTGTTTGGAGTGAAATTGGGAGAGCTCAGGCAAGTCCCTGACTTTTTTCTGCCATCTGGGCTCTGCCCACCTATAGCTAGCATTTCTAAAACCCTTATCTGTTTATAGTGGAGAAAGGAGGCATCCTTGCTTTACCACATTTTCATATTGGGAAAGCTTCTAGTGTTTATACATTGGAAACAATTTTAATGCTTGATTTTAAATGTATGATTTTGGACATATTAAGAAAGGTTTTCCATGTCTGTATACTCTTCAGGTTCTTTTTTTCTTTTTTTTCTTTTACATTAATGAGCATTGTATTTATTGAAATAATTAGGTAGGTTTTTTTATGATTAGCTATTCTAATTGTTTTCTTATGTTGAATGGAGTAGAGTAATATGAAATAAATCTAGAAATACAGACTGAAGCTCATGCTGACAATCAAGCTGAAATGTCTGTATTTTGTCATAAAGATAATAGGGAACTGCTAAGGATTCTTGAATAAGGGAGTGTCATGATCAGGCTTGGGTTTAGGAAGATTACTTTTGTAGTATATGGAGAATGGAATGAAAAAGAAACTACAAGCAGAAAGATAATCAGGATCCTAAATCAAGTGAAATGTAATGAGGATTTGAAATAGGGAAAGTAACTAGGAGGGAAGGGGACAAATTTAAGAGATGCAGAAGTTGAATTGACAAGACTTAGTAACTAGGTGCTGAGCTTGAGATAAAATGATGTCAAGGAGTTCTGTACCTTGGAAGGCTAAAAAAAAATGGGCACTATATAGATATATATTTTTTGACTTTATATAATGAAATTCATTCTTTTGAAATTCTTACAACCAACAACATAGCATTCAGAATTAATGAATTTTAAAATCTTAAGTACAGTGGAATTCAGTTCATTTTTTTTTGTTGTTGTTGAAGATATACGATTGTCCTAGGTGAATTTTTTTCTTTATGATTGACCTAAAGACAGCTAGGTGTGCAGTGGATAGAGCCTTGGACTTGGAGTCAAGAATACCTGAGTTCAGATCTAGCTTCAGTCGCTTACTACATGAATGACCCTGGATAAATTTCTTAACCTTTTTTTGCTTCAGTTTAAGGATAAAATGAGATAATATTTGTAAAGCACTTTGCAAACTTTAAATCCTAGCTATTATCATTATAATTGCCAATAATAACAATAAACATTAATATCCTAAGATCTGGTCATTTTTTAATTGTTTGACATATAGCTTGCTTCTGCATATTTGTTTTTTTTAATAAATGAAACAATGTAAATGTTATTGTGGTTAGCTCCTTTTGGGGTATTTTTGGGATTCATTCCAGCAAGGGGTCAAAAGGTACAATATTGCCACATTATGTTTGTACCAGTCTGTAGTGGCAGCTACGTGGTTCAGTAGATAGAGCTCTGGGTCTGGAATCTGGAAGACCTGAGTTAAAATTTGATCTCAGACACTTAGTATATGTGATCCTGAGCAATTCACTTAACTTGTCTACCTCAGTTTCCTTACTCTAAAATAGGGATAATAATAGCGTCTACCTCAGAAGTTTGTTATGAGGATGAAATGAGTTTATAAAGTACTTAGCATAGTACCTGGCACGTGATAGGTATTTAATGCTTATTTGTTACACTGTAGAAATAGCAATGATGTATTAGATTGCTGGTTTCCCTAACAGCCCTTCCAGCATTAGGTTTCTATCATCTGAGTCTATTATCTTTGCCATTTTGTTGAGAGTATGGTAGTAGTATTCAGTGGTTGTTTTGATTTTTAAAAAAACATTTCTTTTTATTAATTTGCGGAGTACATCATTTGGTTACTAACAGTTGATACATTTTCCTTCATAAGTATATGTCTGTATGCTTTGTCTACTGATCCATTGGGGGCAGGGAGCATGTTTTACTCTCATATTAGCTCTTTATGGGGTTGAATAACTTTGATTTATTGCAGGTATTTTTCTACAATCTGTTTCTTTTAATTTTAGACATACTGATTTTATTGTATAAAATATTCATGTTTGTATAATCAAGCTGTGAATATTACCTTCAGTTATTTCTTCTCTTTGATAAAAATGTTCCTGTCTATAGTTGAGACATATTATTCCTTTTTCTTCCATTTAAAAAAAATGTGGATTATTGATAATTAGTTTACTCTATGTATTGTATGGTATAAATTAAACCCTCCTCTTTTTTGTCATAGAACTAACCAATTTTTCCAACAGTTTTTATTAATTTGTCACTGGAAATAGAAACTGAAGCTCATGCTGATCAAGCTGAAATGTATGTATTTGTCATAGGGACAGTAGGGAACTGCTAAAGATTCTTGAATAAGGGAGTGTCATGATCAGATTTATGTTTTAGGAAGATTACTTTTGCAGTATGTGGAGAATGGAATGAAAATGGAAGAAATTACAAGCAAATTTTAAAAAGAAATCCTTTTATTGGTATTTTATTTTGACACAATGAACATTCTCTACAAACTAATAACCCTGAAAACACTTAACAAAAGCATTCTATAGAGTGATTTTGATTATTAGTATTTGTTATTTTCCTCGTTTGTAGCTTACTACTTATTAATAGAAGAGGGAATGAGTGCTTTGAATTTGATCTTTGGTACTAACATTATTTGTTCTTTGACCTGAGATGTGTTTGCTTTTTCATATTGTTTTTTTTTTAAATTTACATTATTGTAGTTTTTGTATGCTTTTTTGGGTTCTGCTTTCTTCACTCTGCATTACTTCATACAGGTCTTTCAATCTTTTCTTGAATTTTTCCATATTTGTGATTCCTTATAGTGCAGAAGTAATCTGTTACATTCATGTAACACAGTTTGTTCAGCCATTCCCCAGTTGTTGAGCACATTTTGTTTGTATGTGTTTTTTCCTCTGCCTTTTGTACATATGGGTCCTTTTGTTTTATTATTGCATTTGTTTTTGTACTTCATTGTTATCATTAACCTGCTTATTATTCTTTTTTTGAGCATATTGCTAGGTCCTGATTATGGATTCCTGGATCTTGTTCTGTGTTTGTGTGTGTGTGTGTGTGTGTGTGTGCGTGTTGTGTGCATGTGTCTTTGGGTATGTGTAGGCAGCATAATAATTACTGCTTTATGGGTTTCCCAGTTTTATTTTTCATATTTTCTTATAGTCTTACCTGTTACTTTTTCCATAATGAACTTGCTTATGACTTTGGTTCTAAGAAGTAGCTTGCTAGTATTTTGATCGGTGGTATGTTCAATCTGCATATTGGTTTAAGTATAATATTCTAACTATATTTCCTTGACCCTAACTATGAGCTTGGAATAGCTTCTCTTTTCAGTTTAAAAAAAAATGTTTGTCAAAACAAAAATTTACGATGTCTTTACATAATTTATTAAATATATAATAATATATAAATATATATAAATCTTAATGAATTACTGCATATATTTTAATGCATTTTTTCATCATGCAGAATGTTTCTTTTCTCAGATTTCTTTACAGATAATAAAAAGCTTTTGGTCTTGGTTAGCTAGAAAAATGGCTTGATGGAACATTAAACAAGGGAAGATCAGAAACAGCGAAACTAAATAATACTGTGTTTAATAAATTTCAAGCACAAATTCTTATTAAAGAACTCCCTACTTGATATGAACTGCTGGGAAAACTAGAAGCAATATGGCAGATATTGGGCTTGTCAACATCTCACCTCCTTTTCTATAATGAACTCAAAATGTATACATGACAGTATTAAAGGAGGTGTGAATAGACTTATGTGCAGAGAAGGAGATGGGGATAGATTTTTGAGGGGTTGAGGGAAGATAATACTGAAGGATGAGAATGATGAAGCATGTGAACAACCTCTTAACAGAGAGCTTATGAATTCAAGGTGTGGGACACATTTATGTTTCTACATGGCCACTGTGTATTTGTTTTGCTTGGCTGTGCTTATTTGTTACAAGGATCTACTTTTCCCCTTTCCCCAATGTATTTTTTGGTGTGTTTTATATAGTGAAAAGTATTTTTGAAATAATAGTGATTTACTACATCTGTATAAAATTTAAGGAATGACAAAGAACAAAAATTAACTAATAATTATCCGTGCACTTAAAAAAATCTACCACCCAACCAACCACACTTGTTTGCTACTTAAACACCCTAATATCTAGTTCAAATTAAAGAATGAGCTTTCTGTCCTCTTATGCTTCAGGAACTGTTCAAGCTCAGCTCAGCTTTCCATGCTTCCCCCCCTCAATATTGAAAAGAAAATTAGAAGGTCCAGTGAAACATTTTAAAAAGTATTAGGAAGAAAGCACAGAGAAGCTTGACTTTTAAAAATACCACTTGGAATTTATTATATACTTTAAAAAAAATCGAGTAGTATGGAAAAGATTCACAATTTCATATGCATTTTTTTGTGTTCTTTGTACATGGAAATACTTTTTATGTTTTATGTTAATAAAAAAGCAATCCTCTTCATATTGTTTTTTATTTTAAATTATTCTATACTTGATGAATATCAAATGTGAGCAGTTTCACAGTTACAGAAGAACAGAAAGGATTGTATTTGAAACACAAGTTTCTATTACAATTGGAATTTTTAAAAATAGATTTTTTATTGATATCTTTTATTTTTAAATCTCCTAGGTTCATCCTGTATTCCTCTCCTTATATCTTCCAAAGAGCCATTCCTTATCACAAAGAATTTTTAATAAAAATTAAAAGATCAAAATTAAAAAGAAATTAAAATTAAAAGAAGAAAAACATCAGCAATACTGATCAGCACATTGGAAAAAATCTGATGTTATGTGTAATGTACATTGTGCATCCCCCTACCTCTGCAAAGGAGCCTTGGGGTGAAGGGGAGGAGATGTCTTTTCTGTTCTCTTCCTTAGGGGTCAGATTTGTTCTTTATACTTTGGCAACATTCATGACAATTGTTTATGGTGGTTCTTTCCATTTACATGTTTTTCTGACTATACTTGTTTCATTTTGCATCAGTTTATATAAATCTTAACATGTGTCACTGTATTCATTATAATCATATTTTTTACCACACAGTAATATTCCACTGTATTTGTATGCCTCAGTTTGTTAAACTATTTCCTAGTTGATGGGCTTCTGTGTTATATCTAGTTTCCAGCTAGGTGGTGCAGTAGCTAGAAAACTGACCATAGTCGGGAAAACATAAGTTCAAATCCATCCTGTGATGCTTACGTGATCATGGCTGAGTTGCTTAACCTCTCTGTGCCTCAGTTTGCTAAATTGTAAAGTGGGGGTGATAATAACCCCAACCTTGCAAGATTATTGTGAAAGTCAAATGAGATAGTATTTGTAAAGTACTTGGCACAGTGCCTAGCACATAGTAGGTGTTTTTATGCTAGTTTCCTTCCTTGCTACCACAAAAAAATGCTGCTATAAATGTTATAAGGTGTAGATAGAGATTTCTTTGGACCATAACCCCCACACTGTTGATTATTTCTCTCTTGACATGTGTGTCATTTTCTGGGTAAGTAAAACCTCTGGATTCTTTTGATGTATGTTTATTTTTTAAGATGGTGGTTAAAATTTTTAGAATTATTTTTGGAATTATTTGTTCATATCCTTTGACCACTTATCTCCTCAGAAATGGCTTTTAGTCATACATGTTTCTTTTAGTTACCTATATATCTTGTACACCAAACATTTCCTAGAGATAGTTAATAAAAAGATTTTTTTGTCCATTTTCCCTTTTGCTTTCCCATATGCATTCATTTTGTATGTGCATAAATGTTTCATTATAAACAAAATGATCTGTTTTAGTTTTGTGTCCTCTATTTCTTGATTGGTTAAGAATCTTCCATCAGCTTGCATTTCATATGTATAATAAATTTAACATGTTAGTTTCATAATTGTCCTATTTGTCTATATGATGGAATCCTAATAAAGCTGTCCCCAGCCCCAATATTCTAACTTCTTATAGGCCCCACTGAATAGCAGGCCCATTGTACCTACCTAGCTACTCATTCCCCACCCCTCATCTTCTTCACACATGCCTCACTGCTCACATATTTGAACAGGTGTGTTCCTTTACCCAACCACAATCACATCATCAGTGTAGCCCAAGACAGGACCACAATAGCTAGCCAGTTGGAGGGCAGCACGACCAGAATGTTTAACCACCAAACCATAGAAGGGACCCCTCCTCCATTACCTAATCCCTTAACAAATTCCTCCTGCTTTTTTAATATTAATCATATTTCTATATTCTATGTAAATTTTGATTGTGTAATCAGCATCTTTGTGCTATAAACATCCATCTTGCTTTCTCTGAAGTTGCTGGTTCTTCTTGGAACTTAGCCTGCTCCATGAGAGGCGTCAATTTGAATAAATACATGTACTAGGATTAGAGGTAGTCTGACTGAATTCTTTGAGATGGTTCTACCACAACACATCATGAAACCCCAACAGTTTTTGGAGTTCCTGGGTGTGCAGAGTTGAAACCTCAACATATATATCCTTCTAGACCTTCTGTTCTCATCTATGATTAAAAAATAATGGTAGAATAGAGCACCATTCTCAGCTTTTGGCACTTTTTCTGGCTTTCTCCTATGTCTGGAATTCTTGTCTTTCCTACCTCTTGGATTGCCTGACTTCCTTCAAGTCCTAGCTAGGATTGCATCTTCTACAGGAAGTCTTTCCCAACTCCTTTTAATTAATTCTAGTACCTTCCTTTTGTTAATTATTTCCTATTTATCCAGTATATAACTTGTTTGTGCATATTAGTTGCCTCTTTCATTAGATCGTGGGTTCTTTGAGGGCAAGGACTGGCTTTTGCTTTGTTTTATATCTCCAGCCCGTAGCACCTGGCACAGAGTAGGCACTTAATAAATGCTCATTGAGGGGCATGTAGGTGGTGCAGTGAGTAGAGCACTGGCCCTGGAATCAGGAGGACCTGAGTTCAAATCCAGCCTCAGACACTTGACACACTTATTAGCTGTGTGACCTTGGGCAAGTCATTTAACCCCAATTGCCCTGCCTTCCCCCCTCCAAAAAAAAAACAAAACCCACCCTAGTGAGTAAGTGCTTATTGACTAATTGGCTACTTGCCCACTATTTGTTTATCTTTTTGTTGTTGTTTTGGTATCACTATTACTAGTCTCCTTTGTCTCACACCAGAAAAAAACCCAAACTACAAAACCCCCTGGACTTTCCCTTATAAAAAGCAAGAAGAATCAGGAAAAACAAATTCACACATTGGCCATGTCTGAAAATGTGTACATACATCTGTTCCTTGTGTCCTTACTTCTCTGTCAGATTGTGAATAGTACGATTCATCATTGGTCCTCTGGATTCATGGTTGGTCTTTCATAGTCGTTCTTCTTTATAATGTTGTCGTTATTGAATAAATTGTTTTCTTGGTTGGGTTCAGTTCATACAAGTTTTCTCAGGTTTCTCTGAATCCATCCTTTCTGTCATTTCTTACAGTATAATTGTAATCAGTCACATGGGTACTTCATCAATTTACGTTTCTTTGCTGCTGCAGAAAGAGCTCTTTTTTTTATTTTTAAAGCAAAGTTTCAGGATATAAGAGATTCTTAGAAATCATCAGCATTATTGTATGTAACCAAAAAAAGCCATCAAGAGGAGCTAGAAAGAGAAATTCTATTTAGAATCACTTCAGAAGCTATAAAATATTTGGGAGGATATTTATCAAGATTCACCCAGTTATTCTATGAATCCAAACACAAAACACTTTTTGCAGAAGTAAAAACAGATATAAATATCCAGAAAAACATTCATTGCTCACCAGTAGTTTAACCCAATAAAAAATAACACTACCTAAATTAATTTACTTATTCTGCACAAATCAGAAAAGTAGGGTCTGTAGCCCAGTCTAAAGCAGAGCAGTAACCAAGGCAAAAACCCCGGACCAAAGGGGATACTGTGGTTTTGTCACTTGGTAGAAACCTTACAAAAATACACACAATTAGATACAGAAATATGTTTCATTCAGCAGGGAAATAGGAGGGACAAGGGAGAAGGGGGAATTAAAGAAAGGTAAGTTAATGGAGCTATTAGTCCAAAGCAGAACAAACTAAGTATTTAGAGAAATATTTTTAGCTCTTTGATATAGCAAAGAATGAGAATGTGAGGAAGTGTCCATCAATTTAGGAACAGCTGAACAAGTTGTAGTTTATAAATTTGATAGAATACTATTGTGTTGTAAGAAGTGAAGAAGGAAATGGTTTTATAGAAACCTGGGAATGTTTGTATGAACTGGTATACATACAGGTTTGTGAGCAGAAACAGGAGAACAATTTATACAAAAGTAACAATATTGTAAAGATAAAATGACTTTGAAGAATTAGAGACTCTGGTCAGTGACTCCAGAAAATCAGCCACAATTTGAGAGGAGCAATGCTGTTACCCACATTCTGAGAGACAGGTGAAGAACTCAGAGGGCACAAGCCATCATTTTTTTGGATGTTAAATTTGTTTGGCTT
Organism: Phalanger gymnotis; assembly: GCA_028646595.1. Classification (NCBI taxonomy): domain Eukaryota; kingdom Metazoa; phylum Chordata; class Mammalia; order Diprotodontia; family Phalangeridae; genus Phalanger; species Phalanger gymnotis. Next base: position 170,033,058 of record CM053623.1, read on the forward strand.
GACTATATGTGGATTTATAATAGGGGGTTTTGTTTTTCTTTCATTCTCATGGTGCTGGGTATGGAGTTTAAGATAGGTAGGAGAGAAGGAAGATTTTTACTAATTAAAAAAATATACACATATGTGTATATATACATAATTAAAAAAAGAAAAGTGCTCATTCATATCCTTTGGCCATTTATCTATTGGAGAAAGGCTCTTGTAAATCAGCAAACATTGATTTTGCTCCTGTTGTATGCCAGGCATTATGCTAACTGCTGGGAGCCAAAGAAAGGCAAAAAACAGCCTCTTTTCTCAGGCATCTCGTTGTCAAATGATGAAGGCAATATGCAAAAAACTATACAAATAATATATAAACAAGATAAATTGTTGATAATCTCTTAAGGAAGGCACTAACTTTAAAGAGGACTGGGGAAAGCTTTCAGAAAGCGAGATTTAAGTTGAGACTGGAAAGAAGCTGGGAGGCAAAGATGAGGAGGAAGAGAATTCCAGGCCCAAGGGACCTCCAAGGAAAATGCATGTAGTCAAGGGATGAAGTGTCTTGTGTGAGGACTAGCAAGCAGGCTGTTATCAGTGGACCGTAGAATACATGGAATGGAGTAAGAAGGAAGACTGAAAAAGGCTAGATTTTGAAGGTCATTCAGAGTCAAAAAGAAGAATTTATATTTGATCCTGAAGGCAATAGGGAGCCAATAGCATTTATTGAACAGTGTTGGCATTGTCAGGTTTATGCTTTAGGAGTATCGATTTTACAGCTGAGTGGAGGATGAATTAGATTAAGGAGAGATTTGACACAAGAAAACTAACCAGAAGGCTATTGCAGTACTTCAGGCATGAGGTTATAAGGGCATGTACCAGAGTAGCAGCAGTGTTAGAAGAGAGGAGAGAATAAATGAGAGATGTTACAAAAGTAAAATCAACTTACCTTAGCAGCTGTGGATATGGGAGGTGTGAGTGAGGATAACTCAGAGTTTAGTGTTTCCCTCAACAGTAAGAGGGAAATTAAGAAGAGGGGAGGACTTAGGGGAAGGAAATGAGCTCGGTTTTGGACATTTTGAGTTTAAGATGTTTTGAACAAGACATACAGTTCATTATGTCCAATAGGTGATCGGAGATGGGAGACTGAAAGTTTAGGACAGATGGTGAGGCAGAATATGTAGATCTGAGAAGCATAAGCATAGAGATAATAATTGAAACCATGGGATCTCATGAGATTACCAGATGAGATAATCTCGAGAGAAGAGGGCCCAGTACAGGGTTCTGAGGGACATCCATCATTATTGCACATGGTCCAGATGTAGGTACAACAAAGGAGTCTTAGAAGAGGTGGTCAGACAGGAGAAGATTAAGGAGAGATAGAGAACAAGGTCATGAAAACCTAGAGAATGTCAGGGAGAGGAGAATGGTGGACAATGTCAAAGGCTACATAGAAGTTAGGAAGGATAATGACTGAGAAAGGCTCTTAGAGTAGACAACAGATTGTTGGTAACTTTGGAAAGAACAGTTTCAACTGAATGATGGGGTCAGACTCCAAAATTAAGAAGAGAATGAGAGGAAAATAAATGGAGGCACCAAGTTGTACAAGATCTTAAGGATTAAGGACTTTAGCCATAAAGGGGAGGAAAGATATAGGGTGGTAACTATTGGGGATGGACAGATCAAGTGAAGATTTTTTGAGGATAGAAGAGACATAGACATGTTTGTAGGCAATAGGAAAGCATTTAGTACGCAGGGAAAGATTCAGGATCAGTGAGTGGGTACAGTCTGCTGGAAAAGATGACATGAAATGAGATCATTTGTTCATGTCTAGAGGTTTTCCTTGGGAAGGAGAAAGCTGTGAGATAGAGATAGTCTGGGAAGGTATCAAAGCGGTGTGAGATGAAGAGGAAAGAGGGTATTCTTGGCAAATGGACTCAATTATTTTTAGTAAAATACAAGGTAAAGTTCTCAGATGTTAGGGTTGGGGGAGCCTTGGGAAGTTTGAGGTGTGAAAAAAGTTTAAAAAACCTTCAAAAATTGTGATGAAAGGGAGAGTGAAACATTTAAAGAGGTGTAAAAGGATTGCAATGCCACAGTAATGGTCCAATGAAGATTATGTAACATACATGTATAGTGGACCCAGTCAGCATGGTTTTGTGATTTCCTCCAGGTTCCTTCTGCAGCACATGAATGTGGGAGCAATCTTGGTCATATATATTTGAATCAGTTCCTCATATATTTTAGATAGGAGTTCTTTATCAGAGACTTGCTGTGAAACTTTTCCCCCCATTTCACATTTTGCTTCTAATTTCAACTATCAATCATTTCCCACCTGGCTGCTTTCCTGGCTCACATCACCATCTCCAGAAACTCATCCTTCTGCCAGATGAAATCCTCAGCACCCCCTGCTCCTGGAACTCCTCCCTCCCTCTGGATGGAGAGGGTCAGGGTGGACATCTGGGAGCTCCTTTCTGATCTTCCACCATTTAAAGAGAGCACCCAGGTAATTCCTCTGATCTTTTCCCACCCAGCTGATTTCCTGGACCTTATCATATCCTGAAACTTAGCATTGTGCAAGATGAAATTAATTTAGAAATTGACACCTCCTCAGATCATTTTCTACCCGCTGCAGGATTTCATCATATTCCTAGCTAGCTAAGTTCACTTACTTTCTAATTTCATCACTGCACCCTGCCTTGCCCCGCCCTTAGCATCTTTTTAATATGTTGTCTCCCCTGTGAGATTGTGAGCTCCTTGAGGGCAAGGACTGTCTTATACTTTTTTTGTATCCTCTGTGCTTAAGCACAGAGCCTGGCATGTAGTAGGCACTTAATGTTTATTGACTAACTCTGTTGATTTTGTTTTTGCAAAACCTCTTCAATTTTGTGTAGTCATAATTGTCCATTTTGTAGAGATTCTGGCCAAGTCACTTCTGTCTCCCTCAGTTTTCTCATTTGGAATACGAAGATATTAATAACATTTAGCTCCCGGGATTACTGTGAAGGCAAAATTAGATAATGTTTGTAATATACTGTGAAATCCTTAAAGCACTATATAAAGACTAGCTCTTATTTTTTGTGGCCCTCTTTATTTTTTGTATGGTTATATATTCCTCTATCCATAGTTTACAAAGATATTTCCCCAGGTGCTCATCAAATTTGTTTATGATGTTACTTTTTACCTCTAAAGTATGTAAATACTTGGAGATTATTATTCAATATGATCTGAGATGTTGGTCTATACCTAATTTCCTCTAGATTAAGTTCCAAGTTTCTTAGCAATTTTAGTAAAATAATGAGTCCTTTCTCTTGTAGTTGGTGTCTTTGGATTTATTGAATATTGTGTTACTATGTTTGCTTTCTTCTGAGTGTTGTGTACCTATTCTGTTACACTAATTAACCTGTCTTTTTTATTTAGTATCAAACGATTTTGATGTTTATTGCTTTGAAATATAGTTTGAGATCTAGTTTCTGAATTTTTTTCACTGTTACCTTTGAAATTCTTGGTGTTTTGTTCCTCCAGATGAATTTTCTTCTTATTTTTTTCTAGCTTTATATAACACCTCTTGTAGTTTCATTAACATGGTACTGAATAAATAAATTAACTAGGTGGTATTGTCATTTTTTTTTATACTGGTATGTCCTGGCCATGAGCATGTACATGGCCTTATATTTAGACTTAACTTGACTCTTGTAAAGAGTGTCTTATAGTTGTATTTGTGTAATTTTTGTCAGTATGCTTGTATATGGACTTTCAAATATTGTATACATTCTTTAGTTGTTTTGAATGAAATTTCTTTTTTCTCTTCATGTTGGTTTTTGGTATTACATAAGAAAGTTTGATTTGTATGGGATTATTTTATATCTTGCAATTTCTCTGAATTTATAGGTTATCAGTTAATTTCTAGTTGAAATCTCTAGCATTCTCTAAGTAGAACATTGTATCACTTGCAAAAAGAAATAATTTCGTTTCCTCTTTACCTATGCTTATCCTCTCAGTTTTTTTCCTTTGTCTGATTGCTTCAGTAATCATTTTTAGAACTATATACTGGTGACAATGGTCATTCAGGTTTCCCCCTGTTAGAAAGACTCCTAGCATGTCTCTAGTACATATAATACCATCTCTTGGTTTTAGGTATTTTAGCAATATTTAGGAAGTATCCATTTATTCTTATGTTTTTAATAGAAGTGGATGTGCTTTGTCAAAGTTTTTACATATATTTTGTCTCATTAGTTAAGTGATTTGCCCAGGGTCACACAGCTAATAAGTGTCAAGTGTCTGAGGCTGGATTTGAACTTAGGTCCTCCTGGCACATAGGGGGAGGAGGTAATCAAAAGCAAACATTTTGAAAAAGGGCCAGGGTCAAGGGAGAAAACTGAATAAAGGGGGACAGGATAGGATGGAGGGAAATATAGTTAGTCTTTTACAACATGATTATTGTGGGAGTGTTTTGCATAATGATACATGTATGGCCATGTTGAATTGCTTGCCTTCTTGGGGAGGATGGGTGGGAAGGGAAGAGTTGTTTTTTTTTTAATTTTAATTTTAAATTTTAAAATTTAAAAAATTTTAAAAGCAGATGCTCAAAAAAAAAAAAGTTGTTTTTGCATGCAACTGGGAAATAAGATATATAGGGAATGGGGCATAGAAATCTATCCTGCCCTACAAGAAAGTAAGGGGAAAAGGGGTGGGGAGTGGGGTTACAGAAGGGAAGGCTGACTGGGGAATGGGGCAATCAGAATATATGCCGTCTTGGAGGGGGGAGGGTGTAGAAATGCCAAGAAAATTTGTAACTCAAAATCTTGTGGAAATTAATGTTGAAAACTAAAATATTAAGTAATAGTATGAATTTAGGTCCTTCTGACTCCCATCCACAGCACCACCTAGCTGCCCTGTCTTATTAGTAAGATCTGTTGTACTTACATTTTTACTTTCACATTGTATTATTTATGGGTTTATTATACTTAATATTTTTATGTTTTTATTGATTTCTTTTGTTTTTAATATCCTTACAGGTTTCTTTTTCTTCTATTCCTCCCAGAGTCATCCCATATAACAAGTAGCATTTTTAAAGACAAAATAAAATGGAAAATTTTTCTTGGTCTGAAAGGGCTTTATTGAAGCCCCCGACTATTGTGATTCCCCTCTCTATTTCTCCTTGTAATTCGATTAATTTTTCCTTTAAGTACTAAGATGCTATGGAATTTGATGCATATATAAATTCTTAATATTGCATTACCTATCATACCTTTTAGTAAGCTGTAGTTCCCTGTTTATAACTTTGTTCTTACTATTGCCTTTTCTCGCATCATAATTATTATCTCTACTTTGTTGAGTTTTTAGAAACATAATAAATTCTACTTCAGCTTCTCTTTTTTCTCTTGTGAATCTTAAGTTTCAAATGTGTTTCTTATAAACCATGTATTTTTGGATCTGTTTCCTAATTTGTTCTTTTGCCTCTTCTGTTTTTTTGGAGGATTTCATCATATTCATATTTATGGTTATGATTGCTCATTATATGTTTCTCTCCATCATATTCTCTTGTATTTTTTCCTTTCTTTGTTCCTTGGTCTTCTCTTTACAAGGACAAGAAAGTATTGGACTTCAAGGAATATGAACTTTCTGTTACTTATCTTCTCTTCCCTTGGCCTATATTCTATCACTGGGTCTTACCCTTGCATTCTTTCCTTTTCCCTTCGTGATCCACTTTCCAAAGTTGAAATCTGTTTTGCTTGATTCTCTTCCCATCCTCCTTTTTAAATCCCCTTCTCCATTTTCCATGCCTGTTTCACTATTGAGTTTAATGTGTTACTACCCCAAACTTAGTATGTATTTGTGTGTTCAGACCTCCTTTGTTCAGTTCAGATGAAAATGAGGTTCCTGTGATGACCTTTTCCCCATCCTTCCTCAGTTGCAAAATATTTTTCTTGAACCCCCTAATTATGAAAAATACTAAGTTCCATCTCCTTTTTCCTTGTTTCTTTGTTAGTGTATTCCTTTTTCCTTCCATTTTAAGACCATCAAGACCACCTCCAACTCTTAACTAATTCTGTGAACCTTGAAGTCATTGAGATTTTGAAAGAATACTTGTCTCTTAGCCTTCTCTTAAAGTATAAGTATCTCATTTTGGCCCCTTCTAATTGTCCAAATATTAACCTTGCACTTCAGAGTTTCTACTCAGCTCTGGTCTTTTCATCAGAATTATTTGAAAGATTTCTATTCCATTAACATTTTAATTCTTTCTGTGTAGGATTATACTTATTCTTGTAAGTTAAATTATTCCCAGTTGGCAGTCTTAATTTTTTGCTTTTGTAATGTTGTATTCCAAAATGTTTTCTCCTTTATAGTAGTAGCTTTTGGTTCTTATAAGATCCTGGTCGTGGTTCTTTGGTACTTGAATTCTTTTTTTCTTTGTAATAGTCTATATCTTCTTATTTTGACTTATTTCTCTAGGATTACTTTATGATTTTTGACTTAATTTCTGGCAAAATTGGGGCCCTCATGGCATTAGTAGGTGATTTGACCTGCTCCACCTTGCCAGGGGGGAAACAGAGTCTGCCATGCTTATATTGCATTTTCCACTTGGTGGGAAGCTTAGCAAGGAGGAGACATGCTTTCTCTAGACTTGAAGCAGAGCCAATCCATGTTGTGAGAGTGAATTGCATTGCATAGCTTTCTCAACTATTCCACTTAATTAATTTTGCCATAAAATCCTCTATTTGCTGCCTTAAAATAGCTAATAATAGCTAACATTTATGCAGCACTTTAAGGTTTGCAAAGTCTTTTATCCTCATTATCTCATTTGATCCTTATGGACTGTGGGTGTCCTGGAGTGGGAGAACTAGGGGAGGAAGGAAGAACAGTGCTTCCCAAGTTATAGGCTGTACTTTTCATTTAAAAAACAAACACATAACCTATAGCTTTGTAGCCAATCAAACAGAAAAGGTTATAATGTAAACTATTAATCTTGCTGTTTCACACAAGTAACCATACAAGTAACATTAAACATTAAACATACAAGTTGATGGTGCTGCTGCTGTGTTTCTAAACTAAATAAACTGTTCTTCTAAGAAGTAAGATTTTGTGGATACTGACCTTTAAACCCTTTTGTGGGAACACACAGTTTCTCTCCCCAAAAGTAGGATTGCTGATGCTCTGGGTTCCTTCCTTCCTTCAGTTTTCTTAAAGTCAAATTGCTGGTTCTCTGTATGCTTGGGAAGAATCTGTGACTTGTCCAAACTCGGGGTATTTCTGGCTTCCTTTTCATTTTCTGACCATAGTTTCCTAGGTCTAGTTATTTTGGGTTAGATAGACTTGATTTCCTATAAACTGTGTAAACATAGGCTCTTGTTCACCTTCCTGTTCTTTGTCCTTGCATCACTTCCTGGACAAGGCTTCTTGACTAATCTTCCTTGTGTCCTCTCATTGCCTAGTGACCATGGCACATGTATGACCTTAGCTGTGCAGCGTGGGGAATGAAACCTTGAATTGACTCAGCCTATCTGATAACATTAAACAAGATAAGGTTGCGTTAATGTGGCTAGAACCTTAGAGTAGATAGGGACTAAGACATTCGGAGTGAAAGTGACAAAATGCTAGATTCCTATCTACCACCTTATTCTCTACGAATTATTATAGTATTTTTCTATCTCTTTAAAGTAACGATTTCTTTTTGGGACAAACATGTAAGCACTACTGTGCTGTATGAGGAATACAAAGATATAAATATAGTCTCTTGTTCTACATTCTTTTGGGATAGTGGAGAGGGAGGGCCAGATATGCACATATAAGCTGATATGAGTGAGAAAGCAGAGGAGTATTTCAGACTAAGCATGCTAGGAGTATTTGAACAGAGAGAAAATTTTTTCTGCTGGAGAAATTAGGAAAGACTGCATAGAGAACAAGAACCTGAAAGTCTTGAAGGAAAATAAGTATCCCGAAAAGTAGAAAGTACTGCATTCAAGGCATAGGGAATAGCTTTTATGAATGTATAGAGACAAGAACTGTCATGCTGAGTTTGGGGAACAACCAGCTAGTCCAGTTTGGCTAGGAGGTTAAGGAAAATGGTGTGAAATAAGACTGGAATAGGAAGTTGGAGCCAGATTGTGGAGCGCCATAAATGCCAAGCTGTGCAATTTGTATTTTATCTTGGGTGTGAAAGTGAGGCACTGGAAGTTTTTGAACAGGTCAGTAACTTGGTCAGACCTGGCCTTAGAAAGATTATTTTGACATGTTTGTTAAGCTTGTATTGGAGAAGGGGAGAAACTGGAAGAAAAATTAATTAAAAGGCTATTACAGTAGTCAAGAGGAAAGCTGATAAGGATCTGTATTTGAATGGATTGAAAGATTCAAAGACAACTATAATATTTGCAGCTAAAAATAGAGACCCTTAGAGGAAGTAATTTAGGTTAAGGGACATAGATATGGAGATGACCAGCCAGCAGCTGAAGATATGGCATTTGGGGGGAGATTAGGGGTGTGTGTGCGTGTGTGTGTGTGAGAGAGAGAGAGAGAGAGAGAGAGAGAGACAGAGAGTGTCGACCATAGAGAAGGGATAATTATATTCAGGGGAGTGGGTGATGTCACCAAGGGAGAGAATATAGAACTAGAAGAGGGCCCAGGACAGAGCTTTGGGAAATAACTGAACTCCTTAAGGAACAAGCAGTTGATGATGAACAAAGGAGATTGAGAAGGATCTTTCAGTCACAGTATCAGTCGGTGAGCAAGTATTTATCAAAATCTATTATGTGATAGGAACTCTATTAGCTGCTGGGGATACAAATACAATGAATGAAACCTTAAATGGCAATGGAACATGCAAAGGGCTTACGTACATACATATATATACATATATATATATGTATATGCATATATATACATATATATATATTCAAATGGGAAAGACAGCAGGTACTTATGTATATGTGGAATAAATTAAATAAATACCAAGTATTAACTGTAAGGTGATTTAGGAGTGAGAGCACTAGCAGTTGAGGTGATTAAGAAGGGTTTTAATTTAGAAATTGGGATGCATGCTGCATCTTAAAGGGACAAAGGGGTTCTATGAGGTGGAGGAGCAGAAGAAGGAAGAAATGAGTCAGAAGAAAACTAGGATGAAGCATTGTCTTAGAAGCTAATAGAGAAGAGTCTAGGAGGACCTATTCACTAATACCCAACCTTCCATCAAGGAAAGATTTAGATTTGGCAGTTTAAGAGAGTAGCAACTTGGAGAGAGCTATTCCAGTAGAGTTGATTTTAAAAGCAGAATTACTAGGGATTGAGATTTCAGTGGATGGTGAAGTGTGGAGACAGAGAATATGAATAATTCTTTCTAGAAGCTTACCAGCAAAGAAGAGTAGAAGTCTCTTTTGGGAATGACAACGTAAAGGGAAGATTTTTTAAAATTTGGGTGAGTGACCAGAGCGTATTTGTAGATCATGGAGGAGCCAGCAGATAGAGCTATGTTACCAAAGAGGGAAATGATTGGTTGGACAAACTCATGAAGGAGTTAGGAAGAGTTGGAGATAAGGGCAGGTTTAGAGGGGTTAGCATTGGAAAGGAAATGCCACTTATTTCTCCGAAAATGGAGCAGAGGAGAAGAGGAAAGGTTTAGAGGTTTTGTGGTTTGAAATGGGTGACAGAATTTGTGATAGCTTATATTTTCTCAATAAAATAGGAGCTGCCCAAACAGCTATAAAACTGTGCATACCCTTTGATCTAGCAATACCACTACTAGGTCTGTATCCCAAAGAGATCATAAAAAAGGGAAGAGGACCCACATGTACAAAAATATTTATAGCAGCTCTTTTTGCGGTGGCAAAGAATTGGAAATTGAGAAGATGCCCATCAATTGGGGAAGGGCTGAACAAGTTGTGGTATATGAATGTAACGGAATATTACTGTGCTATAAGAAATGACGAGCAGGCGAATTTCAGAAAAACCTGGAAACTGATGCTGAGTGAAATGAGCAGAACCAGGGGAATATAGTATATAGTAAGAGCCACATTGTTCGATGACCAACTTTGATAGAATTAACTTTTCTCAGCAATACAATGATCTAAGACAATTCCAAGGGATTCAGGATGGAAAATACTGTCCACATTCGGAGAAAGAACTATGGACTCTAAATGCAGATTGAAGCATGCTATTTTCTCTCTTTTTTTCCCTTTCTTGTGGTTTTTCCCTTTTGTTCTTATTCTTCTTTCACAAAATGACTAATGTAGAAATATGTTTAATATGATTATGCATGTATATCCTATATCAGATTGCATGTTTTCTTGGGGAGAAGAGAGGGACAGGAAGGAGAAAAAAATTTGGAACTCAAAATCTTGTAAAAGTGAATCTTGAAAACTATCTTGGCATGTAATTGGAAAAAATAAAATACTAATAAGTGGAAAAAAATAAAGCAGGAGGTGAGATCATCTGAGAAATATTTGGGATGGCATTGGGGAGAGAAAGTTTTCACTTACTACTGGGGAGAACTTGCTTGATAGATGGTCAAGAAAGAATAAAAATTGAATAAAATTTTAAAAAATAATTTATTTTTAGTTTACAACACTCAGTACCACAAGCTTTTGAGTTTTAAATTTTTTCCCCCTCCCTTCTTCCTCCCTTCCTAAGAGGGTGTGCAATCTGATATAGGATCTACATATACATTCATATTAAGCACATTTTCACACTAGCCATGTCATAAAGAAGAATTATAACCAGTGGAATGAGCCACAAGAAAGACAAAACAAAACCAAAAAGACAGAGAGAGCAAATAGTATGTTTCGATCTGCATTCTGACTCCATAGTTCTTTCTTTGGATGTGGATAGCATTTTCCATCATGAGCCTTTTGGAGTTGTCTTAGATCCATGCATTGCTGAGAAGAGCTAAGTCTATCAAAGTCAGTCATCACACAATGTGGCTCTCACTATGTACAATATTCTCTTGGTTTTGCTCAAGTCACTCAGCATCAGTTCCTGTAAGTCTTTCCAAGTTTTTCTGAAGTCTGCCAACTCATATTCATTCTATTCCATTACATTGATGTACCACAACTTGTTTAGCTATTCCCCAATTGATGGACATCCCTCAATTTCTAATTCTTTGCCACCACAAAAAGAGCTGATATAAATATTTTTGTACATGTGGGCCCTTTTTCTGTTTTTATGAATCCTTGGGATAGAAGTGGTATTCCTGGGTCAAAGGATATATACAGTTTTGTAGGCTTCTGGGCATAGTTCCAAATTGCTCTCCAGAATGGTTGGATCAGTTCACAACTCTACCATTAGTGTTCCAATTTTCCCACATCTTCTCCAACATTTATCATTTCCTGTTTTGTCATGTTAACCAATTTGATAGGTGTGATATGGTACCTCAGGGTCGTTTTGATTTCCATTTCTCTGATCAGTAGTGATTTAGAGCATTTTTTCGTTTTACTATAGATAGCTTTAACTTCTTCCTCTGAAAACTGCCTTTTCATATCTTGTGACCATTTATCAATTGAGAAATGACTTGTCTTCTGATAAATTTGACTCAGTTCTTTATGTATTTTAGAAATGAGGCCTTTATCAGAGACATTGACTGTAAAAATTGTTTCCCAGCTTTCTGCTTCCCTTCTAATCTTGGTTGCATTGGCTTTGTTTGTGTAAAACTTTTCAATTTAATGTGATCAAAATCATCCATATTGCATCCCACAATGTTCTCTATCTCTTGTTTGGTCATAAATTCTTCCCATCTCCATAAATCTGACAGGTAAACTAGTAAAATGTTTTTTTTTTTTTAAAGTATGCAGAAAAAAGGGAAGTTCACAAGAGGACACAAGCAGGTCAATTTTGTTATTACCTTGTTAGATTAATGTAGATTTGTAATAGACCCAGTAGGAATGCTTGCATGAATTAAGTAGTATTCAGCATCTAGGGAGTTAGAATATATGGTGGAGGATGACTAGGGGTTAAGTATTAGCAGAGTGTGAATGTTGAAAGAATAAAGGGACAGGGGTTTTAGGGTAGAAGACAATAGAAGACACTTTATATACTCACCTATTGCAACAATTCGGCTAGCAGCTGTTGTGGGGGGTGAAAGACCAACCCAAGCCTAACAACAAGAACGCTGCCAGCACAGGTTCTTCATTCTGCTTTACTAAGGAAAGTAGCATTAGGGGGTTAACAATCCTACTTTAATCTATCATATACATATAAACTCACTTAGTTCAAGGGAAAAAGTCAACACCCTGAACTTCAGAGCAAATACAAACAAATTACATACATCATAAACAGACCAAATACAATTCATAGTTACCAAAAAACCATCAACATCTGGGTGAGCTGGGAGGCTGTTAGAGCAGCTGCCCAGAGTCCCGTGCCAACACTCTTCCAGGAGTGAGAGCCTCAGCAAAGAGCTCTGTTGTCTCTTTTTATTCACTCTTTAACCATCATCAAACATCATCTGAAGGACCAGAATTTAGGCTTCTACTATTGGCTCTGGTCTTCGCAAATCCCCTTAGGACTCTGAGAGCTTCACGCCCACATAGGCTTAGCACCTAGTAGATAGAGGTTTGGGCCTGGGGCTTTGCACGTAGTAAGGCTCAATCAAAGACAATTAATTTATCATTCTAAAACAGTAAAAAAAAAAAAAAAGTCCCAACTTAATTGATATTACTTCACCCTTAGGGTCAAGACAGAATATGTGTGATAGATTGGGAGAACATGATGGAACAGGAAGCCATAATAAGTACAAAGAGTAGGCTTAGAAGTGATTCATAGAGAGAGCTGGAAGAACTCATTATTATTTCACAGTTTAAGGTCATAAAAAGGAAAGTTTTGGATGCTAGTTAGATCCAACATGTAAATACCTCTCTGGGTTTGCTGAAGTAAAGTGATAATAGAAATAGAAGTCATGAGAGTGGAGGTTAAGGATGTAGAAAGCATAAGGTGGGGGCAGCTAGGTGGCACAGTGAATAGAGCACCGGCCTTGGAGTCAGGAGGACCTGAGTTCAAATCTAGCCTCACACACTTGACACACTTACTAGCTGTGTGACCTTGGGCAAGTCACTTAACCCCAATTGCCTTGCCTTCCCCCCTGCAAAAAAAAAGAAAGTATAAGGTGTTTCAGATCATCAATATAAATACTATAATTATCAAGGACGAGGCCAGAGATTAGTTAAGATGAAGATGAAGACTATAAGTCTAATACTGAACTTGAGAAAGGAGGGAGATTGACCTGAAAGTGAATGGAGGCCTACCACAAGAATACTGACCAGGTGTCATGGGGAGAAAGTGAATTTCATTGGAGGAAAAGTTGTTGAGTAAGAGTACAAGAGGCAGCATCTAGATTTGACAATAGGAAGCAAAGAGTTATGTGCATGATTCTTCTTGGCCCTGTGCTATGAGAGGAGTGTCTATTACTGAAGAGTGGCAATGGTTGACATGTTTTCAAGAGAGAGTCTTATTTATATGAGCTCCAAAAGATGGATGTAGGGAGAGAATGAGGTTTAAGATGAAGTAGATTTTGTTTAGGGCAGCTAGATAGAGTGCCAAGCCTGGAGTCAGGAAGACTCATCTACCCGAATTCACATCTGGTCTCAGACACTTGCTAGCTGTGTGACCCTGGGCAAGTCTTTCAACTCTGTTTGCCTCAGTTTCCTCATTGGTATAATGAGAAGGAAATGGCAAACCAAGAAAACCCCAAATGGTGTCATAAAGAGTTGGACACAACCGAAAACAACTACAACAGCAACAGAAGATTTTGTTAATAAGGCATAGCTTAGCAAGAAGGGGATGAAAATATGGGGAGAAAGGCAACATTGGAGAAGGAAGTTTTCATCTTGGCAGAACAGACTCTGAATTATGGGATTAAGGGCATAGAAATTTCCAAAGATTGGTTCCTGAATGTTATGCTGTTATTTCCCCTCTCCAGGAGAAGTATATAGGACAAGGGGACCTCAAATCAGTTTTCTTTTTATTTAATTCCCACTAAACTTTAACCAGTGGGCCCAAATACTTCCAACCAGGGTCTTCCTAACAGGCCCAAAGGGTCCCAACTTCTAAACAAGGGCTTTGAATAAACATTTTTTTTTCTTGTGGTTAATACTATATTAATTTTTTGCATACTGTTTTTGATGCCTGTCTTTTACCTTTCTCCTGCCGTTTCTTCCTCTTTATATGTATGTTAAGCTTTCTGATTTATTTTAGGGGTCCAGCCATCTACATCTTCACAACTTCTGGACCAAGAGCTTCTGTTGAAAGTTAAGACTGAAATTGAAAAAGAGCTGAAGTCTCTGAATGAAGAAGTTTCTGAAGGTTTGTTTGTTTACCTTATTCTAGCTATATTTCATTTTTGATTTGTTTAAATAATTACTTCAGAATTTATTCTGGTGCATTTTTAGAATAATATGCTTACATAAAGTAGCAAATATTTAAGCAGTAGAAGGCTTTTTGTTTTCTTCTAGAACATCTGCCAAATCACAAAACCTCAGAGTTTGGAAGGTATCATGTTACTCACCCTTCTGAGAATCCCTCTACAACACTTCTAACAAGTGTTTGCTTGAAGACCTCTTATCACAGGGTCATTGAAGAGGGTTCTCTCTGGTTGAATTTATCAAAGATGCATAGATCATCACTTATTCATTCAGAAGACATTCCTTAGCTAAGATACACCTTTAGTTTTAGCAAGTCACATAGCTTTTTCTAACTAATAAACAAGTTAAATTGAACAAATCATGAATTTTTATACCTTTTGAAATAGAATACTAATATTATTAAATGATTTGTGAATAATTTTTTCTGATAGTAGTAGGTCATGAATTAAATCACCACTTAATCATAATTACAAAGTCACAGAATCTGAGAGTTGGCTATATAACCCAACTTATACATGAATGAATCCCCACTATCAGGTACCTAACAGCTTGTTTGTTTTTCATCCTCTGCTTGGAGACTTCCAAGGAAGGGGAACCCATTATCTCTCAAGGCAAGTCATTTCACTTTTGGATAGCTCTAGTTCTTAGGAAGTTGGTTTTTTTTTTCCTGACATGAAGCTGAAATTTGCTTCTTTGTGGCTCCCATCCATTGCTAGTTCTGTTCTCTTTCCAGGTACCTTGATAGGTCAATCTATAGTTGTCACCTGGTATCTACTTTTAGATTTTTGTGTAAAAATCTAAAATTCTTAATTACTCATGCTAGCTAGAAAGGATCATTAATGAAAATTAAAAAGGTTACTGGAGTTTTGACTTCCTAGACATTTAATGTTTAATTTGATTTAAAAAAAGTACCAACTATGGACAAGGCACTCCAAGGCTCTGGGGATACAAAGATAAAAGTGAAGTGAAAAACAAGAAAAAAAATGAAAAACAAGCCCGGCTTTCTACTTTCTACTGGGAGATAAAACACATGGGCAGATAAGTAAATGTGAAAATGACTCGAGGAGAGATCTCTAAAAATTAGAAGGCTTAGGAAAGACTTTCTTTAGGATATGGCATCAGACCTGAACCCTGAAAGAAACTGGGTCCCTTCATGTGGGCAACCTGGGCAAAGGCATGCAGAAATGGACCAGTTTGGCCAGAATTCAGGTCTCAGTGGTCTAAAATTCAGGTGCTTCCAGACCGCTTTGTTTTTCAGCCTCCAGTTGACTCTTCTAAGCAATGAGATAGTTCAGAGGCAGTCAGTGGAATGAAGAAAACAAAAAGCCTAGATAATCCATCAACTGGATCAGTCCTTAATCAGAAGTCCATTGTAACTGGGAAAAAGGTTGTGTTTTTATGAGCTGCTGTTAGTACATACAGCAGATAATATCTCCTATTTATGTAGCACTTTCAGATTACAAAGTGTTTTCTTCAGAACCAACTCCCTGAGTTAGGGAGCACAGTTATGATTTATATTTTACACATTGGTCCTCAGAGAGGATCAGTGACTTACTTGAGGTCACAAATGAGTAAGTTCTAGAGTGAGGATTCTCAGGATGCTCAGTCACGCTCTGCTTCCATCTCTTATGACCATGTAGGATCAAGCCTAAAGTCAGTACTGTGAGAAAAACAAAATGAGGCAAACAGAGGCCAAGGTTCTGTAGACCCAGGAGTTAACTGTAAAATGAAACCACATTTCTTTGCTATAAAGATACGGAAGCACTGAATGTGTTTTTAAGGGATGCAGATAAATCCTTGTCCCTTCCAGTCTAATAGCAGTATAGCCTTCTCGTTTAGTCTTCTAAAATCAAGTTCATTGACCTCTCCCTGATAATTAAGCTAAGTTGTTTAAGACTCATCAGTGCCTTTATCATTCTGTATATCTTGAACAACTACAGTGTTTTTTGTTTTTTCTTATTTTGCCACACCTAATGATATATTCTTGGGAGTGGATTTGCATAATATGTGTACCTGTAGATGTCATTTAAGTTGGGTTTTTCTTTTGATCTGATTCTTCAGCTTTCACCAGCACAGGCTTTGACTGCCACACGTCTCCAGTATTCAGCCCTGTTAACCCAGAGAGCTCAATAGAAGACTGCTTGGCCCATCTTGGACAGAAGGTGTCACTGGAACTGAAAGAACGCATGCATGAAGCATTGCAGACTCTGCTCAGCCAGTGAGTCACCGTTGCCAAGTCAGAGTGTGCTTCTCCTCAGTGTCTTCATCCTTCTCCTGAGAATGGATTGACTGAGGCTTTGCTTTTATGGGAACCTGTATCATTTATTTTGTCACCCTTTACACTTTAAAAAAAAATCTTCCCCAGATATAATATACCCTGTGTTCAGATGGCAGACATTGTTTCGGATAAATATAGTATAGTAATGGCACCTTCTTATTTATCGATTGTGTCAATAACAACAAATGCATTTCCTGAATATTTAGGAATGGCTCGTTCAATTTATATTACTCCAGTTTCCATTATGCGCAGACCCATACCTAAATACTAAGGTATGGATATTGCATTATAACATAAGATTAATATTATCTCTTATTTTAGGCCTCCCAAGTATTGCTAAACTTGGAATTGTACATCTGCCCGTGGAACTATTTTCACATTTTTTTAATGGAAACTTACCTCTCTGCCAGTCATTTTTCTGGCTTTTTAAGACTAGAGGCAAATAGAAAGCAATAGTGAAGGTATATTAAAATATATCAAAACTATTTGATGTGAATCTTCATTTAAATAAACCAAAATTAACTTTTTTCCTAATTACTTATTGGTAGGTTATTAGGAAAGTGACATGAATTTGAAATATTATTGCGCTCGTACATGCACTTTTGAAAGCAGAATGGAATACTGGCTCACTGAATATAAATCAGTTTCAAGAACCACAATTTAGATACTCAGTGTGGTAGAAAGTTCTTGAATTTAAGTGGACAAAGTTTATTGTTTGTTGTTTCTTAAAAGCTGTTGTAGGTGAAATTCATTTCTCTGCATTCTGATTAATTGAATATGCATAAGCTTCCATATTAATCTTAGGTAATTCTAGATTTGAGTAAGTCAGAATTTGATGTATCATTCTGTACTGAAAACCCAGTTTGAGTTTCTTTGAATCCTATTCTGTAGAAAGAACATGAGGTACAAATAAGTAGGGTTGAGGAAATAGACATTTGAATGGAGAATCATGGGATAGAGGAATAAATGAAAAACAAAAGACAAAGATTATTTAGAGCTTTTACTTTGTGGTCTTGAGTGAATCACTTAATTTCTTGTAGTTTCCGTGTCTCTCAGATCCCACTGATTATATTAGGAGCAAGAATTAAATAATGATTTTTAACATGCTTTGAGTTCCCCAAAGAAAGATGTTCTTTAGGGAAAGTATTCTTAATTTCTTCCCTAGTCTGTTAGTAATCTGTATATTTTTTAAAAATCTTACTCCTAAATAAATGGCTGTTTCCTCTCTTTATCTTATTTTTGCACCTCATGTCAAATTTGTACCTCATGTCAAATATCACAATTCACATTTCTTTGTGAATGTGTTTTCTTTTTTCTATCTTTGAAAAAATGGGTTTGGGGGCAGCTAGGTGGAGCAGTGAGTAGAGCACTAGCCCTGGAGTCAGGAGGACCTGAGTTCAAATCCGGTCTCATACACTTAACACATTTACTAGCTGCCTGACCTCGGGCAAGATACTTAACCTGAATTGCCTTGCCTTTCCCCCCTGCAAAAAAATAAATGGGTTTGGATTGATGAGATATGGTAATAAATTAGTTCCTTATATATAATTGACTTGCAGTGAATGAGGTGGGAATAAGTACTTTTGCTAATTCGTGACCTCAAAGTTTCTTAAGAGTTAGCTTATTGTTTGTGTTTAGTGGAATTTTTTAATCATTCATGCAGAATCAAGTCTAAATAAAACCAGACTTGATTGGTTTCTGAAGATTGTTTCCCTTTCTACCATCCTTTTGTAGAAAAGTCATGACTGTTTTCTGGCCACTATCACTTTAGAGGCTAATCAAATTTGTGTTCTAATATTTTGGCAAGTCAAAACAGAAAAAAATCCACATTTATATTTCCACCTTTGGTGTTTTGAAGTTCAATGTATTACCTCATCCTCACAAACCACTTTAAATCAGGCTGAGAAGCAATTCTGGACTTTGTAGAAGAGCCTCAGCAGTTTTATTTAGGGATGGTGAGTGAACTTCTTTGGCTTGGCTACGCGTCAGGTTCTCTTTGCATGTTTCAAACAGCTGTCGATTCTAAATGTCCGACGTGCACAGGTCTAATTAGCAAAATATATGCTCACCCTGAAAGATCCTCTAGTATTTCAGACTCATAGACAAATTCCATGTAAGGATCACTAAGAGTGGCAGTGCAGAAGAGTCTAACAAAGGAAGTAAAGGAATTGAGCTTCAGAGAGAATTTTAGGTAGAAGCAGAACGTATTCTAGCAAGTAAGTAGTGTAGTTGAAATGTCACCAGAATCTAGTACAGAATCCTAGTCCAGTTAATAGTTTTGTGGTAACTTCTGAATTAGTTTGTTAGGAATGTGGCAATAAGGTCTTTTTTTAAAAAATGGATTACTGGGAAGCACAGTTCCCTTTGATAGTGTCTTAATGTTGCTTCAGTATTAATTTGTGAAGGATATTTGCTGGTTTTCTGAAGCACTTGGATTGTTAAGTCTTGCATTTAAATCCTAGCCAAATGTTAGGTTGCTAAAGTTTGTGTGGGAACAGTTGCATTTATTTAAATAAATTAAATTACAATATCAGCTATAAAAAATGTTTTCTGTAGTCTACATATTTAGATGACTAGTTTCTGAAATTAGATGTGTTCTTTACAAATTTGTAAACCCATGTATAGGTACCATTGATTTTTGTGTATGTGATTTTAAAAAGTTATACATGTTTTTAGCCTTCCTAGTCAGTTGTCTATGGTATATGGGATTTTTTAGATATATATCTAACACTGCACAAAGCTACTTTTTAAAAATAGTGTTCTAAAATCATATTATTCAACTAAATGTTCATTTACCAAACTTTTTCAGAGTGTACACATTCCCTCTGTACTACAGACTCTATTTTGTTAAATTACATTCTTTGAGAGGAGTGATCTATTACTTTTTTGTCATTTCCTTTTGCCCATAAATTAGCTGAGTAAGAACTAGTGAGTAAGAGGATGCTATCCCTGAGGGAATATGTTTTATAAATCTTAACCTCTCTCTTCTGACTCCAGTTTCGTTTTTGAATAGCATAAATTTGATGATTCAGAATCAGAGAATATTAGAGCAGAAAAGGAAGTTAGAGATCATCCAGTCCATTCTCTACATGAAGGGATTGAAGTCTAGAAAAGTTCATTGACATACTCAAGGTGATGTAACTACAACTAGTGAAGGTCAGAGCTTAAAACTATGACCTAAATCTCCTAATTCCCAGTTTACTGCACTTTCTGCTGTACTGATTTGCCTTATGGGACCATTAATGGACAAGAAAGACATTTTAAGAAGAGGTTCAAGTCTTTAAAAATGAATATTTTCTTTTATAAGTTTAAATATTGCCAATTAAAAAATTGTTTTTATGAAACGAAATGCTGTTCTCATGTATTAACTGGGTACCAAGTAGAACAGGAAACCAAGGCACAGAATTTAGATCTTAGAGCAAATTAATTCTGGTAGGTCTAGTGCTATAATTCTTAGAGAAGTAATAAGAAAAACTTCTTTTCAGACTTTGAGGAGCTAGTATTCTGAGGTTTTGATTTATAAATGTTATCTGTTCTTTTAAACATGAAAAGTTTTATCAGGTGTCAGGTCTCTTTGTTTATTAAACATTTATATTGTGGTTGGTTTTAGAACTGTCCTGAACCAAACTCTTGTTTTCTTCCTTTATCGCATTATTCTTTGGTCCTATCATGAGCCAGATTGTGATACTTAATTAACATTAAGTTAATTCCAGAAAACCTAAAAAATACTTATCAAAGTACAAATTTAGCTGAATATATGGCCAGAAAAGTGACTACCTAGTTCAAAATATTTTCCATTGACCTAAAATAAATGTTCGAAGAACAATGGAAACCATTAGTTTGAAGTCATACTTTTCTTTGATTATGGGTTTGATTTTTTTTTTTCCTTTTAGGGCCCAAACAGAATGACTAGCTGTTAATGGTAGAGAGGATGAATCATGTTTCATATGTGTTTGTATTCATATAGTCATCTGAACATTTAGAGTTTTCCTTCTTTGACTCAGACTTTTAAAAAAAATTTCTACAGGCCAGTGAGCTATCAGGCATATCGGGAATGTACACTGGACACTGCAGCTCTTGCCAGCGGATGGAATAAGGTACTATCCAAATTATCATGTATATTTAAAGTATTGTTAGCATGTTGATATTAAGGTAGCATAGAGTTCCTGATCAGTAATAGATCTCTTGTAGCTTAGTATCTATCAAAAAAAATCAAGACTGATCCTATGTGCAGATAGCCCTGTGCAGGGTATGAATTTTTGAGCAACTATTCTGTTCTTAAAAGAGGGTTTCGATGTGGTGCCACTCTTCTTGTGGTAGGCCCAAAATTTCCATCACTACCTTCACCCACTTAGATTAAACAGAGGACGTTTTTCCCAAAAATTACACTCACTCATATATTACCTAACCAGGGAAATCAGTCCTTAGTAGATAGATAGGCTTCTTCTTTACTGTCATTGCATGCTAGTTTATCGTTAATTGTTCATTATTATAATGAATACCTAAGGCACAGAGAAAACATGAGGGCATATGAATCAGTATGACTGAATTTTAAAAGGCTGTTTGAAGAGGTAGGATAGCATGGTGATTGCCACTAAGATGAGCCAGAGAAGGCAGTTGTTGATGATGATTGTCTGGAGATACCCAAAGAGTGGGCACCTCAGTGACAGGAGCATATAGAAAAAAAGAGAGCTTTGAAGATTTGCCTTATAAAGTTGCCATGCTATATAAGGAAAAATTACTATAGTATAATGAGCAGTAACATATAGTTTATGGTTATCGCTGTGTAGATTAAGTCCAATAATAGTAAAATCTCTATAAAAATCCCCCTGTACCACAAATTCTTTTTTGCTTTAGATTACATTATGTTCCCTGAATAGTAACATTTTACATTTATATAGTATTAATTATCACTTGAGAGTGAGCATACATAGTTTTGTTGGTTTCAATTTTTCTGTTTTCCTAAGATAATGACCAGAAAAGTGATGCGTTTGGAGGGGGAGTAAAGTAGTGACTAAAGAATTGACTTCGGAGTCAAAAGACCTGGGGTCATGTCTTACCTTTGATATGTAGGCAATGCCTGGGAGATGAGATACTGTGGTTTCAGTTCCAGACTACCACAATAAAGTGAATAAAGAGAGTCATGGAATTTTTTGGTTTCCCAGTGCATAGAAAAGTTACTGTGGTCTACACTACTACACTACACTGTGGTCTATTAATTGTGCAGTAGTATTACATCTGAAAAAACCCAATGTACCTATCCTAAATAAAAAATATTTTATTATTAAAAAATGCTAACCATTATCTGAGACTTTAGTGAGTCATAATCTTTGTGGTGGAGGGTCTTGCCTTGATGTTGATGGCAGCTGACTTATCAGAGTGGTGGTTGCTGAAGGTTAGGGTGGTTGTGGCAGTTTCTTAAAATAAGGCAGTGAAGTTTGCCTCACCAATTGCCACACCAATTGACAATTCATTTTACTTGAACACTTAGAGGCTTAGGGTTATTAATTGGCCTAATTTCAATATCATTATATCTCAGGGAATAGGAGGGCCCAAGGAGAAGGAGAGAGAGGGGAAAAGGGGGAATGGCAGGTCAGTGGAGCAGTCAGAACATACAACATTTAATGATCAAGTTCACTGTCATATGAGCATAGTTTGTGGCACCCTAAAACAATTACAATAGTAACATCAAAGATCACAGATATAATCACTATTAATAAAAAAGTTTGAAATATTGTGAGAATTACTAAAATGTGACACAGAAACACAATGTGAGCACATGCTATTGGAAAAATGGCACTGCTAGACTTGCTTGAAGAAGGGTTGCAACAGGTCTTCAATGTGTAAAAAATGCAGTATCTGCAAAGTGCAATAAAACAAGGCGTGCTTATACTAACTTTGTGATCCTCTGCATATCACTGAATCTCTTAGTGCCCTAGGGAACTTTAGAAGAATCGTTCGACAGAGGGAGCTTCCTCACTGAGAATGCCCTCCACCAATAAAATCATAGTCTCAGAGCAAAAAATAATTTATGCTTATGTAGTGTATTAAGATGATAGGCCATTTTATGTACATATCTCATTTGACCCTCACACTCTTCCTGTGCAAGTAGTATCCCCATTAATGTTTTTATGACTTGCTCAAGGTCACAACAGCTAGTAGGTACAGAGGTGGAACTGAAAGGTCTTCTAATTCCAAATTCATTGGTGTTTTAACTGCTTTTCCACTGTTGTATAAGTCTTCATGTTACAAGCCTACAATAAGGATGTTCTAGTCTCCCAACACCAGCATTATTAGTGTTTTTCATCTATATTAGATACTGTATATAAATGGATTCTATTGTATTATATGCCTACATTTGTTTCTATTGAGTTCCATTGAATAAGGAAAATACTATATCATATGCGAATGTTTGGGATAGACTTTTATAACTTTTTATAATTATAAAGCTATAAAATAAGATTGATTCTACTAAAGTCCTCCACTATTGATACTACCTTGTCATGGAGGCATCAATTCTAGAAGTGCAAGCTTTGACAGGTACTATCAAACTGAAGAGGTTTCAGGCACCAGCAGCAGATTTGGTCTGTTGTATCCATAAGTCTAGACAAGTTCAAGGAAATTCATCTCCATTTTGACCACAGGGTGATGAGTAGAGTAGGCATGCTTCTTGCTTTTTCAGTGCCACTCTCTGACCATTCACTTAGCCACTTCTTTTTGAGGTTCACTCCATCCAGATATATCACCCAATCTGTCTTTTAGGTCTTTTACCTTCTCAGGGAGATCATTTTCTGCACATCTTCCTCTCTGCCACATTCCCAACTCTTGAGCTTGAATACTTCAGTTTATATTTTTAATCACCTTTGCTTCCCAGTTCATCAGCTTCCATGATTTGCACTTAACCTTAGTCACATATAGATGTGGCAGTCAAGGTCATAATCCTTGATTTCAGCCTCACCAGTGGTTTACTCCACAGTTCGCAACTCTGCATTTCCTCTATTTCATTGGTTTTCAGAGTGAGATTGTATGTTCCCCAAGGAGTGATAGCCTGATGTGAGAGGGTGTACGACCAAACAATGCAGGAGTGAGAAGATGGGTCAAGTTCCACCCACCCCATTGAGAGCCAATGGGGGAACACCAGCACCCTGCTCACCTGTCATCATTCTGATATTCTCCCATTCAACCCTCTTCCAACCTCTTCCCTTCTGTGCTGTGTCAGCTCTTCAGGGAGTTTGTAACCTGAGACAACTGTAGCAATAATGCAGATTACACTGGGAAAACCCTGTGCTCTATCACTTCATGGTTGTGGTATGTGCCTTCCCTTGGCTCTGAGTTCTAGAGCAGTGGGTGGAGAATAATGTCTTGATTGGCGTCCTTAAACTTTCTCTCTGGAGGGGCAGTGATGGGCTGCGCTTTGTAAAACAACTTATTTCCTTTCCCTCAAAAGGCCTCCCTTCTGAACTTCGTTATTACTATTGAGGGTATCACCATCCTTGTAATTTACAACCTGGGTTTACAACTCAGTGTTATTCTTAATTCACTGAAATACACCCAAATATTTAATCAGCTGCCAAACCTTGTTTTTACTTCCAAAACATCTGTTGTATTTTTATTCTTCTCTTTGCCATTCTCATTGTTATCACCCTAGTTATTAAAATAGGCTAAACTTCTTCTGTGGATAGGTTAGACTAGAGACACACTGATGATGGTTGGTTGTTTGTTGTGGGTCATGTGACAACCAGGAGAGAGCATGCAGTGGCAAATCTACATTTTTCCATAGGCCACATAGGCCTGCTTAATTGTATGGAAAGGAGGTTTACCTAACATATGATTCAGTTGTGTATAGTTTTCCTGACTTTGAATTTTCTAAAAACCCTGGCTTTTATTCTAAGGTAACCAAAAAGCTGGGATAGCTACGTGGCATAGTAGATAGGGCACAGTCCTGCAGTTGGGAAGACTCATCTTCCTGAATTCAAATCTGGCTTCAGACACTTACTAGCCGTGTCACTTTGGACAAGTCACGTAACCCTGTTTGCCTCAGTTCCTCATCTGTAAAATGAGCTGGAGAAGGAGAAAACCCTTTGCTGAGAAAACCCCAAATGGGATCACAAAGAGTTGGCAATAACTGAACAACAGCTACCAAGAACCTGTATCAGTGGTTAAAGCTATAATTTTCTGGATTGTCGCAAAGACAGTTTTGTTACTGTTATTTTTTTTCTGAATTTAAGAAACAACCCCACCCCACCCCCAAAATGAGTGTTTCCATGTACAAAATAGAAGGTTTTATAGGGAATTATGACTATCTTACCCATTGCTTGATTTTTATAAAATGTACATATAATAAATTGGACATATTAATTTCAAGGCTGTCCTGCTTGTCTGTTTCCTTCTCAAGGTCTGTTCTCCTCTATGCAATTTTAAAACTGCTTCCATGTTCCTTTTTTCCTTTCTTTTTTTGGCAACACTATTGCTAGCTCCCTTTCTTACCTAGTTTAAGAAAATTTTTTAACAAATAAAACCACCCAATACTCATGCCTTAAAATGTATGTTTCTGCCTTTCTCTGTTAGGTAAGTAACATTCTTTACTGTGGGTGCTCTGGAGATGTGGTTCTTCATTGATTTGATTGGGTCTGAAAGTAGTTTTTCTTTACAAAGTTGCTGTATTGAATAAATAGTTCTCTTAATTTTACTTACCTCTGCATCAATTCATACATCTCAGAATTCTCTAAAATCATTTCTTTCCTAATTTCTTTTTAAAAATAAAACAAATTTAAATAAAATTTTTTTCTTCTCAACACCAAAAAGAGCAGTTCCATATGTACAATGTAACACAAAAGAGGATTGCATATGAAACCATTTCATACTGCATGCTAAGTTATATATTAATTATATAAAAAGAATATGATATATAAATTAATGTATAGATATATAAATATATTTATAAATTTATAAAATACACAAGTATTTTCAAAATTGCCCTGCTTGTCTATGCTTCCCTCTGAATGTCCCTCTCTTTTCTTCTGTGCAATTAAAAAATTTTTTCATTCTTTCTCTTTATTAGTACAATCACAGTTGCTCCAAACCCTGTTAGGAAAATTCGTAACATTTACTCTCATGTTTTGCTCTCTGCTTTAATTTACATTTGTATCTATCTCTAGCTACTTTGTGGTAGAGACAAGAATCAGGTGCTGGAAACACTTGGTTAACAAGCAGATTATAATTATAATGTGTCTTGTAGATAAATAGGCAACAGAAGGGGAAGTTGGGGCGGGGGGAGAGACACCTTTTTTTTTTTTAAAAAATTTGGAACTTCCTTCATCCTTAAATAGCTGAGTATGATGCCATCAACCTGAATCTTTTACTCTGAAGTGCCTGTGGGACCTGTGGCCTTCCTTTGTTATCTAATATGTTTGAAACAGCTCAGTCCTGCCTTCTCTTTTCTCCTTTTGCTATTTGCAAAGTGCCAGTTTTTTTCTGGCTCAGCTCTGTATGATTCTATTCTATTGTCTCTGCTTCTAGATCCTTGGCTTCTCTATTTCATTCTTATTTGATAGCTCCTCTTTTACACTATGACCAAACCTTTTGTAGGACAGGCAGTCCAGCCTTGCTGAAGCTTCAAGGTATCCTGAGAGAGAGAGAGAGGTGTTAGCACATACCAAGCAAGTCAAACCACCATCACCACCACCACCTTGACCACCATCTCTCTTGGGACTCCAGTTGATGAGATTTAGACAGGGAGTCCCCTTGAACTCTCCTTGAATCTTCCCGCTTTATCTGGCCTTTTGCCTGAGGCCATAAGCCTTTCATTATTTAGGCCCTAATCTCTACTAGCCTAGCCCTCTATTATCCAGCTACTTCCCACCCTTGATCCTGTGTGGGATGGAAAATTCAAATAATGGGAGAGACATCTTTAGGAGAAGCAAAGTGAATTTATTTTATAAACCTTGGGTTTCCTCTACCAGTTTTCTGGTGGAGAGAGGCAAAGTACAAAGGAAATACAGCACTAGATATACTTTTGATGCAAAGATTCCCTCCCACCTCTATGCTTTCTCACCATTGGCTGGGAGGCAGGCTTACAATTTAGGCGTGAAAATACACAGTCAATCCATACATACTTTCCTTATTTGGCTACTACTAATGTGGCGATGATATGGCTAAAGAGAAGGAATGAGGAAGGAGAGGGGGACCTTCCTGGAGCAGAGAACAAACAGCTCACAGGTAGTCCATTATCTCCATATTTAGTAAGATTCTTGTGGCAGCACCTGGGGGGGGGGGGAAGGGGCACCTGCAACTTTAGGCCCTGACTTTCTAGAAGTTAGCTAAGTCACTACAAGGTTAGATTCCAAGCCTCTCCGACTCTCTCAGACATTCCCCATTCCAGAAATATGAGAAGAGGGTAGCCCTTACCTATATTCTTAACCTGTGAAGTCTTCACAAATTATCCTTCTCACTCAATCCTACCAAAATATCTAGTACCAAATCTGTTACCTTTAAACTAGCCTAACCTTACCTTGTCCCATTCCTGGTCACTAGTGGGAATAGCAGCTGTTCCTGGGAGATATTTTGTGAGGTCATTGCTAGCCAAGTGATCCCCAAATTTGGGGGCTTGTAACCAGATTCTTCTCTTCTCCTCAGTGGTACAGCAGAGGTGGATATGCAGATCACCCCAAGAAAGCTCAAATTATAGGGACAAATCCCTAAAACCTTCAGTACATTTAGTGGGGTCTTCCTAGTATCTCCCTAGTTTCTCTTTAACTTGAATGAGATCCAAAATGGAGAATGGAACATGCACTCTAATTGTCCCACTGAGTGAGGCAGGCACTTCCCTCAAAGGAAAAAGCCCTGAAGGAGCCGTGAGGACAGGGGATTGGGTAGAGAGAGAACTTGAGATCAGCAGTTTTTCTCAGTTTCAGGGAACCAAAATGATGAGGCTCCCACAGGCCACACCCCATCACAGTGGTAACTGCCTAGGACTCATCCCAAGAGCCTTTGGAATAGCATAACATGCTTCCAGCCCATTGCTTGCTACCATCATCCTGGGAAGCAATTCCTTTGGAGATACAACCTAGCAGCTGCTCCTCAAGGTATTACAGCCCCATTTTGGAAGACCCAGGAGAGGTTTTTTGCCATTGACAAATGTTTCAACATCAGAAACTGATAGATTTTTGTCTGTGGAAGTGACATTAAAGAAGAGGCTGCACCCTGCTAGCCTCAATTAAAGAGAAGACAGCCAATATAGCAAAAATTGTCTTTAATTGGGGCAAGGGAGTTGCAGCTGGGGTACCATGCAGCGGCAAGGGCTGAGGAGGGTAAGGGCACCAGGTTTTTAATCAAGTGTTATGGCATAGGGAGAGGCTTACAATTCAAGGGTCTAGATGAAGGGGTGGGGAGGGAGTTAGGGACATCCCACCCTTTGATATGCATTGCTTTGCATAATAACTGAAAGTCCTTAAAGAAAGCTTGAGGGGGCAGAGAGTTAAGTATTTATCTAAAATCTGGCTGGAGCTGGTAAGCCTCAGGCAATTCATGGGTCTGGGAATGGAGACCTGGTTAGCTTTTTTGCTTTCAGTTTGTTTTGACTGTGCTCAGGACCTTTGGACCTTTCCATCTGACTTGCAACTGAAATCTTCCATGTGTACTGTCTTCCCCCTACGGAAAGTGAGCTCTTTGAGAGCAGGGACTATCTTACTTTTTTCTTTGTATCCTTGGCACTCAGCACAGTGTTCTGCACATAGTAATCTCTGCGTAAAGAAATACTTCATTCATTAATTAACCATGTACATGCAGGAAATATACAGAGTGGATGAAAGGTAATCTCTCAGGAGAAGCACTAACCATAGGTGAGTGTGTGTGTTGGGGGGTGCTGGAGGAAGTTGTGTGGGAAGGCTTCCTGCTGGGGATTTGGTCTGCATTTTGGAGGAAGCCAGGGAAGCCCTGACTGAGACTGACACCTGAGAGACAGCCATTGAAAATACAGGTGGAGGGGAAGCTAGGGGGCACAGTGAGTAGAGCACTGGCCCTGGAGTCAGGAGGACCTGAGTTCAAATTCGAACTCAGACGCCTGACACTCTAGCTGTCTGACTTTGGGCAAGTCAACCCCAATTGCCCTGCCTTCCTCCCTCCAAAAAAAAATGCAAATGGAGTAACTGTTCAAAGAACAGTTAGGAGGCTAGTATTACTGGGTGGTAGATTATGTGGAGGGGAATAAAATAGAAGATATCTATGAAGGTAGGGAGGCCTAAAGTTGTGAAGGGCTTCAAATGCCAAATGAATGTACAGGTCTAGACACCCCACCCTCCCACCGCCTGGAATTTATAGCCCCACACCCCAATTATATAAAAATCTTCCCTGTTTGGCTAGATTTGCTTTCACAATGTCCACAATATCTTGGCTGTTTTCTTTTAGATTATAATCTTGAGTTTCAACAATATTGTTTTTTGTTGGCTGGAGTCTAGAAAACTACTCAAAGACATTATTTAACATGTAGATTCATTGGATTTTGTCCTTGTTTTCTTATGCAGATACATTTTGTCCTTCCTCAAATAATACTTTAGCTAATTGGGGCTGTGAATTGAAATTGCTTTAATGTCCTTTTGAATTTCCTTTTCTCTTTTAATGGAACTGCATCCATTTGGATGAGTCTTCGGCAAAGTAGAGAATAGTTAATTTCTGAAATATCTTAGAGAAGGTAAACAAAAGTTAGGCACCGTCACATTCGTTTTCTTTTACATTTAGTCCAAGATGGTGTTAGACATAGATCATCAGGAGCTTTTTAAATCTTGTAGTGCAAATGAATATGCAAAATTTCCTTCTTTTGCTGCATTCTTTTACATTATTTGTCAATCTTGATTGAAACCAATAGATTTTCAAAGGGGTGGTTTGAATCAGACTAGATCCCAGGACATTAAAACATGTTTATTTTCGTATCTTGGAAAAATTTCTAAGTTTTTTTTCGTCATATAGGTTGGTATGAGTTGATGTTGCAATATTTCATCTCCATTTGGGAAATTCTGTAATTCTGGAGCAATTCTGTTTCTCAATATGGCAAAATATTTTATATGGTTGTTGATAGCTTTCATTTCTTTTGAAAACTGTCTGTTAGAGCCTTTCACTGATGGGGTATGGGCCCAAGCCTAGACCTTTGCCCCTTATCGCATAAAGAATTTGAGTCTCATTAGTCCATAGGCCCTGTGAAACCCCACCTTGAGTTCTCCTTGAATCTTCCTACTTGTTCTGGTGTTCCCTTGAGGCTATAGGCTTTTAATTATCCCTATGCCCAAATCTCTGTTACCCTTAACCTAATCTAGCCCTCCCTTCCCTGTTACCCAGATTGCTTCAGGCTACTTCATACCCTTGATTCTGTCAAAATCCCATTCTCTTGGTTCCTGGTGTCTAGACTTCTCCTGGCCACTCCCATCAAGACCCTCCCTAAACCCCTCCTCTAGTCACGTGCTCAGGTTCCTTAAGAGTCTAGCCAATGCTGAGATTTCTTAAGAGTCTGGCCAATATGGTGGATTTTTGGTAAACTTTGTTTTATTTTGGCTGAAAGAAGGCTCAGGATGAATTCATTGAGGCAGGACCTGTGTGTCACTTTTTTGGGGTCCCAGCACCCCAAAACCTCAACATTTTGGATCCCTGACTGGAAAGACTGCTAATCTCAAGTTTTTTGCCAGCCAGCACTGGAAGGTATGTTAGCCTCTCCCTCTTCCTATCCATTTTTCGCCTGCTAAGCACTTTGAAGGTGCTTTTTTCGCCTGACCTTTCAAGTTCCATTAGGTCAGACAGCTATGAGGCTGTCAGGCACCCAGCTTGACCTCTCAGCTTCTCCATCCAGTGGTCCAGGCCATGGACCTGAGCACACCTTCTGAAGCATAGAGGACAAGGATGGCACACTTATGCCCAATTCTCTTAATTCTCTCGACTTCAGGTACTTTTTTTTGGTTTGTTTCTCAAGGCTTACTCCCAGATCCTCCTTTACTGAGGAGGGACTTCCAGCCCCCACTCCCATAATGGGTCAGATCTTTTCAGTTCCCAAAAATTTGCCTTTGGGTTGTCTTTTACAAAATTAGAAAAAAACTTACTTTCTCTAAAGAACTTAAAAAGAAAAAGGTGGTATTCTTTTGCAGTACTGTTTGGCCTCAGTATCATCTGGAGAAACACAAAACATGGCCCATTTTGGGGACTTTACAATATAATACTCTCTTACAAAGTTATACTGTCGCCCAGGAGGAAAATGGGTAGAAATTTTCTACATAATCTCCCCTCCCCGCAAGCTCCTTTCCCCCCAGCTGTTTCAGGGATTTTTCCTTTGAGGAAAGTGCCTGACTTGTCTACTGGGAAAGTAGAGTGCAAGTTCCATTCTCCATTTCAGATCACACTCAAGTAAAAGAGAAGCTGGTGTGATACTCAGAAGATCCCACTTAAGTTTACTGAGGGTTTTAGGGATGTCTCCCTACAATTCGAGCTTTCTTGGGGTGATTGTATATCCTCTTCACCTGTTGTACCACTGAAGAGAAGAGAGAATCTAGGAACAAGCCCCCAAATTTGGAGATCATTTAGCTAACAATGACCCCACAAAATACCCTCCAGGAACAGCTAGTGTTTCCACTAGTGACCCAGGTTGGGATTATCAAAAGAGTGAGGATAGGGGAAACAGACCGTATGGTAATTTGCCTGTTAGAAAGCCTAAGAATTGTATTTCAAAAACAAATTCTCAAAAAGTGGGGCAAGTTACTCAGGAAAAAAAGGAAAACCCTGCCCTTTTCTAAGATTGGCTAATAGAAGCTATTAATTATATGAATTTAGATCCTGACTATAGAAGGGGCAGCAATCCTTAGCATGTATTTCATTAATCAATCTGCACCAGATAACAAGAGGAAACAGCAGAAATTGGCAGTGGGACCCCAAGCACCTCCCTCAGGGCTCAGTTATTGGAGTTTTTAACAACAGAGGAGTCCAGGCAGAGGAAAGAGAATGCAGGGAAAGAGCTAAAGACAGAACCTGCTCAATTCTTGGCTGCTTCCATGGCCAGGAAAAGACCCAAGGAACACTCCTCCAGGGGCTCCCTTGGAGGAAGCCTGGCATCTTGGTAGTAGCATCTTTATATACTGTCTTATGGCTCAGGTATGAGAAAGTCTAAGATAAAAGCCTGGAAAAGAAACCATAAGCCCAAGGTGGCAAAGAACTTCCAAGCTCAATATTTAGGTCATAGAAGAAGTTTCAACAAATGAGAGGATGGAAGGAATATCTTTCACAGGTAGGAAAAGGGAGAGAATTCTTAGCTAAAAGGGACAGGTGATAACACAAGATAAAATGGCCAGTTTTGATTACACAAAATTGAAAAGTTCTTGTAAAAGCAAAATCAGCGCAGTGGCAAAGAAAGGGAAACAGTGAGTTGGGGGAAAATTTAACACATTTCTCTGATAAAAGTCTGATACATAGATATAAAAGATACTCACATAAATGTGTAAGAGCCACTCCCCAATAGGTAAGCAGTTGTGTTGAGGTTTAGGGGTGCTGAGACCTGAAGGGTTGAGGTGCAGCTAGGGCCAGAGTAATTGGCTAAAACAGAGAACCAGAGAACGTAGCCATGACCAAGTGGGTAACCTTATCTTCGGCCTCGATTTTGCCCAGACTTTGGCATGAGAGATGGAGAAAGTGGGAGCACTGCAAAGCCGAAGGCTCCCCTGTCATTCTTAGTCTAGAGAAGACTGGAGGGACAGGGTCCTGGGGAGCTGCTCTACCACTTTGCCAACCTCAGGGACAATCCTTCTAATGTTCCTCCTGATCATGTGTTGGACAAAGTCCTGGAGGCGTAGGTTCCTGGGGCTTCCTCTGGGGAGGGGGGATCCTGGTGGGGCATCATGCCCTCCTCAAATAGCTCCTTAAGCCTGCATACAAGGCGCTAGCCTTTTACCTGATCAGAAGCCCTCTAGATCACAGCTCTGATTAGAACCAGTCACTTGACTTACATTCTGCTAAAGCTGGGGGGAGATAATTTTAACTGTGGAAACAAAACTCCTTCCATTGTTTCCCACAGAATGTTTCTAAAAGCAGCAGCTTGATGACCATCTATCAGGGTTTTTAGAGGGAGAAATTGAACAAGATAACTTCTAAAGACTCCTTGCTTTGTTGCAGTAGAAGGTATGTTGGATTTGCAGTAAGGATGTATGTTCAAATTTTAGGCCCATCATTTCCTCTGTAACCTTTTGTTGTTCAGTTGTGTCTAACTCTTTGTGACCCCATTTGCGTTTTTCTTGCTAGAGATACTGGAGAGGTTTGCCATTTCCTTCTGCTCATTTTACAGATGAGGAAACTGAGACAAACAGGATTAAATGACTCTGCCAGGGTCACACAGCTAAGAAAGACTAAGGCCAGATTTGAACTCAGAAAGGTTCTCCCTGCTTCCAGATCCAGCACTCTATCCATTGCAACATCTAGCTGTCCCTG
>CM053623.1:170066605-170101344 GCA_028646595.1 Phalanger gymnotis
GTTGAGAAGTCTGGTAACTGCTGCAGCTCACTGATTCAGGGCCCTAGGGCAAGCTCTGCCCAGCTCCTGGTCTGGTTGGTACGCGCTGCCCACATTGGGCTCTGCTCTGCTCTGCTCCCAGCTCCATGCTGGATAGACCTTACCCAGAGATCATCCAGGCTGTCCTGGGCTGGAGCCCTGCTTCCCTCTGCTGTTTTGTGGGTTCTGCAGTTCAAGAATTGGTTCAGAGCCATTTTTTATAGGTTTTTGGAGGGACTTGGTGGGTAGCTCATGCTAGTCCCTGCTTTCCAGCCACCATCTTGGCTCTGCCCCCCGAATATTTTCATTTTCTAAAGGGCAGGGTGACCAAATGGTACAGTGGACAAGACTGTTGATGTCAGAAAAACCTGAGTTCAAATCCTGCCACATACACTTGATATCTATGTGATCCTGAGCATCAATTTCCTCATATGTAAAATGTTGATATTAATAGTACCTACCTTAAAATATTGTAAGGGTCAACTGATAATGTATAAAACCCTTTGCAAACTTTAAAGTGCTCTGTTATGCTAGCTATTATAGAGAACTATAGAAGTTCTCAACTTGGTGTTTTTACTCGTAATCCAACCCCCCCTTCCTTTTTTTTTTTAAATAAATAAGAAAATATGTCTTTTATTTTTACTTAAAAAGACAGCTTCAGTTTTTGTCTAAATGAAAAGGAATGAGCAGGGTCTTAATCAGTTATTAGGTGTGGCTACAATGGCAACCAATCACTCAGCTTCAGGCTGCATACCATCGTCAAGAAAAGAGGAAAGGGGAAAAAATAGTGAAAACTCTCATCTACACCTCGATAAAATATATACACACAGAACTCCTCCCACTCAAAATAATTAAAGGACTTAATGCTGGACAATCTCTTGTGGAAAAAGTGGGAGACATTTAAATTATCGGATAGCTAGATTGTTTTTTTAAAGTAAGTTATGCTGGATCCCACTCCTCTTCTGGCTTGTGTTTGAGTGACTATAGACCAACCAAGGTTCACCAACGCAGATCTTGATTCCAAAGGAATGATGGTGGCTCCTGAAAGACTCTGCTTTCTCATCTGCAGAGATGGAAAGGGGTATAAGTCTTCGAAGGCTTTGGTGGGTCCCTGGCCTTTGGGCAACATCCTATGTGAAGCTGTGTCACATGTGGAAGTTAACATATTCATCATTAGTCCTTTGCACTGAAATGTCAAAGGGCTCAAAAGCGTGGAAGGTAAAGGCGACTAGGCGTCGGCCTAGAGTTGCCCAGCAGGCCTGCTTGGATTTCAAACTTGAGCAGACCAGAATCCTGGGCATAGAACCTGATCAGGTGATCTCCACAAGTCTTGGGCCGCTCCATGACCAATACCCACTTATCATAGCTGAAGAGAGACAGATCGAGGTAGGGACTGCCACTGTATGATTGGGCACTGAGGGAGAGTGAAACCTCAGGGCACGAGGGCCAGGGTGGGGGCGGGGGAGCAGGGCCCACAGTCTGGGCGGCCTGGCTGGCAGGAGGGGGGCCAGGGGACGCGGCCTGGCTGGCAGGAGAGGGGCCAGGGGACAGGAGGAAGGCCCGAGGACCCGAGAGGCAACGAGGCGGGAGAAATGGGTCTGTCCCGTACTCCATGTCGCACTGGGGTCATGAGGCTGAGGCAAGGGGGATCCCCAGGCTGCGTTTCTGCTATGTTACCACTGACTCCGGCACCCGGCGAGAATGGCCTGGATCGCCCCGTTCCCCCCACCCCCTCCCTCAGCTAGCCGACAGAAGTGAGGGACCCCCTTCCTTTTAGAAGTTATTTGCCCAAGGCAATATGGCTGCAGCAGAGCCAGGATTTAAAGTTGAGTCCAAGTCTAGTACTCTTTCCATTACCACACTTATAGAAATAATATCCATTTTACATCTGCTGCTAGTGGCTAGACTCCTCTCAGGAGTTGGTGATCCTAATATCTGGTGGAATTTCTCACTTCTCTGCAGGATGTCCTTTTGATGCTGTGCTGCAAACTGTGGCAAATGGAGACAAAGGGGGAAGGGAATGTGGCCTTTATATTTAGAAATTATCTTTAAGACTTTTATGAGTTTTTTCATTGCATTTTTTGCCCCCCAGTATTAATTTGCAGGTTTGGATCACAGTGACTTTCTGGTTGAAACAAAAGTTTTGATAACTTGATGACCAAAGTCTGGTACCCAGTGACTGGAGGGCTCTTGGGTTGCCCTTTAAATGGTATAAGGAAGGGTCCCCCTCTCACCCTGTGATAATGGGTGCTTAAAGAGTTTCATATACAGAGTAAAAATTGTGAAAAACCAATATTGAGGCAGCAAGGTGGCATAGTGGATGGAGCATTGGACCCGGAGTCAGGAAGATCTGAGTTTAAATCTGGCCTCAGATGCTTGCTGGCCGTGTGACCGTGGGAAAAATCACTTAATCTGGATTGCCTTCTCCCCCCCACCCAAGAAAAAACCCCCAAACAAAAAACCCAGTATGTGCTGGCTCTTACCAACAGTTTTAGGAAAGTTTGATCACTAATACAAGGAAAATGAAAGCAATGTCTTTGTGCATTTAACTATTAGAGACTGTCGTGGATGCATTTGGTTTTAAGGACCATGTCTTGAGGACAGGAGCAGTATTGTAACCACCACTCAGGTGATTGATGCTTGGATTGATAGGCTACCTGTGGGTAATATAGTCTTGCCTGACTGACAAAGGTCCCAGTGGAGAATGTGCTGAATACTACTTAGATTAGAACCTTAGGGGAACAGAATGAGAGTGAGGAGAATTGAGAACCCATGCCAATTTCAGTTTTGATTTCTTCCACTGGGAGTTGAAAGTCGGGTAGATTTTCAAAGAACTCGGGAGGTAATATTTTTAATAAACCATAGGTAGGTTGTTACTGGACTTAGAGTCAGGAAGACTTGAGTTTAAATATGGTCTCTGACCCTTACTAGCTGGGTGACCCTGGGTAAGTCACTTAACTTATTTGTTTCAGTTTCTTTTTCTGCAAAAACGAGAATAATAAAATAGCACCTATTTCCCAGAGCTGTTGTGAGGACCAAATGGGATAATAATTATGAAGTGCTTAATGGTGCTTGGCACATAGTAAGCCCTCTAGAAATGTTAGTTATTATTGTTGTTAAGAATAAATATTTTCCATTAGATTGTGAGTTTCATGAGGGCAGAGACTTGTCTTTTGCCTTTTTTTATATCCCCAGTGCTTAACATTGTGCCAGACACATAAGAGCATAATAAATATTAAATATAAGCTGATTATTGGTGAAACATCAATCTAATAAGTCATTAGGATGATAGTTGGTGAGAATATTATCTAATTGTAGCTTCCCAGCTTCAGAGTTCAAGAAGCTTAGGAAACTCACAGGAGATTTCCTTTTCAAAAGCCAGTTAATTCAATTAGAGGCCTTAGATGGGGACAATCCTTTGTCCCATTTTAGGTGGTTAAGATGAATAGTTCTGCGTACCCTACCCCATAAAGATGAATTCCCTCAGTAGCTGATTCCTCAATGGTTGTCAGCAAGAGAGGTGGTGAAATTCCTAAAAGATTGGATTTGATAAACTGAGTTTTTGTTGCCTCCTTATCTCACTTCCACTTGCTATGAGCCACGAAATTGCTAGGAGCAATTAGATCTCACCTTCTTTATGGGGCCCCTGTGGCTTTAGATTTTAGGTATGACTTTTCTGACCATATTACTATATAGGCTTTAGCAAACCAACATGTCAAATTTGAATGGGATCTTGAGACATTTCTAGTGACTGTTTGGGCAAGTGTGTTTGCTCACACAAACCAGTGCTCTAGGATGATGGGAGCAGAGCCTAGGCTTACATTCATGTTAGTTAAACACAGGGTGATGATATTCCTTCCATAGGGTCAAGAAGATGATCGATTTTCAGCCTGTGGTGATCTTAGCAAAATTGTATTGCATCATCTGGGATCAGAGCAATAAAGGTTTTCAGGTCTGCCCAAACGTAGGACATCTCCAAAAGCCCCTATGTCATTCGGTCATTCCAAGTTGCTCAAGTCTTTTGTCTCCATCTCTTGGGATAAGTTCTCCCAGGGCAACAGCTGATACTCTCCAAGGTTCAGATTGTTCTAACTGCAGGACTGCAAGGGGACCAGAGTCCATATACTTGAATCAATGACTTACAAGAGGCAAGATCAGATAATTAAGGAGCTCCTTCCTGGCAGCCAGGATATCCTTATACTGAGGTCCCTCAACAGTTTCAAAGGGCACCCCAGTTTTCAGTGGAGATACCTGAAGGGAAAGAACACTTCTGAGGAAAAGAGCTCCTTGCTCACGTGGAGCTTATATTAGACTGGGTGCTAGGGATATAAAAATTTAAAAAGAGTTCCTGCCTTTAAGTAGCTGCCATTCTCTTGTAAGTACAACTTCTTTTGTAAATCATGTACAAGGCCACATGTGGGTCTCCCTATTTTAGAAATCCGTATATTTTTTCAGGACAGTCCTACTGGAGATTATTCGCCTTTTTTCTTTGTTGTAGAGAAATTTACTCTCACACTATAGTCAGTTCTCCCCTGATAGTTAACACTAAAAAATTATTTTCAAATTTAAATTTTTACTTTCTCCTCTTCTTTTTTTGAAGGTTTTGGTGCCTCTGATTCTACTACAGCAAATGCTGATGGAATTGACAAGACAAGGACAGGATCATCTTAGTGCATTGATACAGTTTGGTGTGATGTATCTGGAGCACTATGCTGCAAATTATGTAATTCAACAAGGCGGATGGGTAAGGGATGGGCTGTTGGTTGCTGTACTCCCCAAAATTACCTGAAATATTATTTCTCCTGTCTTGATTCTTCCCTCTCTCCTCATCTTTTTTGTCACATAGCATTAGTAATTTGAAGGATTTCTCTAGGTTTCTTTGAACATAAAAATTGACCATACCACCTTGCCATTGGAAGACTAGGTGGCCAGGATGTTCCTTCTTGTTTGGTCTGACTAGTTTGTAAGCTAAAGAACAATTAAGCAAAACTATTAGAGAATTGATTAATTACAGATGAGATAAGGGGTATTCAAGGAGAATGAGGAATAGAACAGGAATCCCTTTGTGAAGTATCACTCATTCTACCTTTATCATTTCTGTTTAGTTGTCCTCTTAAAGAAATATGGCTGATTAGGTGCATCCAAAGGATGCTGTATGCTATATTCCATCATATGCTATATTCCCAGTAGGTTGGAATTTGGCCCTGGGGTCTTGATTTTAATGGCTTAAAATCTTAGAGGTTATATGCCATATTGGAAGATTATAGGGGAAGGATATGTGTTAAAATGAGTCGTAGCTGGGAAATAGTGATCTTAGATAACTGTTTTTCATATATCTTCGGAAAAGTCTATTCTTTTGCTTACTGTTCCTTGTAGGAAACCAGATTTCTGTCACTGCCTGGCTGTCGGATTGTGAAAAAAGACTTCTAATATGTTAATATTGAATGATTGAGGGAATATAGTAAAAATTCATTAATTTGAAGTTTAAGATATGTAGGACAAAAGATGGGTTGAAATTTACCTTTACACTGTCTATGAAAAAAGGAGTTACTATTTCCCCTGGTGTGCCAAAGGCATGGCTTATGAGTCCAAGAAGCATCTGAAGCAAGTGACTGCCTCACAAAAGCTGAAGACTTCACAAGCTAACTGAGGTGTTTGCTCTCAGACCATCCACAGGCTCTCATAATTGAGAAAGTACCTGCCACTCATCATCTTCTTCCACCGCTGATTCAGGTACACTCTGACAGGGGGATAAGGTTAAGATATGCATGCATTGGTTCATCAAGATTGATGACAAGGTCCACATGGACATGATCCTGCTCTTGCATGGATGTCATCAGCATTGAGAAGACTGGTTAGCATTTTTGTCTAGTGTATGCCATCAAGGACCGCCTTGCTGTTCATCGTCCCAAATGAGGCAGCAAAATACAAATTGTGAGCCTGAGAAAGTCTTATGAGCACAAACGCTGTTCTCCAGCTAGTTATCCATGATGCTTGCAACATCACTACCTCGTAGCCCCCAAATAGAGTAGTAGGTGAATATTCACATATCATGACAGGTTTTCTCTGACCAAATAAAGACCTTGCGATGTGCTTTAAAAGAAAAAAAAGTTACTAAGTAAATGGATTCATTTAAACCCACCAAAGTTCAGGAGTCATCACATCTCAAACTATGTAGTAAAGCAGTAATCCTTAAAACTAAATGTCAGTTTAAAAATAGAAAAGTTGGGGGCAGCTAGGTGGCGCAGTGAGTAGAACACTGGCCCTGGAGTCAGGAGGACCTGAGTTCAAATCTGGCCTCAGACACTTGACACACTTAGTAGCTGTGTGACCTTGGGCAAGTCACTTAACTCCAATTGCCCTGCCTTCTCCCCTCCAAAAAAAAAAATAGTAAAGTTGATCGGTGGAAAAGATTAAGTAAACAAGACACAAAAGCAATCAAACATGCTTAGCATTGTGTTGTATAATTTTAAAGCACTGGCTACTGAGCTGGTTTAGGCATTTCCCAATTAATGACCACGCTATAACAGACTTCCTGTGTGGCAAAAACTGCTAGGAATCCTAGAAAGCACTTTGGCAGAAATGAAGTTGAGATCTGGAGCTTACATAGTACAATAAACTCCAAAAGGATAAATGACCTAAATAAAAAACATTTTTTTCTTACTGTATCTGTAATTTCATCATTGAAGGGAACTCCTAGTGAGGAATTTTCTACACCAGTACAGATCAACACTTTCTCTAAAACTTAGAGATACTTGGAGCACCTGGAGATTTTGTGACTTGCCCAGGTTCACAGATATGGCCAGAATAGGCCACTGTAGAGAATAAGATACTGTTCACATTTATAACTACACCAAAGAAATCTTAACAAAGTATAGAAGTAATCATAGAAGATGAAATATTACAAATCATCAGTATTAAGAGAACTGCAAACTAAAATAACTGAGGTTTATTTGCAATTCCATCAGATTAGCAACTGTTAGAAGATAAAAATGGAAGTTCTAGGAGATGTGGGAAGACAGTGTGCCCATCAATGAAATGGCCATACAGTCGTGCTACGTGAATGTGATGGAATGTCATATTAGAAGACATGATACATCAGAAAAACATGTATGAGCTAATACAGAGTGGAATAAACAGATCAAGGAGAACAATTTATATGACCACAATAATGCAAGAAAAATAACTTCTGTTGAATTGATGATTTCAGTGACCAGTCTTAACTTCAAATGACAAATGATGAAGTGTACCATCGTATTGTGTGTATATGCGCTACCACTGTATTCACAGAATATTGCTTCTCAAAGTAAAGAACTGTGTGCCTCAAAATATTTTTAGGACTCTCATGTAGAAAAGAAAGTAGATTTGTTCTCTTTTATCGCTAACAAAAATAGTGACGTAGGATGAAGTAGCTTTCTACCACGTTTACTCCAAAAAATATCAAGGAAGAGTACCAGACCAAGTAGCAATCAGAAAGTCTATGTAGAAATTACAATGAGTCATTTTTCTAGCCAAAATTAGCATAAGGAAATAACTAGAGGTCTGTTGGCACTGAAAGGGGCCAGCCAGGAAATCCCATGCAGAGATTCCAGCATAGTGACTGAGTAGGCATCAGCAGGACCCCATCTCAGACTAGTGTCTTGAATCTAGTATGACAGGGCCTGTGGCTATGTACCATTCAAGAAGCAGGAATAAGAGTTAACCAGGGTCCATTTTGGAATGAGGAGTACTTGCAGAGCCAGTATGGACTGAGCTTATGCTTTTGTACTGGACAGGGAGAAGAAATAAAATCAAGCAGCAGCTATGTGTCTCTGAACCTGGAGGGCATTACAGATTCAAAGCTGGGGTCTGCAGCACAGTGCCAGACCAACAATGAGCTTGAAGTTTTATTACTCTGAACCTGCAGAGCCTTCTAGATAGCTAACAGTTGCTGAGTTCAGCAGCTGTTTTTATTGTTACTCCAGTCAAGGGTAAGTTTGCACTTGTGTCACCTAAACTCAGAGTAGTTGGGAGTTTGCAAAATTTAGACTATGAGGGTAATAATAACAGCCCTAGATGAAATTGCTTAAGGCACACTGAAAGTTTGCAGGTCCCCTGACCTGAGCTGTCCCTGAGATATTTGAAGAATACAACACTTAGTCTCCAGAGAAAGCAGCAGGACCCAAGAGAATATTAAACACCACCCAACAAGGTCCTGACATTCCCTCCAAAAGTGCACGGAGTTCTGATTTAGGAAGTAAGTCTGGAAGAATAAATAACAAAAATTCCCAAATTAAAGAGGTGTTTTAAAGCCAGAGATGACTAGGGCATAAACAATATCTACAAGCAAAGTTTAAAAGCAGACAAAATACAACTTTCCTACAGAGTCAACTAGAATTCCTAGAAGAAATGAATCAAGAATTTTAAAATCATTATAAATGAAATGAGATCCCTTAAGGAAAAAAAAAGTGTACTAAAGGAGAGACTTGGAAGTAAGTGATGCACAAGAATTGCACAAAAGGTACAAAGCTTTATGCAAGAGTTAGATTCCCTGAAGATTAGAATGGATCAA
This sequence comes from Phalanger gymnotis, assembly GCA_028646595.1. Lineage (NCBI taxonomy): Eukaryota > Metazoa > Chordata > Mammalia > Diprotodontia > Phalangeridae > Phalanger > Phalanger gymnotis. The sequence goes on from CM053623.1 coordinate 170,075,175, forward strand.
TTTCAAAAGACAAGCAATTGTTAAAGTTGTCAAATTAAAAGACTTAAAAAAAGAAGAAAATGCAAGGACCTAACATAAAAAATAGCTAACCCGGAAAATAAAGCAAGGAGGAAGAAAACTCTGTGAATCATTGTACTACCGAAAACCATGACCAAAAAAATGAACCTGGATACCATATTTCAAGAAATCATGGATGAAGACTTCTCAAACTTTCATTAGAACCAGAGGGAGAGTGAAAATAGAAACAATTGATAACTTCTTAAAAGAAACTCTTAGCAAAACGGTAACGTACATAGTAACACTGCAATGATCCGCTTTGATAGACTTAGCTCTTCTCAACAATATAGTGATGTAAGACAGTCCAAAAGATGCATGATCATGATGGGAAATGCTATCCACATCCAGAGAAAGAACTATGGAGTCTGAAGGCAAATCGTATCAAGGAAGCACAGTCAAGATCACACAAAATTTGTCAGCTACTGCTCTTAAGGAGGAGAGATCTTAGAATATGATGCTTCAAAAGGCACCAGATGTAGGGTTACAAGCAAAAATAATTTGCAAAACAGAATAATCTTTGTGTGTGTGTGTGTGTGTGTGTGTGAGAGAGAGAGAGAGAGATTGTGGGGGAAGGAAATGGAACTTCAAGGAGATAGAGGTGTTCTAAACATTCCTGATGAAAAGATGAGAGATGAATAGAAAATTTTGAATACAAACACAGGAATCAATAGAAATATAAAAAAAAAATATTCGAGTAATTGGTAGGGCCTATACAAGGAAGAAGTTCTTACATTTTCATAGGGGGTGAAGAAACAAGTGCCCCCCTCTGACGTATAATGTCATAGGTCAGAGAGTGATTTAAATAAGAACTGCAGAGTGGTATATTTTGATAATCTTAAAATAAGAGCAAAAAGAAAAAAGGAATACACTAGAAAGAGGGACTTACTATTTCATATAATTTGAATGAGCAAATAGAAGACTATAGAAGCAAGAGGTGGGGGTGAGTAGATTTCACTTGGACTTAAACTAGAAAAAGGAATATAGAAAAAACATGCACACACGCATACAAAGAGTTTGGTGTAGAAACACATTTAACTTACAAAAAAGGGGGAGAGTAGGGAAAGGACACAGGAAAGGGGAAAATAAAAGTAAGGTTAACTCTGGAGAGTTTAGTCATAAGGAAAACAAACTTCAGCCTTGTAAGGTGGATCATAAGAGGGATTTAAAAGGAAAAAAGGAGGGTAAGAAACTGGTATCTGGACAAAGGGAAGAAAAGAGTAAAGAGCAAAAAGATCACAAATGATGTGCACACTCATTCCCACTCTGTAGAGGGAGATGGAAATGGGAGTAGAGAGGAAAAAGTATAAGAGAATAGGATGGAAAAATGCATAATTGTCATAATAGTTGTCCAGAAAGCAAGATTCCAACAATATGAGAAACCCAACTGAAACAGATTTACAGAGGATTAAGATAAGGGACTGAAGGAAAATGTCTTATGCTTTGGCTGAACTCATAAAAAGCAAGAGGAGAAATCACCTCAGACAAGTTGAAAGCAAAAATAGCTAAATGTTAAACAGGGAAACTATATTATGCTTAAAAGTACCATATAGAATTAATGTCAATACTTAACATATATGTACCAAAATAAAGCATCTAAATGCTTACAGAAAAAGTTAAATGACTTAGAGAAATAAAACATAATCATAATGGACATTAGTCTACTCCTTTCAGAACTAGACAGGTCTCACAAAAAAGAAGGAAGATTAAAGACAAGAATAGAATTTTAGAAAAATTAGACGTGATAAATCCCTAGTGAGTATTGAATGGGAATAACACCTGTGTAACGAAATTATTGTAGTAACTCTTTATGAACTAGAAACTAAGAAGTACTTATCTATCAGGGAATGACCAAACAAATGAGGTATATTGACGTAATGAAATATTATTTTGACTGGAAAATAGTATGGCAGAAACTAGGTATAGACCAATGTCTTACACAGCATACCAAAATAAAGTCCAAATGGGTACACAATTTAGATAATAAAGGCTAGTACTATAAGCAAATTAGGAGAGCAAGGAATAGTTTACCTGTCAAAATTTCTGGAAAACAGGAGTTTATGACCAAAGAAGAGATAGAGAACAGAGCATTGCAAAATGCAAAATGGATAATTTTTATTACGTTAATTGAAAAGTTATTGCACAAGGCCAATGCAACCAGAATTAAGAGGGGAACAGAAAATTGGGAAAGAATTTTTATAACCAGCGTCTCTGATTAAAGGCCTCATTTCTAAAATATGTAGAGAACTGAGTTCAATGCGAATGTGATATGATCATCTTCCTCGCCCATTAACGGAAGCTTGCTTAAGGGAGGCTTGCTTGTAGTCAGGTTTTTACACCTTTTGGTACTAAGTTGATTAGTCACTGAGTCATAAGGGTTGTGATGCCTTCTGGCTCTGAGAAGTGTATATGTACTATCAGTTGATACTTTGCTCATTTATCTTGTGATTCCCTGGCCAAGACTGAGTAGGAGACTGAGTAGCTGGTATGTTTAGACCCCTGACTGCTCAGATGTAAAGGCTCTCTCATGATCCAGTGGTGTATATAAAGTATATAGAGACATTGCTTTGATTCGGGCAGTTAAGAACCCTGTCTGTTGGTCTTTATGCTGATTTTTCTGCTTGTGTTTTCTCTGACTTTCAGGGTGCTGACCCTACCCCTGAACTAGTAAATGTAATTAAAAGTGGGATAGTTAGGCAGCTAGGTGGCTTAGTGAGTAGAGCACCAGCCCTGGAGTTAGGAGGATCTGAGCTCAAATCCGGCCTCAGACACTTGACTTACTTATTAGCTGTGCAACCTTGGGCAAGTCACTTAACCCCAATTGCCCTGCCTTCCCCCTCTAAAAAAAAAAAGTGGGATAGTTAACCTCTTTTTGAGCAGTCCTTCCTAGAAAAAGCAGATTTAAGAACCTGTGCTAGCAGGCCATCCTGGGTATGCTCGGATGCTTGCTGTTACACTGAGTCAAATTTGCAAGACTACAAGTCATTGCCCAATTGATAAATGGTCAAAGGATATGAACAGGCAGTTTTCAGAGGAAGAAATTAAAGCTATCTATAACCATATGAAAAAATGCTCTAAGTCACTATTGATTAAAGAGATGCAGCTCTAAGGTATCACATCATACCATCAGATTGGTTAACATGACAAAACAGGAAATAATAAATGATGGCGAAGATGTGGGAAAATTAGAATACCAATGCATTATTTGTGGAGTTGTGAACTAATACAACTATTCTGGAGAGCAATTAACTATATCCAAAGAAACTGTATACCCTTTGACCCAGCAATACCACTTCTAGGTCTGTATCCCAAAGAGATCGTAAAAATGGGAAAAGGACCTACATATACATGTATTTATAGCAGCTCTTTTTGTGGTGACCAAGAATAGAAATTGAGAGGCTGTTCATCAGTTGGGGAATGGCTGAACAAATTGTGGTATATGAATGTAATGGAATACTATTGTGCTATAAGAAGTGATGAGCAGGCAGACTTCAGAAAAACTTGGAAAGATTTATATGAACTGATGCTGAGTGAAGTGAGCAGAACCAGGAGAACATTGTACATAGTAAGAGCCACATTGTGTGATGACTGACTTAGATAGACTTAGCTCTTCTCAGCAATGCAAGGATATAAAACAACTCCAAAAGACTCATGATGGAAAATGCTATCTGCTTTGCTTTTTTTTTTCTCATGGTTCCTCCCATTCATTCTAATTCTTCTATACAACATGATTAATGTGAAAATATGTTTAATAAGAATGCTTATGTAGAGCCTATATCAGATTGCATGCCATCTTGGGGAGGGGTGTGGGGAAGGAGGTGGAAAAAATTTAAAATTTATAGAAGTGAATGTTGAAAGCTAAAAATTAATAAGAATAAAAAAGTAATATTATTTTTCTATAAGAAGTGATGAAATGAATGGTTTCAGAGAACCTTGAGCCCAGAGTAAAGTGAGTAGAACCAGGAGAACAATTTATGTGATGACATTTTAACATTAGAACTGTGATCAAAATGCAATGGTCTATGTGATTTTAAAAAACTATTAACGGAGCATGATATGCTTCTTGACAGAATGGAGTTTCTTTTTCTTTCACTGTGCGTATTTGTTATGAGGGTTTGATTTTTTTCTTTTTTTCTCCAATATGAGAGGGGTGATAGGTAACAAGGAATAGGAAAAAAGAGAAGAAAGAAGTTCATTGAGGTATCTTTAAAAAAATTCTAGAGGAAAGAACAAAAGGAAAACCAGAAAGAAACACAGACAAATAGGGAAGCTTTGAAAACTACAGGTTAAGCTTATATATAATAAAAAAGAAACACAAGCTGCCCATAATAGAGATCTGCAGTTTCATCTATGGTCCCTTTCTAAGCTTCAGTTCATAGAATTTTAACCGTTTCTCTGAATTCCTCATATTCATTTCTTATGGCACAGTAATGTATTCCATTATATTAATGTACTAGCATTTGACAAGCACTTCCCCAGTCAGTGGATTCCCAACCATTTTATTTCCAATTGGGTTCCCAATGGTTGCTCATTTATTTTCTTTGCTACCATGATAATGCTGCTGCTGGGGTGTGTGTATGTATATATGCATATGTACGCGTCTGCATATACACACAACCTTTCTGTATTTGACCTTCTTGGAACTGTGGTTAGCAGTGTATCTCTGAATCAGAGAGTATAGACAGTTTAGTCACTTTTTAGTCACAACAAACAAATTGTTCTCCAGAATAATTGGAACCAATCACAGCTCCACCAATAGTGTATTAGTATGTCAGTTCCTGGGTTTTGGGAGAGTGGTTAAACTTCTTTTGGATTCTGGGTATCCTAGGAAGTAGCTGAAGTTGCTTTATCATTCATTCATAATTTCTGTTTTGGAGAGGTTTGAGAGGTCATAGACAGGGATCTGAAAAAAAATGTCTAGTTCGCCATCTTGTGGCTCCTGTGACTCACCAGAGCTGGGATTTCAACTCAGGTCCTCTGACTCCAGATTTAATATTCTTTAACTGTATGATTGTTCTTCCAAGATGAAATACATATGAAGTAAATGCAAAGTAATTTTTGGGGCCTGGGGCATTGGCAACTTAGGGGATCAAGATAGGTCTTGTGTAGGCATTGTGAGTGGAATCTTACAGAAAGCCTATATTTCTGAGAGGCAGAGGTTGGGAAGAAGTATATTCTAGTCTTGGGGCGGGGTGGGGCAGTCAATGGAAAGGCATTGAGACAGGAACTAAAATGTTGAATATGGGTTGGGTATCAGTAGATGAGGCTAGTTTACCCAGAGTTCACGTGAAGGAGAATAATCTGTGTTACGTCTGGAAGGTAAGGCTGGAGCCAGCAAAGGGCTTTACGTGCCAAGCAGAGACATATGGTTCATCTTAGAAATAAGGAAGCAAGAGTATAAGGCCCAGAGGACCTTAGGATCAAGTAGCAGGGCAGATGAGAAGGCCAAATGTTCTTCCATCTCACTTGAAACTGGTGACTTCATTTCATCCCAGTGGTATAAAAAGGTATGTCACTCTTCTCAGTTGGCATCTCTGATAAGGACTTGGTGGCCAGGGAAGTGGAGAGGGAAGAAAAGGTGAGTGGGTTGCCAACTCCTGGATGCTTTCTGGGATTTCTCTGTACTGACTTAAACATTGATATAGTAGGTGGCAGCTAGATGGCGTAGGGAGTAGAGCACCGGCCCTGGAGTCGGGGGACCTGAGTTCAAATTCGGCCTGACACACTAGCTGTGTGACCTTGGGCAAGTCGCTTAACCCCAGTTGCCTTGCCTTCCCCGCCCTGCCCCCCCAAAACCAAAAACCAAAATTGATATAGTATGGGCTAAATACAGTGTGCTATAGTGCATAGAGTCTTGGAATCAGGTGCTCTTGGGTTCATGTCCAGACTCTTGTCACTTACTGGATATGTGACCCTGAGCAATTCACTTCCTCATCTTTAAAATGGTGATAATAATAGCCCTTAACCATATTCCTATGAAGATCAAATGAGATTAATATGTAAAGTGCATCACAGACCTTAAAGTGCTAAATAAATTTGAGCTACATAAGGCAACTTGGAATTTAGGAAGGAAATATGAGAAATAGTCTTTAATCTTTGCTAACTTGGCTTATTCTTCATTAGGGTACTGTCTTTAATCTGCAGTCAGAAGAGGAGGACCCTGGAATTATTGCAGAGGACAGCAATGATATTTATATCCTAACCAGTGACAATTCTGCACAGGTCACTCCTCCAGAATCTCCAACTGTGACCACTTCCTGGCAGTCAGAAAGCTTACCTGTTTCTCTCTCAGCAAGTCAGAGTTGGCATACAGAAAACTTGCCAGTGTCCTTGGGTCCTGAGTCCTGGCAACAGATAGCTATGGATCCTGAAGAGGTTAAGAGTTTGGATAGTAATGGTGGTGGTGAAGAAAGAAGTGAGAACAACTCTTCTAATTCTGATATTGTGCATGTGGAGAAAGAAGAAATACCAGAGGGAATAGAAGGGGCAGTGTCAGCTTCCATGGCTCTGCAGATTCAAGAGGGGATCCAGGGTGCCCCTGCCTTGTTGCTTCCAGACACCACTGCCACTTCCTTGTTAGAGATGGAACAGGTCACAGAGACTATTGCTCTTGAGAAAACCAGCCCTGCCACATCTTCATTTGTAGAACTTGAGGAAGAAGAGGTCAGAGCAGCAAAAGAAAAGTCGGTTGGACTGCAGTTCCCCAAGCCAAGTCATCCGTTGAAATCAACCCCCAAAGCTGATGAAGGGGTACCTACCCCAGAGCTGAAGAAAATGCTGCCTCAGGAAGGAGAGATAAAAATAAGGAAGGAGGGCCTTTCTGAAGACACATCTCCTGCTGGAGAAGAGAAGCACATTTTGTTACCAGAGGGCAAATCTATCCTGCTGTATGGTGGTGCTGCTGCCGTTGCCATGTTGGCAGTAGCAGTTGGAGTGGCTCTGGCACTGAGAAGGAAATAGCAGATTGTATGAAGGGAAGGAAAGCAAAAAGATGACCACATTTGGATTTGGAGTGAAGTTACTGATAGATAACAAAGTCCACAGGTGTCTGTTCATCCTGTGGATTCAGACTCTGTAAGCATGAAAGAGAAGGGTTAATTTAGTGGAATCTGAAATGGGAATTCCTGGGGGCAAAAGAATTTAGTGGCAGATTATTCAAGCAACTGGCCTGTCTACTGTTTACCCCCTGAAATTTCTGGTTTTCTTAAGGTACTGGCTGTTGTTGCAGCCACTCCAGTTCATCCCTTCTCCTTTTCTCTACATCCTCTGTCCTGTAGCATGAGGGAGCCCTCCCCTTATGTTTCAGCTGCCTCTCAGGTACTGCACTGCTCCTTTTCATCCTCAAGTTTCTTCTAAGTCCCCATGGGAGAGTGCTTGCTCTATACATACCTCTGCTCTTTATCATTCAAGTCCCCAAAGCTTTCTACAGCTCTGCCTTGTAAAGATGCTGCCTTTAGAACTTTTAAAAACCACCCCCAAATCAGAGATACCCAGGGTTCCTTACACAGTCAGAGTACAGGGCAAATCACTGTTGATCAGAAGGAGAAATCTTAGTCTTACTTGGAAACTGGTCTGACCAGTTGGCCTGCTCTGGTTCCTTTTTTTAGAATCATCCTGTTCACCTTTCTGGTTGTTTCCCTCAACGATGGAATCAACTCTTATCGTCACTTATCTGTGACACTGCTTTTCTCATTTGCTGATTGTCTTTCCTACTACGTGTCCAACTTTGGACGGGTCACAATTCAGTGTGATGAGGATTCAGATAATGTTTATGGAGCCAACTGACAACTTGTTAAATATAGAAAGTCACTTACATTTTGTTGAAGTCAAGCTAGGAACCCGGGGAACCTGTGAAATTAAAGACTAAGACCTACTCTGAGGTTTTAGTTGGTCCTGGTTATTCCAAGATGTTATCACTGTAATCTTGGTTTTTTTCATGCTTCTTCCTACAAAGTAAAGTGACATAGGCCAAAAAGAAATCAAAGCAATGTTTTCCAGTTAGCCTAGTTAGTTTCCGTTCAATACAATCTCTCTCCCATCTCTTTGGCAGTATTTCAAATTCCTTCCCCAAGAGAGGGATCAAACTATGTCATTTCATGCTTTTAAGGTCATAGTGTCATCATGCAGATGACACATACCTGATGCAAAAACTATTCACACGCATCAGAAAATGTAAATTACTTTTTTTGATCTTGTAATTTGTAATAAAATTAATTTGAAAAGATGTCTACTTAAACTGATCACGTAAACCTTCATTTTTATATGCATTTTGGTTTTACATTTCATTTTAAAAAAAATAATTTCTTCCTAGAGCAATATTGTTTCTTAGTTGTCCAAGAAAATAACTAAAAATTTATCTGGCTTCATTAGTTTTATAGATGCAAAGCCTGAGATTTGCTTAGGGTTTTATGTTTTCTAGGTTTTAGTGTAGCTCAAGAAATAGCCAGGATTAGCACAATTTTGAATGAATTATGAACCAGAAAACCCTTGATCACTAACTGGTCTTTGAGATAATTGCAGTCAGATTTGGTTTTTATGCATTTTAATTTCTGCATGTTGAGTTTGTCTTTTTAATTGTAATTCTCACTGGTGACTAAGATGTTAATGAAGAGAACTGATTAGTTTATCTTAACTTTTTTTAAAATAGTAAAATAAAATCTCCATTCTTATATAATTTTAAAATCCTGGGTTTCAAAGCCCAGTGGCTGGTGCTGAATACATACAAGAGGCACTAATAAAGGCAAGCCCAGGTTTTTGAGCTGTTAATTAGGGGAATTTTAACCTTGCAAGCTTATATGTGTGTTTGTGTGTGTGTGCTTGCTTTCTTTTCCCTTCAAGAAAGAGATAAGAAAGAAGAGGGGCCTAGAGAAGTGATTGTTTCAGCTCTGACAGTATGGGTTCACTGTGTTTGCTTTTCCTTCTATTGAACCCAACCTATTTTTTTTTTGCCATGATTGCTGTGTAAGTTAAATAGCAATTTCTTCATCTCTTCCTTAACTTTCTAAGACCATTTTTGATTCTTGGATAAGGTGGCATAGACTTCTTATATACCAATGTTTCCATTGCCCTTCTGACTTTAAATCAAAATTAAAATGAAGATTCAAGACAGATTTGTTTTCTAGAAAGCATATTTTTAATATTCAGATATCTCCTTGTTTACCCTATTTTTAAAAAGGGTGCTCCATTCTTTGGAACATTGAAGAGTATGTTTTTTATCCTCAGTTTCCTGTTGCCTGGTTTGGATGGAATATATCTCTTTAATAATTTATTTTAATACTCAGCAAAGAGCCAGGCTAAAAATCTAGAAATAAGAATTTTATCTTTTTTTCTGTGCTTAGGCAAATCAATGTTTTCTTCCCCAGAGCCCTTTCCCTGCCATACTGCAGGGTGTTGTTCTGTGGGTGCTAAATTGATGATAGTTTTTGTTTTAATGATAACTTCGGGGAAATAGACACTTGGGGGGGGGGTGCAAGTGTTAACCATTTCTTTCACACAATTTTCACACTTAGACATCTGAATCCTAGGTATCTTCTCAGCATTGTTTATTTTTAACACAATCCTAGTAAGTTCAGACACTGGTAGAGTTTATTTTTCCCCCCTAGTGGAATAAGCAATGGATGTAAGTCAGCAGTCTTGGTTTCTATTCTGTGTTCTATTGCTGATTTACTGTGACAAATTATTTCACTGGTCTATGCTCCATTTTCCTCTTATGTAAAATAAGCTTATAATAGTTGATTGTGTGAAGCAATATGGTAACATCTTCAGAGATTACTAGGGTTTTCTGTTAGAAATATTATAAAAATTAAAGGGGCTGTTTATAGGTCATCTTTCTCATGTTCCTTCTGTGGTGACCACCTTCATGATTTTTCTCTTTTCTCAAATCACTATGTAAGAATCTGCAAAGAACTTGAGTTGGTGACGACAACCATCCCATTCTCTGAGACCCCAAAAGAGTGGCCTGTGGGGTTGAGCACTCTTCTACTGGATAAACTGTTTGTGGTTAATGATTTTTGTGCAACATTGTTACTTTTGGTGTATTTTTGTCCTTTATATAAAAAGCATATTGTCCATAAAAAGCATGTTTACCCACAAGAATTATCTTGTCAATTAGTTTATCATCAAATTCTCATTTCACATTAGGAAAATCAGGTTCCACTTTTCATTGTGAAATCCTTCTCCCCTTTCCACCACCATCCATTGATGAAAAGGTTTATCTCTGTTATGACTGGCCTAGATTAGGATATACTTTTTCCATGTGAGAAATACTTTTCTTTTAAGGTTGTGTGTGTGTCCATGTTCATGACTGTGACTGGTCCTGAGTTACATTAGGGAGAAGAGAGGCAGGCTGTAAGACTTTTTTTCTTCACAGTTATTCAAGATTTTGACCATATACACCAAAAAGCTAGGAGGATGAAGGGCCTCTCTCAGAGATGGAAGCTGTAGAAAACATTAGGAGAATACATTCTCTTTGGCTTTTAAAGGAACTGATCTGAAATTTTGTGTAATACCAGGGAGAGAGTTTTCATTTGTAAAAAAAGGAGATGTGGTCTAGATCAGGAGTGGGGAACCTGCAGCTTCAGGGCCATATGTGGCCTTCTAGGTCCGTGGGGACTTTTAACTGAGTCCAAGTTTTACAGAACAAATACTTTTATTAAAGAGATTTGTTCTTTGAAGTTTGGATTTGGTCAAAGGGCCATACTTGAGGACCTAGAGGCCTATCTGTGGCCTCATGGTCTCAGGTTCCCTACCCCTAGTCTAGATGCTCACCCTTCCAGTTCTAATTCCTAGGATCCTATGATGTGGATTATTGGAGAGACAAGAGACAACTTAAACTTCACTAGCATAAGAAAGTTGTTACCATTAGTACCAATCTTTTATTAGTTCCTTTGATTCATAGATTAAGAATGAGTTTAGACCTGTTAAGTGCTTTTGTATCTCAGGAGCATACAGCTTGCATCACTCCATCATTCTCCATATGTATCTTTCTTTCACATCACTCTATTCTCCATTTTTTTCTTGCTCTCTTAATCCACTGATCAATTGGGGCATCTACCAACACTGCTTAGCCCTGCTGGAGGCAATTCAAAGCCTAAAAGATGTTGCTTACTGTCACATAAATAACTAAGTCATTTAATTTCCCTCTTAACCCAACCAGGAAAGTTGTGTTACCTGTGTGTTGAGCCAGTGTCTGACCATCAGCAGCATTTTGATTCATTGTTAATTCTCTTGCACACACCTGGGAGAATTGCCTGTTGTTAGGTAGCCAAGTCTTTCTAGGCATTCTGTAGTTCCGCTAGGACTATATCATTCTAGGACTATACGAAGATAAAAGGATGAATTGTGGCTCCAAGGTGAATACCTTTCTATACGCCAAAACTTATAACTGCTTTATAAGATTTAAAGATAAATAGGTAGTTAGGTATTTTAATTCCTGCCTTGCATTATCTGAAATAGAAGAGCCAGCCCACCCTGTGGGTTTTAAATGTGTCTAGACTCAAGACTAATACTAGGTGACCCTAGCCTCGGCTGGATTGCTGTTAGTAATTGGAAGTCACTGGATCCTTATGTTTACACTACATATAGCCAGTCATGTGGCTCCTCAGTATGTAGAGCTCAGGTTGAAATTATGCTCAGGGATGTCTGCTACGCATTGCAATAGGCCAGAAAGCAGAGAAGGCTTAAGGCAACTTTTTTCCCTATTTCACCAGATCAGAAGGGAAACTATGACTAATGCTTACCATCAATAAACTCCTTCTGTACTACTGGGGGGAAAGCTAACTAAAAAAAAAAGTTTTCTATTTAGAGCACAACTCTTGATACTTAAGCTATCTGGCCTGTTACCTGGCTTCAGGAGGTACAAGAAGGAAAATTGACATGTCATTTTGTGAACTAGTATAATAGTTCCTGGCACCTTCTAGCAGGAGCATTGTACTTTTTGTAGAGAATTTTTTGATCAGCATTGACTGAAGTAATCCATTCCAGATCTGTGCTTTGCTGCTGTTGTCTTTTCTTTTTTCTCTTCCTTCAGATTAAGTGCCTCAATTCCTGCCTAACCAGTTTCCTGACTGGTTTTGTCTTCACTATGTTCTCATCTTTAAAAAAAAAAATACTAGAATTCAAGTAGAATTTAATGAATCCAAAATCTCACAATCTTGTTTGTTCTTTTCCTATTTATACCCACACTTAGCATTCAGATTATTCCAGCATCTGGTTTATCCACCTTATAGGTGCTTTGTTATTTTTTTCTTCCTTCCTGTTGCCTGTCTTTTGGCCATTTCACCCCTTGTGAAACAAGAAACACAAAAATCGCTTGATTTTGTGGGTGAGCAGGTTGGGACTAATGACCTTTTGAAGTTTTGGGGACATTCCTCAATTTCCATTACCCATAGAGAATTTGCAACACTAGATCCCAGTCAGTGCAAATATCTGCAAATTGGCTGTGCCAACAAAGCCATTTTCTAGGAAGTAGCTGCCTGAGATTTGGAGTATGAATTGAGCACCTCTTGGCAATGGTGATGTCAGGTTGGGGAAAAGGTGAGGGCTGTAGTGATTTATCATGGTGCATAATCTTGCTTCCAGAAATCCACCGTCTTTTGAGGAAAGAGCTTTTTGTCTTTTTCCCAAGAGAAACACATGAAATATACCATTTTATGAATTTGATAAAGTCAACTTTAATTTATCTACATTTGTATCATCCATGGCCAACTTAAAAATCCTCTAGCCCAAGGCTGTCCAAAATTCGGCCCACACATAGAAATTTACATAAATGCTTTAGTAAATGAAGCTGAGCTACTGCAGAGCTCTCACTAAAATGACAAATCAAAATATATTGTCTATTGTTACAATAAAAACCTAAGGTTGGACAACCCAGCTCTAGCCCATCTGAGTGACCTGTTGACATCTTGTGACGACTCAAGTCTTTGAAATTAATTTTATTGTAATATAACTTATGTAATGGTAGTTGGGAACAAGACTATTAAGAGGCTCACCCTGTTGTGTTAGATTTTTGTCATGTGCCTATTTTGTAGATCTATGTATGTCTGTGTAATAATTGTATTTGATGGTTGAATCCTACTCTTCCTCACTTAATTGAAACATATCGGAAAGCAAAGTCTACCATTGTTGTTTGACCTTTTGAATTATCTAAGTCCCTGCCCTTGACTATCGCTGGCAATTTATAGTTGACAACTTATATTTTAGTTATTCTTTTTTGCTGAAAATTTCTCCTATTCTCCCCCAATTGAGGAACTTAATGTGTTGATGCATAATGCATAAAAATAAAGCATATGTGAACAGCCAGACTCCCTCATATTGACATATATTATTTTTATCAATAAATTACTTGTTCATGGGGACTTAAATTTTTTAAAATGAAGAGGCAGACCTTAGTTCAAGCTACTATGTCTTTGTCCTCAATTTGGTGAGACCATTGCACTGTATTCATTTTAGGATCTGTTTGCTCTTTGTAGAATCCAGCCAGGGCTGAAGATAGGAACTTCCATTTTTTTTCCCACAGCTTTCTATAGCTCTTCAGCTTCATTTGAGTCCTGAAGATTACCTCCATTGCCTTAAATTCTCTAATTTCGTATTCCTAATGAGGATTTCTAATTTGAAGGCAGAAAGTGGGATTTCTGAGCTCATGAAATGCTTTTTTTAACAATCACTGTGTATCTGCCCCATTCGATGATAGAAGAGGAAACTGAGATTCAGAGAGGTTGCAAAATGAAACAATTTAGTGGCAGAACTGGGATTTTAATTGAAGTCTGGCTCCAGGCACAGCCTCTTTCCACCACCTCATGCTTGCCCTTATGTTTCTCTGGTTATTGCTTATCTCTATTCTATTGGTCACACATTTTGTTACTAGACTTTGAGGTGACATTCCTGCTTGCTTGGTTTTCAAACTACTAACATTTTGGCTTAGCTTGTTACATGTTCTTAGTAAGTATTAGATTGGAGCCCAATCCTGTTTAATATTGTGATATACAAGACAGAAAAAGTATTCCCTTTCTTGGTAATCTAAACTAAGGATCCACAAAAAAAGGGTGTGTGGGTTTTGATGAAATCCATTTGTTTACAGGATACATTCTTACCTTTGTTCATGTCCCTTTCAAATGATATTGATTACATTTAAAATTAAAATCACAAGAGCTTTTCTTGACCACTCTGAAAAATTCCTTTGGCTGGATTAGGCTCGTTAAAACAAGTCTTGGTGTTGTGTGTGAACACTTAAGTCAAGGGCATGAACTGGATCCATGTTCATTCTCACTTTGAAGGAAAAGCCATGTAGAATCAGTGCCTGGGAACTCTATAACTGAAACAGAGAGGGTTCCATGGGGCTATATCAACAATCTGCCTATTTCCTAATTCTTTCTGGAGCTGTCAGAATGGTATCTGTCACTGGGATTGCCTTGGAATCAGAGGATTAGGAAAGGAAGGGAAGATAATCCTTAGCTTTTTGATCATTCTTGCCTGGTAACAGGTACCCCTTCTTAGCTGTTTTATGTGTAAGCCAGGTATGCATAAAATGGGGGAGCTGACAATGCGACTGGAAATCAGAATAAGTGAAAAGGCATTGAGCAGTATGTGGTCCACAGCATCTTCCAGGAGACCCTTGTTCGTCTTAAGGAACAGTTTTTCCATTTAGCACAGAGCCCTGGCTTTTTGAAGCCCAGGGTGATCATCTAGAGAAAATGCAGTGATAACTAGGCCAGAGGCCTTTAAATAACCTTCTTACCTACGATCACCTGTTTCCACTAAGTTCTGGGTGAAGTTTGGTGTTGACCCATGCAGCTGTGGGCTGATCCACTGTTTGAGTGCAGCACTTTAAAGTTCAAAACCTTTTGTGCCATTTGGTTTTTAAAACAGGAAGAATATTTCCTTCTTCAGTGTTAAGAAGTTTTCTCCATCCCTAAGGGAATATATTTAGTTTCTAAGGGGTCTGTACATCTTTTCTCCAACCTTCCCTTTCCTTTAGATGGGACACTGCTTGCTGTAAGACCATACCCTAAGGTTGCACTTTATTAAACAATAAAATTCTTTTTTAAAGAGTGCATATTTTTTTCTTATTCTAACTACATATTTTAACGGTTATTGACTCAGGAAACTAACCACTTGTCCCATTTTTGTCATGTCAGTTTTCAGCACAGAGTGGTGAGTTATTTCACAAAGGTTTTTAAATTAATTTAAAACATTTTAATTAGAGTATGAACTCCAAACCATACACGTACACGTGTCTTTTAAGGCTAGTATCTCCAGCTTTCTTATGTTGTCTTAACCATGGTTTTCACAGACATTGGTAACCAATTTTAAATTTTATTTCCAATTATAAAAAAATTATAAAAAATACAAAATTGAAACATGATTAAGTTACATAAAGTACCACATTCTAGAAAATGAGATGTCATAATAGAATATAAAAATTATATTCAAGTCATCAAATGAAATTTCAAGTATAAAGAGAAATTTAGCCCTAGAACTTTATTGATACTTTTTTTACATTCTTTTCTGGTCTACTGGTAGTAAACAATAGATATCTATAACTGCCAGTGGTGTCAAACTCAAAATACAAATTACGTCACTGAACTATCCCTACGGGCAGCATATTGACTTAGAAATACTGACATCTATGTTCTATATTTTTATTTATTTAAATGTTTCCCAATTACATTTTAATCTAGTTTGGGCCACACTTGGGAGTGCCCCAGTGTGGCCCCGAGTCTGACACTTGTGCACTACCCTACCCTGTGTCAAGAAATGAATGACATACTTTGACTCCAAGGCAAGTCTGCCCCATCATGAATACAGAACAGGTAACTTAGCATTATAACAGAGAGAGCTCTGTTAAGGGAAACAGGAAAAGAGAATCACTTCTGTTCCCTGCTAAGCCACCAAATTAAAAGTTCTGTTTGTTTTTTTAAATACCCAGGAAAACAAATAACCCAGCATCTTGTCTATGTTTATCATGTCTTTATTCTTAAAACATAACATCTAAAAATATTTTCTCTTTTCCTCTTACATCAGACACTGGACTGCTTTCCCAAAAGCAGGTTTTAAATAGTCCAAATGTTTGGGTAAATGATCTTTGCAAGGTAATCCTTTCAGTTCACATCCTAGAGAAAAAAAGACAAAAACACAAGAGTTACAACCAATCTAATGAAAGTCTTTCCTTTGGGAATCCAGAATTAAAGCTGGAACGAGACCTTAAAGGTCATGTAAGTTTCGCCCCCCTTATCCTACGACAGTGTCCCCAAGATCAAACAGCAGATAGCTGAGCTGCAGTTTGGATCGAAGTCCTCTAACTACACAATGAGCAAGCCCTCTTTCCTACTATACCACACCAGCTACTTAGTGTTTCAATGTATTGTAATTACTGGTGTGTGACTCCAAATGCCACTGCTCATACATAAGAGCAGTACAGTTACAATTTTTTAAAAAACAGTAAAGGAGAAACTTCTCATCTATACAGATGCTACAGCCATGGCATCTCATGCCCCTGTAAATGCAGCATATTCAAATTAACCTGTTCCTTAAGGATAACCAATCCATGTTACTGAGCAAGTTAATTTCCGTTCAACCCTTTCAGGCTTCCAAGGCCTATCGCTACAGGAAGGTATGTGAGATGTCTACTAAAACTTCTTGGTCACCTTGACAATCATTCTCCATAACATCTCCCTCTGTAGGTTGTTAGGAAGAGTAAAAGGTATAAGACTATAAAGGTAGGAGGGAAGTAGGTTATGAAGGGCTTTGAATGCCAGACACAGCATTTTGTAGTTGCTCCTGGAGGCAACGGTTAAGTCATCAGTTTATTGAGTGGGGTGGGGAGAATGGGGGTGGGAGTAGGAGGGAGGCAACATGATCCAACCTGTGTTTTAGTGGCTGAACAGAGGATGAAGTGGAGTGGGGAAAGACTTGCAGAAGGCAGACGCACCGGCAGGCTATTGCACTAATCCAGGCATGAGGTGATGAGAGCTTACGTTAGAGAGCAGGCAGTGCCAGAAGAATGAAGGGGGAATACTTGAGAGATGTTGTGAAATCAACAGGCCTTGGCAACAGCTTGGACATGGCAGGTCAGGGAGGAGTCCAGGATGACTTCTAGATTCTGAGCCTAAGGGACTGGGAGGATGATGTTGCCCTCTACAGTAATAGAGAAGCTAGGAGGGGAGGGTTTAGGGGGGAAGATAATGAGTCTGTTTTGGACGTAGTTTAAATATAAGTCTGACTGAGTCACTCCTTTTACTCAATAAACTCCAGGTGGCCCCTCTTACCTCCAGGATCAAATATAAAGCCCTATATTTGGCATTTAAAGCCCTTCACAATTGGACACCTTCCAACCTTTGCAAGATCCAGCTATACTGAACTATTTGCTGTTCCCCACACATGACACAATTTTCTGGTTCTCTCTTTTTTGCACTGATTGTTTTCCATGCCCGTTCTCATGTCCATTTCTTAGAATCTCTGGTTTCTTTAAAGATTTAGCTCAAATTCCTTCTGCAAATGAGCTTTCCTGGGATAATCCAGCTGATGGAACCTTCCCCTCAAAATTAATTGCCATTTTCTCTGTATTTATCTTGCATGTACCTAGTTAACATGTTATTTCTCCTGTTAGAATATCCTCCTTGAGGATACGAACAGTTTTTGCTTTTCTTTGTACCCTAACACTTAAGACACTGCTTGGCAAATAGTGAGATTTTAATAAAAGCTTGTTTCCTGACTGCCACAAGCTAAATACATTTTCATTCATCCATTCAATCATTTGTTCATTCATTCCTTTAAACCAATTGAAGCTAGGCTGTCATTTTTGAGGAATGAGGATAATCAGTTCATATTTGTATTGTCATTTGGTTCTGTGACTCCTAGAAGGTTTATGAAAATGGGTACATAGAGAAGTAAACATGATCTGACCCCCAGCAATCTAAGACAGGTGACATCACTGGAACTTACATGTCTGGTTAAGTTCCTTGTAAGGAGGTTCTGGTTAATGTAATCTACAGTGATGTAAAACATGCTTCGGAACAAGTATGGGGCATGGGTCATAACTTTTTTAGCCAACAGCATTGATAGCAATAGTGTAGCTTTCTCTTGCCCAAGGTCCAGAGAAATTGTCTGCATCTGCATAACTTTTTCCATAGTAGCGGCCAGGAATCTTCTCTTGTCCTACGAGAAAGAGAGAGGAGAAAAAAGGTAGAAAAAAGTTCAGAACTTCTTTAAACCACCATTTTTTTTTCCTCCAGAAAGCACAAAGAAAACATTTTAAATAGGTACCTAACAAGCAAAAGCAAGTGTACTTCAATTATAGCAAGGTTAGATAGCAAAGACTGTTAAAGCTTGTGAGAAATTGGAAAAGAAGTTCAAATACAATCCCCAAACAAAGTAGTTTCACAGAAATTAGCCTTTGACCGACATCTTATCAAAATAAGCTCCAACTAGATAAGTGAGCATAATGTAGAAGATCACATAAAAACCTAAAAACAAACTAAAAAACCTATCGCCAAACATTTATATGTTCATTCTAAGTTCAATTTTATTTTCAATTCTGAATTTTCTTCTTCCTTTCTCTCCCACCTGACCCACTGAGAAGTCAAGAAAAACAAAATCCATTGCAAATATGTATAGTCATGCAAAACAATTTTCTGCATTAGCCATCTTCAAAAAAGAAAAAAATATATATGCTTCAAAAATGTCTGTGAACTTTCTATCTGGAGGATGCATTAAAAAGAAAATTAAAGGAGAATGAAGTGTAGCACCTTTCAGATCTATGGCTAGGGGAAAAATTAATTAAGGTATATCAGTGATCATATACAGATAAGACTATTTTGAGTACATAAAAGTAAAAAGCCTTTGCATAAACAAAATCAATTATCTAGAAACAGAAGCTATCACATTGGGAAATCATTTTATCCTTATCTCCAAGATAGAGAATTGATACAAATACTTAAGACTAAAAAAAAATCATTTCCCAATAGATAGGTCAGCTTAATGGTATGAACAGGTTTTTTAAAAATTGTATCTTTAATTTTAATATCAATTTCATTTCCAAATATTACGCCTCCCCTCTGACCCATCCATCCAGTCCTTCCTTGTAACAAAGAGTAAAAAAGAGAAAGCAATTTTAGCACATCGACAAAGTCTAATAATAGTGCATACAGTATTTCACACCCATCACTTCCCACTTCTGCAAAGAAGAGAGGGAAGTGTATTTTCTCCACTCTATTCCAGGGCCAAGCTTCATCATAAGTACAAAGAATTCAATCCATGATCACTTTTAAATTTAATCTGTATTATTAATATTTTCTCTATCACTTTCTTAAATCTAATCAATTAGTCAACAAAACAATCAAGCCTTGGTTTATAGCATCTGAGACTTTTCAGGTACAAATATCTGCACTGAAAACTGGAAACTGGTTTGAGAGCCAGGTAGAGCTGGTTCCAGCACACTCTGCCTAGAACTCTGAGGGAGAAAAGCAGTAGCTACCATCTTTGGACTCAAGTTGCCAGTGGGAGTTGGGATTGGGAGCGCAGACCCATAGCACTTGTGCTACACACCTGCCTTTGATGAAGCTCAAATAAACAAGAAAGAAAAAAAAAGTATGGAGTTCAGTTTAATTTTATTTAACAGGTTGTTTTTAAAGGTTGAAATATGAACTATCAGCAAATATATGAAAGAATGCTCCAAAGAATAATGAGATGTGAATTAACTGAGGTTTTACCTTATATTCATCAGACTGGCAAAGATGACGAAAGACAAAAATGATAAATGTTGGAGATGTGGGAAGGTGTGTCCCCATTAATGTATACTGGTAGAGCTAAGCCTTGGTCTCATGGTTCTAAAAAACAATTTGAACTATCCTAAAAAAGTCACTAAGCTATACTTCATGATACTAATATTCAACCTGTGCCCCAAGAAGGTCAGAGAGAGACTGGTCCTCTGTATACAAAAATATTTATAGGAATGCATCTAAAAATAAAATTTTGATATCTTTTTTTAAACAATTTTAGATCACCTAGACCTCCCCCTTCCACAGAGCCATCCCTTATAGCAGAGATTCTTAACCTGATGACTATGAACTTATTTTTTTTCTTTTATTTAGGATTTTATTTTTCCCAGGTTCATGTAAAAACAATTTTTGACTTTCGTTTTTAAAACTCTGAGTTCCAAATTCTCTCCCTTCCTCTCTCCCCACCCCATCCCAATCCCCATTGAGAAGGCAAGCAATTTGATACAGTTATACATGTGTAGTCATGCAAAACATTTCCATAATAGTCATGTGAAAGGAACATAGACCAAATGAAAAAAAAAACTAAAAAAAAAAAAAGTAAAAAACATATGCTTCAATCTGTATTCAAACACCATCAGTTCTTTTTTGGAGATGGATAGAATTTTTCATTATAGGTCCGGAGTAGTCTTGGATCATTGTATTGCTGAGAATAGCTAAGTTTGAGCTTATTTTTAAAAAATATTTTGATAAGTGCATTTCAACATAAGTGGTTTCCTTTAATGTGTTTTATTTATTATTTTGAGAAGGGCTTTACCAGTCTGCCAAAGAGATCTATGTCAAAAAAGGTTAAAAACTTCTTATAAAAGAGAAAAAAAGGAGGGAAGAATTAAGCAAAGCTAACTTACATATTCAGGCCAAACTCACATGGTCTCAACTCATTCCTTAATAATTAACATATAACCTTGTCATTCTATCATGCCCTATCCTAGTGACTCTGAACCCCAACCTGTCACAAACTCCATTCTCATTCTCTCACTGATTGCTCCTTTATTCCAATTTTTCTTTTTTTTTCCTTTAGGGGAAAAGGCAGGGCAATTGGGGTTAAGTGACTTACCCAAGGTCACACAACTAGTAAGTGTGTCAAGTGTCTGAGGCCACATTTGAACTCAGGTCCTCCTGACTCCAGGGCCGGTGCTCTACTCACTGTGCCATCTAGCTCCCCCCTTATTCCAATTTTTCTCAACCCCCTCCACAAGGATTACCTCTAAAGCTCTCACCTGCCCCCTCCCCCCACTCTATTTTCCTTTCTCACTCTTTCCATCTTCTTGCACTCAGAGAAACCTGGGTTCCTTCTGATGACACAACTTTCTCAGTCCACCCTTTGCAGCACTGGTTGCATTTTCATTCTCTTCCTGCTTCCCCACTCCCATCCCCTACCCCAATTCCCTGGTCCTGGTGAGGGAGTTGGAAAAGTCAGACTATAATTATTTATTAAGCACCTACTGTACGCCAAGCACTGTACTAAGTAAGTGCTAGGGATACAGAGAATGACAGAAGACAGAATCCCTGCTATCAAGGAGCTCACAGCCTAACTGAGGAGACAAATAACTACAAACAGGCCACATACAGAATAAATCAGAGATAATCAACATAGAGAAGAGCCTAGCATTAAGGGGGATCAGGAAAGGCTTCTTGTAGAAGGTGGGATTTTAGCTGGGGCTTGAAGAAAGCCAGGGAAGCCAGGAGGCAGAGATGAGGTGGGAGAGTATTCCAGGCACAGGAAATTGACAATGAAAACACCAGGAGTCTGGTGATGGAGTGTCTCATTCAAGGAAAAAGCACGGAATCTAGCAGCACCTGGCACCAGATTACAGAGTAAGTGAAGGGGAGGAAAGTATAAGAAGCCTAGAAAGGAAAGAGGTTAGGAAGAGCTTTGAATGCTTATTTTATATTTGATCTTAGAGATGATAGGAACCACTGGAGTTTATTGAATAGGGAAGTGACATGGTCAGATCTGTGCTTTTGTAAGAGTTCTTTGACAGCTGAGTGGAAGACAGACTGGAGCAGGGAGACACTTGTGGTAGGGAGAGCAAGCAGCAAACTTCAAAATCCTGATGATTGGTCCCGCCTACTCTCAAGCTTTTCCCACCCCATTCCATCCTCCACTCAGCTACCAAAGTGACCTTTCTAAAAACTGCAGGTCTGACCATGTGTCTCTCTCTCTCTCTTACACACCCACACACACACACCCATACTCAATAAACTTTAGTCCTTTAGTGGCCTCCTATTGCCGCTAGGATCAAATATGAAATTCTGTCTGGCTTTCAAAGTTCTTTACAACCTGTTCTCTTCCTACCTTTTTAGATTTCTTCACTTGACTCCTTTCCACATAATCTGAGATTCAGTACCACTGGTCTACTCGATGTTTCTTTTTTTTCTTTAATATTTTATTTTTTCCCCCAATTCCCCATGTGAAAACAATTTCTTAACATTAAAAAAAATTTTTGAGTTCCAAATTCTCTACCTCCCTCCCTGAGCCGGCAAGCAATCTGATATAAGTTATAAATGTGCAATCATGTAGAACATATTTCCATATTAGTAATTTTGTGGAAGAAAACTCAAACCAAAAAAAAAAAAGGAAGATTTTCTTCTCTTTCTCTTTTAATATTAACCAATATTTATTTTTTTTTCATGAAACCAATGCCTAGTTTTATTTGACTGGTTTTCTTATATCATTTTATTAATCCCACCTTTAATTTTTAAGATCTCCAAATTGGTGTTTAATTGGGGATTTTAAATTTGTTCTTTTTCTAGCTGTTTTTTTTAAAACTGCACATCCAATTTATTGGTCTGCTCTTTCTCTATTTTGTTGATATAAATATTTAGGTATAAATTTTCCTCTACTACCTTTGCTGCATCGCATACATTTTGATATGTTGTCTCATAATTGTCATTCTCTTGAATGAAATTACCGATTATTTCTGTGATTTGTTCTTTAGCCCATTCCTTAAGATTGGATTGTTTAGTGTCCAATTAGTTTTTAATCTGTGTTTCCATGGTTCCTTATTGAATATAATTTTTAATACACTGTGATCTAGAAAGGATGCATTTATTATTTATGCTTTTCTGTATTTAACTATAAAGTTTTTATGCCCAATATATGGTCAGTTTTTGTAAAAGTAACATGTATTGCTGAGAAAAAGGTGAATTCCTTTTTATTCCCATTCAGTTCTCTCCAGATAGCTATCATATCTAGTTTATCCAAAATTCTACTTACCTCCTTGACTTTCTTATTTTTTTGGCTTAATCAGGAAAAGCCAATACTGGATTAATCTCAATTTTCTTTTTGGCAGGGTTAATTGATTGCTACATCAGGGTATGACAAAAAAGCACCAAAGTCTTGTGTTTTTCTTGTGGAAAAATGGGAAGATGGGCACTAGATGGCAGTACAGTTAGGTGGATTCAAAGTTCATTGACTAGCCAATCCTAAAGAGTAGTCATTCATGGCATTACATCAGCATGGAGAAACGTCTCTAGTGGAGTGCTCCAGGTATTTCTCCTTTGCCAAGTACTGTTTAATGTTTTTCAACAATGACTTAGGAGAGGGAGTAGATGGCATACCTATCAAATATGCAGATAACAAATCTAGTATAGGGTAATTAAATATTGGATGATGGAGTCAGGATCCGAAAAGATCTCTGTATCCTAGAACACTGGTCCAAATCTAATAAGATGAAATGTAATAAAGATAAATGTTAAAGTTTATAATTGAGCTCAATAAGTCATCTTCAAGATACAAAATGGGGAAAGAGGGCATATCTCAAGGTTTTGGTGTTTTGATAGCTAAATATAAGCTGACATTTTGATATAGCACACAAAAACATTAATGGTTGTGTTTAGGCCACACTGAGTGCCACTGTGCTCAGAGGTCACACGAGATAATATATGTAGACTGCTTAGCACAGTGCCTAGCATGCGGTAAACACTATATAAATGTGAGTGATTTTTATTGTCATGTTATTACCATTGGCCAGGACTGAAGAAGTGACAGCTTTGCTATGCTTTGCCTGGGTAAGTCTCCTTTGGAGACTATGTATTGGGAGAGATATTAATAAACTGGGAACATCCTCCCCCCAAAAAAGGCAATCAGGAGGGGTTACGGGATCGCAAGCTCCATGAGAATCAGCTGAGGGAATATTCCATCTTTCCCATATCTTTCAGTCCCAAGATTGGCTGGAAGTTCATCTGAAGCCAACAGCAGAATGTGAGCAGACCAGGCTGAGACTAAGCAAATCCTCATAAGGCAATCCTGATTTCTCAGAATCACGATGAACAGGCAGAATGCTTTCACTGATGAGCACAAAGGTTTTTATTCCCTTACCTCAGCTGGCAGATTCACATTCCTGAGCTGCTGGATCAGGTCATTCACCAAGTTGGGCTGGATGCTATTTTCCATCTTGTCCCCAATCTGAGCAAGCTGTACTGCTATTTGCCGGATAATCTCCTCTTGCCTTTCTGAATCTGATTTCACAAATAGCCAAATTAGAGAGAGTAGACAGGCTTTATCAGAAAGCTTTCCCTGTCTGTAACAGACCAGGCTCCCTATTTCAGTTATTTATAAAATGTTCCCCTGAACCACTACACAAAGGATAAGGGGAGGTTACTGGGGGGCCTTGGTATAGACATAATTAACAAAATAGGAGATCAAGGGAAGGGTACTAGGTCTAGTGAAATGACCTGAAGGTTCAAAAGAAGAAAGTGACTGGTAAGGCAAACCCCTCCCTGAATTTAGGCAAGATCAGATGGTTAACATCTTCATGGGGCAAGTAGAAGAGGAGATCCTGGCATTCTGAATGTCTGGGCTAGGTGGGATATAGATTTCTCATCCTGAGTACTTATGCAGGCTGAGAACAGCTTCTTTTGGTCATATATGTATTTTTCTTTCCCATAGAGTCTATTCTACCACTATCACCCCTTTCTTTGCATGTCCCCTTCACATGATTAGTACTTCACAAGCATTTCTGGCTGTCCTCCTAGTAAGAACATCTTCCTATATGCCTGACCAGGTCAGAACAAAGGATTAGTGAAGACAGGCAACATTAACTCCACTAAATGTTTTCCAAGTATACTCTGGGCCAAGTTTGACCTTAGAAATCAGAATGGTGTTACAGAAGGGAGGGCTGACTGGGGAATGGGGCAATCAGAATATATGCCATCTTGGAGTTGGGGGGGGGAGGGAGGGTTGAAATAGGGAGAAAATAAACTCTTATGAAAATCAATGCTGAAAACTAAAAATATTAAATAAATAAATAATAATTTAAAAAAAAAGCAGAATTGTGGTAGAGGTAAGTACCTAGCTTAATGTGCAGCAAAGTAGGAAGAAGAGAAAACATTGAGAGTCCGGAATGGGGAGCAGACCCAGCTGATGAGGAAGGAAAATCTTGTAAGGAGAACAATGCTGTTTTCCTATTTCTAAACAGTAAGTGAAACCCAATGCCCAAGCCCTTTCTGAATAGAAGAGCCATGGTTTCCTGGTCCCTGATGCCTTGAGAGCAATTATCCCTCTTTAGAGAAGCAGGTAGAAGAGAGACATTAACTATGTCCTAGCTCTTTCCAACTTCATATGAAGCGCCAATAAGTTTTGGGATATGAGATCTCCTAACACACACTAGAGAGAAGTGCAGCCTTGTACTCTGAATTACAATGAAGTTAGGGACTCAGCCATATTAGGGCCCCTATGTTCATATACGGACAGATAAGAGAAGGATCATTCATCTAACTCAGAGATAGCCAGCTGGCACGGTTCATAATTCTAATGTACTTTGCTCACAGTAACACTATGAAACAGGTAGTGGAAGAAATAGTATTCCAACTTTTTACAGATGAGGACCTGAAGTACACAAAATTTAAGTGACTTGACCAATTTGTTCAGTCTCATGGCTAGCAAATAACACGGTCTTTACTAGAACTAGAATTCTCTTATGATCTTCTGACCCCTAGTCTGCTGTCTTAGTCACTATAGCATGCAGACATAAAACCCATAGACTAAGAAAGCTGTTAGAACCAGATGAGGCATCCTAGGATTGTTCTGGAGCATCTAGCCTCACTCCCAGATGGCCCGAGCCATGAGGCTGATGACTAGATCTCTTTCCTGGGCCATTATGTGCCCAGCTGTTAGGGTGCTATGCTTTGCAATGTCAAATATGTGATTATTTACCAAAAGTGACAAATAATCCATTCCTGAAAACATTCTGAGGAGGTGGTGAATATGAGCCGCGCTCCATACTATTTTAAGGCCTACAGATAAAAACCGAATATAATGTTCAAAACAAAAAAAATTATAATGGAAAAGAGGCCTCATCTCTATCTCTGGTCATGGGGCTGGTGGGAATGGGAAGTTC
>CM053623.1:170101444-170118056 GCA_028646595.1 Phalanger gymnotis
TACAGATGAGAAAACTGAGGCAAACAGGGTTAAGTGACTTGCCCAGGGTCGCATAGCTAGTAAGTGTCTGACGCCGGATTGGACTCCAGGCCAGGTGCTGTTTCCACTGTGCCATCTAGTTGCCCTACTCATTAGCTATAACTATGTAATTATTCCATAAGTATTTTGTAAGTATACCATGCACTGTGCTAGACATATAAATGCAAAGCATGAAACAAATTTTTACTCTCAAATAGTTTATATACAATCCTATGTAAGTCTGCTAACCTCCCTCAGATTCTTTGCTCATCTGCAAAATAAGAATATACTTGTCTTCTTCTTCAATCAGAATTCTTGTGGGATCGAAGGAGTAAATGTATGTGAAAGTGTCGTGCAAATGTGAGGCAATGGTTTTGTAAAGCATACAGTCAGGCACTTTCCTCTGTTCTCTAACTAGTCTGGAAAAAGGAGACAAGAGGCCTACCTAACCCCTCTGCTCTGGGAATCTCAAAATAGCACCGATTGCCATCTGTCTGCAGCTCATAGTCGTCCTCCAAATGACCACTCTGGCAGACCTCTCTGGTCAGCTCACTGCCCAGCTCCTTCA
This sequence comes from Phalanger gymnotis, assembly GCA_028646595.1. Classification (NCBI taxonomy): domain Eukaryota; kingdom Metazoa; phylum Chordata; class Mammalia; order Diprotodontia; family Phalangeridae; genus Phalanger; species Phalanger gymnotis. Next base: position 170,102,031 of record CM053623.1, read on the forward strand.
GCTCCGCTTGGAAAAGGGTGTTACTGGAACATTGCAGGAAGTTGTACAGCAGCAAGCTGGTCTGTCGATTGTCCTTGGAGCAACACAGAAGCCAATTAGCAAATGGTCTGGCATTGGAACATCTTTTAGGTACTAAGTTAACGTTGCCTAACTGCAGAGGAAAAAATGCCACAAGATTAACCTTCAAAACCATTTGCTCACTTGGCTAAAAGGTCTCAAATGCTCTCTTGATATCGGTTTTAAACAAAAGTGCACTAAGAGTTTTGGGACAAACTGTAAAAGTTCTTAGCCAGGATGGCTTGGGCCTGTTGAGCTTGCTCAATACATACAACAAAACGATTTGGGTGTCAGAAAGGTCTTTAAGGTCTTAGCTTGTACAACCTCTAGACAGCAAAGCCTACTACCCTATCTCTGCCTAAGTCAATCTTGTGGACTCATCTCCTTAACTCCCAGCACCTCCTCATACCTTACTATGGAAAAATATACACAACCTTCCTTTCCCCTCCTTCTAACTTATCTAGTTCTGTTGATGGAACCAGGATCACAGAAGTTTTTAATCTCAGAGTCATCTTTGATCTTTCCTTCTCCCTCAGCCTGTACATCCAATCAGCTGCCAAGTCCACAATATCTCTCATATATGTTCGTTTCTTTTTTTCACACTCGTTCTTTAACTACCTTAATTGTTGCAGAGACTAGTGGTCTCCAAATTTTTTGACCAGCCCCACATCAATAAAAAATTGTTGAACATGTACCCATAATACATATTTATTTGCTTATTTATAAATTAAATACATGTACTATAATTGGGTAAATTCTAAAACTCATACAAAATTGAAAAATTTTTTAAAGGATTGGATAAAGATAAAATATTTGATCCTAGAATCAACAGGGAATCACCAGAGTTCTTGTGAGGAGGGAAGTGATGAAACCTATACTTCCAGGAAATCCCTTTGGCTACTGAATGGAAGGTGGATTAGAGTGGGGTAGAGTCATGTAGGGTTAGGGCCTAGCCCTAACTGCGCATGTGCGCATTAGAGTCATGTAGGACAATAAGGAGGCCATTGTAGTAGTCTACGCAAGAAGGTGATGAGGGGAGAGAGAACTGATTGTATGAGTATAGAGAAGGGGACATATATGAGAAATGTTTGTAAAAGTAAAAGGATTACATGGGGAATGAGAAGGTGATAGGACCTTCAATAGCAATAGGGAAGTTGAGAAAAGGGAATAGTTTGGGAGGAAAAAATGAGTTCTGATTTAGATATATTGAGTTTAAGATGCTTGTGAAATCCAGTTTTAGATATTCCAAATCAAGTTGGTGATACAGGACTACAGCTCAGGAGAGAAACTAGGGCTGGATAAATAGATCTGGGAATTGTTTGTATACACATGGTAACAACTAATGGGAGCTGACCAGATCACCAAATGAGACAGTATAGACCAAAGAGGAGATGGAGCCACAGGGAACACACACAGGATATGGATGATAATGGAAGAAAGCAATTAAGGGGTCAGACAAGAGAACCAAAAGAGCAATGTCACAACAACACAGAGAATCCAGAAGGAGGAGATCAACAATTTCTACAGAAAGGTCAAGAAAAATGAAGATTGAGGAAAAGGCATCAGATGTGGTAATTAAAAGATTATTCGAAATTTTGAAGAAAACCCATTTCAAATGAGTAAAGGTATCAAGGATAAGGAGGAGGTAGAATACCTATGGAACTGGAAGAATAACGGTTTCCTCCATGGAAACAAGGTAGTTCAGAAAAGAGTTAGTTTTTTTGGTAAAATGCAACCCTGAGAGTTCACTTCCCAAACTTTTGTCTTTGATGCTTCTGAGCTTCCCATTTCCATCAGCCCCATGACCACAGACAGGATGCTAAAAGAGGTTGGAATCTTAGAAAGACTTATCATCTTGAAGAGATGAGGCTTCTTATGCATTATAATTGTTTTTTGTTTCAAATATTATATTCACAGTTTTTGTCTTTAGGTCTTAAAACAGCATGGAGCCTGGCTCATATTCACCCCCTCCTCAGAATGTTCTCAGGAATGGATTATTTATCACTTTTGATAAATAATCATATATTTGACATTGCAATCTTTTTTTAAGATTTTTTTGGTAAAAAATGAAATCATAACCCTTATTCATTCTTTCCCTCTGAATAAAGAGAAGTGTGTTGGAGGCCACTGCCAGAGAACATGAAGCCTGTTTGCTGTGAGGTCATCAAAAGGGAGAAGTGAAGGTGGTAGAAATCTGCCTGTGTAGCTTTTCAATGAAGCATGAACCAGGTTAAGTTGGGAGGGAGAAGTTTGGGGAGTGTTAAAAGGGACAGTAATAAGCTGAACACAAGTCTAGCTTGCGTACGGGGTGGGAAGGAGTATAACCTGTCTTCTCATCTTCTGATTAATCACCCATCCCTTCAGGTCAAGCCCCGGCTGCAAAGTGACCTGGACTACTGTAATGACACCCCAACCTGATCTTCCTGCTCCCACTCTGATTACCTCTCCAATTCAGCCTTCATGCTGCTGCCTGAGTAACAGTACTCCAATAATATTACTTTTCAACTAAAAAACCTTGTGGTTCCCCATTTACTAATATCAATCAATCAACTATTAAGTATTTAAGCGCATACCACGTTTCAGGTACCATGCTAAGTGATGGGGATACAAAGGCACAAGAAGCAGCATGCAAAAAAGGGAAAGAAATAAGCAGTTTTATATAGGGCCTACTATGTACCAGTCACTATGCAAAAATAGTAATGACCACATTCCTTCTCTTTCACCGCTTCCTCCTTCTTTATAAAGAAGAGGCTGGGGCATAAAAAGAGGACGATAGAGAATATGATGGAATGAAATTAAAACAATATGTTGTTATACAATTAATAATTATAATTGTGACTGACTTCCTTCCTAATATTAAATGCACTGATTGTTTGTTGAAAAGCTTTAAAATTTTATGTAATCAAAAGAATTTGTGGTATCTCTTATGATTACCTTTATGCCTTGTTTGCTCAAGAACTCATTATTCGGCCCCTTCCAATTGCTCAAGTGCATTTTTAATTTTTTATGTTTCTGTATCTCCTTGGGTGGTAGGAGGCATTTCAACAATCATGCCTATCTCTAACTGGACAGACTGGCTCTGCTTTGTCTCTTCTGCTACTTCTCTGTTACTGTTCTGGTCCACATCTTGCCTCTGACACAATCCTTGGCCTTTGAGTGCTAACTTTGACCCACTCTCTGACCTTTTCTCCTTTTACAATCACCAAATGGGAGTTGGCTCCATCCCCTGAGAGACTCTACTAGATGCAGACAAAGTACTGATCTACTCTACTCTACTCCTTCCTAGTCACTGTGCATCTCCTCTCTTGGGCAGTCGTTCAGTGGGAACTGGCCTTGTCCCCTAACGTAGCTCTGAGAGGAGTACTAGGTACAGACCTCTTGGGGAGGCCCGAGGCATGTGGGCACTGCTAGGCGCTGTCTTCCCTCTCAGTGATGAGGGTTAGATTGGCTCTGTCCCTTGCTACAGCTCCACCAGGCCAGGGCTGAGATCTCAATAACTTCAGGCCCTTTTTACCTGTCTGGCTTTTGGCTCCCTCTAGTGTCATCTCCACTCAGGAGACCTGCAGGCTGCTGGCCCTATTCTTGTCCAGTCCTACTCAGAGTTCTTTACATTTTAATTTTTTACTACTGTGTCCCTTGAAGACAGTGAGATACTTAAAGGACATCTGTCTCTACTGTTAGATCTTTTTTAAAAATTAAACTTTATTTTTTAATGAACAAAAATCTATTCTTTTTAAGAAGATAAGATAGATTATTCTATCTAACCTTTCTTGCTCCATGCAAAAAAAAAAACAAAAATTCTTATAATAAATATGCATAGTCAAGCAAAACCACTGTTACTGGACTGAAGAATATGGGGAGGAGGGCTTAAGGTATAAGAAAACTAGAAAGTGGAGCGGGGGGCGGGGCGGGGGTTGGTTATGAAAGGCTTTGAACACCAAAGAGAGGATTTAGTATTTGATCCTGGAGGTAATAGTAAGCTACTGGAGTTTACTGGGGGGGGGGGGGGGGGGTAACATGGCTGGAAAATAATCTTAGGAAATCTTAGGAAAATAACTTTGGCAACTGAGTGGAGGATGTGCTGGAGTGGGAGAGACTCATGGCAGGAAAACCAACTGGCAGGACATAGTGAAAGTCCAGTACATGGAGATGAGGACCTGTACCCGGCTGATGGCAGTGTCAGACATGTTACAAAGGTGAAATGGACAGGCCTTGAAAACAGATTGGATGTAGGAGGTGGAGAGAGGGTGAGGAACCTGGGAGCCTGGGGGACCAGAGGGAAAACAGTAATAAGGAAGTTTGGAAGTGGGGACTTTTGAGGGGAAAGATAATGAGTTTAGTTTTGGACACTTTAAGTCTAAAGTGGCTCAGTGGATACAGTGCTGGGCCTGGAGTCAGGAAGACCTGAGTTCCAATCTGGCCTCAGACACGTATTAGCTGTGTGACCCTGGGCAAGCCACTTAACCCATGTTTGCCCCCATTTCCTCATCTGTAAAATGGCCTAATAATAGCACATACCTCCCAAGGTTGTCGGGAGGACCAAAAGAGACGATAACTGTAAAGGCCATCGCACAGTGCCAGGCACAAAGCGAGCACTGTAGAAATGTTAACTACCATGGTTACTACAGGACATTCAGTTTGAGATATCTAATAAACCAATGGAGACATGAATCTGGAGGTCATCAAAGAGGTTAGGGCTAGATAAGCAGCTACGGCAATCACCAACATAGAGATGACAACTGAATTCAATGGGAGCTGATGTGATCACTAAGTAAAACAGTCTAGAGAGAGAAGAGAAAGGGCCCAGGACAGTCCTCAAGGACACCCATAGTAAGCTGGCTTGACGTGGATGAAGATACAGCAAAGGAGACCAGGAAGGAGCAGTCAGACAGGCAGGAGGAGGACCAGGAGACAGTAGCTTCCCTGAAACCTGGAGAGAAGAGGGTGATCCACCATTGTCAAAGGCTGCACAGAGATCAGGATGGGTGAAGACCGGGTTTGGCAAGTGAGATTGGTGCCTTTGGAGAGAGCAGTTTAGGAAACCAAACTGTACAGAGTTAAGAAGGGAAAGGAAGTCGAAACTTGTACTGTGGCCAGCCTCCTCAAGGAGCTCGACCACAAAATGCAGAAGAGTCATGAAACAAAAATGAACACGGGTAGAGTGATTCAATTGAGGGGTTTCTGAGGATGGGGGAGATAAGGGTATGTGTATAGGCAATAGGGGAGCATTCAGTGGACGGGGAGCAACCAAAGACAAGCGAGAGTATGGGGATAAAAGAGGGGAAAACCTGCTGGAGAGACAGAACAGGATCGCCTGTGCATGTCAAGAAGCTGGCTTTGACAACGAGAACTATCTCTTCTTGTGAGCCAGGGAGACGGCATCTCAGTGACATGAGATGAAGAGGAGGGGAGAAGAGGAAGCTGTCAGTGAATGGCCTCAATTCATTTTCTTTTTTTCAGTACAATATGAGGACAAGGGCTCTTAGCTGAGACAGGAAAGAGATGAAGTCATGGGATATCAGTGAAGGGATGAAAACAGCCATTGTGGTGAATGGAATAGTGTGTTAATTAGGGAGATGTAAAAAATCAGGGAGATTTCCTAGCAGAAGTGAGGGTCCAGGCGAGGGTGCATAATGTTAATATCCATACTACAAATGGAGTTACTGTCCAATTATCTCCCAGAATTATGTCGCTTTATACTTTGATTTTACTACTTGACCTTTTTGAGGCTTTCCAGTCTTAAACTTTATTCTCTTCTGTGTACTCTACTTGCCACAACACAACACTCCAATCTCTTTCAGATCATGGAGAATTTTGGGTAGATATAATAGCCCTCCTGCTAATGACAATGAGCTGGGAGGTGAAGCTGTGACTAATCTTGGATTTTCACACAGCTGTTCATCACACAGCTTCTATCCTCAGATAGAAGGAATCTTAGAGCTCAGCTCGCCCCAAGCTCTCATTTTATGAGCCCTCTTAGGCCTTAAGAGATGAAAAAAATCTGTTCTCCTTCACAAAATAAGTGGCCAAGGTGAAATAAAAAAAAACCCGGTCCTTAGTGATCTTTCTATTACACCAAGTTGTTTCTTTCTTTTCTTTTTTTTTGGTGGGGAGGCAACTAGGGTTAAGCGACTTGCCCAGGGTCACACAGTTATCAAGTGTCTGAGTCCAAATTTGAACTCAGGTCTTCCTGATTCCAAGGTCAGTGCTCTATCCACAGTGCCACCTAGCTGCCCCACTAAGTTGTTTTTATATAGATATCTTCTCAATATGTATTCAATTGGAAGCACTTTTAAGTTCTCTATCTCAGCTGTTCAGTCATGTCCTACTCTTTGTAACCCCATTTGGGGTCTTCTTGGCAAAAATACTGGAGTGGTTTACCATTTCTTTCTCCAGCTCATTTTACACAGGAGGAACTGAAGCAAAAAGGATTAAGTGACTTGCCCAGGGTCACAGGGCTAGTAAGGGTCAAGACTGAATTTGAACTCAGGTCCACCTGACTCCAGGTCTGGTTCTCTATCCACTGTAGTGCCCCTTAGCTGCTCTACGCCATCCCACCTTACCCAGTTAACAGCTCTGTAAACATGGATCGCAAATTTACCAGCTTTTTAAAAACCACCCAAAAGCTTCCTGATGTACTTGGGAAGTAAAAACAAATATCTAAATTTCACCTTATTTTCTAAGTACCCCCAAAGTGCTCTTTCTACCAGCAAAGTTATTTTTCCAAGGTCATTTTCCTTCACCCTGAAATATATATATTCCCCCTGGAGGGTCGCAGGCTTTCATAAGCCGGTCCTTGGGCCTTTGGCTCATTAGCGAGCTGCATAAAATAGGAATCAATCTCTGCCCTCTTTTCCCTCTGAGTGGCTTCTTCTTTCTTTCCCTTTTTCACTCATCAAACTCCTACATTAGCATCCAATTTGGGGAGACTTGACTCTAACCTCATCCATCGTAGAGTCACTTCTGGACAACTGTGCCTCAGTGGAACCCTCAGTGTAGCCTCTCAGATGTCAGGATAGCAGCCTGGAAGAGAAAAATGCACACACAGGGGAGTAGGTGGGGAGTGCAGGGACATGCTTTCATCCATTAATAAAGAGACTTACTCACTTGAGTCAATCAAGGGAGGCTCATCTGAACATACCAGTATAATTTCCCACTCCCTTCTTCTCTTCCTCCCCTTCTTTCTTTCTTGAGCTACAAATGTACGGTAATCAAATTCACAACAAATTTAATTATTATTTTCCCCATAATCTATGTGGACATACTTTTGAATTTCCCTAGAGTTATTCCCTTAGTCTTACTATTCATCAGCTAAATTTTCATTACAGTTCATAAAAAAAAACCAAAAAAATCTAAATAATTTAGATTGGGGGGAGGGTAGTACAATTTGTACTCCTATAGTCTTGACTTATATATAGGATGCTTATAAAGAAATGTAGTTTTATTACTTGAAAATACCAATAACAATTTAGACTGGATTAACAAGTTTTACTCAGGAGAACTTTTTCTTCTTCTTACTATATTTATATTATACAGCATTATATAAATATAACATTTTATATAGTTTCAATGCTTTGCACAATTTTCAATTCATTTTCATATTCATTGCTGCATTTGCATCTCAAAACAATCCTGTGAAGTAAGCACTGAAGAGAATTTCTCTGATTGTAACCTATTAATAAAAGTACTAATAAGAACTAGCATTTATATATATATATATATTTGTAGATACATAGCTATAGATGTAGATATATAGATATATGCCAGGTACTATGCACTTTACAAACATTTTGTCATTTGATCTTCATAACAACCCTGGGAGAGAGCTGCCATTATTATCCCTATTTAATAGATGAGGAAACTAAGGCAGACGGAGAGGTTGAGTTACTTGGGCCAAAGTCACATAGCTATTTGAAACCTTCCTGACTCCAGGCCCCGCACTCTATCCACTGCCTATTATATCATATCATATCAAGCTGCCTAGCATTCCATTTCTCCCTCTGCTTTACCCTTCCTAACCGTATTCTTATTCTCACTAAGACCTCCAATCCCGCCAACCCTCAGTGCTTTCTCATTCATTCCATTATCTCTGCTCTGATTACACTTTCATCTCTTCCCAATCTCAATCCTATGGTTAAGGTGTTCAACTACATACTATCCGCTGCCCCCAAGCTCTTCCTTGTCCTATCATTGTTCGTGCCTTTCCAAACCTCAGCCCTGGATTGGTGCAGTCATCGGCCTTCTTTGCTACTATTCACACTCTCCTAAAGAGACATGGAGAAAGTCAGGCAACGAGCTGTTAGGGTTGTACTACCAATTATCTCATTTAACTTTAACCCGGCTCCCACAGCAACAAGACAATTATTTCAGTCCTCCCTAAGTGATTTCCTATTCTAGTCCCCGGAGAGGCTATTTCCAACCTTCACTTCCATCCTCAAATATCCCACACTCTTTCAACTGAGGACCTCATTTCATCCATTACTGAGAAAATGGAGCTCCCTCAATATCAGGCCCCACTGTCATCTTTCCTCCAGTATCTGATAATGAGATGACATTTCCCCTCTGTCCACATCAATAATTCAAAATACTCTAACTGCATTCAAAATCAATTATAAGCCCCTCTTTTTAGCTTTTAAAAGCTACCTTCACAAAGTGGCCCCAACCTATGTTTCCAACCCCCTCTGGGGCTAGCCCCTCAACTTGAAACTGCATTCACAGATTAGTCCCAGTCATGCTCAGGTTCAAGGTACTCTGCGGGGTCTTCACTCCTAAAACTACACATCAGTGTGTTTCCCTTTAATAGTTAAGTCAATGGATGCAATGTATTTAAAGTTACACTGATAGAGAAGAAAATACATAGACAACATGTGTGGCCAAAGCAATTTATGCTTCTAATACTGCAGGACCTGATAGTCTTTCCCTTCTCATGCTGCTCCCTCCTTGGACGCAGCATCTTCGTGGCAGTCCCTGAGCATGCTCCTTCCCTCAGCTGGCCTTCTGAGGGCCAGGACTAATTCTCTCCAATGAATGGTTAGCTCTCTTCTCTGTTGCCAGGACTTGTGCTTAAGCTGCTTCTTTCCTCCACCGTCTCCAGGGCTAGCAAGCCAAGTTGCTCTTCCATTTCCATCAGAGAAATTTCATTATACTTCATAAATAGAGAGCAGAGTATAGATAAGATTCAGCATTTTATTTACTACCTTATTACCTTTGTTATTTGCCCCTAACTTTCCATGATTACATAAACTAGATGGAAGGAGCAGAAAACAATTTCCCCATACTACATTATATATCACTCCCCTTCCCACACTCTACTGTCTAGTGGCTACACTTGAACTGAACCTCATGATGCTCCTCAAAGTTAGTCATTTATTACACACACATATGTATGCATGTTTACATATATGTATATATACACATATATTTACACATAATGTAATATATGTGTATATATGTGTGTGTATATCTATATCTATATACCTATAGATATATATATATACCCATAGATATATATATACCTATAAATATATATATATATCTATATATAGATATAGATATAGATATATCATGTTGTTATTTAGTCATTTCAGTCATATCCAACTCCTTATGACCCCATTTGGGGTTTTCTTGGCAAAGATACTAATGTGGTTTGCCACTTCCTTCTCCAACTCATTTTACAGATGAGAAAACTGAGGCAAACAGGGTTAAGTGACTTGCCCAGAGTCACACAGCTATTAAGTGTCTGAGGCCAGATTTGAACTCAGAAAGATGAATCTTCCTGACTCTAAGCCCAGCACTTTAGCCACTGTGTCACCTAGCTACCCTATCTATCTGTCTGTCTGTCTGTATATCTGTATATATGTGTGTATATGTGTATGTGTATATATGTCATTTATTTTATATATATGCATATATGTGTGTATGTCTTTATGTGTGTGTATATGTATATACTTCTAACTCCATGCCTGTCTCTGCACTTGCTATCTTTCATGCCTGGAATATATTTTCACCTCACTTACACCACTAAGAATTCCTTTTTCCCTCCAGAACTCTGTTCAAGTGACACTTATGTGAAGCCTTTACTGATTTCTCCCACTTCTAGTGCCCTCCCCCTGTAAAAGTGACCTTGTACTTACAGTGCATGCACGCGCACACACACACACACACACACACACACACTCATATACACATGTCCATGTTATCTTTTCCAATAGAATGCAAACTTTATGAGGGAAGGTACTTTGTTTTTTGTCATTGTATCCCCAGGACCTAGCAAGGGTGAGGAACCTGCAAGCTCGGGGCCACATGTGGCCTTCTAGGTCCAAATTTTACAGAACAAATCCTTTTATTAAGGGGATTTGTTCTGTGACGTTTGGATTCAGTCAAAGGGCCACACTTGAGGACCTAGAGGGCCGCACGTGGCCTCGAGGCCGCAGGTTCCCCACCCTTGGCCTAGACCATACAAGGTACTTAATAAATGTTTGATAAACTACTCACTGATTGACTCAGCAAAGGAGACAAGAAGGAACAATCAGACAAGTAAGAGGAAAATCAAGGAGAGGTTCTACCAGAGGTTAAATACAGAAAGAAAGTTTCCATATACTCCAAAATATTCAGAGTAGCATTTTTTTGTAGTAGCAAAGAACTGGAAACAACCTAAATGCCCATCAATGAGCAAATGGCCTGACAAACTGTGGTACATGAAAATAAGAGATTACTGCATGATAAGAAAGGATAAATAGTGAACTTAGATGAGCTTGGAGAATCTTACACAAACCAGTGCAGAATGAAGTAAGCAAAACCAGGAAAACAATATACAAGATGATGACAACAACGTAAGTGGAAAAAACAACAACGAAACACTCTGAACATTGTGGAATTATAATAACCAAAATGTTTGGCCTTAAAGGGGAACTCAGAAAATTTGTCATTCTCTTTCCTTTGCAGAAATGGGGGGAATTGGATATGAAATATTGCATATACCCTCAGACTTAGTGGATGTGTTGGTTGGTTTTGCTAAACTGCTTTTATTTCTTAAAAAAAAAACTCTTTGTTGCAAGGGAGGGATGGCTGCCTACCTAAGGAAAGGAGGATGTGTTTAGAAGTGAGGTAAGATAAAAACAAAAGATGTTAATTTTTTTTAAAAAAAAATTTTAAAAAGGAAAATCCAGCAGGGAGAGAGGATCTAGAAGTAAAGGCTTGTCAGTAGGGTCAAATGCTGCAATGAGGTAATTAAGGGCCTTACTGGAGCCTGAGAAAATGCCAGTTGTTTTTACAATAAGAGGTCACTGATAAAACTGGAGAGAAAGTGTTGAGGCCAGAAATAAGACAGAAAGAAGTTGAAAAGTGACTGGGAATCAATTGGGGGATGGCCGAACAAGTTGTGACACATGATTGTGATGGAATGCTACTATGCTATAAGAAACGATGAGCTCGATGATCTTGGAAAAACACGAAAAGACTTGCATGAACTAATGAAGAGCAAAATGAGCAGAACCAAGAGAACACTGTATACAGTAACAGCAATACTGTTTTAAGAATGACTTTGAGCAAATAAGTTATTTTGTCTATTATAAATACCCAAATTAACTATAAAGGACATATGAAGAAAGACACTATTATATCCAGAGAAAGAATTGATAAATAGAAGTATGGATGGAATAATTTTACATATATATACACATACCTATTTGTGTCTAATGGTAGCCATCTCTGGGGTGGGGGAGGAGGGAAGAAAAAAAAAGAAATTTACATGATAATTTTGTTGTATATTGGGAAGGAACAGCAAGTTGTACATAGTAGATTTGTAGTTTCACGTATAATCATCTTTTTCTAATTATACTATGTTATGGAAATGCTTGTTCTATCCCATAAATTAAAAATACAATTTTTTTTAAAGTGACTGGGAAGAAAGGAAATGGAGGCAGTTAGTTGGCATGGTAAATAGTGTGCTGGGCAAAAAGGCTCTTGTTCAGATCCCAACTTAGACATTTACTGTGTGACCTTGCGCAGGTCACTTAGCCTTGTCTGCTTATAAAGTAATAGCACCTACCTCCCAGGGTTGTTGTGAGGATCAAATAACACGATATTTGTAAAGTGCCGAGCAGAATGCCTGGCACACAGTAGGAGCTAAATAATGCTAGCTATAATTATTACTATTGTAATAAAGAGGGTAGGTGGCTCTTTCTAGGAGTGTGCCTGCGAAAGGGAGAAACAGGATAGAAGGAACAAGGGCACTGCAAAACAAGTTTCTGGATAGAGGAAATGTGGACATGTGCTTGGCAATATGGGAGTAGCCCGGAGGCAGAGGTAAAACCAATTTGAAGAGGAAAGAAAGTTCCTGGAGATGGGAGGGAATGGGATCAAGGTCACAAATAGAGGTGTTGTCCTTGGCAAGAAGGACCTTCTTCAAAGACTGGATCAAAAGAGGAAAGATTAGGTGATATAATATTGAGGGGGTTTTGAGATACAGAATTAGTGAGAAGGGGTAGTTCATGATTGGGAAGGAGAGGGAAGAAAGAAGAAAGATCTTCTGCTGAAAAAAAGAGAATCAAGACTTGAACAGAGAAGAGAAGGTTTGGAACAGCTGCTATTTGGAAAAAAGCAAGCTAGCCTGGGAGTTAGGAAGATCTGGGTCAAGTTCTATCTCTTGACACATAATGACTGAGGGACCCTGAATAAGTCACTTAGCATTCCAGTGTTCCAAGAAATTCTCAAGTTGTAAAATAGATTGGTAGAGGCAGTTTCTCGCCAGAGCAGGGACCTGTACTGAAAAAAATCATAGGTCCAATTTTTTAAAATGTCAGAGGAGAATAGAAGGATTGTCATGCACCAAAGAGGCCCAGTTGAACTTAAATAACATAGACTTATATTGGAACTAGTTGTCACGGCTGCGTGATTTCCCCTAGTAGATGATGGGGATAAACGATACTTGGCATTTGTCAAAGTCCAAGTGGTAGAAATACACTGAGGAAGAAATTGAAAAATTCAGCAGAGGCACTAGTCAACTATAAGGTCAAGATTACAATAGGAAGTACGAGTGATGGATTGTGAGAAGAGGGAGGCATGAATAACTAGAGATTTTATTAAGAATGAAAAATAGGTTTAGGAAAAATCATGCACAAGAAAAGAAGGAAGGAAGGATCAGAGCCTGTGGTCAGATAGACAAATTTCAGAGTTCTAGATCTTGGACCTGGAACACACATATGGGTGATGGTGATGATGATAACAAAGATATGACCATCTCTATGAATAAGGTGGGATAAAGCTGCAGACAGATCATGGGAACTGAGGATATTGATGAACTGGGAGACTTATTTAAAATGAAATAAATAAAAGCAATCCAGCCTGTTTCCATCTTCCAATTCTGTTCCAGGCTCAATTCACTGTCAGTCCACAGTGACAATCCAAGATACATGTTTTGATGAAGCTCTATGAGTTATACATCCAATTGCCTATCATGGTCCTAACATTCTTTACGTGCCTGTTGATTTTCTTTGCCCAAGAGCCTAAACTCCTTTGAGTCATTACGGATCTCATTTATAAAGCTTACAGTATTCTAGGTTTTGATGAGATGACCAGGATGTCATATGAGAACAGAAGCATCTGGAAGACCTCACAATGAATGGGGAAACACCCCTTCCATATGAATTCTGAACTGGACATTCTCCATGAGGGTGGCAAAACCTGTGCCAAGCATACATCTTTCAGTATTGTTCTTCAGTTGACATTAATAATTAATAATAACAACCAGTTGATATTAATTGATTGAGAAGTAATATTAACAATAAAGTTGCTGTTAATAAAACATAATTTTTTAATATTTAGGCAAAATTGTTACAGTTGTTGCATCTTTCAAGTAATCTTGTATGTTTTTAATACACATATAGAGAGGAGCCTTAAAGTGGCATTTGACTCAACAGTGGGATCTTGTTTTCTCTATACTTTTCAGTAAATTGCATGTGACTATAAAAATGTGGTGCGATGTAGCATATCATTTGTGAAAACCTACTTCTTGGATGTCCTTAATATATGGGAGATTATTCTCATAAAGATTTTGTAGAGATGGAAAAGTTGGTATATGAATGGGTAGTTAACATTTCCTTGATCATTTCTTGGTAGTAATAACATTAGTGATTTTAAAAGTGTTCTTTATTATGAACTTATATATAAAAATGAACATTTTAATATATAAAGAATAGAACAGATTGTGAACTTATGTTACATACAGTTTTTAAAGTATATATTAAATTTAACACAGAGATAATAAAACTGTCCTGCTTCGTATGTTACCTCCTGAATTTCCTTTTGTTCTTTTATGTATCTTTCATTGATGCTCTTTTCTTTCTGCCTTACTATCACTATCCACCAAGTAAGTCTCCTCCCCCAATAGCAGCCCTCTTTTGTAACAAATAAGTCTAATCAAGCAAAATAAATCCCACATTAACTATGTCTACAAATGTATATCTCATTCTGCACCTCGAGTCTATCATCTCTCTTGCCAAAAGGCAGGAAGGATGTATTGCTGATTTCCTCCCCAAGCATTTAGTATTCTCCCCTCCTTCGGCTAGCTTTATAAATTCTATGTCAGATGTCGTTATTAAACCTATTGTCCAATGCCATCAAAACTCTGTCCCTTGCACATGGACCTCCTCTATAGCGATTTGGTCTCATTTTGCAGCCCTCCCTATTTTTTGTTTCCTTTAGTGTCTACTAAATCTACTTCCTCATGTAGTACATTGGGAACCATGATATCAAGAGTCCAAATGTGAAAGCTCCATTTGTCATTGGCGGAGAAAATAGTTTGTTATAAGAATTTTAATTTTAATAGATCTTTTCTATTTTTTCATCTTTTTGTTGTCCTTCCAGTTTCATGCCTAAATTCTGTCAGGATTATCTGGCTTAATAGCCAAGTATTCAATAAATGTTTCTTGCCTTTTTTTTAGCCTCTCTTGTTTCTCTATTTACCTCTAATGTCTTATGAGGGTCTGTTGCTCATAATCTTTCACTATTCTTCTCTATAAGATTTTTTACAAACAAGTTGATATCTTAAACCACTCTTGTACTGGACTACCATCTCTCCACTTAGCCAGAAGATAAGGTAATTGCTAGCTGAGGCTGTTTTGGCTTGGTTTGTTTTTGTTTTGTTTTGTTTTTAATGGCAACTGATTTACAATCCTTAAACTTCCTGAAGAAATGACGATAAATTTGCATTGATGTATTTTCCTTTTATCTCCACAGTAATCGTTTTGCTTATGCTCAGACCTGGAACATTGTATTCCATGAAATTATACTTCTTGTCGCCTTTGAATGCACAATAAAAACAATTCCAACACCTTCGTTAGCTTCTACAAGGAGAGGCTGTGGGGCTACAACTTCCTTTAGTATTCTAATTTAATCATTTATAGTAAGAATGCAAATTGCAGATATTATTCAGTTTCTCTAGTTGTGTGTCTATTCATGGGTCAAAGGATAAGGACTTAACATTTAAAGTATAACCAGTTAGATTTGCGTTTATAAACTGTGTAAAAACGGTGTGATTATAAGCGCCTTCTACCCCCTTTTCTGCCACTGTCACCACTGAAAGGGGTCTGGGGTGGGGGCGTGGGGGAGGAGAGGGAGCAAGCATTTATTAAGCACCTACTATGTGCTAAGCATTGCTATGTGATTTACAAATATTCTCTCATTTGATTTGAAGAAGTAGAAGAGAACCAGACCACACAGGACCAATGGCCATTTTGTCATTTTTTTTCTTAACTTTTTTTTTTCTTAAAGAATTCATCATTTAGCAGCCAGCAATGTGGTGAGGAGCCTGTGGGTACTAAGCAAATGGGCCATTTTTCAATAATTGGATAGTCTGTTGAGATTGTGTTAGTGAGGGCAGAAAACAGAACAACAGCAAAGGAAACACAAATTGGAAGGACTGTATCTGAATTGCCAGCTGCAGAATCCCAGGCTTCTGGAAGAGGACTC
>CM053623.1:170118556-170201909 GCA_028646595.1 Phalanger gymnotis
CCAGGCTCTGTCCCAGCAGTGCTCCTCCTCCCCCAAGAACTGCCAACCAGGACTGCAATATAGATCCAAGCAGGGCACAGCAAGAGAACCTGCCTTTGTGCCCACAAAGTGCTCCTTGCACTCCCATTCTGATCCACTGCTAGATTCCCCCCACCATCTGAGCCAGGGACTCAGGAAGCAGCTGATACTGGAGTTCTAGAAGCAGCCTCAGGAACTTCCGGCTGCTGCTAGTGCTACCACTACACTACGTCCTCTATCCCCAGAGTTGGCTACCGGACTGCTCTGAACTGAATCCCGCCATTTCTCCCTAACCTGTTCTTTGGTGTTTGTGGGTTGAGACTTCTGGTAACTGCCACAGCTCACTGTTTCATGGCCCCAAGGCCTGTTCCAGCTGGCTGACTCCAGGTCTAGTCTGTCCTGGCGAGGCCAACATTGGGCTACGCTCTGCTCTCAGAACCCTGAGATAGACCTTTCTCGGGGACCATCCAGGCTCTCTTGGGCTGGAGATCTGTTTCCCTCTGCTATTTTGCATGTTCTGCAGCTCATGAATTTGTTCAGAGCCATTTTTTACAGGTGTTTGGAAGGATTTGGGGGAGAGATTAAGCAAATCCCTGCTTTCCAGCCGCTATCTTGGCTCCGACCTCCCCCCACCAGTGGTTAAAAATAGAAGGGAAACAGTTATCTGTGGAGAAGGGGACTAAGTTAACTGGGAAGGTAGGAAACTACTCAGCAAGTTTCTTTGAGAAAGGTCTAATTTCCAAAATACACAAGGAACTCATTTAAATATATAAGAACAGGAGCCATTTCCCAATAGATAAGTGGTTAAAGGAAAAGAACAGGTGTTCTTTAAAAAACCCGGGCTACCAGCAGTTATCCAAAAAAAAAAATGCTCAAAATCACTATTGGAGAAATGAAAATTAAGGCAACTCTGAGGTGCCACCTCATATCCTTCAGATTGGCAAAGATGGAAAAAAGGAAAATGACAATTGGGGGAGCATGTGTGAGAAAACAGGTATATACCTCTACCCCAATGATACCAAAGAAAGAAGGGGAGAAAGCCTTATGTACAAAAATATTGATAGCAGCTTTTTTTGAACTGACAAGGGACTGGAAATGAAGGATGTGTCTATCAATTAAGGAATGGTAGACAAATTATGGTATATGAATAGAATAAAAAGAGAAATCATCAAAATAAAAGTTTCAGACAAAGCTAGGAAGACTTGTATGAACTGGTGCAGCATGAAATGAGCAAAACCTAGAGAACCATTCATATAACAACAACATTCTAAAGACAAACACATTTGCAAGACTTCAAAACTCTGACTAATAAAATGACCACCTATGATTCCAGAGAACTGGAGAGAAAATGTGCTACTCATTTCCTGACAGAGAGAGATAATCTCAAGTTCCAGAATGATACATATGTTTTTAGACATGACCTATGTGGAGATTTGTTTTGCTCGGCTTTGCATATTAGATACAAGGATTTTGTTTTTCCTTCTTTAAATCTGGGGGCAGTGACTGAGAAGGGGAGAAGAGTACTTTCAAAAAGAAGAAAACTAAGGAAAGAAAGTATTGGAGCATTTTGTGAAATGCACAGGAAAAAAAAAAGAAACAAATGTCAGTAGGAAACTTGAATAGGGTGGTTTTATTTGTTAAACAATGGAAATGGGAAGAACAACCACACAAAAAAATTAGAAGTAAATGCATAAAATTGTAAACATGATTCAAATGAAGAGAGATGAGAAGACATTCCCCACATACCTTTTCATGGGTTTGAGAGATCCACAGATGTTGCAACCTGCATGTGTTTTCGGACTTTTTAAATGTATTGATAGTTCGTGCCAATTTTTTTTCTTTCTTTTTTTCTTTTTGTCTTTAAAAAAATACTATTTGGGATATGGGACGGCTACCTGGGAGGGGCAAGGAGAGGGATACTGAGGATAACTATGATGACATAAAAACAGAAAACATATTTTTTCCATTTAAATAGTATTTTATTTTTTCAAAATACATATAAAGACATCTTTTACATTCATTTTTAAACAAAATTTTGAGTTCCAAATTTTCTCCCTCATGTCTCCCTGAGATGGTAATTTGATATGGGTTATATATGTGCAATGATATAAAACAAATTTCCATTTTAGTAATGTTAAACTATTTTATTAGAGTATAACCTAAATTTTTAAAAAACCATTTTCTCTGATGAATTTATGTATGTAGAGGTAGGATTGAAACCATCTAACCCCATTTTAGCTGTGATACCTTAACTGGGTGAGATGTCTCAATCAATTAATCAAACATAGACTTTAGACTACATTTGAAAAGTCCTTTCATCTAAAGTGAGAATGCACAAGAATAGTGTTTAGGTAGTCTGAGGATATTTGGCCATATCTCAGGGGTTATCTAAAAATTATCCAGCTTGTTAGAACCAGTGTCATTCCAGAAATTGATGCAGCCTTCCAGTAAAATCTCTGAGAAAGAATCACCTGGGGAGAAAGGAGAGCTCTCAGCTTTGGCCTACACTAGGCTATTCTTTTCCACCTTCCCTTTGGCCAGAGGACTTTGTGAGTTTGGTCAGAAGGATTTTGGATTTCCCATTTCCATTTAGTGTGTTTGAACAATTAGTTGATGGCAGCATCTATATTGGGAGCTCAAGGACAGATTAGACCCAGGGGGCAGGGAATGAGCTACTTTACTGAAGCTATTATCAAAATTATTTTTTTTCATTGATTCTGCATGGGGTTTAAATAAATCATCATGTTGTACATAAATATAAAAAAATTGCTCTCTCTATTTTTAGTCCTTCAATTTCTTTTTCTTCTCTTAATATGAGTAGCATTTCAGTGAGCATCTTGGAACAAGACAACTTCTTCTGACATCCTTCCTGGACTGAACTCCCAGACCCATCTTGAGGCAGAAATAGCCACGTGACCAAGGATATATCTGAATTGAATAATCTAATTAATTAATCTAATAAGCTAAATATATATAATAATATTTACTTAATTATGTGATGCTCACTTAAATAATGTTTACTCCAAACCTCAGTTGGCCCATTGTCAGTAAGGTGGATTTTAGCGTGTGTAAAGTGGATTTTTGTTATTACTTCTTAGAGTTCAGTTTCCCAGGATCCGTGGCCATAACAATCTCTGTTTCCCAGGTATTAGATATGTGTTCCCAGGCTCATGGTTCAAAACATCTTCCACCATGCTTGTGCAGCATTATATAATGATAAATAATATAAACATGTGTGCTGAAATTGTAAACATCTACTGTGACTGCACAGTGAGATATAGGAATAAGGTGATATAAACTTGTGAGGCTATTGTTGGCAATTTGCCTTCTTTATCCATTGCCCTATAAAGTAGGTGGTCAGTGGTCAGTGACTGGGGAACCTTTATGGTTGAATACACAGGCTGGGGTGCTGCGAGCCTTGATTGGCCCCCATCAAGGTTTGGGAGAGGGGAATCTGTGTTTACCTCAACTGGCCCCCATTGAGGCTTGAAGGAATTTAGGGGATGCACAAGTCGTGCCTGTCTCAATTGCCTCCACAGACACATAGGGGTAGTTTCCCCTCTTCTCACTGGCCCCTGCAAGAAGGGTGACTAGGGAATGCTGTAGGAGTTTGTGGTGCTTCTGTTATACTATGTATAGTATATGTATACTATCCTATTCTACAATACTATGTTAGAGAAAACTAGACTAGAAGAAGAGTCTAAGGTGCTGAGAACATTGCCAGGCATGTAGGGATGGACGTCTATCAGTGAGACTAGCTTGATGTCGCCTTTTCTTCCAGAGGAGCAGAGAGATCCACTCCCCTTTTATTCACTTTCATCTATTTCCTGCTCTTAGCCATTCCCCATTCCCCATTAGAGAGCAGGACAAAGGGAAAGCAAGCCACAGTATATCTTCTTTCTCCTCCTGACTGCAGACTGGACAGATGGAATTAGAATTGTTATCTTTGGGTGGTATATTGAGGTTTTCCGTTTATGAGTTTGAAACTGCATTAAAGTTGGATAGCTATCTAAGCTATCCCTGTGCTACTAACTTGAAAGCAAGTGGGGAAATTGGAAAGGAAGCAAGGAAACCTAAAGGTGATAGATCAGTTGTCCTTGTATCTGTGAGTGCTTCCCTGACTACTTGAGCCCACAGTGATCTCTCTATCTGATGAACTTCTAAAGTCCTAACAATACTACTCATTACACAATCCTATACTGTCTTCTATTTTTATTTAATTATGATGCATGTGTGTGTGTGTGTTCTATCTCCCTCATATTAGCTTGTGTAAGCCTTGTCTTGGTGCAGTTCACATTCTTTTTTCTTTCCCTGCCTGTTTCTCTCCTCTTCCCACCCCCACCCCCTATGTTATCATAGAAATTTGGTGGACCAGAAGTAACTGGTCTTGGATGACTAAGCATTTCCTAGAGTTCTCCAAAGTCCTTGGTTTTTAAACTTGAAAGGACTTGAAGTGGAGCCAGTCATGTGAACAAACTCCTCCAGGAGTCTAAATTGGTGGCATTCATTTTGGTCAATACCCCTCCTTGCTTGCCGAAACATGTGAGCAGTGAAGAGCAATTGACTAGGGCAAGAAGGCTGAGTATGGTCCTGACATACTTTCCCAAGCAGAACAGAGCTAAGTATGGTATCAAGATGTGACCAAACATTAAAGGACTTGGACAGAAGCAAGCACCAGAGAGCAGCAGATCAGGCAGGTCATGGGAAAATGACATGCACAAATCCATAGGAGTTGAGAAAATTACTCAGTGAAACAGTGTAGATGGAAAAGAGAAGAGGGCCCAGAATAGAGCCCTGTGGTATACCATGGCTTGTGGCAAAAGATCCAGCAAAGAGGAGGTAATGGCTCAGAGGAAAACAATTGTCCTGGCTACAAGGATTACAGGATTACCTAGAAGAAATGAAACAAGAGATACAAAATGGAATAGCCAGGAAGGAAAGAATAGCAAGGAGAATTGATACCTTAGAACAGGCAATGGAAAACTTCACCCAAGAATTAAATGCCCTGAAAATTTGGTAGCGCCACATAAAAAATTCAATAAGATGATAAAACATATTGAAATAAAATCAAAAGACTGAAAAAAATAAGAAAATTAATAAATAGTACATAAAAAACATTGGCCTGGAAAACAAGTCAAAGAGAGATAATCTAAGAATTATTATACTACCTGAAAATCATGTACCCCCCAAAATATCTGGATACCATATTTGAATAAATCATAAATTAAAACTGCCCAGAATTATTAGAAACACGGGCCAAAGCCAAAATAGAAAGAATCCACTGGATATCTCCTGAAAGAAGATTTTTTCCTCAAAATGAAAATTCACAAGAATGTCAGACAAAATCCAGAGCTTCCAGTGCAGAAAAGCAGAAATATTGAATCTACTATTACCTGATCAGAATGCAATAAAATTTTAGTTGATAAAGGACCCTAAGGGAAGATTAGAAATACAGTTGGAAACTAAATAACAGAATTCTAAAGAAGTAATGAGAAAAAGAACAAATTGTAGGAACAATAGAAAACTTCACCAAAGCAAATGTCAATAATGAGACATAAAGCCAAACTTTCTGGGATATAGCCAAAACAGCTCTTAGGGCAAAATTTATATTTCTAAAAGCTTTCATTAATAGAGAAAGAACAAATCAATGAATTGTCTATAGTAATAGATAAGTTTTTTTGGAGGAAAGATGATGTCTGTTTTGAATATGTTGAGTTTGAGATGCCTACAGGATATCCAGTTCAAAATGTCCAATAGACAGTTGATGATGTGCAAGAGAATTCAGGGCTGTGTGGGGAGCCAGCTATATCCTGTTTAGGTCTCTTAGACCTCTGCAAGGCAGGGTCAATTGAGAATGGGTCTATGCACGGCAAGGCTAGTTTTAGGATAAGAAGACTTGGCAAGGAAAACCCGCCTTTGTAGCTGATTATCTATATGGCAGATGACAGAAATGTTTCAGTCTGATTATCTATATGCGAGAGAACATAAATGTTTCAATTTGGTTAGCCTTGAGGAAAAATAGTGTCTGGCTCCCAGGAACAAGGAGATAAAAAACTTAATCAATGCTTTATTGTACTCTTCTTTGAAGTCTGGATGACTCGGCAATTAACCTGTATAAGATACTGTCAGTAACTTTATTAAAATCAGTCTATAGCCTGACTATATGACTCGCCTAGCCCCATGTCTTTGTCTTTTTGTGTCAATTACTTCATATGTTCATGCCACCACTGGCACAGGGTGGGAATCATCTGCATAGAAATGATAACTGAACCCCTGGGAACCAATGAGATCATCAAATGAGATACCCTAGGGAGAAAAGAGAAAGGACCCAGTATAAAGCCTTGAGGCCATAGGGAAGACCAGTTAGTGAGTACAACCTTGAAGATCCAGCACATTGATGGTAAGGAGACTTGGGTAATATGCTCTATGAAGCCCCTAATTTTCTTGAGTTTCATCTCACTCAAGTCAGCTCTAAACCGAGGGCTTAGAATAGGAGACTACACTTGGGATTTTGGAAATTTTTTCTCTAGCTTTGGGATTTAAAAAAAAATTTTTTGAGAGGGGAAGGCAGGGTAATTGGGGTTAATTGACTTGCCCAAGGTCACACAACTAATAAGTGTGTCAAGTGTCTGAGTCTGGATTTGAACTTAGGTCCTCCTGACTCCCGGGCTGGTGCTCTATTCACTGCACCACCTAGCTGCCCCATAGCTTTGAGATTTTTAAATTTTATAGTCTTTCTTTTTTTTATTCATATTGCCCTTTAAGCAGGTTTGCCTCAGTGATACTGAAGCTAGTAGCAATGGGGATATTCCCATTTTAAAAGATTTCTTTTTCCTTGGTGCTTTTGAATTTTGAGATAAATTAATGCAACGCTTTTCTTGCTGTTGAGAAGAATTTTCTTTTTTTTCATTTTTACTATTTCTATTTTTAGAAGCTTATTTTTAAACATGTTCCTGTTATTTACTGAAACTTTTCTAGCCATGATTTTCTAAAAAAAACAATTGCTGTTTTCTAGTTTTGTTTTTGTCTTTTGCTTTATTTCATTTTCCCCTCTTTTATGATTGCTTAATCATAAAATCTTTGCATTCATGAATATTACAAATTCAAAGCGCCTGGTTTTGATGCTAATTAACATATGTTGAAAATATTATGTGCATGTGTTATTTGTCTAGATATATACTCATAGTTGGTATTTGAGTACCAGCAGTGGTGGGATTCAGGCAGTTTGCACTGCTTTGGTAGAACCGGTACCTAATTTTAGGTTGAGTTCAGAGAACCCGTTGTTAGAAGGGCCTGCGCCCTCCACTTCAGCAGCAGGGGCAGCACCTCAGCTCCGTTCAGTGGCGAACCACTTGTTAATTCATTTGAATCCCATCGGTGAGTACAAGTATTATAAGTGCTTTCCTATGATCTTGTACATGTAATTTTGTGTCACCACTAATTTGAATACCTGTTGTACTGTTTTATTTTCTTTGTGTTACTTGCATACAATTATTGCTTGATTATGTTATTAATGTGTAATATTGTGTTTCTACTGCCCAATTTAGTGTTTTTTGCTGAGAACCATAATCATAGATGAATTTAGTGGAAAAAAAATAGCTTGACTTGATTCCAATGTATGGGCATAGAACCACACAAAGGAGAAAAGGATAATGGAGGAGTTACATACTCTGTATAATGCTTTATACAACCAGCTTCCACTCTTCTCTTTTTCTCAGTCAGACCTCAGTCACAATTTATTTTCCTTCCTTCCTTCCTTCCTTCCTTCTTTCCTTCCTTCTTTCCTTCCTTCCTTCCTTCCTTCCTTCTTTCCTTCCTTCCTTCCTTCCTTCCTTCTTCCTTCCTTACTCCCCTTACTCTGAAATTCCTTTTCTTTTCTTCTTTGATATATTCTTCTCCTCACACTCCTTTTACTTTCTTATTTTAAGATAATCAAGACAAACAAAATGTCTCTCAAGCCCTCTGCCTTATTTGACTCCTCCATGTCCTCTGGGGACATTAAAGTTCAAAGGAGACACTTGTACCATTCCCCCTCTCCATTAGAATACACACATTTTATCATTATAAAGTCCCTTTCAATTGCTCACCTATATTTACCTTTTTATGTTTCTCTTTTTTTCTTTGGTTTGTATTTCAGAGATTCTATTCAACTCTTGTCTTTTCTTTTAAAGATAAATTATATTTTCTGTTTCTTACATCATCGTAGTATCCAATCCCATATAACAAATAATATTTTTTGGAAAGAAAAAAAAGTCAGCATAACTGATCAATACGTTGAAAAAGTCTGAAAATATGTGTAATGTGTAACACCAGTGGCCTCTCATCTCCACAAAGGGGTTGGTTGGGGGTGTCTTCTCATATCTCTTTATTTGAGTCCTGGCTTGATCTTTATAATTTTGTTAAATTTACTTTTGATTTTTTTGGAGTGTGGTTGTTCTTTTCATTTATGTTGTTTTGGGGGTGGGGAACCTGTGGCCTCGAGGCCACATGTGGCCCTCTAGGTCCTCAAGTGTGGCCTTTTGAATGAATCCAAACTTCACAGAACGAATCTCCTTTTGATGAGCAGATCTTTAGCATTTGGAGCTACAGCAGATTTACACACCAGACTTTCTCAACAGAGTGAGGTTCTAGCTGCAGCTGCTTGTGCAACCTTTTGCAACACAGTGTTTTCAGCTTTCCAATATGTTTAACCCTCAAATGGAAGATGAACTCAGCTGGGATACAGAGATTAAAGATGATATAATTGAAGAATGTAACAAAATAGAGGAGTCATCCATATTTATGTTGACAAAAATTTAGCTCTCTTTTTGTCCCGTAAAGTTTGGATTCAGTCAAAGGGCTATACCTAGAGGGCTACATGAGGCCTTGAGGCCACAGGTTCTCCATCTCTGTACTGGATGTAGTATATATTTTTTCCTTTTAAATTTATTTAATTTTAGTTTACAACAGTCAGTTCCACAAGTTTTTGAGTTCCAGATTTTCTCTCCCTCCCTTTCTTCCCTCCTCCCCACCCAAGATGGCATCTAATTCAACATAGGTTCTACATATACCTTCACATTAAACATATTTTCACAGTAGTCAAGTTGTAAAGAAGAATTATAACCAATGGAATGAATAATGAGAAAGAAGAAACAAAAATAAGTAAATAAAAACAAAAGAGAGAGGAAATAGTTTGCTTCAATCTGCATTCAGACTCAGTAATTCTTTCTCTGGATGTGGATAGCTTTTTCCATCAAGAGTCTTTTGGAGTTGTCTTAGAACCTTGTATTGCTGAGAGGAGCCAAGTCTATCAAAGTTAGTCATCACAGATACTGTGTGTCTGTAATCATGTATAATGTCCTCGTTCTGCTGCCCTCACTCAGCATCAGTTCATATAAGTCTTTCCAGGTTATTATGAAGTTTGTCTGCTCCTCATTTCTTACAGCACAATAGTATCCCATTACATTCATATACCACAGCTTGTTCAGCCATTCCCCAATTGATGAGTATCCCCTTGATTTCCAATTCTTTGCCACCACAAAAAGAGCTGCTATAAATATTTTTGTACAAAGATGGCGGCTGGAAAGCAAGAACTTACTTAAGCTCTCCCCCAAATCCCTTCAAACACCTGTTAAGAATGGCTCTGAACAAATTTGAGAGCTGCGAAACCCATAAAATAGCAGAGGGAAACAGGTCTCCAACCCAGGAGAGCTTGGATGGTTGCCAGGAAGGGTCTATCACACGGTGCTGAGAGCGGAGCGCAGCCCAGTCAGCCAGCTGGGACAGGCCTTGGGGCCATGAATCAGTGAGGTGTGGCAGTTACCAGAATTCTCAACCCACTATTGCCAAAGAGCAGGTTAGTGGGAAATTGCAGGATCGAGTTCAGAGTGGTCCAGCCACCATCCCTAGGGTTGGTGGAGGTGGTGCAGTGGTGGTGATAGCAGCAGCAGGAAGCTCCTGCGGCTGTTTCCAGAGCTCCAGCATCAGCTGCTTCCCAAGTCCCTGGCTCACATGGTGGGAGGAATCTAGCACTGGATCAGAGCAGGAGTACAAGGAGCACTTTGTGGGCACAAAGGCAGATTCTCTTGCTGTGCCCTGCTTGGATCTGTATTGTGGTCCTGGTTGGTAGTTCTTGGGGGAGGAGGAGCACTGCTGGGTGTGTCCGTAAGGCAAAATGGGCTCCTTAGCATGTCAGGAGTTTGGCTTTTGTTTAGTTTCAGTGAAAGTACTTTCAGCTGTTAAGTGCTAAGCCCCAGGCCCAAAGCCCTATGAGATGTGAAACCTGTGTGGGTGTAGATTAATGACTTAAGAGGGGCCAACTCGGGAACCAATGGTCTCTGGTCGTTGAGGTGGGGCTTGAGAACACCAGAGGCTCAGCTGTGAGGAAAGGTGAACCAAGAGACAACTACAGTGGAAGCTGAAGCTGTGGAAGCAGGAAGCTGCAGAAGTAGAGCTGACCTGTGTGTAGACCCAGAAGTGCGACCAAGGACTTGAGGACAGTAAATATGATTTGGCTAAATACTATCTTGTTTTTCTGTGGCCTCCTGGTTACTCTTGTGAGGCGGGCTTTCTGGGCCTGGACTCTTTTTGTCAAGATATCGGAATGGGGAGGCTGGTTTACGGATCTGCGGTGGGGCCTAAATAAATGTGTTGTGGTGTTCTACTTAGAGAATCTCTCATACCTTGCGATTTCGAACCATTCAAACATATACATGATTATATTTGAGATTATAAATTTGGCCTTCCTACTACACTGGGACAGAGCCAGGGGTGACAGTAGAGTAGAAGTAGCTCTGAAAACAGCAGTGCTTGGACCCTAGAGCTTGGGATAAAGTACTTTCTACTCTACAAGCAGTCATATCTTGACAAAAAGCTTAAGGGTCAAGTAGTTGGCTGGGAACATGAACAGGCAGAAAAAATGAACTCAGACTCAAACTCTAGATTCCTTTTTTGGTGACAAAGAAGAGCAAAACATACACACAGAAGAAGTCAACAAAGTCAAAGAGCCCACATCAAAAGCCTCTAAATATTTTTGTACATGTGGATCCTTTTCCCACTTGTGTGATCTCTCTGGGATACAGCCCTAGCAGTGGTATTGCTGGGTCAAAGGGTACGCACATTTTTATCGCCTTTTGGGTATAGTTCCAAATTGCTCTTCAGAATGGCTGGATGAGTTCACAACTCCGCCAACAATGCATTAGTGTTCCAATTTTCCCACATCTTCTCCAGCATTTATAATTTTCCTGTTTTGTCATGTTAGCCAATCTGACAGGTGAGATGTGGTACTTAAGAATTGTTTTGATTTGCATTTCTCTAATCAATAGTGATTTAGAACATTTTTTCATGTGACTATAGATATCTTTAATTTCTTCCTCTGAAAACTACCTGTTCATATCCTTTGACCATTTTTTATAGTATTTTCTTGGCTTATTGTGCTTATTTCATTCTGCATCAGTTCATGTAGGTCTTTCTTTGCTTCTCTGCGTTATATTAATCTACCACAATTTGTTTAGCCATTCCCCAATTGTTGAGCATCTACTGTTCAGCGGTTTCCAATTCTTAGCACAAAGTGCTGCTATAAATATTTTAGAGCACATAGGGATTTTTTTCTTATTGATAGCTTCCTTGGGGTATAAACTGAATAATGGAGTTTCTGGTTCAAAGAGTACAGATATTTTAGTCACTTTATTTGCATAATTCCAAATTGCTTTCTAAAATGGTTGTACCATTTCAAAGCTCCACCAACAATGCACCTATCTTTGCCCAACCCCTCCAACACTGAATGTTGCATTTTGGGGGGGTCATTTTTGCTAATTTACAGGATGGGAAGTGAAACCTCAGAGTTGTTTTGATTCGCATTTCTCTTATTACTAGTGATTTGGAGCATTCTTTCATCTGATTGTGGCTACTTTGCAATTCTTTTGCTAACTGGGTTTTTTTTTTCCATATTCTTTGACCATTTATGTTTTGGGGAATGGCTATTAGTAATATGTACACCTATACACACAGACACACATACACATACATATCTTGGATACCAAACTCTTATCAGGAAATTTGATACAAAAGTTTTTTCTCATTAGACTACTTCCCTTCTTAGGTAGATGAATCAATCTTGCCTGTGTGGAAGCTTTTCAGTATCAAGTCTGTTGTAGACACAGTATTCTCTTCCTTTGGTTACTTTAATTGTTTTTTTTTTTAAGTAGCCCAGTTCCCACTGGCTCTTTTTTCCTCATCACTGATTCCCTCTTCTTATCTGATATCCACCTTCCTCTCCTCCTCTTCAGCTAGTCCTGTTCCTTAGTTTCTAAATTTCATTTTTGGAGCCCTTTTATAAAAAGAATTTTTCTAACTTTTCTTCATTATCCATCTTCTCTTTCTATTTACTCTAGACCCTTATTCTCTGAGTCACAACCCTTATAATTATCTGTTCTCTTTCTTTTCTCTATACTTTTCATACAATCATGGTATTCACTCTAGGCTTTGCCCTCTAGGTGCTTTCTGCCACTGTCTTGTAGGGTTTGTCTTCATGGATTCCCCTTTTCCATTGTGTCTCATTTCCAGAACAGTGACAATTATTACAGTTGTCAGAGAGGGTACTGCCTCATTGTAGGGCCCCTTCTCCCACCACAACAATGATTATTCAATTGTTTTTCTGTTATTTCCAACTTTTTGTGACCCCATTTGGGTTTTCTTGGCAAAGATACTGGGGTGGTCTTCCATTTCCTCCTTCAGCCAGCTCATTTTACAGATGAGGAAACTCAGGCAAACAGTGGTAAGTGATTTGCCTAGGGTCACACAGCTAGTCTGAGGCCGAGTTTGAATGTAGGAAGATGAGTCTTCCTGACTCCAGGCCTGGCACTCTATCCACTGTTCTGCCTAGCTGCCCCTATTATTCAGCACACCACTAACCTGTACCCTCTCTTGTTGACCTTCTTTTCTAAATTTGCCTGGAAATCTTCCTGTGTCCATGCTCTCCCACTCCTCCAAGTACCAGTTGCATCCAGGAGTTCCAACTTCCTCCCTTTCAGGAAAAGTATGCTTTTCAAGTACCAAATTCCTGTAGGCCTCTTCCAGTGTAAGGTCCTTATCTCCCTTCACCTAAAATTTCTCTTCAGTCATAGGAGCTTTGATCAGTGGGACTCCCTTCCACCTCCAAAGTTTCCCCACTTTCAATCTTTCCCTCCTCCTCCGCACTAACTCCCTTGTAGGTTCTTCTCTTTCTGAGATCACAGAAGTCGCCTTTCCCTCATTGCCTGATTTGACCCCTGGGCATCACTCATTCTTCTCCATTCCCCTACTGCCTTTCCTCCCCCTTTCTTGTATTCTCCCACATTGTGGTCTAGTCCCACAAACCTGTCTTCACCTATGGGTAGAGTCTTGCTAGGTTTGGTCCATAAAACCCCATCTGCCTCTTAACTGTTATTGCTATGGATTTCCATCTTCACCCTTGTCTTCTTGTGTACTTTTAGAAAGAAGTCTCTTCCTGGTCTATTTTAGTTTGTTGCTGTTGCTGTTTTTGACTACTGCATTTATCCCCAATTCTTTATTTCTGTTGCTTGGGGTGTTCGAGAAGCAAATAATCCCTTTAGGTGTGGTCTTCTTTGTGAAAATGTTTCAACCTCTTTTGTATTGTTGAAGTTTCTTTTTTGTCCTATGTGGTTAAGCTCAGATGT
Source organism: Phalanger gymnotis (assembly GCA_028646595.1). Lineage (NCBI taxonomy): Eukaryota > Metazoa > Chordata > Mammalia > Diprotodontia > Phalangeridae > Phalanger > Phalanger gymnotis. Next base: position 170,132,230 of record CM053623.1, read on the forward strand.
GCAGGATAGGTCACCTTGGACCAAACCCTGAGTTCCGGTGTTCTTTAGAATACATTCTATTCCCTTCTCATTTTTCTAGTGCACACAGAACAGTCTTAAATTATTTGAATGTCTTTTCTTTTGTATTTGAGAGTTTTTCTCCTGAAAGCTTGTGGAACTTCTTATTTCTGAATTGAGTTGTAAATTTATCACCACATGTATTTTTTTTAAAGGTGAGTGGAATAGTGAGGACCTCTCATGAAATCATGAAATCTTAGTCTCAACCTTTCTGTAAATTGAATGGGATCAGCATGGCTCAGGGCTTCTGATTGAAGTTAGGCATAGTTACTGAGAAATCACCTGACTTATAGGAATCAGGAACTTAGAGTAGCTGGACCCACTTCCTCCCCACTACCACCTCAGCATGAGCCTCACCAAATAAGGAAAAAGATGTTTTTATGAGCTTGCATTGGCTAAACTAGCACTTTCTTGTTCCTGGGTTAGATTTCTTGTGAGATTGTGAGCCTGAACTCCACCAATAAGGGTGAAGGTCAGTGGTAGGAGGAGGATGGACTGGCTAAGGTATATAATCATGTTTTACTTCCCTACCGCGCTTCCCCTACTAGCTTCCTTCTGGTAGTGATGATGCCCCATCTCCTGAGATCATAATAAAGAAGTTTTCTGTTTCTACCTCAAGAGATCTCCAATTCCTTTAATTAATTGCTTGCGGGTGGTCTCACCCCACACAAAGGCAATTGGGGTTAAATGACTTGCCCAGGGTCAAATAGCTAGTAAATGTCTTAGGCCAGATTTGAACTCAGGCCCTCCTGACCCTAGGGCCAGTGCTTTACCCATTGTGTCACCTAGCTGCCCTTCTCACCATATGTCTTGGAGTTTGCAGCCTTTTTTTTTCTTTTCTTCTATGGAGGTTATCTTCAAATTCTTTCAATTGGAATATCACTTTCTATGTTTAGAAGTTCTGGGCAGTTCTCATTTATCGTTTCCTGCATCATGGTTTTATGGTTTTTTATTCCTTTGTGTTTATAGCCTTTCTTGGAGAACAGTATGTTTGCTTGCATAGTGAGCATATTTTCTGTTAATGTTACTGTTTTTTGTTTCTCTTCTTCTAGATAGTCATTCACTTCTGTGTATTTGCACTCCAAATCTATTATTCTTGCTTTTTTTTTTTTTTTGGTGAGGTTACCATTGCAGATTCAAGTTTTTCTATTATCTTCATTATTTTTGTTGTGCAGGACATAAATTCTGCCCTTGTAATTCTCACTTACCTTTTAAACTACTCAGGAAGAGTGTGTTGTGGTTTCATTTTCCCCTCAAATTCCCCAGGGTCCTCTGTCTCATCAAGTGTTGGGTAATTTCCTTTATTTTGCAACATTTATTCATTGGATGCCTGAACTCTCTACATCTGGAGGCCATATTTCCTTCTGTTGTTACATTTTTTCTATTGATTTATCTGTGTATATTCAAGGTCTTTGACATTCTTCTTCCTGAAATCTTTGGTATTTTTGGTCTTTTTCCCCCTTATTTTTCTTATTACTCACTTCCTGACTCCCTCCCTTCTGATTGTGTTTTCCTTAGGGCTGGATCTCAAAGTGCCTCAATCTCCTCCTATACTGGGCAATTCATGATTCATCAACCTAAATCAATGTCCTGACTGACTTTTGGGTCGCCAGAACTGGCCTAAGCTGGATGCTGTGCTCTTTCCTTTACGCTTGGTGGAGTGCTGCATAACACTCCAAAACGCACACATGATGTCCTGCCCTGGTGACCTATTCCACCCTCTCAGTTTCTTAGTTCTCTTGCCTGGCATTGGCAGTTCAGATCCTGTTTTCCCTGGCACAGGTAGTTCAAAGCTTTGTAGCACTGATGGTTTCAGGCTATAGTTCCAGCAGGCTCTTGTCCCTAAAGGGCTGTGACCAAGCTGGCTATTGAGGCCTTTGAAGATTTCTGCAGCCTGGAGCTGGGGTCTCCATGGTCATAAAAAGAGAGAGTGGGGACCAAGATGCAGAGTTAGGTTTTGTTGTAAGCTTGTACCTTGTCCTTGGTCCTGCTAGGGCAGCCTTGATATCATTAGGGTGAGAGGCAAGGGAGGGGTGCTGCGTAAGCTCAGGGTCAGTGAGTATCAATTCCTATTTTTTGGGGGAGAGGGGTTACCTTCTTTTGGATTCTAGGCATCCTAGACCATTGGAGATAGCTGAAGTTGCTTTATTTAGGTGCATAATTTCTGTTTTGAAGAGGTTTGAGATGTGGGCATCAGAGAAAATATCTAGTTTACCATCTTGATTGTCACATGATTCTAAGGCAGAACTCTTGTCTTTTTCTCAGAAACTCTTTGAAGTTCTCTTCTTAATTAAAAATAAATTCCTCCCTCCCCCATGGTACTATGCTCTGTTTTTCTGAGTAAACTAATACATAGATATATAACATATCTATGTATTATCAATATATCTTTTGCCTTTTGGAATATCATATTCCATGCTCTCTATTTCTCTGGTTCCCAGTACTTGAACTCTATCTTTCTGGCTCTTTCCATATTTTTTTTTCCTTTGCCCTAGAAGCTCCTTTGGATTTTGTCTATGACATGTCTAAGCATTTTAATTTCTAATTTGGTTTTAAGAGGTATGATGGACTCAATTTTTAAAAATAATTTTAGTGGTATTTTTTGTTTCTTACATTATAATTGTATTCCATGAAAGTATTCCAGGTATTCCTCCCTCTCCCCTTCCCAGAGAACCATCCCCTATGACAAATAGGGGAATAGTCAGTCAGGACATTGATTTAATTTTTAGAGGGAAAAAAAGTCAGCATAACTGATCAATATATCGAAAAAATGTGAAAATATGTGCAATGTATAACACTTATAGATCTCCCACCTCCATGAAGAGGTAGGTTTGGGGTGTCTTCTCACATCTCTTCATTTGGGTCCTATTTGCTCTTCATAATTTTGTTACGTTTACTTTTAATTTTTTTGGTGTGCTGTTCTTTCCATTTACATTGTCGTAGTTACTATGTATATTGTTTTCTTGGCTCTGCTTACTTCCATCTGCACCAATTCATGTAGATCTTTCTATGCTTCTCTGTATTAGTCACCCACATAGTTTTTTATAGTGCAGTAGTATTCCATTAGATTCATGTACCACAATTTGTTTAGTCATTCCCCAATTGATGGGCATCTACTTTGTTTCCAATTCTTAGCTGGCACAAAAAATGCTGTTAGAAATATTTTAGAGCATATGGAGATGCTTTTCTTATCAATGGTTCCCTTGGGGATATAAGCTCAGTAACGGAGCATCTAGCTCAAAGTGTATGGACGTTTTAGTCACTTTATTTGTCTAATTCCGAAATGCTTTCAAAATGGTTGTACCATGTCATAGCTCCACTGAGAATGTATTAATATACCAGTCGTTTCACTGTTGGCAACATTTACTGTTGCCATTTGGCCATTTTTTCCAATTTGCAAGGTGTAAGGCAAAATAACATCAATGTTATTTCGATGTACATTTTTCTTTTTATTAGTCATTTGGAGCATTTTTATGTGCTTGTGAGTACTATATTTTGGTAATGTTGTCATTTTATTATATATTGGTACAGCCTAGCTGTGAGCACTGAATATTCCTGTAGCTATATAGGTTGTTCTTTAATTCTTTAAGGAGTGTTTTATAATTGAATCTATGAAAGTATTTTGTGTGCTTTTAGAGGTTGGTCTCCAGATATTTTATGCATATTGTAGTTATTTGGTTTGGGGTTTCCTTTTTTATTGCTTTTTGTGTTTTATTACTATTTTATAGAAATGCTGTTGATATTTGAGGTGGTTTTTTTTTAGTTTGCAACTTTTCTGAAGTGATTGTTTTAATTAGTATCTTTGCTGATTCCCTGGGGTTTTCCAAGTAAAGTATCATATTATCAGCAAACAAAGTTAGTTTTATCATTTTCTTACCTATCTTTATTCCTTCAATTCCTTTCTCTTACCTCATTGCTATTGCTGGCATTTCCAGAACTATATCAAATAATAGTGGGGGAGAATGGGCATCCTACTTCACTTCTGTATTTATTGGAAAAGGTTCTAGTATTTCCTCATTGCATCTGATGCTTGCTTTTGGTTTTATATACATGCTTTTCATGATATTAAAAAAAAGGTTCCTCTATTCCTATACATTACAGAGTTTTTAGCATAAAAAAGTGTTGCACTTTGTCAAAGGCTTTTTCTGCACCTATTGAGATGACTATGTAGTTGTGGATGTTCTGGTTTTTAATATAATTGATTATGTTGATTGCTTTCCTAATGTTGAACTATCCTTGCATCTCTGGTATAAATCCCACTTGATTATAACGAGTGATTTCTTGGATAAATTGCTGTAATCTGTTTAATAGGATTTTGTTTAGGAATCTTTTTATTTTTACTTTGCCTTCTGTTCTAATATGTGTTTCCCATTCCCCTTCCCTTCCCATAATTTCTTGAAATGTGATATCCAGGGTCTTTTTTTAAAAAGAAATTATGGCTTTCAAGTAGCTCAAAAATTTTAAAATTTTTGATGTTTTCTAGGAAAGTTGTTTTTGATATGAAATATCTTAGATTTTCTTTCATTTTAAAAGATCTTTTGACTTATAATGCATTTTTTGTTTTCTTGAGGTATAATCAACTTTTGCTTGGTCTATTCTAATTTTCAAGGTGTCTTATGGATAAGGTTTTGTACCTCCTGTGTTAAGCTGTTAATTCTTTTTCCATGTCTTTTTTCCAAAGCCATCATTTTTTCTAATTTTTTTATCTCCCTCATTTCACTTGTAATATCTTTTTAAACTTTTTTTTCTCAACTCTTGCTTCATTTCTTCTAGGAATTCTAACTAATCTTGTGGCCAAACTCTGTTTTTCTTTGAGGTTTTGCCTTTAGGTTTTTTTCCCCTCAGTTATTTATTCTCCTCTGAATTTGTGTCTTGGGCATCTTTGGAATCATAATAGCTCTCTATCTCTTTTGTTTACTCATTCTTTCAGACTTATTTCCCAGATTGAGATTTTGTGTTAGGCCCAGGCTCTGTGTCCTTCTGGCACTATTGACATGGCTTTGAGTGATGTTGGCCTGTCTTATTTGGGGTCTTGCCATCATGTTTTTTGAGTATGGAGTACTGTGTTCTTAAAAGATCATAGGAGTAGTTCAAGGAGAAAGTTCGGACTTTCAGTGGGCCCTATGTAGTTAAATAAAGGGCATCATCTGATTGTTACCCTCTTGGGTTTTCCAGACCCCACTTTGTGTCTAGACAACACAGCTGCAGACTTAACCCTGAGTGACTCTAGTAGACATACTCAGACTCTACAGGTTTAGAGGGATTGCACTGATAGCCTAGCCTTTGATAGTTCTTTGTGGGCTGAGTCCTCATTGCCTTATTCCTCATCTGGAAAACCCAGATTCCTGGTGTAGGTCCAAGGCTAAATCCATACTTTACTTTGGGCCTTCCCAAGCTACTCTGTATTTAGTTGGGGTAGAGCCTGTAATTTGTTCTGGGAGACCAAAGCTGCTGGCCTAGCTTTGTTCTTGACCTGGTGTTGAGTCCTTGATCCACTGTGGGCTACCTGGCAGTGCTGCCTGTTTGGAACCTCAGGGATTGATTTTTCAATCCTAGCCCCTCATGGAGATCCCACTACTGGCTTGAGTCCCAGGGCTGAGTCTGCCTTATAGGTCTTTTGGCCTTCCACAGTTCCTTCCTTAGTCATTTGCCTTTAGGTAATTTTGTAATCTTGGGCTGCAAAGATGCATCACTCTGATTTCTCCTTAGATTTCCCAAACACCACTCAGTGTAGTGGTCTGCTTAGATCTTTATTAGAGTAGTTGTCTGGGGAACTAGAATGTATTGCTTCTTTTAGCTCTGCCATCTTAGCTGATCTACCCTGGGCATAATATTTTATAGACTGTTTTACATTTTAACCTGATGTTGCCTTAATAGCCATTTCTCTCTCTTTGAAAAGTAAGTGAAATGTTTGCTAAGGTGCTTTCTGGGCTCTTATGATCTTTTTGTTGTAGCAAATTACAATATTTCAACTTCTAGATGAAACCTTTATAACTGGAATGATGTCATTTCTGTACTCCATTTCATATTTTAAAATTTCAATAAACTGTTTAGATAATTCAGATTTAGATATTTTTTCTAGTACGTTAATAAATTCTGATCTTAGTTCTGACAACTTGCTGTTCTGACCACATCGACAGCCACCTGTTAAGGCAATCAGTAAATGAGAAGATCTTTCCTGCCGATTTGAGTAGGCTCCAGGTGGGGTCAAAGAAGGGAGGTCTGATCATACCTTCTCTCCCAAGTAGGCCCCAAAACCCCTATCTATTAGGTGGTAAGCCAATGTGAGCGTGAAGCCCCCAGGGTCCTAAGGGGAGGTGCTAAGACCAGAGCCAATAGTAGCCGCCTAAGTTCTGGTTGCTCAGATGATGTTCTACTCGATTGGATGATGTCTAATAAAAAGAGAGAACACAGCTTGGAGATTGAGACGTGGTGAAGGCAGGAGAAGCAGCAGCAGAAGCCAAAGCCGAAGCCAAAACAGAAGCTGAAGCAGCAGGCTCTACTGAGAGCAGGGCTGGCCTGTGAGTAGACCAGAGAGTGCTGAGCAAGGACTTGAGGCCAGTGGGCAATCTTCCTACTGGAGGGCCCTAGCCTTGGGGAGGAGCACGAATATGATTTGGTTTACTATCATAATGTTTTTCTGTAACCTCCTGGTTACTTTTGTGAGGTGGACTTATTGGTCTTGGAAGCTTTTGGCCAGGATATCGAATTGGGGACACTGGTCCGTGGGTCTGGTACTTTGGAGCTTGAATAAATGTTTTAATTCCTCTGCCTTCTACTTAGAGAATTCCTTATATCCTGCGGGTCGGAACCATTTAGGCATATTTTTTATTTTCTTTGAAATTATGAATTCTGCCTTTATGTTATACCACCTCATGAATAACTCCCTTATTAATAATGCCTTTCCTATCTGTTAAACGTGCTTAGTTTGTTTCTCACCATGTACAGTGCCTACTAATTCTTTTTTTGAAGAATTTGCTTGTGATGTGGAGTTGTGATACTTTTGTATAATCTACAAGTCTTCAGCCTCTCTCATTTCTTTCTCCTAACCCATATTTTCCCATCCTTACCTTTTCCCCACATTTTCATGGAAGTCATCCTGTATGTATCAGAATTTATATTGATTTAATATGGGAATCTAAGTAAGTTCTTCCTAGAGTTTCTCTATTTCTTTGTCCTCAGCAGCCAATGTTGGTATATAAACTGCGATTATTTTCAAGGTGATCTTTTTGCAAATACTTAATGTTAGTACTGCAATAAGTGATGACCAAATGTCTTATGAAATAATATTTCTTATATCTTTTGGGCATATGATGAAACTCATTCTGCCAACTTCTTTCTTTGCCTATTGAAAGAGTACCAGTGAATAATTAGCTACAACTTTCTTCTCCTTCTCCTTCTTTTAAAAATTATGATTCAGCTCCTCCAGTAATAAACACTCATTGATCAGTGGACAAGGATCTCACATTATAATACCAACGGTCAGATGAAAGTTTGTCGGCAGGTTATAAACTGTGATTCTTAGCCTACTCTGTCCCTTTTTCTGTTATTTTGCCACCATCACTACAGGGAAAATAGAAACAAAACAGGAGTTGTCTGACTTCTTTCTCCTTTCTGGTACCATTGTCCCCATTCATCTTGGGGAAGCGGTCTATTTTTTTTTATCCTCTTTTTCCTCATCATGGCTCAATCACCTCCCCCATTTCATTATCCGTTCCTCTCTCTTGTCAGCTTCAGCACATCCTGAGCTCCAGCGTTCCTGACACTGTTCTTTCAGGGTTGTAATGCACTTTTGGGGTACCTAGGTGGCCAGTGGATAGAGTGCTGAGCCTGGAGTCAGGAAGACTCCCCTGAGTTTGAATCCAGCCTCAAACACTTACTAGCTTTGTGATTCTTGGCAAGTCACTTAACCCTGTTGGCCCCAGTTTCCTTATCTGTAAAATGAGCTGAAGAAGGAACTACCAAACTAGTTTAGTATCTTTGCCAAGAAAACCCCAAATGGGGTGACAAAGAGTTGGACCTGACTCCACAACAATTCATCCTCTTTTGTCTGCCTTATTTCCATCTCTGGACAGGTCCTTTTAAAAATGTAAATTGGTTGATGAGTTTCTGGATCTACATTGATCTTTTTAGACAACTTTTGTCCTCATTGGAATAGCTTATCTTTGCTCCATCAGAATTTTATTCTTGAGAGTTTACCGATCTTCTGGGGTTATCTTCCCTTACAGAATTTTGTCCATTGGAGGTGATTTCTTTTTGGGTTTCTCAAAATATAGGGTGAATGTCGTGACAGATTATACCAAGATTTCTTTTATTTCTCTATCACAAATTCTAAGAGCAAATGATTGTGGCCTCTCAAGGTGCTGCTCATTCCCATTGTGGTGACCAATTCTTTCTTTTTTTGCACAAATTGGGTTCAGAATAGCATTTCACCTTGATGTTTCCGTCACCTTTTGAAGGCTGAAATGATCATTTAATAAGATAGAATATTAGCTCTAGAGGCAGCTAGGTGGCAGAATGGATAGAGCACTGGACTCATGAGTCAGGAAGATCTGAATTCAAGTCCTGCCTTCCATCTCTTGGGCTGCCTACTCTGGGGATACTATTTGGTTTTCCACAGCATTATTTAGTGGCAGAGTGGGGGAAATCTAGGGACACTGCTTCTTGAGGTAATGTCAGGTCTCCTACCCTCAGAAATTTCATCTCCCAGTTTCTCTACTCTTATCCATTCTGGTTGGAGAACTGGATGACTTCCTCTGGTACAGGTCTCTTTTCTCTCAGAGGTTCTTAACCTGGGGTCAATGAACTTATTTAATATTTTGATAATTGCATTACCCCATAATTGATTTCCTTTGTAATCCTATGTATTTTATTTTACACATTTAAAAAATTATGAAAGAAATCCACAAGCTTCATTAGGCTGCCAACAATCACAAAATCACACACACACACACACACACACACACACACACACACACACACGAGATTAAGAACCCCTGCTCTACAGTAGCAGGGAGACTCACATAGTGATGGAATTCTGGCCAGAGAAGGGAATCTTCCTGGGTGGACACAGTTGCCCTCTAGTGCAATTTAGTGGAACAGTCTTTCACCTTCTCCACTTTCTCAGCCAAGAGTAGTGGCCCTTGCCTTCCCTCTTCCTAAGAGAACTTTATCAACTTGTTTTCATTTTCACTGAAACCAAGAAAGAGTGACAAGTGGAACTGCCCAGGCTTTGGCTTATGGGCTGCAGTTACTATGCTTCTGGATTTGGCAATTTCAATGTTGTTGAATGAGTTGTCATTTTCACATTTATTACATGCTTATGGAAGTGTTTCTCACTCAGAACATTGTATTTCAGGAAGGCCTTACCTGCAATAAGTGCTCTGTCAGGCTGGATAATATCTCATTTCTGAATCTGCCCTTTTGGAGGCTAAGTTCAAGGCCTTTTCTTAGGTCTTAAACTCTTCAATCTCTCTGAAACATCCAAAAGCATTGATTATTCCCTTCCTGAAACCCTCTTTTCCTAGAGAGGGGTGGTCAGTGTGGAATTTTTCAAATTATGCCTATTTCTAATTCTGGGGAGCAGGGTTCTGAAGGACCAAGAGGACTGGAGCTAGAACCTTAGAACATTGATATAATTATTAGTGGAGCTGTTGGGAAATAAAACCATTAATATTCTTTGACCCAGTGATCCCACTATTGGGAAAATACTTCAAGCTGCTCACTGATGGCAATAAAGGTCCTCTATAAAAAAGTACTCATAGACACATTCTTTATGGTAGCAAAAAACTTAGCAAAGTACATACCCACCAACTGGGGAATAGTTGAACAAACTATGGTAAATGACCATGACAGATTATTATTTTGCTGTTCAGAAATAATGATTATAAAGAAATAAAAAATGCTTGGGAAACCTTGTATGATTTTATGCAGAGTGAAGTAAATAGGATAAGGAGAACAACATACACAATGACCACAATAATGTAAAGGGAAAAACTAAAATATATCAGAATTCTATGGGAGCTAAATAAGGCACAATAAGGCACACAGGCATCAATGATGTAGGTTTGTTTGACTAAATTATTTTGCAAAACTTCTTTGTTACAATAGTGGATTCTCTGGAGGATTATTATTGGGAAGAGACAGCATTGTTAAAAAAAAGCATATATAAAACAATACAAATAACTGGAGCTATAGCGTTGTTTGGTGCATGTGACATCTTATACGCTACCTAATGGGTCTCTTCCATCTTAATGCTTCCCTTACCCTGTTCTACTTGCAAAATCTGCTACATTGCTAAGAGGAATATTTGAACTACTGCTTTCTTAAGAGCCGGTGATGACAGAGCCTTCCAAAGTTTGGTTTGGGGGGGAAAGGTGATAAGGACCATGCAAATGAAGGATTTTGGTAACCCTCATGGGGAGGGGTATATGTATCAAAAAGGTGAAAATGTCTTAGAACCATGGAGCCAGAATCAAGCAGTTATATACCCTTGCCTCCATCCCAAAGCTGTTACCTGTTGCCATATACCTTTCATTGGCCTCAATTGTGGGAACTTCATGAATTTGACCTTATGGGTTCAATTTTTGGGGGGCTTGTTTTCTGGCTACTTTGTACCCCCACCCCCCATCCCCATTGTTTTATTTTTAATCTGATAGGCTAGTATGCTCATTGGTGGGTTCTGATCACCATCACTTATAATCACTACCATCATGCAACGGGTTATTGCCAAGTATCATGTTACTTTGGATTACTGATTATAATTGAAGCTTAGTGTAATTGCTTATATCTATATGGACTGCAATACAGATTTCCGATCATGTGGTCTAGTCCACCACTGAAAAACACAGCCACCCTAAGTTGGAACCCATGGCAGGCATGAATTTATTTGCTTGAGACAAAATCAGCTTCTAACACGCAGAAGAAAAAAAATAACAAGACTTTATTTTAGCTGTTGGCCATTTGGAGGGCATAAACATCTAAAGAGCAAATGTACACCAGAACCAAACTGAACCGAAGAAAATGTTCTTTATTTCTGCACAGAAGATACTCTTTACTGTTATACTCCACACACAAGCTATATCTTTAACAGTCTGAATATCAGAATTCTCCTACCCTTGAAGAAGGTGCAAGAGGCAAATCCCTTCATTTAGAGTGCATTTGGTGTGTATGTGTGTGTATTATTTAAATTACTGCAATCCCATTCCAATATACATTCTTTCCATCTTTTTTATCTAGTTTTAAAAAGCTTTCTTTTCCAATAGCTAATTCTCTGTGAATTCCTGTTGGAGAGTTTCTCTAAGGTCCTGGTCTGCTTTTCATACCATCTAGGAATGGAGGAAACCTTTTTCAATTTTGACAGAGGAGTTAGATCTCTTCCTGTCTAGCCCTGTGTTAAGGGCTTGGCCCACTTCTAACCTATGCCAGATGGCAGTTGGGTAATGTTTCCCTCTTTTTTATCCCTCAGTTATATGTAAACATGGAATTCTTGAGCCAGTAGTGACTTAGATCATGCAGTATAGACTGGCAGAATGCTTGATATTACTCTCTGTGAAGATATTGAAGGGAAAATGTGAGGGATATTCCCATAGTACATAAGTATCAGGCACCCAGTACTTCACTTAGGTCTAATAACTGCACAACCCTGTGATTAGAACCACAAAGAACTTAGGACAGTCATGTCTATAGAAAGTCTATAAAATAGATATACTCTCAGACCATTCCCTAGCTTTGAATAAACAGTATGAAAACACAAAGTGGGACTTCTTGAAATAGTCTAACCCCTTAATTTTTTGCTCCAGAAATTTTATCCTGTGTTCCAAAGTGAGGCTGATTAGGAGTAATATTTTTTTAAGTGTGTGTGTATGTGAATAATTACTTCTTCAGACAAGAAGCCTTTTAGAACATAGAAATGGAGGCAGTTAAAAGTTTCTCCTTCTCTTTGTGGAGGACAGATTCCTAGGGCAGGACTAACATTGGCTGAAAATTTTAATGAATTTCCCCAAGTTCCAAGAAGGCTGGTTTTCTAGGTGCTCTCCTATTTAGCAAGGCACTATCAAACATGTGTACATCTCTCTTGACCACCCAAAGTACCAGTCACTAAGAAGTCCCACGTCCCTTGGTGGTCCCTCTTCGATCCTGCTGGATAGGATACGTTCTTGATGATGTCATAGAGGGCAACAATTACACTCCTCAATAACACTTCTCTCGATTGCCTTATCAGAACACTGAGGTGGAGAGAACGTATGTTTAACACGGTATCAGGCTGCCTATGGAATGGAGCTCACAGCATTCGAGGTTGGAATATGGGAATGCTGACTGACTTCAGCACATTTTAAGGATGTATTCAAGGATGAGTGGAAGACAAAAGAGCAGAGGGCACTTAACACTGCCTTCCCCATTGTTTATTAGCAGCCAACATTTAATAAGCAGGAAGAGAAGTAATAAAAAAGCAAGATGTGTACACTTAAAAATAATCTTAAAATATAATCTCATTGATCTTGGATAAGACGGCATTACTTGGCGGCAGGAATACATTCTCTTGTGAAGGGCCATCTTTGGAACCTTGTTGGGTTCTCTTAGGGGTATGCTTCAGACCAGTCTCCACAGGAAGGAGCTGTTAATTCAAACAGGAATGTCCACTGAGAGTAAAACTCTGTGGCTCGGTCCACTCAGGATATCAAACCACTTTGTAAATTATTACCCCTCACAACATTCTTGTGAGGTAGGTATCATTATCCCCATTTTACCGTCTGGGGAACTGAGGCATAGAGAGGCCCAACATCACATACTAAATTGGTGCAGAAGCAGGAACTGAAATCAGGAATGTTAATTTCTCCACGTTCTCGACTATTACTACTTCGTGTAGTTATTATACCTGTGGAGGCTTGTGTTCTCTCCCTCTCACACACACACTTTCATTTTTGTTAACATCGTATGGAGAGCTGCCCTCTATAAGGTGAGCATTATTTATAAAGGGAATACTGCCTGGGACCTGGGGCCAATATCTTTTTTGGGGAAATCTTGTGTTTGTCCTTTGTTTTCAAAGACCATGACATCAGGGAAATGACATGACTTGCAGTTGACTTTGATTTGAGGGAGGGCTGTCCAAGGTCACCAGCCTTTCTCCTCCAAAGCCATCAGGATCCAGTGACCAGATAATCACCAGGATGACTGGAGATGACCCAAGATGCAATGGGGGACCCTGACCCTTTTAGCCTAAGGTCTTTTTGGGGAAATCTAGTGGAAGTCTGGCAGACCTGTGCAGCAGCTACTAAAACTTGGTCATATGAGATCCAACTTTCCTAACATGGAGGGTTAAATGATTCCCTGTGGAAGCTGCATGGGGCCAGACAACCCGCTTTAGGGTGTACTGAATTTTATTCTTGGATATTGGGATGTTCTCTGTAGTTGGCTATTGTGAAGGCCTAAGTGTCAGATCTTTTTCTTGCTTAGATTCTGAATCCTGTAAAATTTGAGAATGACAGCTCCTAGGTCAAGAAAGTCATGCCTGGACCAAAAGGGCTGAGGACTGAGGAGAGAATTACATCTTATAATAGTCCTCCGCTCTGCCTATTAGCAACAAGTGGCCATCTAAGGCAGCAGCCACTGGCACATACATCTCTGTGCTTGAAGCAGCAGCTGTTGTGGAGATGGGTTGAAGAGTTCGACCAGCTGCAGGCTAACCTCATGCTGAGGGACCTGTCCTGTCTTACCAAATGTGTAAAGAAGGGAGCCACATTCACTTTAGAGAATGGAAGAAACCTACATGTAACAAAGTCTTGGGGCAGTCTACTGGGGTTTCATGAAACACACCAAGTGGCTCTCATCAAGGCAGTTTAACTATCTGGCGCTACCAACAAAACAAGGTCTCTAGTGCTCACTGCTGGTGCTTATGAAGAGGACTAATCAGAGTAGGAGACACTATTTTCATTCTAACACTTTGGCCTACTCAACCTGTTCATCCTCATTGGATAGCACTGAAGGGGTTCTACACCCATTGTTTTGGACAACCTTGACAGAAGAGATGGAATGGGTTTGGAAGGCTTAGGAGGACTCATTTTACCCCCAAACAGTGACTATTAAGGCTGGTAAAATAGAAAATGAAAAGATAATTCTCTGCACTTCTGTTCCTGCCCAGCTGCACTATTATTTTAGTCCATTTTAACTAGGTATGATGACCAGCAGAGCCTGGGAGTGTAGGTTAGATCAAGAGTTTGGCGCTACTCCACAGTGGCTTTTACTCTTCCTCAGTCTATGGATGCTTGCTACTAGATGGTATTCACCCTGGGCCTTCCTCCTTACCTGTCTACTGTAGTGTCTCTACAAGAAATGCCTCTATTCCCTATAAGACAGCACTAGGTTGATTGACTCTCAGAGTCAGTGAACAGATGCTACATATTTTAAGAATAGAAAAGAGATGATTTCATCTTGGAAATAAAAAACTAAGCTGGGTAACAAAATCCCATTAATGAGCAGTGATGCCCGTCAGGACTTCTCTTTGCTCGTTCAAATTCATTGGTAATGTTCTTTGCTTTCCTTCCTAAGACCTTTATGTCATCTGCATCCTGTGCCACTTCTGCCATTTCTGGAACAGCTGGTAGATTCTCTTTCCCTTGAGGCAAAGACCTAGACAACCAGCTGCTCTAGCTTCCAGAATGCATCCATGGTGATGACCTCTAATTCACCTTTCCTAGGCTTGCCGCCATTTGTCATACTGGGCTATAACCTTATTCTCCAACTGAAAAATAGGCTTTGTGTGTAGTTTTGCTGGTGATCATGGAACCAACCATGTTTCAGAGAAGCAAACTGAATTTGGAGAGAAGTCTTAATTTACCAGGAGAGCGAGGAATAGGTGGGAGTAGAGGAGGCAGGTGACATCTTAATTTATGCCAGGAGAATCATCGGAAAAAGGCGCAGAGAAGGCCTCAGGTGGAGACGAATCACGAAATCTTTGAATTCCTTTCATTTTTCTTTATTTGGACTGACTTCCAACCAAGGAAGATTGGACTTAGCCCATTCTAGGGACCTATCAGCTGAATGTGTTTTGAAACTATGGGGTAGCAGCCCATTTGCTTAACTGTGCTAAAGATGGTGAACCAATGTCTGGAGCTTGGGTCATTTCCCATCATGATACTTCTTGGATTGGGATCTGGGACAAAATGAATTATTTAACTGTTTATGAATGAACTGTGTTGTGTGGTCCCACTCACTAGAGGGCTGTTCATTTTTGGCCAGGATGGACTTGATCAGATACTGCCTTGTGTAGGAGTTTACGAGATGAGAAAGGAATTTTACAGATGGACTAATGGAACAAATGCCAATAAAAGTTATGCTCTTTACAAAACATATATTTTCCAATGTATGCACATGCATACATACATGAATATACGTATCTACGTAAAATACGTGAATATGGGTTTTTCTCAGACAGTTGTGTCTGCTTGCCTGAATACGGTACTACAGTGAAGGAAATGCAGAGTGGTTAACTATAGTCACTAAAATACCTAAAAAACACACCATGTATTTTTAAAACTTTTATCGTGCATAAAATGGACCATTTTTCTTGGCCAGGCAGGTCCAATGTCTTCCCTCTTCTACTCTCCCCCCTCCTCACCCTACTGCAAAAATACTTCCTCTGCTTGATAGGAGTAGATGATTGTTCCATTGGTGCTGGTTAGAATCAGTCTGGGAGCAAGGAACCAAAGCAAGATTCCAAACTCCTGGCACTGTCACAGAGTGATGGTACCGGTTTGAGCATGGGCACGATCACAAATCAAGAGAGGTACCTAGCCATATTGCTAAGTGATCTGTTGACACTCAGAAGCAAAGAGCATCTCCTTCAAACAATGGAGATCCTGTTACCCCCAAGCTGTTAGATGGCTGGTTATGTCTTTTTGTGCTTGTGTTCACTAAAAGCAATTGTGGAATTTCTGTTGAATCAAGGATCCTGTTTTTCAGAGAGAAAGACTAGCAGGAGGATAAGACGTGTTTCCAGAACTGGGAAACTTCATGCTACTCATGTTGCCAGTGTACTAAGAACATTTGCAAAATAGTGGTTAACAAAAATAGAAGCTTAAAAAACTTCTACAGCCAGAAAAATATTCTGGACTCAAAGGAGCGCAGGTTCCTTTGTAAGGAGTAAGACTCTGAATAAAGGTGGGAAATATAAAACAGAAGTTTTGCAGGTAATTGATACATCTCCTGCCACTGACCACACTGAAGCCATAATACTGTTGACTGGAAGAACTAGGGAACATTTTGCAGGCTTGTAGTTTTTTTTAATATGTTCTGCAAATTCAATTCAATAAACATTTATTAAGCCCCTACTATATGCATAGTATGTTTAGCACACCACTTTCCCCTGGCTGAGACTGCAGCAGACTGTGATTTAATAGGACACAGTAGGGTGAATATTCACATTCTAAAAGTGACATCTGCTTTAGACTACTTGAAGCATACCACCACCACTATGACATCCTTTTAAGTAGGATTCTTTTAATCCTTTTAATTTAGGATTTAATCCAGAATTGATGCTTATCTCTTGACCAGTGGGATGGTGATAGTGAGATTAGTGAGAAGGCCACATAGAATAGTGTCTAATACACTACGGAGGATCAGGTGGGGGCAGGTTGGTCCCCTTTTCATGGAAAGCTGGGGGACTCAAAGGCAGAGTACCGAACATCTTTCTTTTTGAGAAAAGGGAGCAAAAACAGAGACTTCTCTACTGGAAATATGAGAGATAGGGATAAAAGTCAGGACTCGTGGTAATATCTAGCAGCTTGTCAATGGGGGATTTCTATAGGAAAAGACGGCAGCTTTTAGATAGGAACAATTTAGGGACAAAATCTTTGCTCCTTTATTGTTAAAAGGCTCATAGCTTTAGAGCTGGAAGGGACCTCAGAGGCCATCTAGTCAATCCCCCTCATTTTATAGATAAGGAAACTCAATTTCAAGGAGGATGTTATGAGGCACAAAATGATCCCCCACATAAATTTCAAGGTCAGATTTGACTCTTGCCTTATCCATGGGTTGCTTCCGAGACATGCCAAGGCTTTAGTTTTCTATAGACATCATTCAGTCTAATCAAGAGTATACCTGGTCTGGCAAGGACAACATCTTCCCTGAGTTCACCGTACTCCCGATGACAGCAATCAGCCTCCTGGGTTTGTTTAAGCCAGTGGAACTGGGAACTTTGAGAAGCTAGTTTTGGGGTGAACTCTGGTAAACTGTGGTGAGCTTGGTTCAAGCTGCTGCTTGTACGCTGCTAATCAACTCTAGGATTCTAAGGCTTGTTTCCTCTCTATCATTCTGGAGGACAGGGGAGCAAATGCAGTTCATCTGTTTGCCTGGAAAGTCTGCCCAAACCTACCAGTAAAGTCTTGCTGTACCCAGTGCATTTCTTTATGATGGGCTTGGTATGAGGAACTCTCCTTAGTGCAGCCCTGCCCACTGGATTAAGATGCACCAATGTCATTCAGCCTAGTCAATAAAGAAGGTTAACTCCACTACCTTCTTTTATAAGTGTATTTTTGGTAGGAGAAACCCTTGATGTCAGATATGAGAAGAGCAGCTTTTTCAGAGCCAGGATCTCACAATAGGAGAGAAACCCATAGTAGGCTTGGGTTAGGGGACAGAAGGTTGGTATCTTGGCTTTGTCTTGAATATTAATGGAAATATATTCTCTGATACATGACTATTACCCATTTGCAAATCTAAAGCACAGAGGGAAAGGGAAAGGGAAAGCTGGGTTCTGGAGATATGCTATTCTCCAAGTTAGAGGAGGCATGGCGCCAAGATTAGGTCTCAGCCAGAACAGGACATACAACAGGGCACAGAACAAGCCATCAGATTAAAAAAAAAACAAAAAACAACAAAAAATAACCCCCCCCCCCAAAAAAAAAACCACTAGGCCACAACAGGGTCATGTTCTATTCCCTGAAGCCTACCAGAATAACAGGCTAGAAATATCATGAAGGACATGAATAAATAGACGCATGTAACCAAGACTTCAGTCAGCTGCTGATTGGATGACGAATGATGTAAGACGTATGTCTGGCACTCCCTCATTCGAGCAGTGGATGATTTGTGTTTCTTGTAAAGATATAAAAAGCGAACTTGCTTCTTTTCAAGTATTAAAAAAAAATAAGTTAATTGAAAAAAAAAAAGGTTCAAAGTGACCGAGGGTCCTGTCAGGTTTTTGCTTCATTTTCATTGTGCAAACACAGGAAAAAATTAAGGAAAACATATTCTCCTTTCCCAACTTAAAGTACTGAACAGTGTCAATAACTTTCTGTCCTGAGGCAGCCCTCAGTTGGGGTCTGAAACCTGGGACCTAGACCCCTTCATCCCTCAAAGTCAGTATTTTCCAGTGTCAAAATAGTTGCAATTCAAAACGAAGGTGAAAGGTAGCACTCCCCAAACCTGGGGTCCTTGCCACAGGGAAGTGTCTGGGCCATGGGATGCTTGGGCCACACACTCTAAATGAATGTCCTCTAAATCATGTGGTGTAGGGTAGTTCCCTTAGGTACCCTCTTCACTTGTAGAGCTAACTCTGGAGGCCTCCCTAGAGAGAGCTCTTAGTCACCATCCCTGACCTCCAAGATAGATGGCTAGACCCCAGCCTGACAATGGTATTTTTATTCTCTTGGGTATTCCCAGGGTGGGGTGTGTTTTTTAGGTTTCTTTCATGGGGTTATAGGAAGAATAGGTAAAACTGCTGCTCCCTTTGGCTGCTTAGATCTCTCCACAACAGGAAGTTAACTCCATAGCAGCAGTGATGTCAACAAAGAGGGAGTTTCTTTCTTCTCTAGTTGAACAGGTTAGTGAAGGAAACGGGAAAAGGATCAACTGTAGTCCATCTGGGAGGATAAAGGGTTTTCCATAATAAGTGGCAATCACTCTGTGCTCTTCCTTCTCCCCGTGCATATATCTCAGGTGGGCCCCTTGAACCGGATTCTCCAGGGTGGCCGGACTTGCTCAGCTAAGCAACTTTGCTCAGATTTTTCCCCAAAACGCATGAGGCTCAATTCCGCTGTTGAAGAGGCACATGGATACTTGAAAGTACGCTCTCAGAAAATGCTAGACCTTCTCAGATCTCTCAAGCTAGGGGTTTCTGGAGAGCCCAGCCTAGGCCGAACGGCTACGAAAGACCAACCAGCGAGAGTGAGCAGATACTCAAGACCAGTTCATGTTGAAGCCTTTGGACAGCATGACGGCCTCCAGATCTTTGTCTTCCTCTTTTTCTCGAAGCCTCTGCTCTTCGAGCAGGGCCACCAGAGAGTCCCTCTGCTCTACCACCTCTAACATCTCATTCAGAATCCTCTTCTCTTCCAATAGCTCTTCATCTGTCTTTAAGTGATCTGCAGAGGAAGCCAAAGGCTTTAGATAAATACAGCACATGAACAAGAATGAACTGACCTGCCAACAACCAAGCTGATTTTTTTTTTTTTACCTTCTACAGCCATCCGTTCCCGGAGCTCCTGTTGTAATCGACTCTGCCGGTCTTCTAGTTCTAGTTCACGGGCACTGGAAAGTGGGTCAGGAGGAACAAAGACAAAGAGTGATGTCCACAGGTAAGCGTCTCTTCTTTCTGCCGGGGGCCGTTGATAACCCCTCAGCAGATCTTCCACCCCGACACCCCCCCAACAATGTGTACAGACCCCGGTCACTCACAATATCATAAGCTCTGACTCATAGCGCACCAAAGCATTTTTCTCTTGTACCAGCTTGAACCACTCTTGCATTAGCTTTGGATCATCCTTCTTCCCCATGCCTGTCAAAAGACACAAAGAATCAGCTGCCATCTCCCAGCTCACCGGAATTACAACACAGGGGCCAATGTGCAAAGAGAACCAGGCAAGAGGTGCTAGAACACTTCCAAGCCAGATCTGTTAAGTTTAACTACAACACACAGGATGAGAACAAAACCACAGAGACACTCTGAGCCCACCGCTCACCCCTTCCTCCAACCAGTCTCTGATTGGCTTCTGACATTCATTTTTTACATCCTCTTGCATGTACACTTGATAGACCTTCCGAACACCAACTTATCCTTGACTCAGACTTATTTGTGTGTGTGTGTGTGTGTGTGTGTGTGTGTGTCTTTTGGTCCCAACCCAGCTCAAGGTTTTTCTCTTTGGTCACTTAAAAATAAAACAAAATAACCCCAAATCTTGCCTGTCCTGCCTAGTCTTTCCAAGTCACATACACTGATAGCCTAATATAGTAAGATGCCTTTTCTTGCACAGGATTATTTTTAACCTGGTTTGTTGCTGATTGTTTGACCAACTTTTCCCTCCTGTGGGGTACTCTGCCTGTCCTGGTCTGGCCAATGCCTTGGCAGTACTATCACAAAGAGCACGGAAACTTTGGCAGACACTAGAGATGAGAGAAAAGACCTTCCACGAACTGATTCAAGTCCAGTTTTCAGACTCTCTATTTGAGAATGAAATTAATCTGTTTTTAATATGCAACAGCCACATAGATCTTATTCAGTTAAATCTGATTTTAATGGGTTTAAATTCTAGTTTATGAGTTCTAAAGAACTTTCTGACAGGGAAGCACTTCAGATCACAAGTGTACATAAAGTGAAGGAAAGGGTATGCTGACCCACCAGGCTTCTTAAACACTGGAACTGGGTTCACCTAAAACTTACAAAATTATTTTCTTTGAAGAACTTAAAAAGCAACATGGATTCTTATGTTTGGCTCAGTATTTATATAAGTACAGCCTTACCTGAGGCCTCCCAAGGTTTCTTTCATTCTATGATTCACTGGGTATTGTGATACAGTGAACAGAGTTGGCCTGAAACCAGGAAGACCTGGGTTCAAGTCCTGCTTTAGACCTCTACTGGCTATGTGACTTTGGGTGAATCACTTAACTTCTCAGTGCTCTAGGCAGCTCTTTTAAGTTGCAGAGGGGGTTCTAACTTGCATTGATAAAGGAAAATTCCTCACCTGGGAGTTTCCTATACTAATAAAATCAGGTCCAATCCTTGTCCCTATCCTATGACTCAAATGCCTGGCTATTTTGCCCTATAGAAAAATTGCTGTCATCCTAGCAATAGCCCAATGCTGAAATACACATTTTAACCTATTATCATTCAGTATTTCCTTGAAAGTCATCTCCTTCTTCCTTGGGCAAACACAAATTCTTTCCTGGTGTATTTGAATCTCATGGTCTTCTCCATTTCAGGCTCTCCTATACTCTCAATGCTTAACATCCTAGGAACACCATTCAAAAACAAATTTGTTTTTGGCAACACAGCTTTTTCAATGCAAAAGATGTTATAATTAGGTCTTCACCTGGTGGCTAAAGTCTGGAAAGGCAGAAATCTACTGTTGCATCCCACAAGTAGTTTGAGTTAGTGTCCATGCTCTGCTCCATTGTACATGCAACTTTGCTCCCAAGATTAAGTCCCATCATGGATTCTCAGCCTATAAGACTAAAGCTACCACCATCTTTACAGATCCACATTGCTTGATATAGCATATGACCGAGTCTTGGGGGGGAATAATGACCTCCTCACCCAACCCAATAGACTTGGTTATTGGCTTTTAATCTAGCCACCTGCTCAGTTCCAAGCATTCCTTTCTGGGCATCTCTGCACAATATGCCCATATAACCATAGGGAGATGGGACCTTTAGGCATGCAAGCTATAGAATGTGGCAGAGTCATGAGAGGGTACTGGAGAAGTCTCCTTTCCCATCTCCCAAATAGAAAGAACTAACTGAGTGAAAACCGGACACTCCTCATGAACGACAGTAGAGATTGTTCACAGCCAATGAGAAAAGGTAGGGTGGATGAAAGTCAACGTGAGAGCCATGGAAAGCAGAGTAAGAGGTTAGCAAGGTTAGTCACGATCACATTCTCCCTTTCCCCTTCCCTCATGCCTTTGCAATGACAATGATCACGACAGACTCCAAATTAGACAAATTCAAAAATACACTAAGCAAGACACAGGGTATGAAGTTTTTTTTGTTTTAAAGACCTTAAGGATGTTTATGCAAACCAGTTTTTGTAAGGACACAGTATTCCTTTACTTCAGCAATGCAAATCACAGTCATACAGGTGGGAAGCTCTCTCACCTGTATCCCAGGTTCCTCTGAAAGATCAGAGAAATCATATGCCCCAGTGAACAATGGAAGTGTCAAGTTTTTACGGCAGCCACTGTAGTTCTCCCAAACCAGAGACTTGGCTTCCACTTCTATATTCTAGTCCTCCCCCCAGAATTGTCAAAGGGATACTGTACCTTGTAAGAAACTGCCACAATAATAAAAAGTTGCAACAGAGGGTAATTACTGGGATTTAAGGAAAAGGGAATAAAAGAGAAACATCTGGGAATTGGGTCACTGGTTGACTAATGGTGCTATGACCCCTTCCGTGGCAGTGGGAATGGGATTGTATTATGTTACGTTACCTTCATGGACACAGCAAGGGCAGAAGGAGGGAGGTCTACGACGTGGTGTCCCGCCACTGGGCTCAACTTCAAAGGACCAAACAAGGAAGAGAAGGAAAAGGAGAAAGACAAGGTGCAGGAAAAGTAGAAAAAAAGAGGAATTTGGAAGTGGAGAGGAATAGGGAAAAGGTGAAATAAAAGACAAGCAGAGGACAAAAAGCATACAAGTGAGAAAGAAAGGAACAATAAGAAGAAAAGAAAAAATACGAAAAATGGAGAAGCAGAAACAAGGGAAACAAGTCTACAAATGAATTAAGTCCTTTATTTTTTTTCCTTTTCTCTTTTTTCTTTTCTTTTTTTTTTTTTAAAGCAGCACAGAAACCAGACAAGAGTAAACCAGGGTATCAGGCAGAACATTCTTTGATGTAAGTGGACAACTTAGGAAACAGAATGCAAAATTTGTCCCCAAAGAGCACATACATATTCCCTCCATTGTGGCAGAGGGATTTATGGAAGAACTGGGTTGTTTCTAATCCTTCTATATTAATGTTGAGAATTCTGGATATTATAGAATTGAGGTCTGTCAGGCCTTGAATGTTGGGCTTTTACTTCTCAAGTACCCACATGTCTTGGGTAGGATTGCATGCTTTTGAGTCTATCTGGGTTAGGGGCATATGGGAGAGATCAAACTGGTATATAGGAAAGTTCTCTGATTTTGCAGGTGAAATAACAGCCAAACCCAAGCAAACTCTATCTCTGGATCCAAAGATCTCAGTGTAATGTGCGCCAGAGGCAAAACTAAAGGGTAGGAGAGAAGTCTAATATCTTCCAGTCTGCCATGCCCACTGAAAGGAACTCAGCAGAGACAGCACCCAAACATTTTTGATGGCACCAATGGGTCTGATGTTAGTACTGCTTTGAGCTGGGCCAAATGGGGAAATCTTCACCAGCGAATTGTGGTGTTCTCTGAGGTCAGAGAACACCAGTCCCTCCTCCTCCCCTCTTGACTCTTTCAAAAGCTGCCTTACATTGTGGTAGAGGGGCTTGATTTCCAAAGCTAGGGAAAGTCTGTTAGAATTTGGACTATAGGACTGAAACAAGGATGTAAGCTGACAGAACATAACAGAAACTAACAGGCCAACGAGAGGCACAGGGCAGTTGAGAGGGGATGGTATGGAGAGAGACAACTTTGAGGGCAGAGACCTGGATGGTTACTGAAAAGGGAGGGGAATTAGCAAGGGACCATCACAGAACTAAAGGTGCACAAAAGGAGACAACATACAGCTCAGGATATGATACTCGCTTCTAAGAGGGTGTCATGGTCTTAACAAGCAAAGGACAACACATTTCTGAGGGAACAATCAGAGCTGATTTCTTTTTAGCAGAAGATTCAAGAATTAATCTTATTTTAAATTAACACAAAGGAATGAACAGTCAAGCCACGGGCTGAGAAGGCCATACCTTATCTAATACCAATGGTACAAATCTGAGCTGAAAATTTAAATCTGAATGTTTCTCACTAAGTGGACAGGAAAAGGTAGTGATGTTCAATACTCTGAAAGGTTTCAAGAAGAAAAGGCAGGTCCAACTTATACAGGAAGTAATTCCAATCTTTAAGATTGATGGCCGTGCAGAGTTCAAATCAGACTCCAAACTCTCTTAGAGCAGGGACAATATTCCTTTTCCTTCTGACACTCAAGAGTACTCTGAACATAAGTGTGTATTCAAGGTGAACTTTTGATTTTTTTGTTAAAATCTACATATCAAATATAAGTGATATTGAAAGTTATACTACACATACACCAGGTGTAATTAGCTATGCATGGCTCATTTCAAAAGCTTATAGTCACTTTGTGGTATTCTCATAAAAAGTTACCCTCCCTCCTAGCTGAGACTGCTTTCGGCTTTGCTCTTTTAGGAATGTAGTATGTGTACTAATGGTTAAAAAAAGTGATTTACAAGTCAATTACATTCAAATGTAATTCCTGTTCAAAATAGCTTACTGTGTCTTTTCTAAGGCTAGAGAAGAGGTCTTAATAAAAATTAGAAAAAGGTCCAAATTCATCGGCATGGGGCAAGAAAATCAACACACAAAGGATACACATTAAGACACTTTCCTCGCTGCATAAGTACAGGATGAATGCCATTATTCTTAGTGCAGTTTTTAGCCCCCTCCCCCTGCCCCTCTAGGAAAAATCTGCCCTGAAATATACTGCACTATTAACCACATGCTATACTATTTTTTTTTAAAAGATAAAAGCATACATGGAATAAGCAGGAGGTTGAGAGATGAAATTAGGAATACAAAAATTCTAGCAGAGGGGATAGTATTAAGTGACTATAAATGGATGCTACAGAAAAAGCTCTTGTATCTATGGTTGCTGTTTGGTATGAGATAACAGGAGAGAAAAAAAGGATGAGCAAGGAATGTTAAGAGGGCACTGCAGATAGAAGAAAAATCAAATAGTCTATCCTTTAAAAATGATGGTATGATGGTGGGTAATTATCATATACAAATAACTGTATCATATACAAATAACTATGATGCAAGTTAGAATATGATTAGAGTCATTGAAGAGGTCAAAGAGAATGGTCAAAAGAATCAGGGCAGAGGGGGTAGGGAGAGGAGGGAGAATCAGGGACGGTTTAACGGAGGAATGGTACCTGTGAGAGATGAGATTTGCTAACAGTTCATTCTATGTTTGGGGGACGGCATGGGCAAAGGTAGGGAGGCAGGAGACTATAAGTCTGTGCAGTACAGTTTGGTTAGAGTGTAGTGTGTGAAGAAGACAAGGATGGAATAAGGATGGAAAGGAGAGCTGGTGCTAGATGGAGGGAGCCAAGAATTCTAGGGCAAAGGTCAGAGGCCTTAGATCTGGAAAGACATCCAGAAATCATTTAATTCAACCTCTTAATTTTGAGTTTGCATTTCATCTGCGAGACAATGGAAAAAACCCAACACAACAACTGGAGACTTCAGGGCAGGAGGAGCGGGACTGGGGGCAGGAAGCCCAATTAGGAAGCTAAACTATTAGTCCAGATCAGAGGTAAAGAAAATCTTGGGTGGGGAATAATGAGAATGGAAAGGAAAGACACAGAGATGAGGGAGAATATAGATCCTGATATTAGATTTGATTCTGAAAAGTGAGGATGACCGAGGTAGGGTGGGGAGTGGTGTTTTACAGTCATAAGAAAGGAAGTGGACTCAAGCTAGAGTGATCAGGAGTTGAGAGCAGGAAGGCTATCAAAAGCAAACAGAAGTAGGTCAATCACTGAGACAGGAGGTGGGAGAAATAAGGTTTACAGGGGATATAGGGAACAGAATAAAAGAATAGTGGGGTAATAGATGACACACGTATGCAAAGCTCGGATGGAGTAAAGACAGGTTTTTGGAGAAATGAGAGATGCGTGCTTCTTTTTTCATTGACTCTTAAGAGTAAGAGGCATTAAACAGAACTCTTTTCTCATAGAATCAGGTTTCTGTGCCTTTCTAGTACACACTACATCTGGATGTTTATGAGTATTTATCAAATATTATCTGTGCCACAGAGCTCTATGAGGCCTTTCCTGGTCTCCCCAGATGCTAGTGCTTTGCCTCTATTTTAAGATTACCTTTTGTCTGTTTTGCATATATTGATATATGTGCAAAGTCATCTCTTCTGTTATGATGGAAGCTCCCCCAGGGAAGAACTGCTTCACTTTTGCTTTTGTATCCTTACCATTTAGTGGTGACTGTTAAATAGAAGGCACTTCAACGCTTGCTTGACTGAATCCTATACCTCTGCTGAATTGTAGCTCCATGAAGCTGAGGGCCTTTTCCAAACCTTCTGTCTCTACTAGTATCTAGCGCAGTGCTTGTGTATATTAAGAAATATAAGAGTTTGTTAAAGTAGCTTTTTACTCTCAAGCTTTACTTCCACAATCCTTGCTACTGTCTTTCAGTTGTATCAGAAGCCTAGCCTGAATCCCTGTCATATAATTGTGTTTCGGCCAACTGGACTCCTTCAGCCTCATTCTTCCTAGAGGTTTGAGGTGAATTATTTCTGAACCCTTCAGTATTCTTGAGGTTTGTATGGTTTTTTTTCCTTGAAAAAAAAAATCAAACCTCTTCCTCTTGTGCCATATTTCCTGTAATAACTTTTGTCATCAAAGCTTCATTTCTCTGTCACTTCTGGAGCCTTAGGAGTTGAGAGATTATGAACTATAAACAGATACAGGTTATTGATTATCTAGTATCTTGAACCGTTTTTCAGTGGAATACACTGAATAATTTCATATCCCATCTCCCAGACCCTTCTTCATCTGCTCCAGTGTGGATCTAAAGCAGGTTGCTGGATGTCAGAATGGTAACAGTAGCAGCATAGTGAACAGGAAAGGAAGGGGGCCTGTCCTGTTGCCTTTTTGTGTATTAGGTTTTTTCCCCTATGACAGGCCTGCAGAACATTCGGCCTGTAGGCTGCAAGTAGCCTGTGAAAAATGTAGAGGATGTAAAACAGGCCTCCACAACACACAGCCTGCAGGCTGCTTTGGTGGGCCACATGTTGTGCTGGCCTGCCCTATGGGGTTGAGAATGGCATGATAGGAACACTATCTTCTAGAGTCCTTGCCATATAGGAAAGGTTAGTTTTGCTCTAAATGGCAGGGAAACCAGACCCTGTGACTTGGTTGGTTCAGGGTGTATGGTTTCCCAGACACTTATGGTATAAAGACCAGTCATAAGGAGCTGAGCTCCTCAGACTTGATGGATGTCTCGCCTCCATGCATGTCAACGCAGCCCTTGACCAGATGTGTTTCTATATGGTTTCTAAAGCAATCTATCTGTCTGAAGCAGAGTTACAACTTTCCTAAGGGGAGGGAGTAAAGTTCTTATTGTTAAATGTTAGGTGATCTACCAGTTTCTCTTTTTAGTCTCATCCTAAGCCCATGAAACTGCTCTCTCCAAAGTGTTGATAATCTCTTAATTGCCAAATCTAACGGCCTTTTCTCAGTCCTCCTTTTCTTGACTTCTCTGCAGCATTTGATACTATCATTCCTCTATTCCTTAATACATTCTTCTCGTTAGGTTTTCATGACTCTGCTCTCTGCTGATTCTTTATCTATGTGACCGCTTCTCCTCAGTTTCATTTGCTAGGTCTTCATCCGGGTCATGCCTCATAAATACTGATGTTCCACATGGCTCTGTCCTGGGCCCTCCACCTTCACTTAGTGATGTCATCTCCCGTGGATTTCATTATCTCTAGGCCAATGATTCTCAGATCTGCTTGGCCAGTTCTAACCTCTCTGCTGACCTCCAGACTCACATCTCCAGCTGCCTATTAGCTATCTCTAATCGGATATCCTGTGGACATCTTAAATTCAAAATGCCCAAAGCTGAACTTCAGAACATTCCCCATCCCCTGACTTCCCTATCTCTGTTGAAGGTATAAAACTACTCCTCTCCTCTGAATCTTCTCATATTTTATACTCTGCCATCCCATGCCAATGGCCCCCATGCTGCTCCTTGAACAAGACACTCCATCTTCTGACTTTGGGCATTTTCACTGGTTGTCTCTCATGCATGGCTTTCTATAGGAA
Organism: Phalanger gymnotis; assembly: GCA_028646595.1. Taxonomy (NCBI): domain Eukaryota; kingdom Metazoa; phylum Chordata; class Mammalia; order Diprotodontia; family Phalangeridae; genus Phalanger; species Phalanger gymnotis. The sequence continues at coordinate 170,160,261 of CM053623.1, forward strand.
GTCTTTCCTTAATTCTTCTTCACTCCAGTCCCCTCCCTATATTTTGTATATAGCTTGTTTGTACATAGTTGTCTGCAAAGTCTCCTCTATTAGATTGTGAGCTACCTGAGGGCATTTACTTTTCTTTGTATCTCCATCGTTTCACACAAAATAGGTGCCTAATAAATGTTTATTGACTAAATACTAGACTAGATTGAGTTAGCTGTGGCGCAGAAGAGGGTATAAGGGTATAAATGAAAATAAAATCCAGCCCCACCCCCTCCCTACCCCCACCATATTTTGGGGTGGATGGTGGTAGGAAGCAAGAAAGGAGTCCCAACTGAGACTAAAAAGAGGTAGAAAGATCGGCTGGGATTCAAAATAATAAAGACAAAGATGTGGTTCCAGACCAGGTGTTGGCAAACTACAGCCGCTCAGCCCTTAAATCTGTAGGTCATACTTTGCTGACCCTTGTTCTACAAAGGAGCCAACTCCATTTTCGCTCAAGGGACAACTAGGGACAATTTCTTGCTACTGAAAAAATTCTTTGGAGATCTCAAAAGGAAGATTGTGCTTCAGGGACTGAAGAGCAGGAGAGAAGCAAAGGAAAACTGTTAAGATAGTTTCTAAGGTCTAATCACTAAAATATGGAGATTAAAGAGCTGGTCTTCAAATGAGATGTGACATTGTAGGGGAAGGAAAAGTTCATACAAGCATAAGCTTTCTAACCCAATTCATATACTTTTCCCCCTCCCAAATCCCCCATCCCCAGGGCCGGTCAAGGGCAATTTGTGTAAAGAAAGGGTGACGGTGGCAGGGACTGGTAAACAGGAAGTGGAGGCGGGTGAAAAAGGAAAGGGCAGCTCCTTCCCACCAGTGGAAGCCATCGCAAGAGATTACGGGAGAGGGAGACATGTTCTTCCTATCCTAAGGTGTAACTGAATATGTTTTCCCACAGAACCATAGTGATACATAGATAAGGTTCCACAATACTATGAGTACTGGTGCCTACATCCAGTTAAACAGATTACAAGTTAAATAGATTCTTCTCTGGTTCAGCTGAGAACCAAATAAAACAACATCTTTTTGGAAAACAACAAGCTTTTTTTTTTTTAAGTTGGGGATTGTTTATATACCTTTTCTTCTGATGGAGAGCAGTTTATTTTATGAATATATCTTTCAAGGTACCTAGAGTGCTATCACTTCTTCCTCTATGTCTTCAGAAAGTTGCTGAGTTTAAAGAGGTCATTTCTTCTGGCTTCTACCTCTTTATTTAACTGGTTAAGTTCAAAGTACCATTGCTATGCCGCAGAAAAGGGCACGCTTCCTTCATCAACTACAGTTTGAGGTTCTCCCTCACCAACAGTGCTTAGTGCAGTGCCTGGCCCATGTTAGACACTTAATAAATGTATGTTAACCTTCAAGGAAAGCCCCTACAAGGAGCCAAGATGACTTCTCAGACACCTGAACTTTTTTTTTTTTCTGGTGGGATAAGGGCAGGTCCTTCTTCCTGAGAGTGAGGCTCTAACGACTTATCTTGGTTTTTGGTAATAACACCATTTTTTCCTTCTCTAATAGCTGAATCTAGGCTCAATGCTATACCAGTGTTGACAGATCATCCTTCCTTTAATGACAACAGCCACGTGACTGCATAAGTCATATAACCCTTCAGTGCCCCAAGACTCACTGAGAGCAGCTAAAGACTTACATTAGGAGAAGCTTCCTTGCTCGGACTTCCCTGCACCCCTGGAATTATGGGTTTTAGTTAAAAAAAACCCAAACAAACCTATTTTACACTCGGGGAAAAGAAGGCTCAGAGAAGTTCACATTGTAAGTCACTGGAAATCAGGTTCCATCACAATCAGCTACAAACCTATAGGAAGCAACATGACCAGAGCTGGGAAAAATCTCTGGCTTCCATTTATTTTCCTTGTGCTGTGCAGGTATATGAAATAAAAAGAGACTGGAATGACATTTTTTCTTTTGGTTGGGTTGGTACATTTTTAGCACTTATCTATAAGGCCACAGTAGACCTTTCTGCTTCCCCAAACTAATGTGCCCCTACTTCTAGTAGCATCTACTTTCACATGTACTTGACCATAAATTAGACTCTTTCAGGGTATGGCTGAGAAAAATTATACCATCACCCAGAAGGAAGCACAGAAAACACCCAATGCTAGCCTATCACAGAGTGAAAGAATCAATTTGCATGGAAAGAGGAAGTTTCTGTGTGACATAAGATATGGGGGTCTAGGGGAGGGTACCTGGTGAGGCATGCTCAATCTATATGCAAATGGGTAGCTTTTAAAGCTAGCAAAGAAATGTCTTAGTCATGACTGCAATGCAGAATCCATCTCCAGACTGGAGCAAGAAATAGAAAGAGGGAAAAAATAACGAGTGCAAAATTTGAGATTGTGTGTGTGTGTGTGTGTGTGTGTGTGTGTGTGTTGGGAAGTTTCTAGGATTTCCAGTTTTCTGATAAACTAGAATCTGACTAACACTTAGAAGGAGAGCCAAAACACACTATCAACGAGAGGAAAGCAAGAGGTGTGCACACACTCTCACTCATTGGAGGAAGAGGATCAGCACTCACTGAGGAATAACGAAAGGAAATTACATCCCAATCCTTTAAGAACATTTGTATACAAATTCTGTCTTTCCAGTTTCCTAGTACGGTGGATCAATCAGAGAGAGCTGAGGTCTTTGAAACTGGAGCCACAAACCCGAGGAGACAGAGCCTTTTATCTAAAGTCCCGCAGGAAGAAGGTTTTCCTTGGGGGAGCTTGCTCAATGGTCTCATATGCCAAAGGCTGGGGGAACATCACCTTACTGATGAATGAAAATAAGTTAAGAATGCTGTGAGGTAGAAGAGGAAGTGTCCTTGGGAGCTCTTGGGCCCTTCTCTTCAGGGTTACTGTTTGTGCTCTTGGATTGTTTCTCTTTTAGCCACCCCTTTCAGTTTTTCAGTAAAGGGAAACTTTAATTCTATAACTCAATGAGTTCAAAAAGTATTGGCTTTCTTTTTGAACAGATTTTGATGATCAATCCTGCACTGAGGGTTAGGAATTCTTCCCTGGGATACAAACTCAGCATCCCCAAACACTGAGTGCTGAGTGTTTCACTTTATCACCTAAAGGAAAAGTAAGATCCATATTACTGAATACCAAAAGATGCCTTGACAGCCCTGTTAGAACATAAGAATAAAGGTGGAATCCAGTGTCTTAGCACTATGGCAGATACCAGACCAGGGACTTTTCAGGTGGATACGGGACATTCCCAGCTTGAAATGCCTGAGGCAATTGCAAACTGACCTGATTCTTCTAGGTCAGTGGTATATAGACAGTCACCTTACACCTTAGACAGAATGGCATCTGAAACTCATTTCTTTTGTTCTTGTAATGGGGAGACAGTATCCCTCATAGATATGGAATGGTCCAATATCCTCTATAAGGTTGACAGACACCACAAAAGGCAAGGAGAAAATCAGAATGGGATGTGTATAAAACATAGTGGTAATATTATTTTATGGATGATTGTTCAAACTGGAAGATGATCATTTTCCATGAAGCTTGAAATCATTTTTAAGAGGGAAATTCTTCCCTGTTAGTATAAGTTACCTCTGAAACTTTTTAGATTCCTATATGCAACGAACACTAGGTTAGGACCAGAACATGAAACTGGTCTATTAAGTGTGATCTAGTACCATACAGAAGGCAAAAAGCACCACACTTTGTTTGGTAGCAGTAACACTGGCTGGGGGTGGGGTCTTATTTTAAACATATAGATTTTACAGGGATTTTAAAAACACTTTGTTTCATACATCAGTTTTGATTTGGGAAGCATTTTCTCCACCCCTCCCCTCCCCCGTCCCCACAAGTGTTAGAAGGAGGAAGGACTAATGAGGATATTAGACGGGGAATGGGATGTTAACTGGAAGTTTAGCATCAGCCCTTTTACAGCCATCCAGTAAACAGGGACACTGATGTTCCCAAAGGTAGCAAAGGATCTGTGGTGCTCACGAGTCTAGGCAGCCAGGGACAACCTCGCCAAATGAAATTTATTAAGTGGAGGATGAGCTCCCAGAGAGGGAAGGCATTATTCACAGACTGGTAATAATCAACAGCAAGAGAGGCTTGTGACTCTTATTTTTTCTAGGGAGATTATTTTGGACTGTTATGGGTATTTCCTAGCAGCTCATTAAAGAGGAGGTGGATCACAAAATACTGCAACAGCCACCATGGAATGATGCTTTCTTTTTTAAGACAAAAAAAAATCAGAGGAGATTGCTCTTGAAAGAATGGGGCTCGAGAAAGAAGGATGGAGAGTAAATTTTATTTTCCTCTATCTTTTCTAACTTGTAAATTCTTTGCTCAACTTTGAGCATGAAGTCTTTAAAAAGGGGATGATAAGGACCTAACTGAAGATGCAGGGATAAAAATTTAGCCATCTGAATGTCTTGCTTACTAGTAAGCCTTTAGTTAAACCTGGAGACATAAAGCTTGGACTCAAAATTTTTAAGTTAATGAAAATGTGGGGATTTAGAGATATAAATGGAAAAATACTTAAACACTTAAGAGACAAACACTGGAAGCATTTACGGGCAACTCTGCAACTTTAGTATTTAACGGAGTCTTGTTTCAGGCCAGTGAATATACATAGAAATCAAAGGGAGGAGATCCCAGAAACTTTTGGCATATCTGAAATTCATCTTTGGGAATTTTGTGCTATATCACTTAGGAAGAGTGAGAATAATCTAATTAAAGAGGCTTGAGCCTGTTCCTAGAAATTGGGTCCTAAAAAAAATTACAGTGAACTTACTTATAGTAAAGAAGGTAAAATTTGTAGGATGTGGAGGAGGTTAAAATTGAAAGGGGACCTCACTTTGGAGTACAAAAGACAAAACAAAACAAAACATTTCTTTTGCCATGTGATAGAAGTAGGTTAGGAGATGTGAGATTTTGGTGTGAAAAACTGAACAGAATAAGCTACTTTAAAATTCTTTCCTAGTGTATCTGTGGCCTAAGGAGCTCCTGGCATATAACTGATTTGAGCTGGAAAAGGGCCTGTGCATTTGCCATTTTTGGTTATCAGGCTTATTTCCTCTTGTTTATGAGCAAGGGATGGGGAGACAGGGTAGGGAAGGACTGTCAGCAGGGTTAGTGCCAACAAGAAATGCTGCTATACATACCACCCAGATGCAAGTCGATGATGTCACTGTAATAAGACTCTCCCCAATAGTCTATAACGAGGAATTGGTGAAGAGAGAGTTACTGGATCAGATAACCCTCCTGCCCTCCCCCCGTCAAGTCAAAGCAACATGAAGATAGAGACACACACATACATACACATAGCAGGAGAGACAGAGCAATAGCAAGGAATCATGAATCTTGAATTTACATACATTCCAATAGCATACATCAGAAGAACTAGCCAAGGAGTCCTTATCCATGGTGGTTCATGATCTGCTACAAATGTGCTTCTGGTTTGTAATAATTCATGAAGAAAATACTGGGGTTTTTTTGTGGTTTTTTTTTTTAATGTTAGAGTCTATGAACAATCTGCAGCATCTCAGAATATGATAGGGAAAATTTTGCACATTTTGGGAAGAGAAGACATTATATGAGAGACAGAAGGTAAATAGACACGCTGGCTAGCAAGAAACTAGAGCGGAGAGTTACTTGTGACAACTCAGAATTTGTGAAAGTTGAAGGTGGACCCGGCAGGGAAAGATTTGTCAAAATCCCTGCACCATGGATCTTCTATTAGGAAGACAATATTGCTGGGGTTTGTTCAGGAAACCATTTCTTTCAGGGCCTTGTGCCATGGGTCCTTCACAAAATGCCCAGACCAGGAGAGACTTGAGAAAGTGCAGGGACAGATCAGAAGATTAGTACCCTGCATATAGGAGGTGCTCAATAATTATTTACTGAAGAAGTGAATGAATATCGAAGAGTAGTCTAGGCCCTATACTGAAGTGCTAAAGGAAGAAGCAGTAAAAGAACCTGCAAGGTCACCAGTCTCTTATGTTTAATAAGAGGAAAGCTGTAAACCCCAAGGATTCACCCAATGACAGTCTGGGGTTCAATTCTTTGTGGAACCTTTTTTTCTAGACACACCCGGAGAGCTAAGGAAACCTTGTTGTTTATCTTGAGACAAAGTCATGATCTCTGGTTTATCTACGAAACACCTTGCCTTCTGTTCATCCTGAAATGGAACACAGGTTTTCTCTGCGCGACTGCAGCCTCCAAATCCTGTCTGCCCTGATGCAACTGGTGTCGAGTTTTCCAAAATATCTTCTTCCATGACGTTTGGGCATTTTCACCACCACATACTGACAACTGTTGTCCAGTCATGGATTTTGGTTTCTCATATATCCAAGAAGGAAGAACCGAATGGAGAAAGGAGCCAAAGAAAGACTCCAGAGGCTCGGGTGCTGAGGTTGTTCCTCCAGAATTAGAATGGAAGATGTATCAGACCAAAATGATGACACTGTCCAACTTCAAGCACTGCTCCCCCGCCCCAATCTCCTAATTTGGCTCTGCCAGTCTTATTATCTCACGAGTAAGACGTTTCCCCTTTGAATACTGGGCAGCGATGAAAAGAAGTAGCAGAGGACAGAATGTGGTCAGGTGGGTGTTGTTCCACTTGTTGTCTCATGTCCAAGGGTAAGTCAGTGGTTTCAGGTCTGGATCAGGAAAACTGATAGTGCAGGACCAACATCCCAATGTAAAAGATGACCTACGATATTTATAGGTATCTCCGGCTCTGCACCTCACTGGGATCCAGATGCAAGCCACCCTTAAGACATGCAGTGAATTGCACAATGGTTTATTTTATATTCTGCCACTGGTTAGGTCAGTGGATACTTACTTGGTTCTTTTCTCTGGCAGTGCAGATCAGATAAAAAAAAGTCTGATCCCAGGCAGTCTTGGGAAACAACAGTGGGTTAGATATGACACAATATGTTGCTGTATTCAACCTAGCATAGCGCCTCAGGGGATGGAGATGAGGTCTTACTCTCTGATGCCCTGCATCATCCTACTCGGCTAAGGGCATCTTCCTGCAGGAAAGGTAGAAACAGACTAGATAGGGCTCAAATGAGCAACAAGAATGATAAAAAATAGAACGAAGCATAGAAGAACAGGAAAGGAAGTCAACAAGCGTAGCTTGGGAATTTTAATACAAGTACAGCTGTAGGAATGATGGGTTTAAAATAAGAAAAGGAAAAAATAAGCTGATGATGTGGAACAAGAGTGGATTTGAAAATTCACTCTTATGGTGGTAGCTAATGGATTATGAGACATTTTTTTCCAAGAGAAATAAAAAAGCCTTAAGAGGGGCTTTAAAAAGAGAACATATTTTTGTCTCTCTGGTTTAAATGCCGACTTTTCCGATGTAGAGGTCGTTCCAACTACAAAAGTTAATAAAAACTAAAGTGGATACACTATCAGAAAGAATAATATAGAAAAATTTCAATTAGAATTTACAGGCAATTTCTATTTTCTTTAGTTCTTGGGTGGGCCATGGATTACATATAAAAAGATTAAAAAGCTGAAGGGGTTTTTAAAGCAGAGCTTTAGTCTAATTATAGTGCAGAGACCAGGTGCTTCAAAGGAAGGAAGTAACATATTAATAGTTTAACGAGCGGCCTCAGGATTTTTTGACTGAGGAGGAAAGGAATATCCCAAACTAGTGGAATATATTAACTATGAAATATAAATCCTGACTCTTAAGTTATTCAGTTTGATTGTTCACTGTCAGATCCACTAATCACTTTTCACGTTGGTGGAAGGAAATCTGTAGGAGGAAGGAAAGAGGGGAAGAAAAGGTACAGGGTTTCCTTCCATCATCTATTGGGAGACAGGAAAAACTGCAGCACCACACAGGAAGTGGCCTGTTAAGTGGCCAAGCATCATCTGGAGGTTATTTGTGATGGGCTGGCCCCATCACCCTTGAAGAACAGAGAAGCAGGTTTTCATCCATGAGGCCAAGACAGAATGAGTTAGTAAAGCCAAAGCCAAAGCCAAAGCAGAGGGCAATAATCTTGGTTCATAGGAGGAGCCTGACGGAAAAGTCTGGAAAGTCTGCATTAACAAGCATCTTCATTTAACCTCGCAGTGGGGACAGTACTTGTCTAGCTGTGAGACTTTCTAAACCCTGTTCTATGGCAGATCGCCCAGGGTTCAGAGGCTTTGTGCCTTATTTGGTAGCTTGAGCTGTACGTGGGGTAAAGCCGACAACTCCCAACTGGAAAAGAACTGGTCAGGTTCCTACGTCCTTACACCCTCAGAGGCTGAGGGGGAATCATCAGTGAATGATCAGAATCTGGAGTATGAAGCTGCTCATTCCTAGGCCCTAGGCTGCCTCCTAAAAAAGGAAGGTTTGCCACTTTGTAGGGCACAGTCACAAACAGCAAGCCAATCCCTAAATCCCAGCCATTCAGTCAGATTACCTAAAGAACATACAAGAAGCTGCCCAGAAATATCCTCTGATTCTCAAGCAAGATGGCAATCCATGATCCTGCTGCTTTGCCTGACTCTGGCTGGTTACTCTCCAAAGGCTCAGGCAGGTTCTAGGAACAGAATCCACCCTGCTGAATATTCCTGGTTTTCAATTCGGGGCTCTCCTCTGGCCCCTCAGACATGGTTACGGTTCTGCTACCTATAAATCATATAACCACATGTTCACTCTTAGGCCTCTTCTTTCTTCTCTGGGTTTATGAGAACCTTTGATATCAGACAACTCTGCTTGGCCATTAGGTCCAGGATCTCAAACCAGCAAGACATCACTTTGCAGACTAATGATAATGATCTCTGGAGGTGCCTAGGTAGGAAAATACGGGGCAAATTTGAGGCAACAGACTTTCTCTCTAGTCAATGTCATGGCTGAAGCTGAAATGGGAACTAAATTTGTTCTAAGAAAGGACTCTGTGCTCTAACAACAGTGGGTAGTGGGAGCTCTGGGGGCAATGTACCCAACTTTGCTTGGCAGAGCTTGAGGGCAAGGCTACTGGAAGAAAGGATATGGGGTGACTGGTGGGGCACCTATGCAGGCCAGTTCTGTGATGGTTCCTTGTAGTAGTCTCCCTTCTCTTGTGACCCTTGGCACACTAAAGAAAACAAGTCAGCTTCGTTTTATGTTATTTCCTCTTCAAAAACACGAGACGAGGAAGGAGCAAGATGTCCTGGTAAAGATCAGTGCCTACCCATAAGTAGGTAAAATGGGTAAGCATTCATTTCCCAGAGACTGAGAAGCTTCATACTGGGGCCAATGAATAGGTCCATACCTTGGGGCAGACCAAGAAAAGGATACTTCTCATCCCTGAACAAGCAAGAAGCTACAGAAACTTGGGGATAAAGAGAACTGGCGAATTCTGTGGGGAAACAGAACTGAGTTCCAGGTAAGGGGAAGCTATCTTATCACCACAGAAGGAGTTTTCTTCCAATGGTGCTAGGATCCCTTGCAAAACAACACCAGAGATTTACACTGTGGGTAAAGGAGGGAGAGATGTTGTACAAATCCCACAAAACAACCAACCCGATCTAAGACGGTACCTGCTTCTCCACGGAGAGCCTTTTCCACCGCAACTCCTCTCTCCTCTAGTTGCCTTTGCTTCTCTTCCACCTGCTCCAGCTGTCGTTGGATAATCTGCCAGGGAAGAAAGAATTAGTATGTACCCCTTTTTCTTTCCTATCTCCTAGTATTGAGGGAGAAAACCAAATTGCAAAAATACAAAATGAGAAATAACTAGCTAGGCAAATAGAAAAGGATCTAATGCAAACGAGGACAACATTTCCACATGAGTTTGCCATCACTAAGGTTGTATTGCAAAAATGCCATTAACATATTTCTCTTATCCATAACATCATTATATTTATACTATTCTTTCTATGGACTTAAATATCCCATCTTCTAATGCTTTGCAGAATTGCTACTGGAATGTGTAAACAGTATAATAGCATAAATTACTTAATTTTCTTTAGAATGGGTAACATTTAGCTCAAACATCACAAAATAAGAACTTGAAGAAGATTCAGAGGAGAAAAAAAAATTACTTGGTGTTAGGAAAAAACTAACCAAAGAGTAACAATAAAAAGAATTAGGATTATTTAATTTGGGGGAGAGATGACTAAGTGGTAAAAGTCTTAATACCAATAAGTATAAAGAGAACAAAGAAAAAATTATTACTTGTATTTTAAAATTTTCATTAGCTACTTAATTCTTTTGAGATTGTAAGTTAAAGATGGGAATTAACAACACTTCCTATTTGTCTAAAAATTGGGGCAGGAAATTTGCAAGACTGGATTTTTATAGGTTAGATGGTAGATAACTAATCTTTACTTAGATCAAAATCCAAGGGTATAGCAATTCTTATGGTATAACACTTGCTAGCTGTTTTCAACGATCCAGCCAAGCCTAGGAATTTATGAAACCTCAGACTCAGCCCTCTGTTTATTAATAGCTTTAAAAAGTTGGAATGTCTATGGTTGCACAAAGCCAAGGTTTTCTGATGAATGCAAACAGTACTGTGGGATTATCTCTCAAATTGTTTTTAAAAACCTGGGAGACAAAGCTCAGAGGCTGACTGCAGCTATTCCTGTTTTATATAATTTCTTTTTCTTTATTTTTCCAGTTCAAATGTGATTTCACTGGTGTAGGGAAGCTCTCAGAGAGGGGATTCCCACTATGAATACAGATTAATAAATGTTCTGCAATTTATGATTTTAGAGATGGATGGGCTGGGACACTTAGAGGTTAAATGACTGGGTCAGGCCACACGGCCATTTTGTGCCAGAGAACTTGAACTGTGGTCACCGTGCCATGTTGCCCTTCTCCTGCTCTTTATTCTTGACCTTCATGGCACCCTGGAGATCTCGCAGAATGATTAGCGGATAAGGGAGTATGTCTGAAGATAATGATGACCACAGGCATCGGTCTTTCTTGGGTTTGCCTGTCATTCTCAAGCTGGAGGACATTACCTGGGCTCTATGTAATCGCTTGAGTTCTTCCTGCTTAGCCTGTCTCCGAGCAGCCTTCTGTACGCGCCTGGTCAGTTTGGCGTTGAGCTCCTCCTCAGTGTAGGTCCTCTGCTGGAAGGAAATGGAAGAGATTTTTCTACCAGGTGAATGTAGGCCCAGGATAGGTAAGGCAGACAGACGGCTGAGGAGCGGAGGGGGAGACCCCATCCCTAAGGACAGAGTCTTTCCTTCTTGGAACACTGACAGATGTACAATCATCTTTCCACAGAGGTGCTCACAGTGCAGAGAGTTATGCTTTCTGATACAGACAGAAGGCAGGTGTGGCGCAGATTCCTAAATAAAATTTTCCTCCTGTTCCAGTTGTTACATGGCCCTTGAGGATTTATAGACATGTGTTTTTTACTATGTGATAAGGACAGTGAACAAAGAGGGAATTGGTCACAGGTGAATTAAAGGGACACCTCTGTTCCTAAAGGAGAAGTCTACTTGCACATGTCTGCACATCTTAAGGAATTCTTTAAAAGTGGCCTTGCACACACACACACACACACACACACACACACACACACACACACACACACAGATATGTATAGGTATATAAACATGTGCACATGTATATGTATACCTACATGCATATGCACACACGTACACATGTGTATATGTGTACATGTGCATGTAACTATATCTAGATATACACAAAATCTGGCAAGTTTTTCTAGTATACCTTGTCCAGGAAGTACACAGAGAAGATATGAAAGAAAATCTGTATCCTCACCTTTTGGATCAGAACTCTGATTTCATTTACAAGCGGAACACCCCATAAGGAAATTCTCCCTATCAAAAGCAGGCTGGCACCTGTTCTGCAATGTACTATCTTAGGGAGCTGGCTGAAGGTAGTGAGAGGCTCGGTAATTTGCAGGATCACGCAGCCAACATATGTCAGAAACGGGACTAGGGGATTCAGGTCTTCCTGACTGATGCTGGCTTCCTATCCATGCAGCCTCTCATTTATAATCTTTACTATCTGGTTTCAAAACCCAACTGCACAAGATGAATAATCTTTTTGAGTCTGTTTTAAGGAGATTCATTTTTGAAGTGGATAGTACCGGGCAGGTAGGTAGGTGGTGCAGTGGATAGAGTGCTGGGCCTGGGGTCAGGAAGGTTCATCTTTCTGGGTTCAAATCTGGCCTCAGACACTTAGCTAGTTTTGTGGCCCTGGGTGAGTCACTTAATCCTGTTTGCCTCAGTTTTCTCATCTGTAAAATGAGCGGGAGAAGGAAATGGCAAACCACTCCAGTATATTTGCCAAGAAAACCCCAAATGGGCTCACAAAGAGTCAGACAAGACTGAACAAAAGTAATGAGTGGATTCTATTTTAGACCTGGGAAAATACTAGTCAAGTTCAAACTTTCCATATAGTGCAGTCAATTACGGTTTCAAGAAGGAACTAGAGTGGTTTTGGGTTAAGTTTCAAGTTTACACAGAGGCCTCAGTCTGAAGCAGCTTTATCCTGTATGGTCACCAAAGGGCTATCAGAGGGGATGAGAAAAGGGAAAGGGAAATTCCCTAATCCCAAAGCAATTACACTGGTGGAAATGATAACGTTGGTCTACAGATGCAGGTCATTAAGGTTAGTCAAAGATGGTTTCAATAAACCCTTCAACAAACATAGAAGGAAAATGACCCAAACTGCTACACTGGAAGTTAGAATTTTCCACAGAATGCCCTCCTCATTACATTTCAAAAAGCAAAAAGAGAGGGAAAGAGAAGAAAAGGAATTTTTAAATTCAAGAAACAGAAATTACAATATTAGCTATATGTTCTCTTCTCTATAGGCTTGACATTAGGTAGCATTTAGGTAATGCTAACAATTATATAGTCATCTGGAATAGCCTGTGTCTTGTCAGTTCACAATGGGGTTTAAAATCACCGAGATGAAGGCTGTCAGTCATGGTTGATACCTCTGCAGAGCTCTGCACTGAGAGTTACATTTCTCTCTATCTGAGCCTTAGAGCTAAATAATCACATGCATTTTAATCAGCCAAATGGCAGGATTCTACTTTTTTTTTTTAATGACACATCTAAAGGAAATTCTGCTGCCTTTGTTGGCTAAAATTCCATGCATGTATGGTCAGGGTTAGTGAAGATGTGGTTGTAGAGTCAGGCATGGTGGGCTGGGCTGGTTAATAACAAGTATGCATGCAATGGCCAGCCAATGGGAATGGAGATACTACCTTTGATGAATATGATCTCTTGAATGCCAAGACGTGTGGTACATAAATCGACTTTAGATTGGATACAGAAAACAAACAAGACAGTAACAATAACAATAATTAAAAATAAATTAATTTTAAAAGAACACAGAAATGGAGCAAAATCAGTTAGATGCTTCAAACATACACAGGAGTAAAATTAATTTTTAAAAATGTTACACAAAACTTCATGGACGATGAAATTGGTGTGGCAGAGTATGTAAAAACTAGTGGATGCCATCTATTCCAAAGCCTCTGGCAATGGCATCTCAATAAACTCCAGTTCTGCCAAAAGATACTCCCTTTCACCTTAGCTTCCCCCCACCCTAACCACGATATAGCTCTTTTTTTTTTCCAGAAAATTCTGCTTAAAGTACCTCTATGTAAAATACCTTGTCTTCTGCCCAACATTTATATATGTTAGGTTATCTACATTAGTCATTAACTATATGACAACAGATATACTCAGCAATGTTCACTAAAGCATCTGAATTTGAGTTTCTTTCCTCCAGAATACCAAAGGTTACTGTCCTATGGATGCAGAGGAAGTACAGTAAAGTACTGATAGGGAACCTGAAAAATTTCCCCAGAAGTTTCACCTGGTTAAGAGAATTTCAGATCTGATAAGAACCGATTCATATTTAACACCCTTCTCATTTGTCAATTATTATTAATCTAACAACAACAGTCATCATCATACATATAGTGTTTTAAAGCTTATAAAGCATTTTCTTCATGTACTGAGGGGCATTTGGTTTCCCCCGAGACCTAGTTGAGGTAATCAAGTAAGAAGCCATAAAGAGAGGTAAATTAGTATTAATATGAAGTGTCTATATCCTGATATCCATTTCGAAAGTATGAAAAAGTCCTTTGAATTGGAAGGGAAGCCGCTGGCTGAATTAAGATTGGCCACTCCACAGAGGTCCTTAATAAGCCTGCCAATTTTGGAACAGTTCTGGAATTTAAGGCAGGAAGTAGCCTCGTGGACTGAGACATGGCACTTCGCAGGAGGCGGTTCGGAGTTAAACAGTTAGAAGTAGAGAGCAGAGACGCACTCTCCAGAGAGACAGATGTAGATAGGCACCATTCAAGACAGGAAGAAGCTTTGAGTACTGTGAAGTTTGGCAGCAGAGGAGAGAGCCAACCATGGATTCAAGGGAGTATTAGCCCTGAGAGTTGGGAGATGAATTATGAAGAGGACCAAGCCCAGGAATCTAGCTGAATGACCCATCCTGCAGAGATGCTGCAATGAGGAGAAAGCAGAATGATGATAACACAAGAAGAGAAAGGATATTGATGCCCTGCAGTACCAGAGACATTAGCTGTCCTAGCCAAGTGTTCCCTACATGTGTCCTCTATCATAGTACTCCAAGTTTTCCCCTACTCTTCTCATTCTGTGTATTTGCGCCCAAGGTTCATTAGAAGCAGAGAGGGGATACTTTGTAGACACTGTTCTTAAGCCATTTTAGTATATGCCTTTGTATTCAGCTGTGTTTACTGGCTCACAGTCAAAGGTAAGCGATAGTTTTTGGAGTGTGGACCTACCAGGTTTGAATCTTGACAGTGAATATAAAAGTCACCCTCTGGGAAGGCAATCCTTTGAGACAGGTGGTGCAAATATTGTTCTGCTCATTTCATAGCTTAGACAAATGATATTTCTTGCACAGAGTTGTACAACTGTAAGAATTGAAGCTCAAATCTAAGTCTTGTGATTGTAAGGCTGCACAGAGGAATGAATGCTGGATTTGCAGTCAGACTACCTAGGTTCACATGCTAGCTCTGTGACTTCATGCAAGCACTTTAAATTCTCTAAGCCTCAGTTTCTCATGTGAAAAATGAGAGGAGTTTTACTAGATGGCTTCTAAGATTCCTTCTAGCTTTAAATCTATTACTGAATGACTTGAATACCAGTTGCTCTCATCCATCCATCCATCCATCCATCCATCTATATCTATCTATCTATCCATTTATTTATTTATACACTTATTTATTTGTTTAATCATTCATTTACTTATTTTAAACACCAGACCGCAGTGGAGTTAATAATCATACCACTGTCTCTTAAAATAACGGGATTTAAAGGTGGAAAGGCTTTTAAGAAATTATCTAGTTTAACCAGCTCATTTGAAAGATGAACTAACAAAGAAGTTCAGTGACTTTCCCAAGGTCATACGAGTAGAAATGAGGCAAGCTACATCTTGAATTAAATCCTTGGACTCCAAATCCAGTATACTTTCCATGCTGCCTCCCTGTTATTCCTGTCCTTGCTGCTCCCTGTGTCCAGTATTGATTAAAGGTTCCTTGTTCTACCTTTCATCTACTGATCCAGATAGCAAAATGGAGGTAGTGTTGGAAGCCAGCGCTTTGTTTTTAGTTATATGATTACAGTGATCAGACAGTGTTAAGTATCTTGAGTACACTGTATTTAAAATTCTATCAGGAAAAGATAAGGAAAGTCTTGACTCAGAGATGTTGTAATTAATGTTACATTAAGTTTAATCTCTTATTTTCCACTCTTAGAAATTGCACCAGTCTGGTGTAGCTCAGAGAAAGAACTGATGCTATCTGAATACAGATTGAAGCCTACACTTTTTTTCTTTTTATTTTTCTTGAGGTTTTTTTTTTTTTTGGTCTATGTTTTCTTTTGCAATATGGATATGTTTTGCATCACATATACAACCTATATTGAACTGCGTGCCTTCTCAATTAGGTGGGGTGGGGAGAGAGGAAGAGAAGGTATCTGGAACTCAAAGTTTTAAAGACCAATGTTAAAAATTGTTTTTATGTGTAACTGGGGAAAAAAATAAAATACCAAACAAACAAACAGTCTTGGGAGTGCAGAGACCTGGTTCTTGTACTAGGGTTACCAATAATTAATTGTGTTACCTCAGGTAAATTACCTAACCTCTCTGGGTCTGTTTCCTAATTTTAGAAGGAGGAAATTGGACATCTGGGTTCCTTTTAGCTTCAAAACTATGAGACTTAAGATACTAGATCTCTCCGATGTTTGCTCTATGACTGTGGTTCCTGTATCCATCTGGGTCGTGGGGAAGAAAGGAAATCCCTTTTGCCCCTAATGTTTGCCAGGCTCTGGGAGATGCCTCAGTAAATGGCCAGTGTCGTTCCAATGCTGGCTTTAGCAGAAGTATCTCAACCAATCTGCCAGGGCTGGATAATTTTTTGCAGGATTTCCAGTTAATAAGAGGGATCATTCGACAACACAAGAAATCACAAATGGAAGCTCAGGCATATTGTTTGACCACTACTAACTTTAGGTAGGGTTGATAGTAAAACAGGAACAATTTTGGAATACAACAGGATACTTTTCAAAGGCCTCCCTGCAAGGGACACCATCTCATCAAACAGAATCTCTGAGTTGGAAGAGGCCTCCTAGGACACCTGGTCTCAACAGTATTTTTCTAATGAGTGGTTATCTCATTGTTGCTGAACAGATCCTCTATTTACCAAGTTCAGGCTATCACCTCTCTTTTGGATTACTACAATAACCTCCTAATTGGTATTCTTGCATCGTCTCTGCTCACTCCAACACATTTGTCATTGATGTAGGAGTTATCCTTAAATTAGGTGTCTTTGTGCAGTCAGACCATCAATTTCCCAAGGCAGAGATCAGAATTAGTAATACATTACAATTACAATTAGAATGAGTGAACAAACAAACAAAAAACGATAATGAGAAAATATATGGTATAGAAATGAAACAACACAATCTTGAACTACTTCAGTAATTAGCAATAAAAATGAGAGATGGATGACATAAATTACATCATCACTGATTATAATAATTTTAGACCTCTCTACAACCATCATGAAATGTAAAAAGTGCACAGGAAAAGCCTTAGTTATCAAATATTTGACTTACTTGCCAAGTGAAGAAGATGGTGGCCATGGGCAACAATTTAGAGCAGGGCCACTAAACTGTATGTAAGGATTCCACAGGCTGCATAATGACTTAGAAACCACATGTTAAAATTATCCACATTCTACAGTATTTTCAGAATTTTGTTAGATGTTTCCCAATTACATTTTAATCTGGTTCGGGCCTTACTCCAGGAGCATTGTGGTGTTTGACACTTTTGGTTTAGAATATAAACTTGTTTGTAAAATCTTACAAAGAAGGATGATGGGCAATTATAAGTAATATTATCTCACAAAGTAGATAATGCATGAGTGAAAATGTAATTATTAATTTGCATATCATTTTATGCAAAGCACTATGCTAAGCTCTGGGGATACACAAAGAAAAGCAATTATAATCTCTGTTTTCAAGGAATAGGGAGCAAACAGATAGATTCACAATAGATCACAGGGTCACAGATTTAGAGCCAGAAAGGTCTTAGAAGTCATTTATAACACTCTAACTTCATGGAAGAGGAAGCCGAAGCTCCAGGAGGTTCACTGATTTGCCATAACCTTATATTTATTTTACATATACTCATATCAATCAATCTACAAGCATTTAAGTGCCTTCTATGTGCCAGGCACCGGAGATGCAAAGGCAAAAATGCTATTCAACAATGGCCTGCATCTTTACTATTTTTCAATTGACAGAAAGATATAGGGAATATAAAATTCCACTGTGAATTTATGATTATAACTACGAAAAAGCATTTGATTTGGTAGAACAAAATGCCATCTTAAGTCCAACAAGGTATCTCTTATCCATATATCAAAATAATTCAAGATTTTTAAAAAAAGATATAGTAGTAAGAGTTAGAGCTTATATAGTGCTTTAAGGTTTACAAAGCATTTTACACATATTATGTCACTCCTCAGAACAACACTGGGAGGTAGGCACTATTATCACCTCTATTTTACAGTTGAGGAAATTGAGGCAGATATCTGTTAAGTGATTTGTCCAGGTCACATAGCTAGCAATGTTCTGAGGCCACTTTTGAACTCAGATCTTTCTGACTCCAAGTCCAGTGTTCTATCCACGGTGTCACTTAGCTGCCTCCTAACACATGACAGCAGAAAAATCCTATTTCAGTAACCTTGGGCTCATAAACATTATGCAAGACAAAGAACTTTGCTTGCCAAAGGTATCTGTCTTAGCTATGGAGGAGATTCAGTGCAGAGTCCAAGTTGAAGAGGAAATCTCTGTGGATGGCAAGGTCCTCCAGATATAACTGTTTACACATTAAATTGTGTGGGCTGTATAAAGTCCTGGAATATGGCAAGCCTTCTGGAAAGAGCTCTGTAACCACTTAAAAGAACTTGACCTGACTCTCCACACCAGAAAGGCCAAGGGGATAAAGAATGCTCATTGCCCAGATTACTCTATGCATCTGGATGGTCATCACTCTGTATGTCTGGAACACAGCATTGATGGAAAGCCAATTGGTCCAGGAATTGATTAGGAAGGGGTTAGGAAGAGATTATGTGATATCAGGAGAAAGCAAGAAAGGCCTCTAGAGTAAAGGTTTCTAGAAATCTTATGGGAGGACGTGGAAAATGGAAAAGAATCACACAGGCTGGGCAGATATGGATAAGTTGTGCTCTTCCTCACTAAAGGGAACTTATAAATCTATATATAAGACCACGGATCCATGGATTATTTTGTATATACTTAAGATATGCACATGTTCTCTTCTAACAAATGTAAACTCCATGAAGGCGAGGATTGTTTCATTTTTGGTTGGTGTTCCCAGTGTCTACAGCGATGAAATCAAGTCTGTAACTAAGTGTTTATTAAATGCTAACTGACTGATTGATAAATCCTATTATACTTTGGGGAGGGCTTTAATCGTTAGACCTTTTTCCTTAGCTCAAGCCTGTATTTTCTCCTTTGTAACTTCCACCTGTTGCTACTTGTTCTGTCTTTTGGGTTCAAACAAAACATGCCCTCTTCTATTCCCTCTTCTGAGTCATAGCTCTTTAAACACTTGGCCCCGTCTTCTCCAGGCTAAACAAATCCAGTTCCTTCAAACCTTCCTTATATAGCATAAACTTAAGGACGTTCACCATTCTGGTGATATTTGTCTGGATGCTGTCCCAGATTAATAAAGTCTGTCCTAAAATGTGGCATCCAAAACTGAACACAACCCTCTAGATGGAGCCTGACCAGAGTAGAGAATAGCTGGACTAACCTGCTTAACCAGTTCTTCTAACCATCCTAACCTAAGGGTTGTCATAAGGTTCCATAGGTAATTATGGTTTGGCATCAATGCTGTGACTTGGAGAAACCAGATGGGGAATACCTGATAAGAATTACATTTACTATGTCCTATACTGGGGAGCATAAAGGTCCTGAGTAGTTATCTATCTGAACTCCTTATTTCCTATGCTTTATGCTGGCTCAGGCCTGGGCACGATGCAGAGCTGGCAAAGACTTGGGAAAAACATGAAATAAGAACATTATCTAATTTCAATGTTCAATCTGGGATGTTTCTTTTTTTTTTAATATTAAATTTTATTTTACCAGAATCTAGGATGTTTCTTAAAGAGATATGGCCAGAACCACAAATGGTGTTTCAGGCCAAAATCAACTGCTCCACTGTAACTCTGGTCTATGATGAATGGACCTAAACCTCGTCTCTATCAGGCCTATTCTCCTTTTCCTTTCACTGACCCTTCTAATCAGTTATACATTGGTCTATCTTTGAGAGTTTGTGACAAAGGCAGAACACAAGTCAAATGCCTTAGGAAACTGAGAGAATGCTGTGTAGTTTTTTTCCCCTGCTTTGGCAAAGATGTTTCAGTTCAATGAGAAAAGGAAGTGAAGAGATAATAGAAATTGTTCATTTCTCCAAAAAGAGCAAGTAAGCCCTACTTTTCTAGCAGAGAACAACGTAGAATGCTTACTCAGGGCCTCAAATCCCTTGCCCAGTGGCAGGGTTCAGAGCTAGGGTCTGTGTGAAGGCTCTTTTTGGATGTGTTGGCCGCTCCCCTCTCTTTCCCCTTTTGTTGATCTCTCCTTCTTCCTTCCCCTTTTGCATTTGAACTGCAGCACAGTCTGGCCTACAAAGGATCTCAAAGATCAAAAGACAGTACAAAGATAGTGGTGGTGGTGGTGGAAATATGTTATTCCAGAGACACAGCCCTTTTGCATCCCAGGAGAGAAGATTAACTGTATCTTTTGACCCTAGGAGAAATGGCCATAACCAAGCCAAACTTTCAGAATCAACCACTTTCATCATTCCACTAGATATTCCTTAATATTGGGAAATCCACCCTCACTGGCAGATAGATAGGTAGTAGAGAAATACCTATTCCTGAGGCTCTGCAAATTACTTACATATCCCCAAAACATACCTATATTAAGGGCAACCCCTTCAGCTCAAGAAGTGTGTAGCGTGCTTTGATCACAATGAAAACTGATATTTGCACATATGATTTCCACAGAGAGTTTTTGAACAGAGAGGAGACAACACTTATTCTGGTTTCTATAATTACCATGCAAGCAGGAACCCAGACACTTTTGGGATCACAGGCTAAAGAAAGTCTGAGGATGGGTCCAAGAAATATAATTTCTCCTACATGGGAAAGAGTCCTTACATAGATCATGCCATCCAGATGTTAAAAGAATCATAGCTACAGGTGATGCTGGATAAAACCTTGCTAGAGATCGGATGAAATGCTGAGGTATGGCTTCCCAGAGATGAATTCTGTTTGTCTTGATTACCCTTCAACTCATGTCAGAAGCCAGTTGGCCCCTAAGCCAGCCCTTTCTCTCAGTCACTTAATAGTTTAGGCTTTAGAAGGATGAGTTCTCATAGGAGCAAAGGGGCCCCTAAATGCAGTGCTAGCACTGTCACCACCAATTTGGCACTGGACCCTTTTCATGTTATGAATACCCAGAAATTCATCATAAAAATTTATAACCTCAAACTGATCATCAGAAGCACTTAAGAAGGAACTATTTTCAAGACTGGCTAACTAGAGTCAATCCAAGTGTGTCTTTCTGCAGACACAGCAGCAACTTCATCCAAGAACAACAGAAGGAACTGGCTTTCTTGAAGGGAAACCCAACAATTGGTCATAGGTTTTTTCTGTTTCTTAGAAAACATTCCTCTCCTCTACGCCAATCATCAACAGTAAGTTTAGTAGGAGACTTTGGGAACCTTTTGTCCTTTCTGACACCATTAATGCTCATCTATCTGTGCCTACCTCTCGCTTGGACTTTTGGGAGGACCTCTCCAGGACATCATCACTGGAGAGATCAGAATCCTCTGAGAAACTCAGATGTCGACGTAGTTGCAGCTCTAAGAAAAGAAGAAACTAGGTTAAAAAAGTGATTTAAATCTTATACATTGTCAGCATGTCTCTCTCCATACAGTGGACCCTGATAACTTGGCTACTATTATTCGTCAAGAAATAAAGTCAATTCCCCAAACAAAAACAACATACCTATAAGTATTCTAGCAGCCATGATATTTTCATTCATTTTAAACATACTGTTTCCTTCCTCTATGTCTCATTCATTGCAAATAAAAAGGGGGGGGGCAGATTTAAAGACATGCAAGTGGCTCTCATAACCAGACCCTATGTTGATACCTGTGGAAGTCTCTACCTATTATCATACCTGTTCTAACCATAGGAGACATCTTACGCTTCCCAGAGTCCACTGTGGCACCACTGGATGGAGTGCTGGGGCACGATTTATTGTCTACCTTCTTCTTCTTGTCCTTCTTGTACCCTGAGAATACTGATTTCCATAAAGACTTAGGCTTGGCAGCTGATTCCTCCAGGACATTCCCACTGGGTTTTTCTAGTGGCCGGCCCTCATTCTTGGACTTCTTCTCTTTCTTGCTCTTTCGAGGGGAGAAGAGTGAAGATCTTTTCTTGCTTTTTCCACTAGAACCCTCAGAGGATGTGACAGACCCATCAGGGCCTCCTGAATCGGACGGAGGGGAAAAGAACTCCTCACTGGTTGCTTCGTGCTTTAGGGTGGGAACCTCAGATCTTCTGAGGGCTGACTGCTTTAGGGGTTCTGAGACCAGCTGCTCTCTCACCTTGGAAGGCAAGGAAGTTGCTTTGCTTGAGATCCTAGAGGTTCCAGCCACAGTGGAAGCTGTTATCTCCATCTCCTTCATCTTTTTCAACTGCTTGGCCATAGCATCTCGCAATGCCTGGCTCTTCACAGATTTCTCTCTGGCTCTCATCCGCTCTTTGGCCAGTTCCTTGGCTTCTGGAGACACCACAGGCAGCCCCCTCTTTTCTTTTTGGGACTTACCTTCCAAAGTAGGCAACCTGCCATTCTCTTTGGCCAAGGGTAGGTAGACAGGTTTTTCTGAGGAGGGCCAGCAGCTGGGTGGGGTGAAGAACTTTTCCTGGAAGCTCGTGTCTTCTGTCTTCTCATCATACGTGTCCTCCACATCATCAGCAAAAGGAATTTCATCAACGCTTTCCACAAACGACTTCCGCACCTCTTCTCTGGATGGCTGGGATGGTTCTTGGTGGGGCTGAGCAAGGCCTATGGGCGCAGGGGTAGGTAAGGGCTTGGATTCAGTTTCATTCTGCCAGGCAGCCTGTTTCTTTCTTCGAAGAGTTGCTGGTTTCTCATCTGGTGGTGGGGGAGGAGGAGGGCTTGAAGGTGGCGTCAGCATAGTTGAGTCCGAAGTATTGAAGCTCTGACTGGCCAAGGTTCTCATGTTGGAGGAGCTCCCATGAAGACCCAGGCCAGAGCTGCTGGACAAGTCTTTCCTTTCATCGTGGATCAAGCTTTTCAGCTCTTTCTCAGATGGTGATTTAGGAGTCAGCAGTGATGGCTGATCGCTATCAAACTTTGGTATGCCTGGCCTTCTAGGAGAAGGCTGGGGTTTTAAAAGGTGGATTTCTTCATCCTGAGACACCTTCTTGGTTGGATATGATTTCAGGGACACAGACTCAAGGCTGGGCAAAGTGAAACTTGGGTCAATACCCTTTTTTCTATCCACTGGGGTAAGCCCGAGGCTCCTACGTATTTCAGCACTCTTTAACCAAAATTCCTCCACGAGGTCATTCCGTTTTATGGATTCATCGGTGGCACCAGGGCTGCGCGGCTTTTCCACTGAATCATCTTGATCTTTACGGGTGAGGGAGACCAAAGGTGTGGATGTTATTATTGGACTGGGTTGGAAACATATAGGTGACTCTGTGGGGGATGGAATGGATGTTTCAGAGGAAGGCTGGGGCTGAGAGCAGATGGGAAGTTGCGTGGAAGGTGAAGTCGAAGTCACTGAAGGGGACACGGGTCGGGATATAACTGGGGAAGTGGTCACGATGGCTTCTGGCAGTGCTGCTGGCTGGGATCGGATAGGAGACAATGTCGCAGGAGTGCTTAAAACCTTCTGATCAACAGGGATGTCAGCTTCTGGCTTTTCTTTGACAAGGAATATATCTGGGAAAAAGCGCTCCTCTGGAGATTTCTCCTTATTGAAAACTGAAGAGAAGGGGGATTGGATGTCCTACAAAAAAAAAGCAAATAAGCAGAAATTATTTAGAATGAGTTGTTTTCTTTAAGGTTGTCTGTCCCTTTGAAGATTCCTTTCTAAGAGGTGCATTTTTTTTTTCCAACTCCCTCCCATACTGTTTATTCATTACGAAGAGCTTTCTTAAATTCTGTAACTTACTGACTCAGTAAGTAGGTTGTCTGCAGAATATATGTATTGAATTTTCAAGCATTTTAATGCACTCAGGCACCTCAAACACATTTTGCATTCTCTCTAAATGATTTAATTTCTCATTAAGTTTCTACTGGCAAAAAAGGACGTACAAACTGGAACTCAGTTTACCTCTAACAAAACTCCAAAGATTTAAGGCATATGGCTATGCATAGTAGTGATACATGGACCACAACTGTGAAAAGAATTAACAATTAATACTTATGCTTTGATTTTTATTTAAATAGACCACTCTTTTTATTCTTATTTTTCAAAATGACTTTTCTAGGAGCTCACAGCTTTTTACAGATGTTATTTTGCTTATCCTCATATTATATCATGTGACGTATTATAATATTATCTACATTTTCTATTGAGAAAACTCAGGTATTACTTAAATGGTTATGTCCTTTCTGAGGAAGCACAGCAAGTCAGTAAGAATTAGGATTAGAACTCTGGCCCATTTTGACCTTTGTCTTACACTATGCTACCTCTCCAATTAAAGTGATTTGGTCAAAGTACACCAGTATAGTTTCTGTTAAATCTTTGGCAATTCTCTTAGGGAGAACAGAGTCTGCGTTTCCTTAGGGTGACAACAAGCTGAGAGGACCCTCATCTTTGATAGAGATAGTTCCCCGAGGAAGATCAAAGTTGCCGTCAGTAATTCTAGGTACACCTTGCTTTCCCACAGCGAACCTTGGCCCAAAAAACCCATGAAAGCTCACCTCTGCTTTGGCTCTGCTAACTGTGGAGAGTAGATCAGTACTTTCTAGAGGAGATTTGCTAGGGCTAGAATGTGGAGAAGGACCTTAGGGGAAAAAAAACAACAGTCAGTTATGCTAGTAAAGGATGATGGCTCGAGTGAACCTGTGATTTGAACGTGGATGGGGCATCCTCTCTTACAATACAACTGCAGCTCATCTATGCCCACCTGTTCTGTACTGTTCTTGCCCATGTTCTCTCATATATTTATTAAAGATATAGAGGTTAGATAGATAGAAGGAAAAAAATTGAAAAGGGAAAACATTAGTCTGGGGGACTGGGAAAGCCAGGGAAACTATGAGGAAGATGGGGATAGCATTCCAGGCACAGGGGACAGTTGTGAAGGGTAGAGGAAGGCAGCACTTGAGGCAGGGAGACCAATTACGAGGCCTGTGTAGCCTAGGTGGAAGCGATGATGGCCTGAATGAAGTCAGGTGGTGGCTATGTGAGTAGAAAGAAGAGGTTAGATATGAGAGAGAGATGCGACAGATAAACAAATATAAATTGCAAGGTTTGGCAAAAACTTGGACAGTGATGGGGAATGAGGAATTGAGGATAATGACAAAGTTGAGAACCTGGAAAAAAATAGAAGCCCTCAAAATAAACAGGGAAATTTGGAAAAGGAACTGGTTTAGGGAAAATGACAATGAGCTGTTTTGGACATGTTGAGTTGGAGCTGTCTATGGGTCATCCATTTTGGAATGTCCTATGGGCAGTTGGTGATATGAGTCTAAAGCTCTAGGGAGATTAGGACTGGAAATATATCTGCAAAGGGGAACTAATAAGGCCACCAACAGGAAAGAGTGGACAGAACAAAGAGAAGAGGGTCTAGGAGATATCTTTTGGTTAAATCTACAGTTAATGGTCATATTCCAGGTGACGATCCAGCAAAGAAGAAAAAGAAGGGGTGGTTAGACTGGTGAGGAGGAGGACCAGGATACTTGTTGAAAACCTAGAGAGGAAAGAATACTGAGGAGGTAGAGATGGACAGACAGTGCGACTGATAGGAGGTGGGAGGGCAGCCAAACCAGACTCACTTTTCCCTCCATACCAACTGTTTCCAGATCTATTTCCCAAACTCCACTGCATATGGTCTGTCTATTCAGAGGACCTGAATTATTTTTTCCTACAGGATCCCCACAATTCCTACCTAGATAGTCACTCATTGGAATGAAGTCATTTCTCTTGTTAGGTTACCTTCTCCTTGCTGGGATGGTAGGGAGGCTGGCCGCTCCTCTTCCTTCTCTGACACCTCAAGCTTCAGTTCTCTTT
The DNA here is from genome assembly GCA_028646595.1 of Phalanger gymnotis. Classification (NCBI taxonomy): domain Eukaryota; kingdom Metazoa; phylum Chordata; class Mammalia; order Diprotodontia; family Phalangeridae; genus Phalanger; species Phalanger gymnotis. The sequence continues at coordinate 170,186,106 of CM053623.1, forward strand.
TTACTGCTTCCTGGGACTGTAAACCCAACTCGGCTTCAGCATCAGATGGGATGTCATCAGACCAGCGCTGATCTGAGAGAAGGAAGCCAGTAAAGTGTTCTAGAAACAAATTGCTATTGTCTTTCCTCTCCAAGTCTTCTGCCTTCTCAGGTTGTAGCAATCCCTATCAGGCTGCAGGACAATCATATTCTAATGTTCATTAATCATACTCAGGTAGGTACTATGAGAGATAGTGATGGACTTGGAACCAGGAAGACCTGAGTTCAAATCTTGTCTCAGATGCTTACTAGCTCCGTGACCCTGGGCAAATCACTTTACCTCTCTCAACCCTTGTTTCTTCATCTATAAAAGGGGGTCTCTTTTTCCTTTTCTATCGTCATCAGGAGAACATCTGTCGAGGACATCAGTTTTCCCTCACTCTTGCCATGGAACTTGTCCACCATATTTACTGAACACATTGCTTTGATGGAGCACTTTACTTTGGTTATACTAACCACTGTTCTTTGGGCAATACCCATTTTAAATTCTCTGGAGCATGTCGACTGCCAACATTGGTATTCTATTAGGGTAATAATAGCATCTATTTCATAGAGTTGTTGCAGGGATCAATGAGACAGTACATGTAAAGTGCTTTGTGAATCTTAAAGTATTATATAAACGCTAGCCATCATCCAGTCTCTGGAAGTCGTGACTCACAGGTGAAATTTTAGGGTGCACGGTCATCTGCTTCCAGGAATTCTGTGGAAGTCTATCAGTCTGGTTCCATCACGATTCTATGAGGACTTTTAGGTTCACAAACACCCTGTCACTAGTGATCCATATGTCTGCCCCCTTCCAAACTTGCCCATGGCTCACTTTTACTTACTTCCCTCCTTTTAACTTGGTCAGCCCTGTCTTTTAAACCTTCTGACTTTCTGAAGACTCCCTGCCAATGAGAGTCAGTTGGCTCGTAAAGCCTTCTGTAGCCTGGCCTCTTCCTACACTTCCAATCTTCTTACACATTACTCTCCACTCTCCACCCCAACATACTCTTCAACCCATCAGCACAGACCTCTTTGCGGTTCCTAAAATAAAACACTTCCATCTTTTGACTCTAGGAATTTTCACTGGGTGTCCTCCATGTCAAGAATTCTTCCTTTTCACTTCTACCTTGTTTCCCTGACTTCCTTCAAGTCTCTGCGGGAGTGTCACCTTCTGCAAGCTTTTCCTAGATTCTCCTTAATCTTAGTCCCTTTTCTTGGAGATGCTCTCCAATTTAGCCTGTCTATATCTTGTTTGTACAAAGTTGTTTACACATGTTATCTCCCTCATTAGAAAGTGGGCTCCTTGAGAGCAGGGATTATCTTTTACTTTTTTTGGTATCTCCAGTGTTTAGCACAGTACCAGGCACACAGTAGGTGCTTAATAAACATTTGTTGACTTGAATCTATTTACATAAACAAACTACCATTCCATCCCTTAAAGTATGTGCCGTCTTTTTCTATCTCTGCTGAGCCCTTTCTCTTCCCTAATAACAGGTACTACCTGGTAGTCCTGATTTTCCTTCTAAAAACAGTGGGTGAATAGTGCCCTTCACATTTCAAAGCACCTTATTTAGCTGACTTTTCAGTTGTGACCCCTTTTCGGGTTTTCCTGGCAAAGATACTAGAGTGGTTTGCCATTTCCTTCTCCAGCTAATTTTAAAGACAAAGAAACTGAGGCAAACAGGGTCAAATGACTTGTCCAGGGTCCCACAGCTAGTAACTGTCTGAGGTCAAATTTGAACTCAGGAAGAGTCTTCCTGACGCCTGGCCTGGTGCTCTATCCACTGTGCCACCTAGCTGCCCTATATTTTGAGACCAGTTTATAGTCTCAATATAGCTCACACTTTCTTTTTGTAATTGAGGAATAATGATTTCATTAAAAGAAGTCACACATGAAAAGAAATAACACTGTGCACCTGCAGAGCCCAACTGCAGACTTCCTTTTCAGTGTTTAGACATTATTCTCTATGGTATCCTGGCCAAGGCTTCTTTACCTTCACAATCTGCCTAGACCTACACTGCTTTCTGTGCCCCACTCCACATATACCCAGTTCCTGTTTCTTTCTCTCTTCCAAGGCATCATCTGCTGTATTTCCTCCTTCTGTGCCTTTGCAGAGGTTGTCCTAGCTTTAAGGCTCAGCCTAGGTGTTTCCTCCTTCACAAGGAGATCCTGATCCTTGCAATTGGCAGGGCCCTCTCCTGCCTGACAACTGCTAGGCATTCACTTTGTCTAGATCCTGGTCAATGTAGGCTCTATAAGAGCAGGGGCTGTTTTGCTTTTCTTTACATCTCTAGAACCTTGTACATAACTGGTGATTAATAAAAAATTCTTGTTGAATAGAACTTGGTCATATTTTTCCCATTCCTGGCTCACAGTGTATTCCTGGGGGGCATAATCTTCTAGTCTAGAGCAACTGAAATAGAAATGGGGGCCACTAATTTATATATATAAATATATATATATATATAAGGATCCCTGCTAGATGCACATTGATTAGTTTTAAAATGTAAACCTTTTTTTAAAATTTTTATTTATTTTGTTAATTTTTTCCCAATTACACTTCAATCTTGTTTGGGCCATGTGTTTGACACTTCTGATCTGGGTAGTCTTCTATAAAGCCAAGAAAGATCATGCCCTTAAACCCCAACACGGTAATGCAAGTGAATTTCTAATGAGCTTTACTTTGCAGGTGTGTACACTAAGGCACATTCCACATCATTAGCTGAGCCAGGGAGGAAGTAAGAGACCTGATATCTGTCCTGTGCTTTCTATTGATTTCCCTCTGTGACCTAGTGAGTCATTTTCTGGGTTGGCAGAGGCGTAGGCTGTTCGCTTTTGTTTTTTAACTCGTTCCCGATCGTGGCATTCCCACACACAATCTGGGGTTTGCTACAATTCGACTCCCTCTTCTCCTCCGGCATCACCCCTTACCGTCATCTAGCTCAGCACCAGTGTCTCCGGTGTCCCCATCCTCTGCTGCCTCTCCCTCTATCTCTGCAGGCTCGGTGTCCACATCTTCCTCCAGATCATTTTCATCAAACGGGGCTGCAATGCAGAAAGATTAAGAGAAGGAAAGAGACTATTTCCAGAGCACGGAAAGGGTTGGTGGTTACTCCAGGTAAATTACAGGACGGGGAAGTTCTCCATGTGCGGCTGAAGCCTGAGAGTGGGGGGTCGGAGGATCTGAATATGACCGGTATTTGGATCAGATCTGGACCAAGAGGAACGACTTTACCTAGGTCAAGCAAAATTCTAGAATGAGGTGAAAGGTCAAGACCAAGACCATGGGCCAACACCATCTTTCTTTCCTTCTTCTGGGATCTGCAAAGGTCCAAAGCTCCATGTAGGCTGAAAGGGCATGGACCAAGATAAACGGCCTCTTTACTCTAGGAGAACTTAGCTTTTGTTGTGCTCGGGTTAACATTCACTTTAGCCTGTTTGTTCTACTGTACTGTGGTGGGAAGGATCAGTAATCAGACCCCACGGAGGCTCTGAATAGTTGGCCTTACTTCTCCCAGATCCTTGTAGCAGGGGCTATAGCTTTGTTTCAGGGATTTAGAGCAACACTCTTAAAAAAGAAAAGGCCAAAGGAGAAGGGGGGGTGGTGGTAATTAATACAAAGCCCTCAATTTGGATAAAACAAGACCTTTCAAGTACTATAAATGTGAGACAAGGCATTAATCGCCCTCATTTTTCCAAGGTCAAATCAGCCTACCCATACACATACACTGAACTTCCCCATTTGAAACGAAAACCTTCTTTTGATTCTAACTCCTTTTCAAACTGCCTCCCTAATATCTCTTCATTTACTGCTAAATTAGTCGAAAAAGCATCCTCTACTCCACTCCATTTCTTTATTGCTTATTCAGTCTCCACCAATAATGAATTAATTTACAAATCCAGTGAATGACCTTTCCTTGGTCCTTGTCCTCTTTTATGCATTACACTCTATTTCACATTCATTATGAAATACGAAAAGTTATATTTGTGTACATGTCTAATCACTGCTATTAGATAAACTCTGATTACAAACCCTTCTGGCTATTCTCTATCCATTTAGGGTTTCCATGCTCTTCTTTCTCCTTTATATTCCATTATATGTAAACCACAATTAGTTCCTCCACCCCCATTCCATAATTGATGAGTACCCCTTAGTTGTCAGCTTTTTTGCCATCACAAAAGAAGCAACTATAAATGTTTTTGTACATTAGAGGATCTTTTTCCATCTTTCATCTCTGGGGTATAGGCATAGGTGTGGTATAGTTAGGTCAAAGGGCACACACTCCTTTTTTTGTGTGCATAATTCTGAATTGCTTTCCAGGGCAGATGGAACCATTCCCAAGTGCATCAGAGTGTTTGTTATTTCTGTAGCTGTTCTAACACACGTCATTTTCTTCTTCTGTCATCTTTGCTGATCTCATAGGTGTGAAGTGGAATTTCAGAATTGTTTTAATTTGTATTTCTCTAGTTATTACGGATTTGGGGCTCTTTTTCATATAGCTATAAATAGCCTTGGTTTCTGCTCTTGAGAACTGTCTGCCCATTATCAGTTGGTGACTAGCTCTTATTCATATAAATTTGAACCGGTTCCTTATATATCTTGGAAAGCACACCTTTAGCAGAGAAACTTGCTGCAAAGATTCTGTGCCCCACCTCTTTAGTAAACGCAGTCAGAAAGCTGTTTATCTTCTAAACTTAGCTATGTTGATTTGTGCAAACCCTTTTTAATTTTATGTAATCAAAACTGTCAATTTTATGTTCTGTGATTCGTTCTACCCTTTCTTTGGTCATAAATCTCTCTTACCCTTAAACCTGGAAAATTAATTCTTCAGTTTCTGTAATTTGCTAATAATGTGACCTTTTACATGTAGGGCACATATCCATTTGGATCTAATCTTGATATAGGGTGTGAGGTATTGGTTTAAACCTAATTTCTGCCATGTTGCTGTCCAGTTTTTCCAGTAGTTTGTACCAAATAGAGAGTCTTTTCTGAACTCTAGGCTGCTAGATTTGTTTATATGTACCTAATCTTTTTGTTGTGTACCTAATCTTTTTCACAGGTCAATCTCTCTATTTTTTAACCAGTACCACAGTGCTGAGAGAATTACTTCATTGTAGTATAATTTGAGATCTGGTGCTGTTAGGCCCCTTTCCTTTCCACTTTTTAAATTTTCGTTTCATTTTTCCTCTACTTATCTGTTTCCTTGATGAATTCTTTTTCTCTTCCTTTCTTGAAATACACTCCTTTAGCAACCTCATTCATTACCACAGCTTCAACCTTATCTCCAGACCTGACCTCTACCTGGAGGTTCCTAATTCACAATTCCAACTACTTATTAGAAATCACCTAATTTCCTGTTGTGCACTTCCTACTTGAAATACCTAAATTTTATTATCTTGAACGCAGGCTCCTACTATCGAATCAAGTTTCCATTCCTGCTAATTTCATCTCGGCAAAATCTACTGTAGCCACTGCTACTTACTAGGTCAGGCCTTCATTATTAATGTGTCTGGACTATCAAAAGAGCCTCTCTATTGTTTTTATCCCACTCATCTCCAGCTCTCTTTGCTTTCCAAAATCCAATCCATCCTTCACCCCACTATAAGTTTTCTCTTCCTACTACTTTCATATTACTTTCTTGTTCATGAACCTCCAATAACTCCCACTGCAGAAGGAATCATGTCTAAACAGCTTAGTCTGGCATTCAAGGACCTCTATTATAGGGCTCCAAACTACTGATACCTCCTTCACATAGTATGCTTGAACCAAAATGTATTACTCACCATCCCTCAAATACAGTCCATGCTTTTGACTCTATACCTAAAATGTCCTTTCTTCTGTATGAGAATACCATTCTATATTCTGAAGCTAAAATGCTTCAGCGCTTGTATCAGTGTCCAATAGATGAGGGAATCCCTCGTAGAAAAAAAGGTGGCATTTATCTCTCCCTTATATGAATACTCATATTGTAACCCCTTCGTAACCCCTTTGTGTAATACATTCTATATTTATTTTATTTCTAAACATGCCTTATCTCTGCTTCTTGTTGTTCAGTAATGTCTGACTTTTCATGACCCCATTTTGGGATAACAATAGCACCTGAGTTATTGGGAGGGATGAAATAATATTTGTAAAGCTTGGTACATAGTTGTTGAGTCGTTTTTCAGTTGTGTCCAATTTTTGTGACTCCCCATTTGGGCTTTTCTTAGCAAAGATACTGGAGTGGTTTGCCATTTCCTTCTCCGGCTCATTTTACAGATGAGGAAACTGATTTACAGATGAGGAAACTGAGGCAAAGTTAAGTGACTTGCCCAGGGTCACACAGCTAGCAAGTGTCTGAGGCCAAATATGACGCATGAAAGGAAATGTACCACCTAGCTAGCTGTCCCTATCTCTGCTACTAGATAATAAACTCTTTGAGGGCAGTGGCCACATCTTCTTTCCTCACAGTGCCAAGCACACAACAGGAGCTTAATAAATGTTGGCTGATTCAATAAATGCAGATAAACACTCTTGAGATCCAAGCATGGTAATCTTGCATAACATAAATAAGCAGGAAATACAGGTTGTTTTAATGCATATTGCTTTACTTGGTGATCAGTGAAACCAAAACAAGGAAAATAACGTAAGATGCAGCAATGTGACATAGAGCAAAAAGGGTTGGACTTGGAGCCAGGCTGGAGCCGGGTTCAAATTCTACCTCTGATCCCTGCTAGCAACGTAGCATGAACACTGAAACTTTGAGTTTCAGTTGCCTCATCTGTAAGATAGGGATAATAATACCTGTACACTACCCACCACAGAGGGTTGTTCTCAGGCTCTGTGAATCTTAAAGCACTATATGGATATCATTGTTGCACTTCATGGGATTTATAAGCTCATCAATATGAGTATTTCCTGCTTTAGTGTAGTGCAGCCCACCTGTGCCTCCTTGTCCCGTGTGATTCTTGTCCATGTTCCACACAGGGTGGTTTAGTTAACATGCTGGGTGCTCTTCCCTAGGTCATTCTGTTTTGTGGGCGCCGACGTAGAACCGAGGCTATTCATCTTGCTACACAACAAGTCCATCTCGTTTTCTGATCAGACGTCGTGAATGATGCCTTTGTTAAGAGATTTCTTACGTGTAGGTCATCACTACAAACAGCCTGTAGCCTGCTTCAGCCTATCTCTTCTTTGTTAATTTTTGGTCGTCTGTCATTTGAATTTTCAGAAAGTATGGTATTCTAAGATTTGTAACCATACAATGGGAGAGCATTTAGATTAGAAAGCTAGGCTTTTATACTGGGAACTCTCTCGGAACATGAAAAGAAACGCATAATTTCCTCAGTGCAATACATTCTGCTCCCTTCCTCCTGGGTAAATCTGACTCAATGCGTTCATTTGCTGTCAATGTCTCAGATAACGTAGTGGCCTGGCTTTCCAGCTGGTCAACAGGTATTTTTCATCCATTCAATTTTTCCTCTGTGGATTAGGAGCTTTGAATATTCATAACTCACATGGAGGAGGCCTTGTTAATATTCTAGGGACTGATGTAATCTGCACAATATCATCCACACACAGGAGTAGATAGGGGACCTTATCCTTTATAAGGAATTGCTGTTGCATTAGGGCTCATTCTGGAATATTCTCTCCGGAAGTGGTTTACATCTTGGGCAATCATATGAATCCCCATTTTGTGTCTTGTTTGACATGAATAATCAGAGGGTTGTTACAACTCTTCATCTCTGAGGCTGCATTTATCAAGGAAATCTTGTATTATCATAATAATAATAATGATAATAATGATGATAGCTAACATTTATATAGCATCTACTGTCTTCCAACATCCTAAGTGCTTTAAAATTTATTATTTGATCCTCATAACAACTCTGGCAGGCAGGCACCCCCATTTTACACATGAGGAAGCTGAGACAAACATGTTTAGTCACTTGCCCCAGGTCATTGGGCTATTAAGTATCTAAGGCCAGATTTGAACTCAGGTATTCCTGACTCTAGGCCTATGCACTGCGCCACCTAGCTGTTTAACATAAGCATGAGACTCCTTGTAGGAGGAGAACTTTAAAGGCTGTCTTGTGCTCTGGATCAAATGATTAAAAAAACAACTGAACAACGGGGAGAGACTAAACAAAGTGTGGTATATTAATATAATGGAGTGTAAGAAATAACATTGGGAATTCAGAGGAACATGGGAAGACTTTTGTGATACACAGTGAAGAAAACACGGCTGAGTTTTTCTGAACGATATACACGATGGCTACATTAATGTCAATGAAAAAATGCTAAAAGGCAGCTGCACTCTGAGTAAATGCAATGACCAATATAAGTTCCAGAGGACAGGTGATAGAATCCTTTCTTTTCTCTCAGCGAAGAGGAAGGAGCATTACAGATGCCGAATGTTGCATATGCTGACAGACAAAATTGTTGTGTTGTGGTATTATTTAACTATTTTTCTTTGTTACGAGAGACAGCTCTCTGTGTATGAATATATTAGGGAATAACTGCGGTGTTAAGAAGTAAAAGGCATCCAGAAAACAAAAAAAGACATAAAGATTAGAAGGCAGGGATACAGGATGGGAATTATTGGTGTCACTGATAATGGTGGGGAAGTAGCAATAGTATTTGTTAATTTTTCTCTTCCTTTTGCCATCATCCTTTCTGTGAGAGATCCTGTAAAATGGCACCTCTTGATATTGGGTCACCTCCTGCACAGAGGTCATCGGCGTACAGTTTGGTCCAACAGACGTGGACCTCATTGTTACTTATCCTTCCTCATGGAGGAGCTAAAGTCCAAATGCAATCGTCTCACTGTCATGGGGTGATGAAAACAGATCTTTGCCTTTTTTCTTTTTTCTAGATATCTTTGTTTTTTTGGTCAATGATATCATGTATAATTAGGTTGCAGCTGTCACATTATCCTTTCTTTTAATCTGATGTTGACTTTTAACTTTGCTCTAACTAGTTGATGGTCTGACTACACATGGACACTTGATTATTTCTGAAATAATTTCCATACCGCCAGCTAGTAATTTTCTTTTAAGACAGAAAATTATATATATATATTGGTGACAATGTCTGGTATTCGCAATGTCTAGCATCTTCTCTCTGCTTGAAGCTATCCGTGAAACATAGGCATGAGGTTTCTAAGTCTATAGACTTTAAGCTCCTTTCATTCTTAAACTATATTCTCCTATGTACTTTTTGACACTCCTGCCTGTCCCTAACTTTCTAATGAAGTGACCAAATATCAGAGAATCTCTAGCATCACTATGTACTGTTCTCTCCACTTATACAGCTACCATCCTAATTCTAGTCCCCAATACCACTCCTCCAGATGACCATAAGAGTCTTCTAACTGGGCTTCTTTGTCTCCAGTCTCTCCCCTTTCTGATCCATCCTCCACACAAGGACCAAAATAATTTTCCCAAGATATGTATCATTCTCCTGCACAAAAAAAACCCCTTGAGTGGTTCTTTCTTTGGCTATATTTAGGATAAAATGCAAACTCCTGACATTTAAGTTTCTTTACAAGCTGGCTCTCACTTTCTATCCTAATCTGACTTTCATACTAACCCCCTCTACAAACTCAATGTTCAAGCCAACTGGACAACTTTATTTCTTGCCTGTTTCTTCACCTCAGTTGTCTCCTAGGCCTACCATGCATTCCCTCATTTCTGATTTTTCATTTTTTCCTTCAAGCCTCAGTTTCATGGGTTACCTCCTCCGTGATTCCTTCTTAGAACCCTGCCCTTTGCCTGCTGTCTCACTCCACCATTGCCCCACCGTGATTAGTGCTTTCTCACTTAATTTTCCTTGTCATATACTTTTCTGCGTACACGTCATAGCTCTCTGGCAGAATGTGAGCTCCTCGTCTCATGCAGAGTAGATAATTAATAAATGTTTGTTAAACTGAATTGAAACTATATGTTGAAGCGGTTTAGAAGATTTTATCCAAGCTCTTCTCATAATTTGCCCTACCTCCCCTCTTCATCCTCTGTAGCACAAACACAGCAAGATGAGATGATGAAGGTCTAACGAAAGGATCTTACTTAGAGCCTTTGGGGACATAATGAAATAAAATCCTGTTTGCCTAAGGAGAAACTGTGAGCCATTCATTCTTTCCTTTAAGCTGCAAATACATTTTGTCTTCTGGTTGAACTGATTTCACAAATATCAATATTGATGTGGTTCAATTTTTCTAATGAGATGATTCAATGATCATTGGACAAAGATCTTTCATTTAGAGTGCAACTGATGTTTAAAGACTGCCTAAAAAACTGATGGGTACTTTTTGCCTTTTCCCCCCACCACTCTTGCAGAAGTAGAAAGAGACTGAACAAGCACAATGGTCACTTTTTTTTTTCTTCTTTGTGTCATAGGTTCCAACAGTCAAAGAATTCAAAGCCATTTCATTTCCAGAATGGGGCTTATGTTCTGACTCGTCATTAATTAAACATAGTTTGTGGATCCAAATCCGTGACATAATGACACAAAGATTAGGAAACACTCATTTGATTAGATTTTCTGGGGGTCCTGCAGGAAATCGAGACAAGAACACAACCTGGTTTCTAAAAGTTGAGTTCAAACAAGATGGCATCTTTCCATACACCACTGCCTAATGGATTTGTTTTCTCCAAGCTCCCTGTGGGAACTTGATATGAGTAGAGCAGGAACTCTGCTATAAAATGTCCTTCTTTACACCTCCTCTCAATTATGCAAGTGCAACTCAAAATTAGGTTTAGGAATATAAAAGGAGAAAAGACATATAAAAGGAGACAGACATATCTATTTTATGTAGAAATGGTAATTTTTTGGTTTAAAGATCCCTCTGGGTCTACTTGGGCTGACTTCAAATCTATCCTTCAAACTTCTGAATGTCATACCCCTACTCAAAAAACTCCTGTGGCTTCCCATCCCCTCTATAAACTCTGCTGTTTGAGATTTAAAACGCTTCACAACATTTAAAAACCTTATTACATACTACTCTCCTCTGGACATTCTATGGTCCAGCCCAATTGGCCTTCTGCACATTCCTCAAACACGACACTCTATTTCCCATCTCTGCTTTTGTGCTGGCTGACGACTATCCCCCATGCCTGGAATGCACTCCTAACCTCATCATCACACTGTGGAATCCTCGGTGTCCTTCAAGACTCAATTAAATTGTCCCCTTTTGTATGAGGCTTTAAATGCCTTCCCCCAACCCCTCACCAAGGTTAAGGTGTATCTCTTCCTGATATACCTGTATAGGTGCATATTGTCTTCCCCGTTAGAATGTAAGCTCCTGGAAGGTAGGGGGATGTTTCATTTTTATCTCTGTTTCCTCAGAGCCTACCACATAGGAAGCACTTAATAAGTATCCAATTGACTGTGTACTCCTCTCTTTCAAAAACCAGGTATATCTGAAGGTATTGCCAATGCTAAAATTATTTATTTTTCAATTTTCCCTGTTCTCTCCAGCCTAAGGATCATAAAACAAAACAAAACAAAAACAACTATCTGACAAAACATGTCCTCAAACCTTATTCTTTCCTTCATTCTACTTTCCATCCCATTTCAATTGCCATTCTCACAGATGGTTTCTCCCAAAAGGCAGAAGTAGCAACTGATGGGATATTTACTGTTGGGATGCTTCAGACAGGCAATGAAACATCTCACTGATTTTGCTGACGTTTAGCTTTTTCAGGAAGGTTAGTTCTTTTAAAGGCCAGGAAGTAGACCTTAAAAGTCATAATTAGAGGGGGACAGACACTCCTCATAAAAACCACAAATTTGGGGTACAAGACGGAATTTCTTGGGCCTCTCTTTTGACAGAGGGTTTGTGTTCAGATAGATTTCACCATTTCATTGTTTTGTCTCTACAGAGGCTAAGTAGTCTTATTTTTCTGGCCTTAGAATCTTAGGATGTGCCTTCTTTTTCAATCACTTTAGCGGTTTCATTGGAGAGGAGAATCCATGGTTCCCTAAAAGCTGCTAAATTGAGAAATGCTATGGAGTTGTAGAAGCCCAAATGATTTTCAAAGGATGTGGCCAACTGTCCCTGCTCAAGTCTCTTACCAGACTGGAGAAGAAAAAGACCAGGTAGGAAACAGAACTTGGCCTTATTACATCAAGCAGCTAGGTCAACAGTACTGGTCATGAGCCCATTGCTCTAAAGAATTATTTGAGAGAGTTGATGTAAATGTTTATGAACAAGGAAAATAATACCATCATTAGTGTTGAAAAATAGACTGGGGAGCATAGGAGATTGTTAGATAAACTCTTCCAATCAGGCAAAATCTAGTTTACCAGATGACTGGGCTGGTCTCCTGGTTCTTGACCAAATTTTTCTATTCATAATTTACAATATGGAAGTTTCTCTTACAGTGTTAGGAGGAAGAAGACATTAAAATCTCTTGAGGATACCTTTAAAGAAACAATTCAGTCACATATGTCAAAAACGAATAAGCAAATGGTAGATAACATTGCAACAGCAGCTAATGTTGAAGGATACAGCTTGGGCAAAGGGGGTGGAGGGCTGAATTGGAGTTAGGATGGAGAGCAAGGTGCCGGAAGCTGCCACACCAATCAGTGAGCTACATATAGTGAAAGCCAGAAATGCCTGATCTTTAGTCACGTATTCTGAGACTTCAGCTTTGTCAAATCATCTAGGGATACAAATGGCTAGTGGCTTATACACACAGCAGCAATGTTCTTGATATGTGAATTAAACAGCAGATGAAAATTTTTCTCTTGATTTAATGCTCTGAACAACTTGGACTCTCAACTTTTTCTCTCTACTGCCAGTAAGAAAGATGGGGGAGGGTAGGTCATGAAGGTGGTAGGAAATATAAATTCTGTTATTCCTTAGCCCAAAAGAACCTTTAATCTAGGATGGACAGTGGACCTCATCAACCTCATACTAAAATGAAACAACAGCTTGTAGTCTGTAAAACAAGCTGATATTTCTAAGTTATTGCTGTTATTAGGTGGCTCACTTCCTCTGGCTTCAGTTTACACAATAAACACCATTCTTGCTCTTTTTCAATCTTGTAGCTATCATTTCACTCCATTAAAAACTCTTAATGTTTCTTCCTGTTTCCTCTTTTGGGAGTCCTCAGTGGTTTTGTGGAATTCTTCCAAATTTCTTTGCTCTTGTATCTTAGTCATTCTACAGATTTTAGTTTCTGCAGACTTTAGTTGAAACTCCAATGCTAAAAATATATTTCCTCACTCTCCTGGCACTTACTCAAATCCCCATGACCTATGTACTACATACAACATCACTTTTCTTTAGCTCTGCCCAGCAAGGGTTAAGATGAATATCTGATTCATGCAAGAATGGCTGTCTGAGCAAGGCATGCAATGCACACTCCCTCCCTCCACCCACCCCACCCTATCCTGAGCATGCAGGAGCAACAGGGCCAGAATTCTGTTAAGATACCAGCTGAATTGCTGAGCTTAAGGAGTGGTTATTGTGAATTGGTATAGAAGAAACATCACCAGACTACCTCCAGAGACCGTCTCCAGCCAGGCCTGCACTGCTGCGTGGCGTATGGAAGGAAGGTCAGGCACTGAATTTAAAACAAATGATAAATGCAACATTACATACTGGTATGCACTTCTAGTACTGAGGAATAAGGTGATTCCAAGGAACCAAGAACAGAAGTGAACCTTGGAAGGTATTAGAAGGTTGGAAAGAGGAGTAGAAGCTCACCTGGGGTAGCACATTTCAGACACTCAGGGCCATGTTCATGACATGTGGTGAAAGGGGGAAGAGCAACTAGCAAAGGTCCATATGAATACAAAGCCAAAGAGATATCCCCTTCTAATAGGCTTTGGTGGTGATAGCCACAAACTTTTTTGGGGGGTGTGGTGGGGTGGGTTAGGTGGGTCTTGAGAAAGGCATTTGGGAAGTCACTAAGAAAACCTCTCAAATATTCCCTCTCTCTGTCCCCTTCCCCCCACATATATCAGATAAGACAAGGCAGAGAAATATAATAACTCATGTTGAAACCTCCCACCCCTCACACATACACGTGTAGATACATGGTACCTTCTAGTTTCTCCTGGCAAACGTTCATTGCCAAACTCAGAAGCAATTACAAACCACTTCAGTTGATTTGGCTGAGCCCCCATTTGGTCTCGTAGCCTAATGAAAACCCAAATCTCTTCAAGACCTTATGGAGCAGGTCCCTGAAGTACACATAGTACAAAAGCTTGGCAGACCGGATTCATTACTCAGAGATCTCACGCAGCACTGCTTTATCATGCATACTTTGGTACACTTTGGCGTGGATGGGCAAAAGGGAGGAAACTGCTCGTCCAGGCAAATCCCATCCTCTCCCACCTCCTCCAGTAGACTGCACCCCACCCCCATCATCCCCACTTTCTCTCTAATCTTCAATATTTCCCTGTCTTCCGGCTCCTCTCCTGTTATTAATTAATTCTTATCCCTAAACAACTCTCAATAGATCCTGCCATGTTCACCAACTGTCTCCTTATTCTCAGCTAAACTTGCAAAAGTTTATACCAGATGCCTCCACTTTCTATCATTCTCTTTTAAATCTCCTGAAATCTGACTTTATCATTCAACTGAAACTGTGTTCTACCAAGTTACCAGTGATTAATTGCTTCATTAGGAGATCCTCATGTATCTCTCTGGCAGGAGGTGGTGCAGTGGATAGTTTGCCAGGCCTAAAGTCTGGCCTCAGACACTTACTAGCTGTGTGACCCTGGGCGAGTCACTTAACCTCCATTTGCCTCAGTTTCCTCAAGGTAAAATGCAGGTAATAACAGTACCTACCTCCCAGGGTTGTTGTGAGGATCACATGAGATAGTATTTGTCAAAAGTGCCTGGCACATGGTAGGTACCATATAAATGCTTATACCCTTCCACCCTCACACCTTCTCTGGAGTATCTGATACTCCTGACCACCTTCTCTTACAGGACACTATCTCCTCTCTGGGTTTTTGTAACTCTTTTGGTAACTGAGGATGTCCCCTAAGGCTCTCTTTACTTTCTCAGTTGGTGATCTCATCAGCTCTCATAGGTTTAACTATTATCGCTCTGCAGATAATTCCCAGATCTATTTATTCTCTTCTGAGGTTCAGTCTTTCATCTCCAGTTGTCTGTTAGACACCTTGAAGTGGATGTCCTATAGGCTTCCCAAACTAAACATGCCCCAAACTTAACTCAATATCTTTCCTACCCTCTTCCAAATTTCCTTCTTATGTTTAAGTCATGCAGGTTCACACTAGTTTCACTCTGGGTTCTTATTCTCTTGCAGGCGCCACATATCCAATAAGATACTGAATCTTGTGATTTATTTCTCTATGGCATCTCTCACATATGCCCCTTTCTCTCCACTTGCATAGCCACCATCCTAAGTCAGGCTCTCCTCACCCAAACTATTATAAGTCTTTGGCATTTAAGGCTCTTCAAAACCTGAACCCTTCTACCTTTCCAATCTTCTAATATTCTACTTGTCTCCACAAACTCTACAATCCAGCAGTACTGGCCTACTTGGGTTACTGCACAGGCATCCGTCTCTCTCCATTGGCCTCTGCCTTAGCTATTCTTCTTGCTTAGAATGTTCTTTCTCTTGACCCCTGAGTCTTAGAATCCTTGGCTTTCTTTCAGTCTCAGCTCAAGATCCCGCCCCTTAATGAGGCCTTTACTAGTCCCCCTAGCTGCCAAGGTCACACTTTCTAAAGTTACCTTCCATATATCTGGTATTGATCCCCAGGCCTCCCAACACAGGACGACACTCTGTGGAAGCAAGAGGCAGCACAACGCCACC
>CM053623.1:170202409-170233564 GCA_028646595.1 Phalanger gymnotis
AAAACGCCGGAATAGAGGAGACAGAAGTGGGGCTTCAGTGGCTGAGTAGTGGGAGTACCTGAGTCCCAGAGGGGCAGAGCCAGCAGGGGTCAACACCAGGAGCCCAGACATACTCTTGCTCCCCCAGGGGAAGTGCCAGACACCCAGCTCGAACAACAAAGAGCTGAGACCACTGCTGAAGAGCAACAGCGCTGGAGAACAACCCCAACAGAAGGAGATTTCGGGCAGCCAGAACCCCTACCCCACACCTCAGGAGAATAAGGAAGCTGGGACAGTGAGCCCTGAGCCCCCAAAGCAGTAATTTATTGTAAAGCCAGGAAAAGGCTAACCAACATGAAGAACACAAAAAAACCAAGGACCATTGATTCTTTTTATGGAGACAAGCAGGATCAAAATACCAATTTGGAAGAGGACAACAATGATACTATATCCACATCTGATACCTCAAAAGGTAATGCGAACTGGTCTCCATATATTTGGTATTTATCTTGTATGTTCTGATTTATAGATGTTTCCTTTCCCACTAGAATGTAAGCTCCCTAAGGTTAGGGACTATTTGTTTTTTTCTTTGTACCCACGGTACCTGGCATATAGTAAATAATGAATACTTGATTGATTATTTAATTGGTACTATGGATCTGGGCTAAAGTTGTGCTAAACTTCCAGACCTCAAACTGTATTACAGAGCACCTATCATCAAAATCATTTTGTATTGGTCAAAAAAACAGGAAGTACATTGATGGAATAGACTAGGAAAGGGAAAATCAGAAACAATAGAAATCAATAACCCAGTGTTCAAGAAAGCAGAAACCATAAACTGCTAAGGAAAGAACTCTCTATTTGATAAAATTACTGGGAAAATTGAAAAGCAACAGCTAAGGGTAGGAAACATATTCTTAACCAAACAAGGATTAAAAACAAATACAAAAGGTAAGATAAATAATTTTGATTACATGAAACTAAAAAACTTCTGCACAAACAAAATTAATCAACCTACGATAAAAAGGAAAGCAAAAGAATAGGAAAAAAACCTGTCAAATTTCTTAGATAGGGGGTTGGTATCCAAGATATATAGAAAACTAACAGATACACACACACACACATATATACGAACATATACATATACATGTGCACACACAAATAAATAATAAAATAAATATAACAAAAACACAAAGCCATTCCAATAGAATGAAGAAACAGTTCTCAAAAGAAAGACTGCAAATTATTAATAACCACAGGAAAGGATGCTCCAAATTGCTAATACTAAGACAAATACATCATCACTTCATAACTAGAAAATTGGCAAAGATGGCAAAAAAAAGATGGGAATAATCAATACTGAAGGGCTTATGAGAAAATGGTGAATTGCTGGTGGAGCTATGAATTAGCACACCAATTTTGGAAAGAAATGTAGAATTATGCAAATTAAAGTGACTAAAAATGTCCATATCCATAGATTCCATTATTAGACTTATATCCCAAGGAATTTATCAAAAAGAACAAAGTCCATATATATATCTCTATATATATCTATATCTACATATCTATAGATATCTATATCTATAGATATAAAAATATTTATAGCAGTATTTTTTGTGGTAACAAAGAATTGGAAACTAAAAAAAAAGAAAAAAAAAGAAATGAAAACAAAGTAGGATACCCAATGATTGAGGAATGGCTAAACTAGCACATGATAAATGTTTGTTGACCTGACAAACTATGGAACATGAATTATGATGAATATGATGAATATGGAGAAGCATGGAAAGATCTACATGAACTAATGCAGAGTAAACTAAGTAAAGGCAAGAAAACATACGTACAATGACTACAACACGGTAAATGGAAAGGACAACCACAAAGGTAGATGACACAAAATTATAAGGAAGAAGCGTGGCCCCCCCAAAAGAGATATGAGAATATAACCCTAACCCATTCCTTTGCAGAGGTGGGAGGTCCATGGCTGTGGTACCCAACATACATTGTCAGATTTTTTTCAATGTATTTGATTAGTTCTGATTTCTTTTCTCTTCCTTTTTCTTTCTGTCACTTATGTACTATTTGTTATATGAGATAGCTCTCTGGGGAGGGAGAAGGATACTGGGAAAAATTGTGGTGATGTAAAAAACAAAATAAATAAATAAAAGTGTATTTTTTAGATTGGAGAGGGAATTGATGAGAAGACAGATACTGAAGTCCTCAATATCCTTCATTTTTTTTTCTTTTACAGTTTCCTTAAGAACAACTTGGAGAAGTGAGGTTACTGGGAAAATATTGGTCTAATTCTTCTTCGCCAGAAAACTCCATAACATGTGTCCCTGAGAATATACAAACTTGAATTTTTGTTGTTTAGTCATTTTCAGTTGTGCCAGACTCTTCATGACCCCATTTGGAGTTTTCTTGGCAAAGATACTGGTTGGAGTGGTTTGCCATTTCTTTCTTTAGCTCATTTTACAGATGAGGAAATTGAGGCAAATAGGATTAAATGACTTGCCCAGGGTCACACGGCTAGTAAGTGTCTGAGGCCAGATTTGAACTCAAACATACATAAATACATATCTATAGTACAGATATGTAAATAGATACCTAGATATGTAAATGTGTATATGTGTGTAGATACACACTTATTCATATATCTATATATATAGATACATATGTATATATCTATCTACACAGATACATATATACATGCACACACACATATACATACATTCCATCAATAAAATTCCAGCAGAATTTACAAACTGTAAAAAAAAAAACCTATAATGACCACAGGGGGAAAAAGAAAATCAACTGATTTTTTAAGGGTAAAGCTTATCTGTTGTTTTGCATTAAAAGGTCTAGGATCAAAAGACCTTGGAAAACTTTATATATACCCTGGAAAAGAATCTAAGGGCAAATACTATATCAAATGTCAGGAAAATAAAATGTTTCGTTGGCCTTGCTTTAAAGTGATCTGATGGGTCTTCCCCAAAGGAGGAAGTCCTTTACACAAGGAAGTTGTTCTGAAGTGTTTAGACAGTACACAAAGGATCTTAGGCCTGGGTGCAGTTACCTCTGGAACTGGAGGACTTGGAGGTAGACACCATTTTATCCTCCTCCTCTTTCTCACGAATGTGTGTCCAGTGTACATCTGCCTGGATCTCCAGGGGATCGATTAGATTTACAATCTGCTGTAGCTTCAGATTCCCCGCTGGCAAAGCAAAGACAGGGTGGAAGGGATATGGGAGGTGGGAGGGAGGAAAGGTTGGGAGAAAGTAAGGAAAGGGAAAGCAAAACTCAGGGAAGGAAGAACCAGGACAAACCATGACAAGAAGGGAAACAGAAAGAAAAGAAAAATTACAATATTTGTTAAGATAGCATACAGAAATAGGATTTGAAAATATGCAGACAAGCACACAAACTTTCCCACTATTTACCCAATTGGATTTAGTAATTTAGTAATTTTCAAGAACTGAAAATTCAGTGTGGTTTAGTGTTGGCCAATATAAGCAGTGCCACTGTGGAGGTACATTCATTTCTTTCTGATGTTGTCTTCATCTGGGATGGCAGTCTAGTGTACCAATTTCTCTCTTATTTCACCTACTTAGAATCAAACCCAGGACTTTGAAGAGACCAACTTTCAAAAGAAGGTCTTCATACACTTAACTGCAATGCCTTACCATGGGAATATCAGAATATCTGTATAAGTAGCAGCTCTGTGACTCCCCATAAGATACCTTGGATCTTCCTGAAGCAAGGCACTTAGATCATTACCAACCCATGAGGCAAGTTTAAGATCTTACTCTTGTGTTTTAGAAGACCAACCAATGAGTGGGATGAAGGTATGCCGCTTTGCAACAAACCTGCCAACACATATGTCGGCAGCATTTGCTCTTTTTACTATAGCCAAGGCTGATGTTGAAGTGAGAAGCTCTCCTTTTATGCCCATGACCTATGCTGCATGCTGCACACTTTGGCAAGGAAAGGGACATCAATGCGAAGGGTGGCTTGGAAAGATGTCTGATAAACAGCTGAAGCTTTGATAACTCATGAATGGAAGGAAATGAGGTGATGAAGACAAATTCTCTTCTACTTTCTCTGGAGTCAAATTTCTTCCTTGAAACCAAATGTGGTGACCTTTGCCACCAAAGGTCCTGGTTCAAGGCAACACAAGAGTTTGCAGGCAATAGCAAAAGCAGTCCATGCAGCTTGCCACTGCATGAGTTCCCCAGGATTAGTGTACATACCATGCCACACAGTTGAGTTAAAATGTCAGGGACAGGAAGTAACTGAAGTGGGACACTGGGGAAGGTTCAGTGAGAGCAGGTACCACTGACTGAAAGGATTTTTATGTACTAGGTAGAAGATTGCCCCCATCGACGATGGCAACCATGCCTTACTGCTTCCCTTTGCAATCCAAGTGGCTGACCTGGTTATGGTTTCAGTCCTCGTGGCTTCACTTAGGTTTGTCAGTGCTCAGGGCTAGTGAATGCAAACATTGATTGATTGCAAAGGAGTTTACATCTCTGATCAGCTTTTCCGTTCCAGCTGTACTTCTCTATGGACCCTTGGTCTATTTCTAAGTTGTTTTCCTTCAGGGACCTGAATCATCCTAGTAAGACACGAGCTGATATGTCATCTGATTGCCTAAAATATACTAGGAAGTACAAGAGGCAGGCTGGTAGAAAGAAAAAAGGCTGAATCTTATCCTCTTTCAAGCAGAAAAGGGAAGACGATTACATTTCTCACTGTTAACACTTTCTTTTTTGCTACCAGTTATATCCCTGGATTCTTTAAAAGTTCAACATACTATGAATACTAATTTTTTAATAGGAAAGTAGAAACACTTTAGTGTGAAGTGCCCAAGTACATCTGGTGGTGGCAGAAGACATTTTGAGTCACCTTCAAGAGGTGCTCAATTGATCCAAATATATGTATTTGTCATTAGGCTTGCTGTTCCAAGGGGAAAATAGTTAGGAAAGGACATCTGTCTTGAATTTGATGGGAAACTTTGAGTCAGGATGTAGAATTGGTACAGTCAGGTTGCTACAGGGTCATTTCTAGAATTCTTGTCCAACCCATGTTTTTTCCACACATGCCCTATGAAATGATCCTGAGGCTGCCATGCAGTCCTGGTGCCAGGGACAGGGAGCAGGTAATGGGCATGGGATACGGGCCAGTCTATACAATTCCATTAAAAATGTCTTTTCACGTGGGACCTGCTCTCCAGGGCAATCTCTGGGCAGCTGTCAGGGAAGTACAGGGGGCGGGGATGGGCAGGGGTAAAGCGGGTACCTTTAAATGTACCCGTATCCTCTTCGTTTGAGTTATGCTGAAGCCAGTGGCTTTGCTGGAGCTCTCTCTTCCAGGGGCAATACTCTCCCTCTACAGCAGAGGGAGCCAAACATCAAGCATAAGACAGGCATAAGGATATATGGAGAGAGGATCGGGAGAGAAGAGGAGAGAAGTTATCCTTAGCTCAAAGGCAATAAGACTTCCTGTCAATGTCTACATATTCATCTAAGTCCACTGTTTGAAGGAGAAATTCCACCATCCAGTCAAGAAGTTTTGTTTCCAGGCACTTTTGGCCAAGTTTGGTGTTAAGTATTTGGCTGCAAAGAAAACCCCCTCCCCACAGTCCACCTCTTGCATTCTTGTCTTGACAGTGATTCCAGTTCAAGGGATCCATTTTCTGAGTGGCAAGCAAGGACTAACAGCACCCTAAGCTGCACAGAAGTCAACCAGGCTACAGCCAGCATCAGACCAAGATAATGAAGGCAACAGGAATGTCCTATTTACTTAGCACTGTTCTTCTGAACATGCTATGGATATTCTGACAGACCAGAAGTAGTTAATTACTGTGCCAGCTGCTGCCCGAGGAATAAGAGGAGAGTCCAAGGCATGTGACACTCCCAAGGGCTCTTGTACTCCTTTTCCTAACTCCTTGGATCTTACTCATGCAATCAGTTAATCCTTACAGAGAAGAAAAAGATGCATATTACTGTGTTTTCTATATCTTGAAAAAGTAGACACCTACTAATTTGGAACAGCAGTGTCTGTATACAGTCTCATATTTTTTTTGAAAAGCACAAATTTTTTAAAAATTTAATTTTAAATTAAAAAATTTTATGGGAAAGCATAAATATTAGTAGGTCCAGGAAAGAAGAGGGGTAGTTGATCAGGTCACTGGACTAGAAGCTCTCACTTTTCTTCCTCAAACCCTCAAATTTAGAAAGTGAATGTGTTTTCTGCTTCTCCTTTCTCTTACTCATCCTCTATGTCACTAGCATCTCATAGCAAATTTTTATCCATTGATAGTTAGCTTCTCTGGAAGATAAGCTGGATGTCCCAAGAGTCTTAGTGTGTTTTAAGCTTTAATAGTTTAACTGCATTAGACTTTCTGGACACACTATATGTTTGAAGTACTTTGCCTCTGTTTTATGCTTAGTCCCTATTGATCCAGAAGGAATGGACTTCAGTTTAAGACAGTAGTAAAGCCCTCCTGATTCCAGGAAGAAGCAGATAAGCATGATATGCAGCATAATCTGGTGCCAACTATTAGGGGGCTATTAAAAATTTGGTCTGGTGTGAGAATTGAAAACCAGGAGGTGTCAGAGCAGAAGAGGCCAAAACTCTCGCTTCCTCCAATCTACACAGCTCTAGAATGATATCATTAATCTAAGTTTACACAGCATCTTCCTTTGGTGGGATTCCAAGAGCTATACCTCATTTCTGTTTACCACATTTCATTTCTGTGAGGTAGAAGTGGTAGTGGGAGGCGAAGATTACGATCTCTTTTTCATATGCGGGAAAATTAGGAGAGAGAGAAGTGAAGTAACAGTAAAGGAGAGTCAAAGTCAAGATGGGAAACCAGAAATCTGAGATAAAAACTGTTTCTAGATTGGATTTGGCTTTGCCTCCACCTCCTACTTATTCTCCTCCCTTAGGAGGGCATGGATTTTTCTCCTGGCTTTGGTGAGAGAAAAGTTGGGTGGGAGAAGGAAAAGGAATTTCTTGAAAGGTTTGGGGAACTGAGAAAAAAGTCCAGCAATTGAGTTTGGGAATGGCAAATTTGGGAGGATTTGAAAAGGAAGTGAGGGAGAAGAAGAAGGAGCAGTACTGAGAAGAAAAGAGAAGATCTGAGAATAAAAAGAACTAGTCAGAGCATAAGGGGAAAAAATGGAGGGGCAGGAGAAAGACCTGAGGAAGACAAGGAATGAGGTTAGCCAAAACAAGGCAAAGAGAATTAGGTATAGCTAATACTCGAAATGTTAACGAAATGAAAAAAGAGCTAACAAGTAGAAGAAAGTGAAAACTCCAAAGTCTAAGCTCTCACAGAGTGGTTGGCCACATAGGTTTTCTTGGAGAGCTACCACTCAGATTTTTAAAGGAGTGAGAACCGGGGAGCATTTTGCATTGATCTACAAAGAATGTTTTATATTTCCATTTCCACAATAGAGAGTGATTGTTTATCCCTGCATAAGGTACAGGCTGGTTTTTTTTTCCCTTAGAAGCAAAGGTAAAGAGTCCTAAGGAATACTTTTCAATCTTATTATCAGGGAGAATGAATTATTTCTTTTAAAGAAGAGGAGGGGGAGAAAAAGTTCAAAGTGAAAATACAGAAGAAAAAGGATCTGAAGTCCTGATTAGTGTCAAGATGTTGGTGGGTAAAAGAGGGTAATGTAGAGTAAAGGAAGATGGATCCTCTGAGAGGAAGCAGCTGCTTGTTTGCCAAGAAAATATAGTACGGTTGGTTCTTCAGGTGCCATGGGGTGAAAGTCAGTAAGAGTAAAAGGAAGGAGAGGCAAATAGTGGTACTTGGGGACTGAAGAGGATAATTTTTCATGTGATAATCACCATAGAAAGGTCTGCTATCTCCTGGAGACCTTCTCAAGGTTTGTTGAACCAGAAAACTACCTTGAGATTTATGTGGTCACAAATAATACTGCAAGAAGGAATCTAGAAAGTATTGCTGAAAATTACCAAGTCCTGAAGACTTTAAGAACACAGGTGGCATTTTCATCACTCCTGCCAAATCGGAGGCAAGGGCTCCAAGAGAAAAGCAGGTTTGGAAAGTGACCTGCTACTTACACACTTACACAGATGTTATTAGAAAGCAGGATTTGTATTTCTGGACCACATCTTACAGCATGAGGACGACATGTTCCTGGCTAGGGATAGAGTAGGGGAGAAACTATCTATATATATGTCAACCACATATAGAACCTATAGTGTAGGAAGAAGACTAGCAGAATAAACACTCAGAAATTCAAAAGAGACAAAGTCCAAGAAAGCATGCAGAAATAAAACCTATGGCCTTGGAAAATGCATAAAATATGGGTAATTAATGAACAAGTTCAAACACTTTGACTTTCAGTAAAAATAAAAAAGATACAGCCTTTTTAAATATTAATCTCATCGTGTTCAGTCCAATCAATGATGGTGACTTTGAGCTGAAAAGATTTGATCCTATCCTTGTACACTGCAACAGCCCCCAGGGCAATGAACCACGTTAACCCAAACAAGGCTGGACTAACTGCTGTCTTGAAAGTAGATTTCTTTAACCAAAAGTGAAAAGAAGAATAAATAAAATTACTTAGGGTTATGATTAGACATAGTTTTCCTACCTTCACTAGATTCTTCTTCCTCCTCCTCCTCCTCCTCCTCCTCCTCTTCCTCTTCTTCTTCCTCCTCTTCTTCATTCCCAGGCTCATGGTTTTTTGAAGCTTCCAGTTCCTCTTCACTCTTCCCTTTTAGAAGAGCATGGATGCGAACAGCTTCCTTCCAAGGTACACCTCCCAGGTCTGAAGGGGGAAGATGGGATTCCTCTTCTTCTTCCTCATCTTCCTCCTCCATCTCAGACTCTGAACTACTACAAAGAAGCCAAGAGAGAAGAAAAAAACCAAAGTGAATAAACAGCAAATAGCTCTCGAGGGAAAGAGCTTATATTCAGGGGGTAGGGTGGGGAAGAGACGTCAGAATGATTTTTTTTTAAAGAGGAGGGAGTAGCAAGGTGACAAAGCCTTTACACTGTGGATTTTGAAGGGATAGAGAAGAATCAGGTACATTCCTCTTTTCAGAAGGAAGCTGTGAAGGTGGTCAGCTCCCTTCCCCATTGGACATTAATACAGATAGGAAACTTTGTGAAGAGAATGAGTGTAAAGTAACAGACACATCGTGGGAAAGGTTTGAGGTAGTCTATGTGGCAACTGTACATCTTCACACTCATGCAAATTGGATTATTAAAAGGACTAACAGTAAACCATACACCACACAATTAGGATTATTGGGATGAAGTTTATATGGGGTACACGAAGGGAACAAATAAGGGCAGGTCAATTTTATTTTCCATGAACTGTTTTTGGATGCAAACTCTTGAGAGTGTCAGAAATGCAGATCTTCCCTTCGTGTGATACACTATCTAGTTTGTAGGATTTTAGTTTTTGGCCGATCTAGTATCACAGGTTCTTAACCTCAGTATTTTCTTCAATGCCTTGCTCTCTCTCGTCCCTCATAGGTAATCACAATATCTCTCACATCTAACTCCTTTTCTTCTTTCAGAAGTGCAGATAGACTACTGGACCTGGAGTCAGGAAGATCTGAATTCAAATCCAACCTTAGACACTTAGTAGTGGTGAGACTCTGGGAAAGTCACTTAACTTCTGCCTGCCTCAGCCTTAACTGTAAAACAGGGATAATAGTAGCACCTATCTCCCAAGGTTGTTGGAAAGATCAAATGAGATAGTATTTGTAAGGCACTGAGTACAATGCCTGACACATAGTAGGTTCTTAAGAAATGCCTGCTTGCTTGCTTCCTTCTGTCGCATACCATAGTTGAGAACTTCACCTTCTGCCTAGCTTATTGCAACATCCTCCTAATTGGTCTCTCTGATTCATGTCTCACTATTCCAGTCCATCTAACAAACTTCTATCAAAATAAGTGCAGATCTGACCATGTCAATAACTTTCTCAACCACCTCCAGTGGTTCATTGTTTAAAGCCCTACACGAATTGGCCCTAACCTACATTTCCAGGCTCATTAGACGTTATCATTCCGTCTCTCTGTGATCACATTCTGAGATCCAGCCAAGATGACTTTCTTTCTGTTCCTCACTCACAGTATTCCATCGCTTGTCCCCATGTCTGCAAACCTGGACTGCACTCCTCTACCTCCAGCTCAAGAGAGTCCCCTCTCTTCTTTTATTGAGATACAATCTTCTGCAGGAAGCCTTTCTTGGTCCCCCTGTATTGGCAATCAAAATGGGCTCTTGGCACTTAATTCAACCATATGCCCTTGAAGAGTTTGGCCTTTATTTCCTTGATTAAATTAGGAGTCCTTGATGACCTCCCTGCCTCAAGGGAAAGCCTAGTTTAAATGGGTTTGAGTGACATGTTTGTGACATCAGAGGCTTTTAGACTATGTGGGTTTAAGTATTTTTGTGACGATTTTAGGTCACGTGGGTGAGATGCACATGTGACTCACCCTTGACCCTGAAAAAGATATAAAACCAGAGGTTTTTTTGGAGCTCTGAGCTGCAGTGGTAGTGATGCATGATTGAGCCAGCCATTGTCAAGCTCCCGGCTGAACTCAGATGTTGGTAACGATGACTTGTATTTGGTCTGTTTATAAATGTGTGTTTGTAATTTGTTTGTATTTGCTCTCAAGTTCAGGGTGCTGGCTTATTCCCCTGAACTAAGTGAACGATGTCTGTATGCTGGATTAAAGTAAGATTGTTAACCCCTTAATGTTGCTTTCCTTAGTAAAGCAGATCAAAAAGACCTGAGCTTGCAGTGCTCTGTGAGCTCTTTCACCCCCACAGCAGCTGCTAGCCAGACTGTTGAAACACCCCCACAACTGCTAGTGGCCTCCCTCCTGTAACTACCTTGTGTGTACACAAGTATTTACAAAGCAAGAACGAACAGTGATGATTACTAATGTAGAATATGTTACACGGTGGAAAAAGTAAAGGAAAGATTGTCAGAGCCACACTGAGTCCTTCATAGCTGGATGAGCTGGCAAAAGAAAAGGAGGAAAAGAGGAAAGAATGGGAGAAAATTCACAAAGAGAAGCAGGCAACAGAGCCAGAAAAGCACAATAATAAAAATAAACTTGGCTAATCCTACTGGAAAAGTACAGCGCACACGGCCTATGGGAAATAAATGGAAACTAACATTCCAACACTTGGTGTTACAGCCCCATAGACAACTTCTGTTCTTAGCCCATACTGCTGTTCAGAGCTCAGAAAAATAACTATAAGCAGTAGGTATTTCTACATGACACATTCAGAACAGAAGCATGTATCCTTATTCTCTAAAAGAACATGCATGCTGACTCCTCTGAATGTAAGCTACTTGTGGGAAGGAAGGTTTTAATTTCTGCTTTTGTATTCCTAGTGCCTGCACACAGAAGGCACTTAATAAATGCTTGATTTACTGTTCAGCAGTATTCCAAAAAAAAAAAAAAGTTTTTTTTTTCTTTCTATTAGGGGAGTAGCTGTGTTGAAGGTAGAATTTGAATGAAATCCAAGCCACCTTCAAACTTGTGGAATGTTCCTGCCCTGAGAAAAACAAATTCCTTCCACCCCCTCAGCTCAAATGGTAGGGAAATTTCCCCCCCTAGATCTCCTTCATGGTCTATTAACTCTGAATTATAATTCTTCAGGGAGGCTTTGAAATGACCACATATGTGACCTCAAATAAGAAATGTGTGCTTAGGCTGGGAGAAGCGTGTCTTTCAAAGTTAAGTTAGGAATGCTGATCAATAATGTACCGAAGGTGCCCAGCTTAGTACAATACTGAAGTACTAGGCATGCAAAGTGTTAACATCCACTTTACTTACAGGAAGGAACCAGCTGGAATCAACCAGTAAGCATTTGTTGTTCAGTCCTTCTTCAGTTGTTCTGACTCACTATGACCCCATTTGCGGTTTTCTTGGCAAAGACACTGCCATTTCCTTCTCCAGTTCATTTTACAGATCAGGAAATGGAGGCAAACAGGGTTCAGTGACTTTCCCAGGGTCACACAGCTAGTAAGTTTCTGAGGCTGGATTTGAACCCAGGTCTTCTTGATTCAAGGCCCGGCACTCCACGGCACCACCCAGCATTTAATGAAGGGCTTACTATATGCCAGGCACCGTACTAAGTGCTGGGGATATGAAGAAAAGTGAAAACTTTCCTGCCCTCAAGGAATCCATGTTCAAATGAGGGAGACAACATGCAAACAGCTATGTACACACAAGATATATCCAGAGCAGATGAAAATGAAAGTGAAGGTGGTATAATTAGAATGCCCAAGCATACACCCAGAGAAGAGTTGAGAAAATATATCCATCTCCCTCTCCTTTCTGCAGAGGTGGAGGTCCCTAGGTATGTTATATTGTATATACTATGATTGACGGTAGTTACACTAGTTGCTTTTTTAACTGCTTTCTCCTTGCCTCCCATCTCCCTACAATTTTAAGGTTTATTTTAGGGATGGCTTGCTGGGTAGAGAATGGGGAAGAATTTATTTGGAAATGGAGGTGATATAAAATTGAGATATCAATGAAAATAAGATTTAAAAAGAATCTGAGCCTGGCTTACAAGCCGTGTCTCATACTCTAAGCTGCATTTTATCTGCTATACCACAGTACATAACATGACTAATCACTAATATTAATGCTTTTTATTTCTTCAAAGGAGTTCAATGCCTTTGACAAATCAACTGTTTCTTCCTCGTGAGATCCTACATGTGTAGAAGAAAAGCATTCCTGTTCACAGATGGGGAAGAACAGAATAGAGATCTGCCTGGTTTCATACTACCAATCTGTAGCAGAAATGGGGGGGAGGTGCGGGAGATGAGGAGATGGTTATAACAAGGGGAGGGGGTGGCCTTTAGGAGTTCTCCATTACAGATAATGCTAACTGCAGAAGAGGGAAATGAATCTGTAAGAATGGCCACAATGAAAATGTTAAACTGTAAGACTAGTGATGCTTAATGTTTCCCCAGCTTAGATTTTATGCAAGTCTAGAAACCAAATGAGTGAACCAAATTATCTAACAACAACTTTTAAAAAGTTAAAATTTTTCTATAATGTCCCTTCCTTTTTCAGATAAAAGTAAGGATTTGGGTCTAAAAGCTTACTTCTGAGAAGCCCTGTTATAGTCTGAGCGCTTTATAAAGACTGAATTTTTTCCTTTTCTTTCTGAGGAATAGAAAGAAAACTGCCAGGTATTGACAGCTGGGTTTGGCTTTTTTTTTTCTGTGCCATCAGTAACACCAACTGCTGCAGCGTTACTTCCAGTCCATGGAACAGGCTGCTGTCCCCTTCACAGGCCTCCTGTGTCACGTAATAGGCACAATGTAAATTCTTTATCTTAGGTTTCACTTTACATTCCCTGGCCCTTATCTGTGTTGGACTTTGGGTGCCTGACCTTTGAAGAGCCAAGAGGAAGGGTGTGGAAGAAGAAAGGAAGCTGTGGTTTGTCAGTTCTTCCTCTGGAATCCTGTGTCCTGGCAGATAACAGTGAATCCACAAAAAGCACAATAGGGAAAAATCAGCTTCTCCATATTTAGGGATGGGAGGGTGATTATTCGGGATTAAGGAAATAGCCCAAAGAGTCTAGGACAAATCACCCCTTAGCACTCACATAGAGTGAGAACCACATTTTAGGAGAGGCTGCCAGGATCAGCAGTCTCTCATCAGGAAACTCCTGTGAAAATCAAAGGAAGTCAAAGGAGGCATGGTATGTGGTGAACCACTGCTGGGATTTGGACAGACCTGGGTTCAGGTTCAGCTTTTAACATACAAAGGCTGCCTGATCCTCAGAAAACAAGTCACTGGCCCTTTCTATTCCCCAGACACTTCTCTAATACTCCGAGCTGTAGAACAGCTGCTGATCTGTACTGGCTGAAGATGTCTCCTCCAGGTCTGGTAATAACAAACCTCAACAGAAATGCTACAGAATCACAGGGATACATGGGACGTTCTATCAACTCCTTGCCTCTGGGCCGGGCTCAGTGAAGTCCACTTCAGAAACAGCTATTGATTAACCTTGCTCTTTAACCCTCCCCCCTCGCCCTCACCCTCCCAACCGGACAACTTGCTTAGGAATGAATTACACTGGATAGAATTAAGGGAACAGGAAGGGTCTTCAACAAATATTTAACTAGGTTGGAAGGATTTGGTATTATTCTGGTAATAATAATGTTTTGGAAATAGTGTTCTATCTCTAGCTTAGTCACTGATGTTCTGGGTAACTGATATCTTTTTGTTTCAACTTTCTGAAAAATAATACATGTTCCAAGCTTACGCCGCACTGTTATTCTTTAGAAAATTTTTCTTTTAGATATCGTTTGTTTTTAACATCACTCTGTTTTTCGGTTGTTTTTCTAGTCATGTCTGACTCTTTGTGACCCTATTTGGGGTTTTCTTGCCAAAGATACTGAAGTGGTTTGCCATTTCCTTGTCTAGCTCATTTTACAGATGAGGAAACTGAGGTAAACAGGGTTAAGTGAAGTGCTCAGGTCACACAGTTGGTAAGTATCTGAGGCAGGATTTGAACTCAGGAAGATGAGTCCTTCTGACTCCAGGCTCGGCACTCTAAGCACTGTACCACTGAGCTGACTTTACCTCCAAATATATTCCTACTCTCTGCCCTTCCCAGAGAGCCATCATTTGGAACAAAGAAGAAAATAAAAAGCATTTCAGTAAAAGTGACCAACACACCCATTCAGTCCAACAGCATATGCAATGTTCCACACTGCACACACACACTGTGCGTCCTTCCTTCTACACCCCTCCTCCTTCCCAAAAGGAAGGGAAGTAGGTGCATTTCCCCACCCCTTTCTAGGGGCAATGTTCGATAAGTATAATTATACTATATTCAGTTTTGAACTGTTTTTTCCCCCTCCTTTCAATTTCTGTAGTTATAATCGCCGTGTATATTGTTTTCCTTTTTCTAATTATTACACATTGATTCCTAAGTCTTCTGATGCTTCTTATTAATCTACATATTCTTATAGCACAGTAATATTCCGTTAGATTCACCAACTCCGATTTGTTTAACATTCCCCCAATTGAAGGGCACACATTCTGTTTCCATTTCTTGCCTACTAGGAGAAGTGCTGCTACAAACACCGTGATGTTTTCGGGATTTTTCTTTTGAGGTTGATGACTAGCAGCTCAGGGTCCAAGGATATAGACATTTTTCTTAACATAATTTCCGAATTACTTTTTGGCATGGCTGAACAGTGAATCAGCTTTTATCTAACATTGATTATTCACATCTTTTGTTACCTTTGCCTGTTTACTGGGTATGAGAAAAAAGAACCTCAGAGTTGTTTCGATCTACATTATTCTTATTATTACTGATCTGGAGCATTCTCTTATATAGGTATTTATAGTCTGCAATTCTCTTGAGAACTGTCTGCTCATATCCATTAGGAAATGGCTCTTGGTCTCTTTGTAATTTTCTTTGAGTCATTTTTCAGTCATATCCTACTCTTTGTGACCCCATTTGGCTTTTTTTTTTAAGCAAAAATACTGGAGTGGTTTGTCATTTCCTCTTCCAGCTTATTTTACAGATGAGGAAACTGAGGCAACCAAGGTTAAGTGACTTGCTCAGGATCACACAGTTAGTACGTATCTAAGGTCGAATTTGAACTCAGATCTTCCTAATTCCAGGCCTGGCACTCTATCCACTGTGCCACTTCTTCCAATACTAGTGCATGTGCTAGGAGTACAGGTACAATGTCATGAAGAACCAAGGCAAAGGGTCTTCCATGGTCTTCTCCTGTTCCATGGATGACTGATTTGCAGGAAAGAGCCATGAAAGGTAAAGAACTCCTGATCTTCTGGCTCAGACTTGGTCAAGCTCTGAATAAGGTCTTAGGGTGAACTTAACTAGTTACCTCACAGAGAACAGTGATTTTAAAAAGTAGACTTTGTAAAAAGTAACTCATATGGTTCTTCTGTACTCCTCCCACTGACCAGGTACAGTTCTAGGCACACAGAACCTATTAAATACTTGGTGAGTTCTTGATCAAGTCAGTGGTTCAGATGCTTAGGTCGGTACAAAGACAGGCAGTGGAAAGGGGCTCAGAGCAGGAGAACAAGCAATGGTTTTGCAGTGAGAAAAGCTGGGTTTGAAGATCAAATTTCTGCTTCTTCATTATTTGAGTATGGGCATAATTCATCCCGCCATTCTGTACTTCAGTTTACTCAGCTTTAAGATAGGGATAATATTTATTCTATCCGCTTCACAGGCTTGTTTTGAGGATTAATTGAGGTACTGCATGGGAAAGCCCTTGTACACTGGAAAATGTGTGTGTGTGTGTGTGTGTGTGTGTGTGTGTGTGTGTGTGTGTGTGTGTGTGAATTCTCTTTATTTTCCCTTTAGAGGATGGGCCAAGTTCATTTGGAAACCCAAAGGATGATGTTGCTTGAAATGGGATTAACAGGAACATAAAAGCATATGTTATGTAATAACCTGCTTGCCACGTCCTCTTCAGTCTCTTTGTCTAATACGCTGCTCAGATTGTGTTCTGCTAGGGTTTCCTCAGGAACCTCTTCAAGTTCTTCTGCCTTTTTCATGGACAGCCTGTAATTCTCCAGCTCAATCCTTTCTGGGGTACCCTTCAGTCTCTTGGCAAGGCTGGGCTCCTCTAAGCCATTCACACTTGAACCTGAAAGACAAATCAAGAAGCCAGGTACTGAGATTTGAATTCAAAGCCTGCATAGAAAAGCAGTGTGTTTGGGGGGAGAGGAGGGGAAGGGAGAGAGAGAGGGAGAGAGGGGGAGGCACCAGTACAATGCACTTTTATAGCCTGCAGGATAGTCATCATTCATTACACATCATAGGAAAGTTGCCTTTTGGAAATGGCTGGGAAATCTAGAAAAAGAGTTGAGCAAATCCAACGCCAAATGATCTAGATTTGGTGCAAAATAAGGAGATCCTTTAACCTGAGAATGGAGGTTGAAGGATTTTAGGATTCTAATTCCTGGAAGAAATGGCAGTGCCAGGACAGGCTGTGGAGTGATAAAATGCCACTTTCT
Organism: Phalanger gymnotis; assembly: GCA_028646595.1. NCBI lineage: Eukaryota > Metazoa > Chordata > Mammalia > Diprotodontia > Phalangeridae > Phalanger > Phalanger gymnotis. The sequence continues at coordinate 170,219,427 of CM053623.1, forward strand.
CCTATAGAGAACTTGCTCTGGTTTAAAAGAAAAAGGGGAAGGCCTTAAATCACACCATGAGTGAATTCTAGGCAGAGTTGAAGAAATCTTGTGTACAAACAAACACGTTTTTTTTTTCAATGCCAAATGGACTACTCTCCAGAAGACAATCACAGAATTTCACAATCGGAAGGAACCTCAAAGACCATCTAGGACAGCCTTACAGGATAGATCTGACTTGCAGTGATCTGGCCTTGTTCTTCCTTGGTTCTTGTCCTGCCTGTCTGACTGCTTCTTCTTAAGACTTCCCTTCCTGATGATTATCCATATCACTCTGTGGGTATAAGGGCCCAAGGCTTTATGCTGTCCCAGACCCCACATTCTCTCTTTTTCTAGGTTACCTGATCAACTGATAAGCCTACTTGTCATCTCTATGCTAATGATTTCCAGATCACCAAATCCAGCCCTAGGCGCTCTCCTGTGTATCAATACCATATCTCTAAATGCCTACTGGACATTTCGATCTAGATGTACTGTAGGCATGCCAAATATGTACTCATCTTTCCCCACTGATCCGCCCTCTTCTGAATTTCCCTATTGCTTTCAAGGATACCTCTATCCTTCTCATCACCCAGGCCCACAACCTCACTGTCATTCTTGACTCCTTACTCTTACCCATCTGACAAATCTATGTAGTTGCCAATTTTGTCACTTCTATCCCCATTAGCCTGTATCAAGCATCCATCATCCTTCCAATTCACAGAGCCACCACCTTATTTAAGGGCCTCATCACCTCTCTCGTCTGAATAATGACAACAGCTTCCCTGCCTCAGATCTCTCCCCGCTCCAATCCATCCTTCACACAGCTGTCAAAATGATTTTCTTAAATTACAGGTTTGCCCACTTCTTTCCCCTAATCCATGAACTCTAGTAGGTCTCCTATTGGGGCAGCTAGGTGCCACAGTGGATAGACAGTGCCAAGCTTGGAGTGAAGAAGACTCATTTTTGTGAATTCAAATCTGGCCTCAGACGCTAACTAGTTGTATGACCTGGGCAAGTCACTTAACCCTGGTTGCCTCAGTTTCTTCAGCTGTAAAATGAGATGGAGAAGGAAATGGCAAACCGCTCCTGTATCCTTGCTAGAAAACCCCAAATAAGGTCACAAAGACTTGGACATGACCGAGAATCACTGAACGACAAGTTCCCCTATTATTTCTAAAATCAAATATAAACTGACTGAATACCATACCTGTTTGCTAAGCTACAAATGAGGTTGAATGTATGTCATCTTTCCTCAAGATGGGAGAAAAAGCTCATCTACCTTTAATTGGGAATTAGCTCATCCTACTGTCCTTATACAAACAATAGCAGCAGAAAATGAATTATCCAATTAGATCTAATTATCTTTTTTTCCCCCTTCTTGTCTGCCTATTTGCAACTATTTCTTTGTATTTCTTTAGTTGCTAAGAAAGATCCTTAGAATCCTGTTCTTCTGATTGCTGACTAGGGTCTGAAGTCCTAGGGTAGCTAGATTTTTAGGCCAAATCTTGTGAGTTTGCAAAAAGTGCCTTCTCAATCTTATTTAACTGGCGTTGAGTTCTTACAACTAAGTAAGCTCTATTTAAGTAAATGGCCTATGTGCTACTACTGTAATTATGCAATAAATATCTCTTATTAAATACCCTCATGTCCCTTTTTACTCTAATCCCTGTTTGATTTTCTATAAGAAAAAAAACAGATGTCTTTGCCCAGTTCTTCCAGATCACAATTTAAGTACCAGCCTCCCACACTTCTCTCTCTATGACACAGAAATCATTAAATTCCATCATTCATTCCTCTTTTTGTGGTATCCCTTGCCACAGTTACCAGTGTTCGTCTAAGAAACGAACTATACGTGACTCAATACTGAATTCAGATGTGGTGGTGTGAGTCAAAACTTAATTTGATCTGATAGAATTAGGATCGTGACAAAAGTTAATATATGGTCAAGAATAAAGAAAATCAGGCTTAAAATAAACTGATTACACTCCTTGTCTCTTTTCTTTTTCCATTCTGTTAGGGTTTCTTAGAAATTTTTTAGTATCTCCTGACAAATCATGCACAGGGTTTCAGTGGTGAAAAAAGGGATAGGGCAACATATATATACACGTGAGTTAGATAGACATATTTCAGGGACTGATGAACATTTTTGCAGATTCCAATTTTTGAGCTGATCTCCAAGATTGGAATAAGTAATGTTTTGGATTTAGGTGTTTTGCTACTTAAAAGTCTCTTGGATACATTTGAATTACCAAGGAAATCTGGAATTTGGCAGGGAAAGTCCTCAAAAGAGGTCTTGCAACTCTGCAGAAGATGGTTTGTCATAATGCTGATATATGTTGGCAAGGAAAATCTGCTATATTTATGTATGAGCATAAGGAGAAGTAGGGGTACGTATATTTGCGTGGCCTGTTGAGTTTCTCTCTCAAATACTCTTATTTTTCAGTATATACACCCATGCTAGAGTTATTTTTATAACCACTGTTTCATTTTCAGTCCTGAGCTCATAGCACCAAGGAAACTAATCTAAAAATGATGATATTTAGTGGGACACAGAATATGTGGATTTTAAATAACAGCAAAAAGGAGGAGGCAAAGCAGATAGCACATTCCCTTCTCTTTATCCAAAATTGCTTCAGGTGCTATGGGCCAAAACTTAGAATGAGTCAACAGTATTAAAGCTACACAATTAAGAAGAATAATTCACCCTGCCTCCCACCCCACCCCCCACCCCGGCCTTTTCCTTGTTCCAACTTGTTTTATGCCCCCTCCCCATCCAGAGTAAATAAAAAAGAAAGCTATTGTATGACAATATTTGATTATTTCCTTAGTTCACATTTTTTTGGCAATTACTGTTTGTGGAGAGGTTAAAAGGGTGAGAGAGGGAGAAAAAGAATGTTAGGGAGAGAGTTCAATCAGTCAAACACAGACTTTTCTTGAATCTAATGAACAGGGCAAAAAAAAAAAGCATTTATTTTAGGCAGGGCAAAGAAAGCAATAAGAATAAGTCCTTGATGCTGGAAGAAATAAAGAGCAATAGCCTTCCAACTAAGCAATCTTCTATGTTTTATCTAAAGTCATCCCTGTGTATATAATAAATGGGAGGAAAGGGAGAGACAGGAAGAGTGAATTATGAGTGGTTGCTTTTGAGGCGCAGCCATCAGAGAGAATCAAATTTACTGTGATAAGACTAGAGGCTGAACAAATTTAACTTGAGGAAACAAAAAGGATAGTAAATCAGTAAGATTTGCTGCTGCATACCTGTGAATCATAGGACAACAGAGGGAAAGAAAAGAATGCTGTTCCATAAAAGGTAGTACCGCTTTTACTCTTGAGAGCCAGACCAACCAGATTTCTCTTTTCATATTCTGGAAGGATGCAAGGCTTTGCCCCACAATAAGACTGGAACTAAAGACTGTCGGTCTGTTTTTGAGTGACATTCTTCCTTCTTTCCAGTGTTATTTCTCGAAAGTGTTTACAAGCACCGCTGACTAATATATCACCAAAATTGGCGGTGAAATACCATCCCGCTTAAGGGAGAAGAAATGTTGATTTAATTAGGGCTTGGCCCCAAGAACTAAGAAAGAAACCAGAGATGCTCTAAGCTGTTGGGTTTATTCATACATCAGTCCCCCAAAGGGGATATGGTTATAATTTATAGTTCAGAAGCATGAAAAATTGTCTCACTGTATGTTTTTTTTTTAAATAATCAGGCCAGCTGAATGTAGATGTCATCTGTCCTACTTCAGGGGCACAAGCTCAAGGCACAATCTCGGAGTTGGAAAGGACATGAGGAAATCCAGTCCAACCCATACCTAAACCAGAATCTTCTCTATGACAAGACATTACAAGGCTTCTTTGGCCTTTTCCCAAGTGAGAGAAACCAATTACCTCTAAACTCAGTCTATTCCATTTTGGAACAGATCTGTTTGAAAATATTTACCTATATTAACTATAGCTACAAGAAGAGACAAAATGTATTCAATAAATCTAACATTTTAAAGTACCTACTATATGCTGGGAACTGTCAATACAAAGACAAAAGTAAAAGTCTCCACCCTCAAGGAAATTATAGTCTAGCTAGAGAAAAGAAAATGTACATGAAAAGGTAGATACAAAAGATATTCAAGGTGACTTCTGGGGGAAGGCACTAACAGTTGTGGGGGGCAGGAAAGGCTTCATGTGTAAGGTGGCAACTGAACTGAGACTTGAAGGAAAGGCTTCTAAGAGGCAGAGATGGGGAGGGAAGGCATTGCAGACATGATCGATCAATTAATCAATAAACATTTATTAAGCACTTTCTTTGTGCCAGGCATTGTTGTGAGTGCTGGTGATTTAAAGAGGCAAAATATAGTCTCTTCCCTCAAGGGGCTTACAACTGAATGGAATGCAAACAAATATATACAAACCAAGCTATATAGTGGATACACAGGAAATAATTAAGAGAGAGAGAAAGTACTGGAATTAAGAGGGATTGGGAGGCTTCCTGTAGAAGATGGGATCTTCCGATGGGGAAGGTCAGTAGTTGGAATAGAGGATAAAGCAGGACAAAACAACAGATAGAAAGATGGTGTATCATGTATAAGGAATAGTTACAAGGCCTGGTCATCTTCACAGAAAAGAGTAATGTGCCATAAGGGTGGAAAGGTAGGTCTGGGGCAGGTAAGTGAACAGAGGAGTTAGTATTTTCTCCCAATGGGAATAGTGAGCTACCAAAGCTTTATTAAATAGGGGAGTGGCATGGTCTGATGTGCTTTTGCAGCTTTGTAACGGTTCAAATAGAGAGAGGAGAGAAGCAAGAAGACTAGTAGTTCAGGCAAGAGGAGATGAAGAAACCCTGGACTAAAGTGGTGTTTGTGTGAGTAGAGAAAGGAAATAGATGCATGACATGTTTTGGTGGTAGAAAAGACAAGATTTGGCAAGTGAGTGGATACTGGGATGAATGAGAGTAACCAAGGATGATACTGAATCTGGGTAATTAGAAGGATGGTGGTAACCTCAAGAGAAAATGGGGAGTTCAAAAGAGGGTGACTGTGAGGACAGAAAAGTAATGAGTTTGCTTTCAAACATGCTGAGTTTGATATTTCTACCAGATATCTAGTCTGAAATGTCCACTGGGTATTTGGAGATGTGGTACTACTAACTCAGGGCTGGAAATACAAGGAGTCATCTGCATAGGGATAATTAAGCCCATGGAAACTGATAAGGTCCAAAAGTCAAAGAGTATACATAGAGATGATAAATGCCAGGTCAGAGGCTTAGGGTTTATCCACAGTTGGGGGAATGTGATGATTATAATACAGCAAAAGCCACTGAGAAGGAGTAGTCAGACAGGCAGGGGAAAAATCCAGTATGCAGCTTCACAAAAACCCAGAGAGGAGAGAGTACATTCAGGAGAAGAAGGAGGCTAACAGTGTCACATGCTGCAGGGATAAAAAAGAAGGGCAGATTAGAGAAGACTGTAAGATTTGGCAATTAAGAGATTATGGTAACTTTGGAGAGGGCAATTTCAATTGAGTGCTGAGGTCAAAATACAGCCCACAAAAGGCTGAGAAGTGAGAACAGAGAAGTGGAAGCAATGGATATAGACCACTTTTAAAAGAAGTTTGGTTGAGAAGGAAAGGAGAACAGCTATAGATGTCAGCTTCAGGAGGACCTAGGGAGGGATGGTTGTTTTTTTTTTCTTTTTTAAGGATGAGAGAGACTTGGTTAGGTTTGCAGACATCAGGGAAGAAGCTGGTAGAAAGGGAGAAAATGAAGATTAGGGAGAGAAGGGAGAATGATGGAGGAGAAAATCTGTTGGAGAAGAAGGGAGGGGATAGGAATCAAGAGTACATGTAGATGGGTTGGCATTGGCAGGAAGAAAGGAAATCTCTTCATCTGGGACTGGATTAAAGTAAGAGGGGATAACATCTAGGGAGTGGGGTACTCTGTATTTTCCTACATTTCTTGACATGATAAAGGACATTTTAGAATAAGCCTCCACTTCAATGTAAAAACAAGTCATGTGCAACCCCTACATTTTAGTATTCCTTCACAAGGGATTCCTTTATAAGGACTTGAGCCTTGTGCAAGGGCAACCAAGGACAAATAATATATTTTACCCTGTCTTGGACCCTAAGGCTAATGACAGTCAGCAGATTAGGAAGTTTGTATTTCCTCCTCTGAAACATAATAAATTGTTTCTAAGGCCAGAGACTGACCAGTTGTGAACTCAGCATGACTATGTATTTTCTGTATACTGTATTATGTGTACTAGTGGGAAATCGCTCATATTCAGTAGCTTGCTTACCCTATAAAGGGAGGAGGCTAGGCAATACAGTGGATAGAGAGCTAGGTCTGGAGTCAGGAAGACCTAAGTTCAAATCCTGACTCCAGACACTTACTAGCCATGTGACTGTGGGCAAGTCACTTAACCTCTGTCACAATTTCCTCACCTGTAATATGGAGATAATAAAAGAACGTATATTGCAGGGTTGTTAGGAGAATCAAATGAGACACAGCACTCGTAAAGCACTTAGCATAGCTCCTGACACCTAGCAGGTACTTAATAAATGCCTGTTTCCTTCCTAAAGAGTTTACTTCCTTATGGACCAAATGATGCTTCTCCCTGCCTTGGCTTGTAACTAAATAAAGCTCTTTACTGATTTGTACTCTAAATTGTAAACAGTGGATTTTCTTTCCATGACAGCTGGGAGATAAAGAAAAAGAGAGAGGAGGTAAGTCACGGCCAATGACATCCATCTTTTCAGCTGTGAGAATGGTGGAGATGGTATAGGAAGTGTAGAGACAGAAAAGGTCTGGAGTGGGATAGAGAATTAATTAGGGAGGAGTAAAAGGATTGTCTTGCTGCAGTGAAGGACCAGTTGAAATTAGATAACAGATAAGTATTGGACCCAGGCAGCACAGCTGCATCACTTTCTCCAGTTTTGTTCGGCAGCACACACTTAAAAGTGGAGGAGGGAGATGGTAATCTACTCAAGTTTGGGGTTTGACTAGAAGTGAGTGGCAACAGGCTGAGGGCATGAGGGATAGAGTTGAACCGGTTAACTAAAGAAAGGGTCAAAAGAGGAAAGTCAAAGGAGTGAGGACCTGGGAAAGTAATGAGGGGTGGGGGGCTTAACATAGTGAAGACAATGGACTAACACACAGGAATAGATGGAATGACAGGAGGCTAAAAGAATTTCAGAGTTCTCAGTTGTGGAGGTGAACACTTGTGGGCGATGGTGAGATCAAGGGCATGACAATCCCCGGGAACAGCTGAGGGGGAGAGGAGGCAAAGTAGGTCATGGGAGTTGATTAGACTGAAGAACTGGGAAGTGAGTATATTTAAAGGAAGGTCAACAACATGTATGAGAAAGGTTGTGCAGCCAGGTACTAAACTTCTTGAGAAAGGAGGAAGAATGACTCGGGGGCTAGTAGATAACATCTACCAGGATCTGGATTGAGTGACAAATTTGGATAGAGTGAATCTCAAAAGAGGAGAGGCTGTTGAGTGGTGGTAGTAGAGGGAGAGTTTGGAAATCACCATGGGAATGCAGAAGTATTCTGATTCCTGCTGTAGGACCAGCATGCTGGGGTGGGTGGGTGGGTATGGAGAAGTGGGTCTGAAAGAAGTCTTGGAAAAGGCTGAGGCCACTGACGATATGTGGGGTCCATTTTTAAAAACAGCTTTGTATGCAAGTACCAAGAATCTATTGGCACCAAAAATAGGCTAACCCGTCACCATCTTACAACCACAAAACACAGCTGAGAATAAAAATAAAATTTGAATCTTTTACTATTTTCAAGCCTAAACAGATGTCATAATTGAAAGCAAGAGACACATACAAATGATATAACTGAACTAGAAACATTACTTTATACATAGAACACCTACCACTGGGGGTCACCCTCTAGCCGACACTAGATGAGCCAAGCTAAGAAGACAGGGAGTGAAGATGTCAATAATGAGAAAGAAATTGGTGAGTTGCAGAGAGCCAAAGTAAAATCATCTATGTCAGAACATGTGGTCAGTACCCATCTGTTCCAGTATCTCCCAAGGGGTATGATAATATTTATATTCAGACCTTGTAGGAGAAAGTAGGAGAAAAAGATTGGTCTATTTTTGAAACTGATTCTTGAATAAGTCATGCCAGGCACAACCCGAGCCACTGTGAGGAAAACTGTTTGGTTTGGTTGCCATGACCAAAGAATGTATCACCTAGTGGGCAGCCTACAAGCGATGAGCCTCTCCACACTTAGGCTGGTTCTCAGAAAGCAGATGCATAACCCATACTGTACTCCAAGACTTTCTAGAATAGCAAAACCTGCCACACCTTGTTCATAGCCTTAGGCAACCCAGGGCTACCTCTACACAACTTTCGGGAGTCAAAGTAGAGTTAGAGTTGAGTACAACAAAAAGGAAGCTGGACCCAGGCTTCATTCTAAATAGGCAAAAACATTCCAAGACCTGACCTAATGCTTCTGTTTGGAAGAGTCACCGTCTACACCATCCTAACAGTAATGTTTATTTTTTTTTTCCTAAAAAGACAACCCCTTCTTAGCTGATACGCACAAGCTTGCAGAAGCGTTTCTTTATCTTAGTGTAATTGGTATTAAGAAATTTGAGAGCCAGAAAAAACATTAAGGGACGGTGCCCTTTGCCTGGCAGCTCGGTGCACATATTCTTCCTCTTCTCTCTCTTCTTTCACTGGGAACCAGGGATGCCATGAAACACGATGCTGAGTGGGGTTAGCAACTGAGAGGCCTCTAGGTGACAGACACCATCTAGCCACATGTTGGGGACATGGGGTAAGTACTCTTGAATTTTTTTGCTTAGTTCTGCTATATATTCATCTTTGGGAAATTTCCCCATTCCTCTTCTATATAAATCCAGGGGTAAATGAGTTGAAGTTGATTTAGTGTGAAAAATTCCTGAAAAACATGTCAGCAAGCCGATATGGAGCACGACTCAGAGACAGCAATAATTTTTACCTAGCATTCTACACTTCCAGAGGCAGGTGTAATTGTAGTAGTGCAGGGGTCTCCTATTGGCTGGAAGAAATAAATGGTTCCATGATGTAAACTGCAGCTATTGTCTAACAAGAATGGGACTCCACACTTAAAAAAGATACCATTTGGGGGTGGGGCAGGGGAGAGTTTAGACCTGTGGTTTCCTGGGAATGGAGAACTCCCTGTGTATAAAGCCATTCTACAGATGTGGACTGCCAACTCATTTGTAGCTTAAAGTCTTGGAGAGGTACCTGGAGCACTGAGAAGTGACTTGTTCAAGGTCACATAGCCAGTTTGCACATAGTTTATTTCTGGAGGTAATCAGGGTTAAGTAACTTGCCCAGGGTCACACAGCTAGCTATTGAGTATCTGAGTCCACATTTGAACTCAGGTCCTCCACTTGATTATCTTTTGTAGCAGGATATAAATGTTCCCCTGTAAGTTTCCCTCTACACAACTTTCTCTCCCAGGGAGCCATCTCTTACAACAAAGAATTCTCTTAGGCTATTTAGATCAGAAAAAAGCAATCAGCACTTCAGCACATAACAATCCTTCCTCCTGGCTCTTCATTCTGAGGTTTTTGGTTGTGTGTGCGTATGTGTATGTGTGTATGTGTGGTTGTTGCTTCAATGTTTATAAAGCCATTTGTGTGTTCTGCATGTGTATTTCTTTAGAGGCAACAAGCATAAGTTACTTTGGATACTTCCTCCTCCTCTTTCCATAAAGCCTGTCCTTTCACTAAGCGAAGTAGCAGCCTAAAGATGGTAGAAGACAAGACTCCAAGACTCCTCTGAAAGAACAAGCTGTTAGACTAGCGGTTATTTTTTCCACTTGAGTTTGACTCTCTGTGACACCACCCCCCCCTCCCCCGCTGGCTGCATGTGTGTGTGTGTGTGTGTGTGTGTGTGTGTGTGTGTGTGTGTGTGTGTGATACTGGAATGGTTTGCCATCTCTTTCTCCAGCTCATTTTACAGATGATGAAACTGAGGCAAACAGGGTTAACCGACTTGCCTAGGGTCACACTGCTAGCAGGTGTCTGAGGATGGTTTTGAACTCAGGTTTTCAGACTCTAGGCCTGGTATTCTATTCATCGACTCACCTAGCTGCCCCTGAGACTGGTACCATAAGTTTAAATTCTAGTCACAGTTTTTTGGGGAAGGGAGAGACCACTTTCCCTTCTCTGGTTCCTGCCCACTTCTACACTCCCACCTCTCTCCCCAAAGCGTTTACAAAGGGTTGTTGGGATGGCAGGTACCACGCCCATCTCATAGTCTTCTTATTCTGTCTCACTTAAGCTACAATATTACACTCTTCCACAATTCTTCTTGTGATCTCTTTGCCTCTTAATGTTTAAAGATTTTTTTTGGGGGGGGCATGAATTGGGCAGTTGGTAAAAATGAAAATAATATAAGTAATAATTGACATTCATCTGGCTCTTTAAGATTGGCAGAGTGATTAGTATAAGCCATCTTTTGACTCACAACCCTATGAGTTGGACCCCATTTTACAGAGGTAGAAACTGAGGTGGAAGGTGGTCAAGCGGTCACTTCAATTTCTGAATTCTATTATGCTACCTAGCTTCTTCAGCAAATGACACCTTGGACTGGTTTCTAATTCTTTTTTTTTGGAGGGGAGAAGGCAGGGCAATTGGGGTTAAATGCCTTGCCCAAGGTGACACAGCCAGTAAGTGTGTCAAGTGTCTGAAGTCGGATTTGAACTCAGGTCCTCTTGCCTCCAGGGCTGGTGCTCTACTCACTGTGCCACCTAGCTGAAATGAGCCGCTATCTGTTACTATCTCCTCCCAATGGACCAATAGGTTGCTATCTGACTCTGAGATATCCGTTTCAGTGACCAAATATGCTAACAGTGCTATTATGAATGAAGGGATGTCCAACTATTTTTAAGCAGAGAAAATACTCCCAATTTAGAACTTAGGGAGAAAAGATTTACTGAAAGCAGGTTATAAAGTCCTTTAGTTTACACAAAATGTTCTTTTGCTTATTGTAAAGATACTATAATCACAAACATTTGCTTTTCACCCCCTCCTCTGCTTATTTAACTTAGTAGACTTGGTGTGTCCTGCTGAACATTTTTACGCCTTTTACAGCTATTCTCTCATTCCAAGAGTATGGTGACCACCCTGTCTTTAGAGAGGGCTCCTCCTGTTTAGGAGACCAGAAAAACAAACTTTCACAAGGTTGCTGGGGTAAAGTCACCCTTGCCACTTTACATTTATGCTACAATAGTTTTTCTCTGTGGTAACTCACTGATGTAGAATATGAATTAATTTTTTTTTTGTAAAATCATACAAAAAGACAAAAGCCATTATTCCTCAAGCATGGTAGCAATTGTCATGCAAGCAGCATTTTCTCCCTAATGAACAGGAATTTCATCCCTTATTTATTCATCACTAGGTATAAATGAACTGATGCTGGGCTACTGGGTTAATTTGGAGACATGGTCAATTACAATTGCTGTAGAGATCTTTAACTACTGGAAAATTAGAAATTCTGAGTTAAATATTTCATAAAAAAATGTCAAGAAAAGGAAATCCAAGAACCAAACAACACGGTAACATGCCAGAAAAAGTTTAAACAGGGAGGTTTGGCTACCATCCAGACCTGAAGGTGGGTTTCTCAAGGTTCTTATACCCTAAAGTATTTGACTCTGGATAATCTTCCCTTTGGGCATCTAGGTGGTGCAGTGGATCGAGCACCAGTTTTGGAGTCAGAAAGACATTTTTACAAGTCTGGCCGCAGACACTTACTAGATGAGCGATCCTGAGGAAGTCACTCAACCCTGTTTGCCCTAGTCTTCATCTGTAAAATAAGCTAGAGAAGGAAATGACAAACCACTCCGGGGTCTTTGCCAAGAAAACACCAACTGGGGTCACAAAGAGTTGGACACAACTGAAAAAAATTAACAACAACAAATCTTCCCTTTCTTCCTTCCCTCTGCTCAGTTTTCATTTTAATTGAAGGCATGTTCCAGCATTGTGCTTTCAGTCTTTACCTAAGCATGTTCCCAGCCTTGTGTGGACTATTCCACCAGCCTTCTACCCAACATCCTTGCCTCTAGCTTCTCTCCACTCCAATCATTCTTCCCACAGTTGCCAAAGAATTTTTTTTTAAAAAAAAAAATCACAGGTCTGACCATGCTACTTCCCTATTCAAATTCTAATAGCTCATTATTACTCCTTAGTACAGTGCCTGGCCCTATGTAAGTGCTGAATAAATGTTGGTTACTATTGTCGTAATTATTGTCTTCATTGTAGGATCAAATAAAAACTCCTAGGTTTAGCATCCAAAGCCCTTTGGATTAATATATAGACATTAATAACTGTCTAATTGCTTGATCCTTTCTAAGTTGCCAGATTTATATTTTAAGTTGTTCCTTTTTTTAGAGCAAAAGGCATGATGATGCAGTTCAATGGTGTGCCAAAAGCAAACTGAAAGCAAATGAATTGGAACTGCATGTTCAGGGAGCCCATAGGGAGCATACTAGTTTATTCCAGGGTCCTTGGAGGGCTCCATCCAATGTTAGCAACCTTGTACATTTTGGTGGGAAAAGAACAAAGTAATAAAATAGCCTCCAACCACATAAATTAAGAATTATGGAAGTAATTTAAAATACGTCCTGGTTCTGCCCATGGCAAGAGGTGCAAACCTATAACTAAATAAGAAGTCAGGGATGTGGACGGAAGAAAAAAAAATGGTTATACCTTTGTTAAGAAAATATGAATGGCTGCTCAAGATGGCTTTGTTTGTTTCCTCCTTACATGCAGAATTTCCCTATCAAACATTTTAGGGAACATACCACTTTCCCAGCAGCACTAACTGCCTCCTTGATCAAAACTACACTAACACAATGTGTTAATAATTATTATAAAACTTCTGATTCCCTTATTTAATTCATTCATTTATATTATTTTGCAACACAGATCACTGAGTTGCAGCCAAAATCTTGGCCACACCCTGGCAAAAAGCTGTTTGCATTTCATAAAACTCTATCTCTTGGGATAAAATATGATCATTAACTCGTCATCTTCACTCACCCCACAAATCCAATCAATTGCCACCTCTTGTTTCTGTCTCCTGCAACATCTTTTGCAGTTGTCTCCTCTCTACTCAAAGTTGCCACTTTCCTTCAGGCCCTCCTCACCTCTCGAAGCGCTATAGTGTATTAGCCTAATTGACTCCCCCCCAAGTCTATTCCCTCTAATCTATCCTTCAAACAGCTGATAAACAGATTTTTCTTAAAGCATAGGTCTAGCATGTCGCTGTCCTATTTCGATAAATAGCTGTCATTACCTCTGAGATCAAACAGAATCTCTTCAGTTTCTTACTAAAAGCCCTTCACTATTTGGCCCCAGTCTAGCTTTCAAAAACTCATGACTCCTCTGTCCAGTCACAATGGCTGATTGCTAGCATACAATGTTCCATCTCCTGTCTCTAATAATAATAGCTCACATTATATATTGCTTACTACGTGCCAAGCACTTATTACAAATATCATCAATTTTATCCTCACGATAACCCTGAGAAGTAGGTGCTATTGTTATCCCCATTTTACAGATTAGGAAACTCAGGCAAACAGAGGCTAAGTGACTTGAGCAGGGTCACACAGTGTCTTTAAACTCAGATCTTTCTGACTCCAGGCTCAGAGCTCCATGCAATATGGTGACACTAAGCTGCCTCTGTGTCTTTATACTGTCCAGAATGCATTCCTTAATCACCTCCTATTTTTGGAGTTGCTGATTTCCATCAAAACTCATCCAAGTACTAATTTTTACCTGAAGCTTTTCCTGATTCCTCCCCCCACCACAGCTGCTGGTGCCTTCCTTCTCAAAAACTACCTTGCATTTGTTCTGTATCTGCTTATATGTGTCAATATACATGTGCATATGTCTATATACAGTCATGCTGATTTCTCCACTAGAATGGAAGCTCCTTGAGGGCAGGAACATAGGTTTTTTTGTTATCAAAACCCTCAGCACTTAACGCTGTGCCTGGTACATAGGAAAGTGATAGCAACTGGGCATGTGACTGAAATGGTATAAAAAGTATAAGGAATTCCTGAATGAGTTAAGTCCCTCTACCAAATGCACCTTTTCTGCAACTTATGTA
>CM053623.1:170234064-170269354 GCA_028646595.1 Phalanger gymnotis
CCCTTTGAAAACCAGGTATTCTTAAATAGCTTCTTAGAAGACATTTTTCAAAAAGAGGGATATAGGCAATTAAATCTCTTATATGCAAACATAATCACAGCCTTAATCCATACAACAGAGAGCAACTTTAAGAATAAAACCATATGTTTTCAATAGTAGGTTATTTATCCAAAGGACAAACTTTCTTCCCCTTCCCACTTTACATCCATTTGGGTCACCCTTGCTGTACCATCTCTCAGCACTAGTTAAGATAAGTACCTCTTTAGGTAATGACAGTGGCACTGACATGCATGCTGATGTTGTTAGGGATGGTCAATGAAAGACTCTCCAAAATTAAGGGAAGCAGTACAATTGACCACCAAAGTAGACAGGAATTGGGTGTGGTTTTTTTCTTTTTTTAACAGTTAGGAACTAAATACAGCATCAACATCTTATCCAGACACTTAATGAAAGGATGAGGACAGAGGGATCTCTAGAATTTAAGTGAAAGCAAAAAAATCCAGATTGTGAGGCTTCTCAATTCCAAAATAATATGCCAATAAAGTCCAAAATGGCCAGCTATAGAAAGACTTTGTACCTCCAGATTTCTCACCTGGGGTCAATGACATAAGAAATTTGTCTTGTAACTCTCTGCATGCCTGGAGGAGATCTGCACAATTTCCCTGATGAGATGGATGGAGTCAGGCCCCAGAGCCATTTTTAGCAGCAATTTCTAATAGCCCTCTAAACTGTTTCTCTATGGGCTAGCAGCCTGCCAGTGAAATTCCCCCACAATCTGTATGAGTAATATATATAATACATAGAGAAAGGGGACTGCAAAAGCAAGCAGCTGACACATGAAAAAGGAGTCCAAAGGGTTTTGGGCTACCTGGTGCCCAAGCGAGGAAATGGTGCTTTGGAGTCGATGGCTCATCCCCTTGGCCTTGTCATAGAGGCCAAGAGAGTACTGCGCCACCCAGCCAAACAAGGAAGCGAGGCTACCTGGAGTCCTCTCCGCTGAGCTAGTGGCAGAGTCAGGTCGGCCAGTTCTGTCTGCTGCGGCGCCGTCCTGCAGGGGCCCTTTAGTCTCCTGGGAAAGGAGAAAAGGGTAAGAAAGTCAGTAGGTCACAGTTTTAGATTCCATGAAAGAGCAACAAGTTTCAAATAAGATCTAGTCTACAAGGACAGCAGAGCCTGGAAAGTTTGCTTCCCTTTAACTATCCCCCTAATCTTTGGTACTACATGCCACTGTGGTAGGATTTCTCCATCCATGGTAATAATACACATGCCCTACTCAGACTCTAAAAACCACTAGATAAGATATTTTATGATCTGGGCCAGATTCATCTTGAAAGTAACCAGGAGTCAAATCTTAGCCTCATCTAAGCTTTCCCTCCAGCTTCTCTCCATTAACAAGGATGACAAGCAGCATCACCACATCTTAGAGCCACATGTTGCTTGAAAGTTTACAAATACCTTTCCTCAACATAACTCTGTGAAATAAACAGTGTTTACGAGTTTTATTTCCATTTTACAGATGGGAAAATTGAGGTTTAGAGAGATTTACAGATGCGAGAGCCAGGAAATGAACCCAGATCTTTTCTGACTCATGCTACGGAATCTATTTCAGTGAGTGGAATCTATTTTATGAACAAAACTGAGGGAAATAAGGGGGCTAGCTGCTGTTGCCAAAAAAAACAAAACAAAACAAAACAAAAAAAAAACCAAACCCAAAACAACAAAACCTCAAAACCCCCAAAAATCCAACGTTCCCAAAATAGTAGTTCTCAATAAGCTCTGATACCCTAAGTACGTTGGAATCCACAGAATGAGGGTGGTGAAAAGGACTAGCAAAAAATATTTAACTTTTGTCTCTTCTCCACTTAGGCACAACTCAGGGTTAGCCAAAGAGGAGCAGTAAGACCTTCTCAAATGTGACTCCAATGCCATTCCTAATGAGAACCTCATCCTACCAGAAATGGAGAAGTAACTGTACTAAGCAGCATGAGTCCTATTTTATGTCACATAAATACTATTATAGGGACTAAAGCTGGAAAGACTGGAGTATGCATCTAATCTCCAAACCTTGCCTACAGAGTGAGATTTAGAGAACCCAAATAAAGTACAGAATCTAATACTATTTTTAAAATTTCTTTAACTGATCCTGGGTCCCTTTGACAGAGACCTGTCTCTACTAGGTTTTCCTGAAAACCTCTACTAGGTTATCCTTTCTTAAGAGTTGCATATGATTGTACAAACAGCTATTCAACCAGCAATACAATATTCAACAAGCTATTACTTTATTCTAATACTTATCTTGACCCCACCCCCAGATGGTACTCAAGCGTTCTCTCCCTCCTACCTCCCAATACCCAATTTAGTAAAATTAGGTGTTACCTTCCCACACAAAGAAGCCACAGCTGGTCTCTTCCTCTGCGCATATCCAGAAAGTCGATAACAGTAGTGAGGTTTACAGTAGAATTTGCCTGTGGGCAGTATGAGATAAGGAAAGAAGTAAATGAAATTGTTACTAACTTGAAATCTGTACCGATATTTTTCTAGACAGTTCTGCTTCTCTTTTATCTGTGCATGCCCACTGGGTTCCTTAGCCTACCTCCAGGACAATGTATGTGATCTAAAGGAGACAATCGGCCCCTGTAAGCTGATGCAACCTAGTCTTTCCCTTTTTGCCTAAAGCAGGGGCCTATTTCATTTGGCATCTGAAAGTCACTGAACCAAATCTCAATCAGTTCCCGGAGCAGAGATGCGGGGCTTGCCTGGCATCATCTACAAACAAAGCAGTAGTGTATAAAGAACAAAGATTGGATCACATGGAAAGCTGGAAGTTGCATTTCTAGGGAAAGCAGTAATGAATATAACTAGAAGGATGGGGGATGGAGACTGAGGATGTGGGGTGGTGCTAAGTATGAATGCTGAAAGGCCCATTTTCAGAGAAACTAATAGTGCCTGGGGCGCCTCAAAAAGTGAGAAGGTGAATTTTCTGAAACAGATTAGTGCTTCATTAGGGTTCTACCCTTTGGCCTCTTCTGGGGCAGCAGTTATGAGATCTCCTTAAAGGTCCAACAGCCCCACAACCTCAACACTCCTAGAAATAGTCCCTGAAAAAAGGCATGATAAACTGGGTAGGTTCCCTTAAAAAATGTTTTCTTCTCAAAGCCAAAATAAGATAACCTAAAAAATGAGGAGAAACAAAAATGGACTGGAATGCCTTTTTTTTTTTTTTTGGTCTGTCTCTTTTTACCTTTCACCTGCCTACCGGCTCTACTCTTTCTTTTCCTTCAGAGATTTCCTCTTTCCCCTTTCACTGACCCTAAACAGGTCCACTGGCAGGGGGTCTGGGAGGGCATACTTTATAGCAGCTTTATAGTTAGGTTTAAAAAGTATTCATGCCCATAGAATATTTTCCCAGCTCACAAATTTTCCACTAGTTCCTGCCAGCTCAACTAGTGTCACAGAGATGATGCATCTGTTGTCAGGGACCATTAGTAGTTTAAAGAATAACAATCTTATAGCTTGTAATTTTTGGTTGTAAATATTTTACTTGGTCATACTAGGACTTCTTCTAAGCCCTGGGCCTCTGCTTGTTTGATTTGACTATGTTAGGAGGAAACATGGATTCTACTTTCAGTTTGGCCACCAGCCTCCCTAATGATGTGGAGTTAAGTCACTTGACTTCTTTGAAGGTTTGTTAATATTACCAGAACAGTGGGAGGCATGGAAAAAACATATTTGATGATTATGAAATTTTACAGTTGCTACTTCCCTCTACTGAACTAATTGGCTCTATTTAATTTTTAAGCATTTATTAAGGGCTTGTTCTGCACAAAGAATTGTTCCAGGTGCTAGAGATATAAAGGCAAAAACAAAATAGTCTCTACCTTTGAAGACATTAGTTTCTACCAAAGGGACAACCTGCACATAGGCAAATAAATGTAAGTAAATTTGAGTGAGAAAAGTAGTAATAACTAGGGAACTCGGAAGGTGGTAGTAACTCAGCTGAGCCCTAAAGAAAACTAGATTCTAGGGTGTAACCTTTAACATAAGTCAATAAATCGTATTTCAATACATGGGTCAAACAGGAAAAAGGGCATGAGTAGTAACAGCTGTAATCTTATCAACTTGCTAATAATAATGCCCATCTCTAAAGATTTCAAATACCAGAGTTAAGCTCTTCGAGGGGGCAAAATGATGTTATAAAAGGGGCCAAGAGTCTTGCAACAACCCTAAATCTTACCTTGCAGGGTCACTGAGATTACATTAAAAGAAAAAAAAAAAGACAGTCATACAGTTTTTGCTAGGAATTCTAGAAATACTAACAGTAATTCAATCCCAAAGAATTTGCCCTTTTTTGTAGCCCATAAACCTGATGGGTCTTTTCTGGCAATAACCTTTGAATTGCATGTTCTTCCCCAGAATTTCCAATCTCCAGAAGCACACGTCAGCCATGCTCACTTCAAATGTGGCTCTACTCATGACTCCCAGGATGACGTCTTATAATATCAATTAAGTTGGGACTTCTTACTGTTTTAGAATGATAGATTAATTAAGTGTCTTTGATTGAGCCTTACTAGGTGCAAAGCCCCAGGCCTAAACCCCTATCTACTACATGCTAAGCCCTCAGGGTCCTAAGGGGAGTTGCTAAGACCAGAGCTAATAGTAGGAGTCCGAGTTCTGGTCACTCAGATGACGTTTGATGACAGCTAACGAGTATATAAAAAGAGAGAACAGAGCTATTTGCAGGGGGGCTCTCATTCACTGGAAGAGTGACTGGAAGAGACTCTGGGCAGCTGTTAAGAGCACCGCCCCCCCCATGTTTGGACTTTGTTAAACCCTGGTAACTGCATTGAGATTTGAATCAGATCAGGTCTGTTTGTTGATGCTTGTAATTTGTTTGTACTTGCTCTGAAGTTCAGGGTGCTGGCTTTTCCCGCTGAACTAAGTGAAGGATATTTGTATGCTGGATTAAAGTAAAATTGTTAACCCCTTAATGTTGCTTTCTTTAGAAAAGCAGATCAAAAGAACCTGTGCTTGCAGCGTTCTTGTTGTTGGGTTTGTGTTGGTTTTTTACTCCCACAGCAGCTTCTAGTAAATTGTTGCAACACTTCTCCACTTTCCCCCCATTATGACAACTTCCTATCCATCTACCTTACTCCGTTATTCTGTTATTTTTTATGATGTTTCTGTGCATGACTCTTCTGTCTATTTGTCTGGTTCTAACTGCTCTCTTGACCTCCAGTCCATCTCTGACCACCTGTTAGTCAACTTGAACATCTCAAAACAGATGTCCTGAAGATAGCTTGAACTGAACTCATCATCCTTTTCCCACCTCAATTTTCCTACCGTTTGGACTTCATTTTTAGAATTGGGTACCATCCTCAATTACTCCAGTTACCCATTTTTGCAACCTTGATGTCATTTGATTCCTCCTCACTCTCTCACATCTAATATCCAATCAGCTGCAAGTACTATTGTTCCTACCTTTGTAACATCACCTGTATAAGTCCCCTTCTCTCCTCTGACTCTGCACCCAGCCTGGACTAAGTCTTCATTACCTTGGTAGAAAGTACTTATTAGTACCTTCATTAGCAGAATGCCTGGACAACTGAAATAGTCTGCTGGTGGGTCTGCCTGCCTGAGTCTCTCCCCATTCCAATCTGTCCTTAGCTGTCAAAGGTCCTCCTAAAGCACAGGTCTGACCATATCACACCAGGCCACTGCACCTTCAATAAACTCCAGTAGTTCTCCATACTTTCAGGATCAAATAGAAACATCTTCAGTATGGCTTTTGAAGCCCTGCATAGCTTAGCCCTTTCCTTCCTTTCCAGTTTTCTTATATCTTATTCCCCTCCACACACTCTGCAACCCAGTAGTTGCAACCCAACTCTTCTCCTTGCTGTTCTTCAGACACGAGACATTCTGTCTCTGACTCCCAGTGTTTTTGATGGCTGTCCCCATGCCTGGAACTTTCTTCTTCCTCACTCTGCCTTCCTTCAAGTTTCAGCTAAAGTCATACCTTCTGCAAGAAGCCTTCCCCCGTCCTTCTTAATCTTGTGCTTTCCTTCTAAGACTACCCACGATTTATCCCATACACATCTTATTTGTACAAATGTACATGTTGTCTCTCTTATTAGACTATGAGCTTCTTGACAGTATGACTTTTTTTTTTTTGGCTTTTCTTTGTATCGCTGGCACTTAGCATAACACCTAATAAATGCTAGTTGATTCACTGCTGCAAGTTTTAGACAATTAATATTTATTAAAGGCCTCCTATGTGCCAGGCACTGTGCTGAATGCTGGCGATACAAATACGGAAAAAGTCCCTGACCTTGAGGAATCTGCAATCTGATAAAGGATAGCAACACACAAAAGAAAGCTTAAAAGCTTGGAGGCAGGAGAGCTAGGAGAACTACCCTGCAAGGGGGGAGATTATGTAGAAATCCAAGAAAGCTGTTGGGTAGGAAAGGAGGAGCTGGCTGGCCTAGGCTCCCTCCTTAAATGGAGATTTTGGGAGGAGCTCATGGCTCTATCTTTCAACCAGAGGGAAGGAGGATGCTGATGCGGTATAAGTATCAAGGCTAATGCCTTCTTGTAAGATAATGAGGTTCCTGGTGATGAGGGGCATGAGGGAGAAATCCAAAGGAGTGCAGCTGGGTGGGAAATGTTTTCTCCTATTAGATTGTAAACTACTTGAGGGTGAAAAACTACCTTTCTTTTTGCTTGTCTTTGTATCTCTAGCACTTTGCACAGTACTCGGTACATAGTAAACACTTTATAAATTACTCTACGTGAAAATGTATTCGTTGGAACTTCTGGGACATGAATGAGAATCCAGGAAAAGACTGCCTAAGTCTTTTCATTGATTTTGCAAGTGTTCATTAGTTAAAGAACTTAAATGATATATGCTGTATAAATAAGGAAAGTATGTTTAAGTAAGTATAGAATTTCTACCTTGGCAAGAAAATAAATGGTAGCTGAAGAGTAGGCCCAAAGACAAAGCAAAGCTGTCACTAAGTAGCCTTCTGTCCTAAGTTGCAGTGTCCACATTCCAGCGTGTGCTGGAACTCCAAACACAACAACATCCTTAAGACACAATTGTAAGACTACAGCTGTCCAGATAACAGGGAAAAGACATGACGTATTGTCTAATCTGGAGTCTTAGTCTCGAGAGTTGGCAACAACTGGAAATGAACTAGCTTTTGGCAAGACATGCAGTGGTTATTTTTTCTCCCCTAAGCATCAGAGTTCCAGTGAAAAGCCACCCTGGAGTAGAAATGGAGAAAACCAGGGACCTGGGTAAAATGATGCACCTCTGAAGTACATGTGATTCAGTTCGTCAGTTAGATATGAACAATGGAGGTAAACTCAATTACAGAATCTTTGAGATGGACTGCCCTTCTCATTTAGTACAAATAATCTTGCCTAAAACCTCCCTAAACATCATCTAATCGCTAATTGAAGATATACAACGAGGAGGAAATAGTACCCCACCCCACCCCCCAAAAAGATAGCTATTTGATTTTTAGATGGTTCTAGTTGGGAGAAAATGATTCCTTATGCTGAGCCAAACTCTGTCTCTCTTAACTTCTACCAATTTGTATTTCTGTGTTGTCCAGGTACCTAAAATAAGCCTCATCCCCTTTCCATGAGACAGTTTTAGAGCTGACCTCTAAACTCCCTCACTTTACAGTGAGGGAAACTGAAGAACCCAGAGAGGTTAAGTTCACCTTGCCCAAAGTTATGCAGGCAGTAATAAAATTAGGATATGAAACCAGGATCTCTGTGACTCCAGATCTAGCCTTCTTTCCCCTAGTCATTCTAAACTACCTAGTAGTGTCTTTCAAAATAGGATAAAATGAGAGTAAATTGCTTTAAAATTTCAACCATGTTCTCGATATGACTATTGAATGTAATAATTCCTTGGCAGAGAAACAACCAAAAACCCACAAAAAACAAAAAACTTCCTGCTACATCTTAACCAAAATCATACTTCCTTCTTTTTTCGCTTTGTGTTCAGGAGAAGGAATAAGCGGTAACATGTTTCCTTAAAATCTTCTCTGAAAACTGGAAGATCCACATTATCTGAGACAAATCGAACTGATGAATGGCCCTTTAAATTAAAGATCCATGCAGAAAAATAACAAGGGAGTGAATGCTGCCAGACACTGAAGTCCAAAGGGAGAATTTGCTACTGATAAATGGGGCACTAAAAGCCTTAGGCAAAAACTTCTCAACAATGACATGAGTGAGCCTCCTCCTAATTCCTCCTCCTCTGAGGTACCAGCCCAAGGCTGCCAATGGCTACGATGAGGCCGAAGAAAAGGGGTTTATGAACAAGAGTAAGAAAGGATCTAAATACGATTCACTTTCTTTCAGAGAAATTAAGAAAAAATCATCCCTACCCTCAAAGGGATAAGCTTAGAAGACATCAACTATTTCAGTAGCCAGCAGCCAAAGCCTGGATCATCTTGTCCCCAGGCACCACGTTCAGCACCCTCAGGACAAAAAGCAGTTGGATCTCAGCAGTACCAACAGAGCCACTAACTGTTCTGGGTACACAAGGGAATCCAGGCCAGGCTCAGCAACATTTTACAATTGTTCAAATATCTGAAGAAGAATGTGTTTCCTTGAGACTTCCCTTATCCATAATAACTCTTTCTAGTTACCAGACCCGTACTTCATATGGACAGGGACTAGACTTGGAGTCAGAAAGACCCAGGTTCAAATCCTGCCTCAGCTCATTACAAGACAAATCACTGAATCTTTCTGTACCTTGATTTCCTCATCTATAAAATGAAGGGAGTGGGTTTTATTGCCTCTATGTCAGGCCTGTACAACTGGTGGCCCAAGGGCCACCTGCAGCATGCCAAAGGATTTCCTCTACACACAAAGGATGTTTTCCTCTACATTCTCTGTGGGCCGCCCAAAATCCTTTGGCACGCTGCAAGGTAAGTGTGAGTTATGCAGGCCTGCTCTAAATATTGCCCCTTCCAGTTCTAAATCTATGATCTTAAGTTTTCAGACTGATAGCTCTCCTCTGATTAAGCTCGCCTTCTTGTTGAACTTGTCTCTACTGCTATTTTGGGCTCATTTTGTTCAATCACACCTACTCATGTACCAAGGTTTTGACAACTTCTTCTGAGAAGCTTCTACTTCACCTCTCATTGATTACTTCCTTCTGAAATCCTATGCTATAGCCCTAATAATCTATACTTTACTGAATTACGTAATCTTGTGTTATTTGGTGTTTGATGTAGAGATCTTATCTCCCTAGACCGTTAGGTCCTTAATGGGACTAGATTATTACCGAGGTCCCTTATTACATGGAGAGTCTATTATTTTCCTTCTTCCTCTGTTTCACAGCACCTTGGCACAATGCTGACATAAATGGTATAGTCACTTACAGACATCTGGGCTCAGAGTCAATGAGACCCAAGTTCAAATCCGGCCTCAGACTAGATGTGTGACCCTGGGCAAGTCACTTAACCACTGTTTGCCTCAGCTTCCCCACCCATAAAATGGGGATAATAACAGCACCTACCCCTGCCGCCCCCCACCCAAGCTGCTGTGAGGATCAAATGAGACAATAATTGTAAAGTGCTTAGCACAGTGCCCGGCACATCATAAATGCTATATAAATGTCAGCTATCACTATTATCACCACCACCACCACCACCATCACTAGTAGGAGTCCTTAGTAAATACTGCTGATCGTCTGACTAAAAGCAAAGTTCTACTGTAAGAGATTGCAATGATTTAAAGACACAAGGATAAGGTCTGAAGTGGGGAGCACTGCCTAAGTTCTTATTCTTCCGAGCTATATTTGCTCTCTCTTACTGACCAGCACATCAACAAATATAAAAAGTCTCTGTGAATAGCTTATAAGCAAACACTTCTTCCATGTAAACATTACGCACTCCAAATTTTCTCGCTTGATAACTCACTATCGTTCTTGTTCCACCTTCTATCCGACAAGCATATTTTCAAATATGAAATAGACTGAGGCCAATGTCTACTGGTGAAGCCTAAATACCTCCATCCTCAAAGACTGTCTTCAGTGACAGGACAGGTGCAAAAAGGAGGATCTGGTCAATCAACAAGCATTTAATTAAGAACCTATGCAAGATACTGTGCTAGGTCTTAGGGTTACAAATACCCAAACCAAAATAATTTCTACATCCTTGGAGTTAACCTTCTACCAGACAACAAAAGCATATAAATACATACAAAATACAAACAGTAAATGCAAGGTCCTTAGGGATGGCACTGGCACTTGGGAGGAATATATAAACATGGGTTTCAGACATGGGGTAGAGTCAGAGAAAATACCTATAGTTGAGAGATTAGAGTGCTTTATTCATGGAACATCCAGGAGGACAGCGTCACTACATTGAAAACTATGTGTCAGGAAGTGTCAGGAAAGATAGAAGGGCTTTGAATGCCCTTGCTCCTGGAGGCAACAGGCTTCATGAAACAAAGTTTAGATATTATTCCGGAAAGAACAGGGAACACAGGAGTTTTTTGAGTAAGGAGGGATGTGCCAAGATCCTTAAGGAAAATCACTCTGGTAGTTCTATGAAGAAAGATGGACGGGAATCATGAGAGACTGGAGGCACAGAGACCAATTTGGAGGCCACTGTTACAGTCTAGGTAAGAGGTGATGAAGGCCTCGACTAAGGCGGTGACTGTGAGCAGAGAGAAGGGACTAGATTTGAAAGACACCATAGAGGTAAAAACAGCAAGATTTGGAAAGAGAGTGGATATGTGGGGTGAGGGAACATGAGGACTGAGGATAATGCCAAGGTTTTGAACTTGAGGAGACTTGAAGAATGGTGTGGCCTTCATCGGAAACAGGAAAATCTGGAGAAGGGATAGGTTCTGTTTTGGATCTACTGAGTTTGAGGTATCTCTGGGTCATCAGGTTTGAAATGTTCACTAGGCAGTTCCTGATTCAAGACCAACACACGAGGTAACTGAAGCTCTTTATATGCATCTGAGTCATCTGCATAATTAGAAGGAAATTTATAGGAGTTGATGAGGTTATCAAGAGGGGGAATATAAAGACAGAAGAGCACCTAGGAGAGTTTGTTTTTCTTAAACATTGGGTTTGCCTAATCTCATCTAGGCTAGAAGCACAAGGGGCCACTCATGGCTCTGATCTAACTGCTGATCTGCATGGAAGCTTTGACCTGTTTTCAGCCTGGTCAGTTCACCCCTCCTTAGGCAACTTGGCAGCCTTCCACTCACTATGTTCACTATGGAGGAGGTTCACTATGTTAATGCCAAACATTGTAAATACCTGAATAGATCAAACAAGATAATATTTGTAAAGCAGTTAGCATAATATCTAACCCATGGTAAACCTTATATAAATGACAGTCATTATCATCATCATCACCATGATCCCAATGACGCTCAGAACTCCTGACTTCAAAGGATCTGACTATCTTAGAATCCCCAGTAGCTGGTGTTACAGGCATGTACCATCATAATCAGGCTAGGAACAGTCTTGAAGGACACTCATGCAATATGGATAATGGACTTCTAATGCCCACAACTGGAGAAGAGGAAAAGTTGTTCCTTACCGTCCTCAATGTCATATGCATAGCAAGACAGGCGTAGGGTAGTAGCGCAGTATTCGCACTTAAAGCAGCTTCGATGGAAGAACTTCCCTTCAGCGCTCAGCCTCTCCATCACATAGACTCGCTTATGGCAGAAATAGCAAATATCACTGCCTCCTATATTCTGGGGGAACTCCTTCTTCAATGAACCCTGTGGGAAACAGGATGGGAAGAAAAGGAAAAAACAAGTCAGAGTCACTGGCTCTCGTGGTTACCGCTACTCCAGAAAGGGATATCTGGAGGTGTACCTTGTCCTCTGTACCACTAACCAGTCCTAACCAACGGAGTCACAATGAGAGATGGGGTGATCAAATGATTACAGCACCATTCAATAGGAATCTTGGCTCCTCAAATTGTAAGTGCTCTTCCAACACCCTTCACTTTACTATGGAAGCAGTCGTTCATGTTCACTGCACCAAAGCAGAGTAAGTATCGTGTCCCTGGCATATGATAGATGGGTCAAAAAATATCCAACAACTGAGGAGGGGAGTCATACAGAGATGTCACTCACTTTCTGATGGATACTCCCATACTTTTGTTCTTTCAGGAATTGACATTTGTGAAGAGAAAAACTCTTTCCTAGGATAAGACAACTTAATATTTTCAACGCTCAAACATTTCTCATGGATATGGGTATTTTCAGCTTCATATTTACTTATCGGAGTTCAAATATCCTTAAATTTAAAAAAGTAACCACACTAGTCTTTCTTTGGCAGCCTATAGAATAACAAATATATGAGAACAACTAACCAGTTCACTTTGCCATAGCTTTATGTTATGTCTAAACATTGGAACGTCTCTTACCAGTTCCTTCTTGTCTAGAAGGGTTTTGGGCTGTTCTTTCCTTTGAAGCTGATTGGCTATCTGCTCAGCCAATGAGCTCACTCCGCCCGTGTACATCTTTATATACTTCTATTGGTTGGAGGACATAAAATAACCAGGAAATTAAGGAAAATGAGAAAACAAAAAAAAATGATTTAAGAAGATAAGAAATAAGTTTTTAAAAGATATAAAGTGAGAAAAAGGTGCAGACAAACCATGCCAGCAAAGTGTCTAAAAGCAGGATAAATGGGTGGTAAGAAGGGAACGGGTGTCAGTGACGACATAGAGGCTAATTTTAGCACAACTGTCAAAAAAAAAGCATCAAGAATTATGTTAACTACATTGAAACCCAGCGATCACTCCTTTTGGGGAATTTCAGCACTTGGAGAAGAGATGTACAAAAGACAAAAGGTGACAGAAAAGGAATCTAATAACAATGGGAACTATATACAGAGATCACTAGAGGACTTTGCCCATCCAGACAGATGGTTCCATGGTTTGTCTACATCTTGGATATATCACTCCTTTCAAGGCTCCTTAACACCTCTTTCTACAAACAGAAAATTGGGGGCAGCTAGGTGGCACAGTAAGTAGAGCACCAGCCCTGGGGTCAGGAGGACCTAAGTTCAAATCTGACCTCAGACACTTGACACATGTACTAGCTGTGTGACCTTGGGAAAATCACTTAACCCCAATTGCCCTGCCTTCCCCCCTCCAAAAATAACAACTAAAAACCACAGAAAGTAGGTGACAATCTCCAATTACAGTCATGGTGACTAAATACCAGCAGTTAAAGCACAAGGTACTTTACAGGTTATTTACTCAAACTCCTCTCATTTTACAAATGAGGAAAGTCAATCCCAGTTACATGAAATGATTTGCCCAAGAACACACAATGACTGAGTAGCAGTGCCAGAAATAGAATGAGAATCCAAGCCTCTTGCTTCCCAGGCCAATGTTTTTAAAAACTATAATCATGTTCCCCTCTCCTTCTCAGTGGCAGCCTCGGCATTTATTTGAACCTACAAACGCTCCCAGTTTTTATCTAGAAGAACCACCCACAGCTGATTTCTGCTTATGCTCATGAAAAATCAAATAGAGTTCATCCACACAAACATCCTTTCCAATCAAGGTACCATAAAAGCCTCCCTGGCTGGGATGGATATTCTGACTGGATGCGGTAGCATATATATCCATTTGTTAAATTAGTTCAAATTTGCATCTTGGAAAAGCTGAGATATTTCTGTTCTAGGACAAAAGTGTGAAAGAGCATTGGGATAATCTATTATTTTGGGCAAAAATAATGGAACAAACGTAGAAAATCCCACCAAATTTTAGTGCAGAATGTCCCGTTTACATCTCTTAAAGACTTAGAAGCTGGTTGAAGAGTTGCGCAGATTATACGGTTTCAGTTCTGAATGTTTATTTTGTCTCACTGTATGAATGCATGCATGAAAGTTGCTGTACACTCAGCCTTGCAACTTTCAAATTTCTCTTTGTTCGATTCAACCTTCCATATGAATAATGGTCTAGATTCTGACATATAATGTTAGTGCTACACCTCACTTAAAAGCGGAGAGCTCCAATCAGTGGTGTGTATGCCAAATGCTGGCAGTCTTGTCTTTAACTCTAAGAGTCATCCAGAAGCAGCTGTCATGCTAAGGTTACTCTTAGTTTAGCAACTTTTTGAAGGGGAAAGAATGTATAGTTCGATATGAGGACCTGAGTGAGCTGAGGGTGGTAAACAAGAGAAGTGCTTATTCTGCGAAAAAGCCATAAAGATACGAATGCCAGAGTATAACCAGATAGAGATAAGAAAGTAATTATCCACGATTTAGTTGGGATTGGGGAAATCATGGCAATCTTCGGTCTTAACACAGGAAGATATTTCAAAAGACTGGTGCCATTAATCCATTAATGATTTCTCTATCTTCACAATATTGTTCCTATTAGAAGTAATGAAAAATGAATGGCTACTAAATCTAGAGTTTTTAAAAACCTAGAAACCTAGGCCTAAAAAGGACAAAGAACAGATAGAGGTGACAAGATAGTGCAATAATAAAAACAGAGGTAACAGATAATTATATTGTCTTTCATTCCATAATATACAAGATCAAGCATAAGCCAGAAACCAAAAACATTGGACTAGGAAATTAAGCAAGCTTTCCTCAAAGATTTAGGTTCTTCCTGGTTTGGCCGCAGAACTAACATCCTGACCAGTGGTTATGATCCAGGAACATCCTTGTATTTCAATTGGGTTCATTTCAATAGCAGCAAGGCGTTAACAATGGCAAGCACTTCTGGGGAAGTCGTAGAAACTCGAATTCTATTTGCCAATTTTCTTTACTTTGCTGTTACGAAACTATTAAAAAACTTAGTACTATTTAATATTACACACACACACACACACATACACACACACACACAGAGTATTTTGGTACAAATAAGCAGGAAACGAACGAACAAAAAAGACTTAATTTTCCTGTAAACCATCCCATAACCAGATGAATTTTAGTATGCCGAATGGCAGGATTGATTCCTTATGAACCAAAATCAGATACAACCAAACACATACAACCACAAACATACATACCTATACACACACCATTCATTATACTTCAAATTCCATTACAATAAATATTGTCACATATAGTTCTCTTTAAGGAAAAATTTCCCAATCCTTTAGCTGATCTGGTTTTCTGGTAAATATTTGCCAAAACAATTCTAAGGCAACGAAAGATAATTACTTGAAATTTACTTTATCAGTATATGACTCATATTAACTATAGAATGACCAGAATATGCCAAAGTTAGAAGCTTATTTCATTCATTTATGCATCTCTCTCTCTCTCTCATTTTTAAAAAGGAGATAGACCAGAGTCAGAGGTTCTGTCAACTCTCCCTGGGACACAGACCTCTCGTGACCGCATTAGTTGGTGTAAGGTAAGCAAGGGTTATACATCCAACCGTGGTTTTGCCAAAACCCAGGCACGCTACCTGTCGGAGGGAGTCAGAGGAGGGTGAAGCGGGGCGGTTGGAGGAACGGAGGCTAAGGGAAAGCTCCCATTGCTCAACAAAAAATCGACGAGAAGGTTCGGTTTCTTGCTAAAAAAAGATGGAAAAAAAATCAAAGGAAGTGTTAAATTCAGAATTCAAGCTTGATTTGAGAAAAGACTTAGCTTTGTTAAATCCCTCAGCCTTAGAATAATGTTTAAGTCAAAGAGAAACAGGAGAGGAGCATTCTTGGTTTCTGGAAGGCTACTACTACTCCTGAATCTAGCCAGAAAGCAAGGCCAGTAAGCCACCTAAAAAATAGCTTTGTGTCCACTGTACCAGTAATCTCACAGTTGAAAGGCTGGTGAACGGTTCTCTAGTTCAATCTGTTCTTGAATGTGAATCCTGATGACAACATCAACAAGCAATCCTCTAGCCTGTCACTTAAAAACCTCTTGTGAAGAGGAGTTCCAAGGTCTACTCAGTCTTCTTTTGGACAGCTATGATGATTAGAAGTTTGTCTCTATATTGTGCTTAAATTAGCCTTTCCGCAATTTTCAACCACTGCTTCCAATTCTGCCCTCAGAGAGCAAGCAGAACAAGTACAATTACTCTTCTACATAAAAGCCCTTCATGTCATTCTATCTTGAAGGTATCTATCATTCTAAATGAGAAGCCATCAGTTTCTTCAACAGATCCTCGTATAGAGATGGAGGCTCTTCATCAATCTGATTCCTCTCCTAGAAAGTGGAACCTAGAATTAAATATAATCATCTACATGTAATCATTCTTCCTTGTGGCTGTCACACTCTAAGAAAGGGACACACAAGGCAAGAAAATAAGAGGTGAAGGGAAGAGGTACCTGACAACAGGCACCTACAACAAGTAAGCCCATTTATGCACTCGGAAAAGTTTCCCCACGAGCCAGAGCTGGGTTACCCCTTGAGCAAAGTGGGCTTCTCCCACTAGCTTTATAGAGAGCATAAGTAAAGGAATTAACCAAATGCAAATAAAGGAAGTTATCTCCTTCTCCGAAAGGACCAACATCTGCTGCTGTTTTTCCCCCTCTTTTCTGCTAATCCTCAGAGGAGTACCAGATCCATTAATCATGCTTGCCAAGAGCCAGCTGAAGCTTGAAGAAAAAACCAGGATAAGAAATCTAAGCCATTGATCTCTTTATTTACTACAAAAAACATGAAAGATCCAATCAAAAGGTTTGCTATTTTAATGATGTGATTAGCTAAACTTGGAACTTTTCAAGCCTATGCAATCCCTCGATAAGATATTGATTCTTAAAGGTCCAAGACTTGTGTGTGGATTTAACATTAGAGTCCCCTAAAGAAAGTGGGAAACAACATATTGAAATGATCACATACTTTCTACTAGTGCATCTCCAAGGAGATCCATCCCCATCACTCCCTACATCTTTATTAGTAGAGAAATGGATGAGAACAAGGCTGTGCAGCAGTCACCTAATGCTTGATTGGCCTTTGTTCCAGAAGAATGGACAACTGGCATTCCCCGTGTTCAATATTCAGGGTAGTTTCAATTAGAAGGCCACCACCAAAAAAAAAAAAAACCAAAAAACCAAAAAGACCAAAACCAAAAACAAAACTTAGTGAGATAACTATAGGAAGTAGCAGTATAAGAAAGAAAGAAAAAAATTAACAGGGGAGAAAAATAAGCCTTCCTCAAGACGTAGAACAGGCAAAGATAATGTTATTCAGTGAAGGGAAAGGAGATGTGAGGGAAAGTAAGGTCACAAGCAAAATAATGAACGGGGCTTGAAGAGCAACTGAAAATGAGGTCCCTCCAAAATGACTGGACTACAGCCCAGCACATTAATGGAGCCAAAGAACGTCTTTTCCAAAAAGAAATGAAAAACGCATTCAACTCATTGTCTTCTGAGGGCAAAACTCCAAGACATGTCTTTTCCCTACCCCTCACCTTTTTATCTCTAAATTCTAACCCCACTAAACTCAAATAACCAAAAAGAATCCTCAGCTTCCCCTCACATACAGGGCCCTCTCTACCTTCTCAATGAAATTAATTTCCTTTCTGAGAGAATGTCAGTCTGGCCTGATATTTAAATAGAAAAGTTAATTTTATAAAGGACTTGATAAAAAAGTAGGCTTAAGAGAACTACAGCCTGCAGGCTGTAGGACAAGATGATGTCTTTCAATCCTTATTTCATCCTTGATCATGCAATCCATCTGTTGCCACCCACAACAGCTTATATGCACACTTCTAACTTTTTTTCTCCTCCTGATTTGAAGAGGCTGAGGGATGAGGCTAGTTTGCTTCCACAGACACCTGAATATAAATGAACTGCCAGCCCTAAATGTATTCTTATATGTCTAGAAGCAAAGCAAAGAGGTAACAGAAAGACTCTGTTGCATAAACTCAATGGGAAGTGACCATTCTTTACATCCTCTACATATACTTAAGACTGAATGGCAATTTCTTTTAATTAAGTCATTCTTGTATTTAGGATTTCCATTAAATATTATTTCATTAGCCAAATTATCCAATGACAAGGTTCTGTGTTTGAGTCCTGATTTTCCAACTGACCATTCAAATAATCCAGTAAACAGTTTACATTAGGTCTGTCTCTAGTATTCCTTTTTTCCCCATCTCCTTAAAATTAAAATTCTCAACAATGGTAAAAGCTCTGGCTTCTTCAATACCCTTACCTATCCCCATGCCCAAGATACTCTAGCTGTCAAAAAGGTAGAGTGAATGACATTTGCTTAATAAATGTGCTCTTGAAAGTTCGCCCATGGAATTAACCATTTGTGACCCACTATAGCTATGAGATAAAGAGAATGGGAGATACTACCATAAGAGAAGACAGATAGGTGGAAAACAGAAAGCCATCAGGATTCTGTAGAGCAGCAGAAATATATACATTATCATTAGCATAGAGTCGGAGTGCTGTGCTGTCCGGGAAGCATGGTTTGTGTTGAATATTCCTCATTAACAAATTCCAAATGAAATCTGGTTTTTGTTTGAGTAGCAAGAGTGCAAAAAGCAACCAAGAGGGCATTCTACCATCCTCTGTGCCATCCCATCATTTTGTACCCCATATGTGTGTATACATTCTCAGCACCCCATGCGATGGGTTCATGCTTTTTACCCTTTCAGAGTGGGGACTCTGCTTGCCACGGTTGTCAGCATCAAGATCCCTGTACATCTGTAGGCAACAAAGTGTAAACTTAAACACCAGCCAAAGGCTTTATTTGAACATACTAAATGACAGTGAGAAATGAGACTGGAAAAAATTCACTGTGTTAATTTCAAACATATCTATTTCCCTCTTCCCATGCCTCCCTCTCCCCAAAAACCTTAAAGCCTATCTGTAGTAAATCCCACACACAAAGACAAATCTGTGTTCATGGCCAGGGTGTCTAATTTTAGGTCAGGTAGATAAATGAAAGTACAGTTAGTAGAAAGGTGGAACAAACTCATTATCTTTCACATAGTGACAGGAGAGCAAAGAAGTTAAACAGAAGGGTTAAAAAAAAGGTCAGGTTAGAAGAGTGAAGTTTTCCAAACCAGACATTAGAAAGGAAAGGCAGTGAGGTGGAAACTGGCTAGAATAAATGACCACCACAAATAGTCCAGAGGAAACTCTAGGGTGGGGAATGGTTCCCACCCTAGAAGAACACAGGGCCAAAACTTTAATCTATTCAAAGGACAGATGGACACGGGGAAGAAATACATTTTAGCAATTTTATCACTGAGTAAGGGAGTAGTAAACCTTAAAGAGAAATAAATAGTTGGCTCAGTTTCATTAAAGAAGCAACTTACACAGATTTGGCGTGGGGGTGGGGAATAATTTCCTGTGACTAAAGGCTTTGAGAAGACCAAGCATTCAATTTGAAATTAAGTAGTGGCTGAAGAAGTGATTCAAAGTTGCTGCTATATGGACTTCCGTGGCACACAGGCATGTGGCCTTGGCAGGATGCCAAAGGGAAAAGACACGATATATTCATTAGGTCTTTTAAAGATTCAGTTTTTGGACCCAAATACATAGGTAGTACTAAATACCTTCAAACAGACCATGTTAAAATCAAATGACATACTTAAATGGATACTCTGAAAGGCATCCCCAGTTTTATTCAACAGAGGTGAGGTAGTTTAGTTATTTTTTTTTTAGTTTTTAATTTTTTTTTTAGTTTAAAATTATCTTAGAGATGTTTTTAGTTTAATGTTTTTAGTTTAAAATTATCTTAGAGAAGACCAACATAAAATAACTTGTGCTCTATCTCATAGGTAGTCCTGATAATACACTCAAGGGTTTTCAAACCACACATCATTTAAACAGGCCATCTTGGATGAGGCAACAACCTCCTTCAGAATCACTGCATTCTGCCTCAGAAATCAAAATTCATAGGATTCTACAGGTGTTACTCCTGATCACCGGAAAAATCCCATCCCACTTTGAAAAAAGCTGCTCTGAGAAATATATCCTTGGCACCATTGTTACTGTTCTCAATATTCTAAATGCATTACTATACAACACTCTCTGAAGTGATCTTGCACGGCCTGCCCTGAGTCAGGGGAATGTGGCAAACGGACCATTCAATAGATAAATAGGAGGTTGGCAGATGTAGGTTTTTTCATGATCTCAGCAAGAATAGGATGCTCTGAAGCTTTGGAAATAACCATCTGACTTTATCCCACTGTAGAGACAGAATATAAAGAAATGGCAACCCAGACCTGAGCTATATGCAGGTCTATATGCCCTGTCTAATGTTAATTACTTCTATGAAAACATAACTTTAGGCCAAATGCTGTTATGGGGAGAGTTAATTGAAAAGAAACAACAGAATCTAGGGCCTCAGGGTTTCACAATTCTGTTTTATAATTTTAGCATAAAGTTTGGCTACAATATATAACATGTTACTGAAAAATGTTAGTTTGCCCAACTTCATCATGAGGCAAGCCTATAATGTAAAATGAATCGATTTCTCTTATAGATTCATCCCTTTTGTTTGGGACTTTGTGCCCTAGTTTGGTGACATTCTTCACTTTTGTATTCATTTTCAAAGTAATATGAATTTTGATAATAATTTTGTAGGAAAAAAATCATTCAGGGTCTGAACAGTCAGGGATCACCTAGTTTATAGCAATGAAGATACTAACGATACTTTGGTTAAGCTCTCATTAACAGGAGGGACCACTGATTCGGTCACTAGTCTAGCCACCTGCACAGGTGAGGAAGACAAGAACAAGGGAAGAGAGGGCATGCAGAAAGTATCACCTGTTGACTGTATAACCGAGAAGAAGGTGGAATGGAAGGAGAAGAAAGTGTAATCACTTTTTTCGGGCATGTCCGAGAACACTCCTTTCGCCGTCGCTTTTACATTAACAAGACACACAAAGAGGAAAAAAAACATTGAAGCTGGTCTGAAAATACAGGCTGGCTTTGGAAAGGCTAAGGGGCAGCCTCTGACAGATCACCAAGAGGGGTTCCTTCCTCTGCCCTTTCTACTTCACTAAGAAATCATGCTATGGTCAAGAAGAGAAGTTGGCTTTTCATCTTTATTATCTCCCTCTTCCCTCATTAGATTCGCATTTCTATGAGGGTTAGCTCACACAGGCTACCTAATATAGAGGAAATTTCAGTTAAAAAATACTGTGCATTCAGAATGGAACAAAAATAAGCAAGGTAATAATGGCATAATAATATGTATAGCATAATAACAATAAATTTACTATGCCAAACCCACAAACTATACATTTATTAAAATTTATTAAATTCACAAAATTTCATGTGCAATCCAATTTCTCTGTCTTTTTTATACTTAGAAAAGTTCATTATTATTGATGTCAGGTTCAAAATAAAAGCAAACATAAGAACAAAACAAACAACTCCCACAGTGCTAATCAAATATGGCACTTTCTAAATCACTTGATTTGGTCACCTCTTAGCCACCACTTCAGAATCAGGCCATCTGCACTCCAGCCATCATCCTCTTCCTCCTCCCATGAGAACCCTGGATTCTGCCCCTAGAAATGTTCTGAGTCCCAAGGAGTGAGTTTTCGCCCTTCTCATGGAACTAGGCTTCCATATCATTTGCTGGCCATTTCCAAACCATGCTAACACATAACTGTCTTCCCCACACCTTTCTAGCTTCTCTTTTTGTGTTGTCCTCTTCCCACATTAGAATATCAGCTCCTTGAGGGCAAAGACTTATCTCCACCTCTTAGCCTGTTACCTGGTGTCATCATCAAAAGCCCTGTGTTTAAATCCTGGCTCTGCCTTTTACTAGCTGTGTGACCACTGCCAAGTCACTTAATCTCTCTGATTCAGATTTTCCTCATCCATCAGGTAGGAATGACATCTGCAATACTCAATAACAACCAGCCCTGAGGATAAAAGAACAAGAATAGCTAACATTTATAAATTGTGTAGGTTTGTAGGATTTTTTTGCACGTTGCCTCACTTGAAATGAGATAATATGTATAAAACAAAGCACTACATATATGCCATTATTACTTGTTGGCTTTAGTAAAATATTAGACGGTAGGGTGAAGAACAAGCATTTGACTATTGGTTGTTAATCACCATGGCTAGAATATTGGCCTAGACTGGGAGTTCTTAACTGGGGGGGAGGGGTCCCTTGAACCTTAAAAAAATTGTGAATATAATTCAATATAATATAGTATATGCTCATATACTATATGTTTCAATATATTTCTTTGCAATCCCATGCATTTGAAAACATTATTCTGAGGAGTTCGTCAGCTTCACTAGACTACCAGAGGGGTCTACAACACAAAAAAGATTAAGAACCAACTGATACATGAATGACAATCAGGAGCAAAGCAGACTCAGAAACCATCTGTGATACCATCTTGCCATTTCCTCCTTCTTCAGTGGTCCTTTCTACATATTCATAGAATTCTGGGATTACTGCCAAAGGACTACAATGAAGCATAGGAAGGAGGATGTAAAAACGAATCACATTTCACCCAACTGAACACCTTGGATATCCTGTCCATAGCTTCTTTCTCCCATTCTCTCCTTTTTAGTCATTTCCTGCAAGAACCCTTGACTGGTTCCAAGACATTTGTTGCTTCCTCTTTGTATTTACATTTTCCAGTGACCTTCTGAGAAGCTATTTTTTTTTTGTCTCAAATTTTTTGATACTGAGAATGACTGTGTGGGGTTCTGCCATGAAGCAGGTGCTGAGCTGTCTAGAGCATCTGATTCTAGGAGAGAGAACAGTCTATGAGAAGTACAAGCCCCAGAAAAAAAAAGAGTTTTCTGATTTATTCAGGCTTTGAACAGCAGGGTAAGTGCAACCAAATTCACAGCACATATAGAGTGTGCCTAAAGGACATATTTCTGAGGCAAAGATGCAAAAGGATGTAGACAGGAAGAGCCACAATATTTAAACAAGAGGGTCATTCATTTCTGCCTTCTGCTTGGTCCAAAGAGAAACTGCTCCTTCATCCAATGTAGCCAACATAGTGGTGCTTTCCCTTTCTTGCCCCCTGCCACCTCCCTGCCACCTGAGCTACCCAGAAAGGGAAGACCACACGTCATAGGTCATAATGACTTGCTGTCCAACCCACATCTGTAGTGGGACATGGAGGTAGAGAAGTAGTATGTGGAAGGAGATGAGTATGACAGGAGATCTTCTACAGTACCAAAAAGCTCCTGTAGTATCTTGAACACTTTTACTCTATCCCACACTTTTTCACATTATAATTCTAGATCAAGGCTTAAAATCCCATCCTCTGCTTTTCTTCTGGAAAAAAAAATCAGTATGTAAACTGTAGCTAACGAGCATCTCGTGTGTGCATGCACACACAAGCTGTAGTCTTTTCACGAATATTGCTTTGCAACAATGTGATCCCATTTCTCAAAGAACTCTCTTGCATATGAGAAAAATCCAGAGCAAGTAAGCTGTTCTTTCACCTAAATCCTTGCCAAGGGTTCAAGAACTGTTTAAAAAAAAAAGTCATGGTTTCTTCCCCATCTAGTCAGGAGATGAAATGTGCAGAAATACTCTTTGCACAAATCTTTGCCCTATTTATTCCCTTAATGTATTTATTCAATTTTTTTAAGTCTATGCTATGTTTCTTAAATGTGTGCTTCCAACTCAGTGTGGCCAAGATGGCCCTCATATGACTTTCTCTGCTTAGCCACCAACAAATTATGCACCTCACAAATCATGATGACAAAACAAGACAAAATGCCATGCAAACTGACAGGAATTAACAAAGACAGCTCCAAGTAGCCAAGAAGTAGACCTGCCACTTTTGGACAGCTCCTGTTCAATCAGGCAGCTCCCTACACTACCTACTTCCTTGTGGCTAAGAATAATAATAATGAGGACATAACAATGAATAATAATAATAATAATGAGGACAGACTAAGAGAGTGATAATGTCCTCATCAGAGGACAATTAACAATAGACTGTAAGCTCCTTATGGGCAGGGCTATCTTTCCCCTCTCTTTGTATCCTTAGCACTTAGCACAGTGCCAGTTAATAAATATTTATTGATTAATTAATAATGATAATGACAATAATAGCTAACATTTATATAATGCTTTAAGTTTTGTAAAACGATTTGCTGCTATGATCTCATTTCGTCCTCACAGCAGCTGTGAGAGGTAAGTGCTATCGGTATCCTCCTTTTATAGATGAGGAAACTCACACTGACAGAGCCTAAGTGATTTGCTGAGGATTACACAGATAATAAGCATCTAAAGTTGGATTTGAATTCAGGTTTTCATGACTCCAGGTTCAATGCTCTATTCACTAGCTGCTTATAGATTTAAAAGGAAAAACCACTTTAACTGAAGAATGATGGCTATATTTATTCTTATTTGGTTATTCATACTGCCCAGCCGGTCTGTCTGAAACTGACCAGAGCAGATGGTATTTACAGTAGTTTCTTCTCCCACGCACACAAAAATCGTTATTCAGAGTGCCCCCAAACATAGTGATATCCTCATTTCCAAGGCCTTTTAAGAAAGGCATCTAAAAGCTTGGGGATTTGAAATAGTCTGCACTCCTTTTTAACAGAAATCTCACTTCTATCTCTTAAAAGCATTTCTCTTCAAAACTGGAATCGGACAGGACAGATCACAAGTTGAATGCAAATTTCTTCAGAGACTTCTCCAAACTTAAGATTGTCACTGAAACATCACATTGGATTCTCCCCTCAGTCATGCTTTACTTTCAGATTGTTCTGCAGCCAAAAATTTGCTTTTAATAGGGAATCAAATAGAAGAACTGAAGCTAGGAAGATGGATCAGGAAGGAAGTTCTAAAAACTGATTGAAGTCATTCTCACTTGCAAATTCAACTAATGAAACTAATGATAGTTCATTTTAGAGATGAAGAGTTCGCTTATTTCTTAAAGTTTAGTACAAAACCAATTTTGGGACCATCTTACAGTCTAATGGAGCTAATGAGGTCACAGTCAACACATGTCTAAATAGGAGAAAGTCAAGTAGAAAAGCAACCAGACCCCACCTGTGGATTTTCTGCTTCTTACACTTGCTACATTTAAAGACACCCTCCTCCACCCCCCTTCCTGTACCGTATTGCTTAGCAATGGCAGTTCTCCAAGAGTATAAGCCTAACCCTGCTCAGCTTTCATAGTCTTTCCCAGGAGAAGATTTAAATTTATGGACAGAACCCTAGGAACATGCCCAGAAAATGGCCCTGTTAGAATTTTTTTAAGCTATAAGATAATTTTCTTGGTATCAGCCTGCACACAATTTCCCTAGTCTGTTGTCACTATCTCAAGGGCTGAAAAATTTGGCATTTTCCTTCCTATAACTCTTCCACTAACTAGATTTTGAGAAATATAGTTCATAGACTTTAAAGTGAAAAGTATCTACTCAAATATAATAACTATCTAAAACCTAAAAGTTACTTTATCTACCAATCTACATTCAAAAACAACCAGAGGTCCCCAAGTATATAAGTAGTAAAACAAGAAATTAGCATTACCTATTATTTTCCTGTTCTGATCTGGCAAGTAGCTATTTACAGGGTGGCTGTAAACCTAACAGTTACTCCAAAAGGAAGCACAAACTGAAAGCAGGCTTCACCATTCTCTTGTTGAGGAGGAAGATAAGGGAGGGGAGACTCAAGAAGATGAACATCCTGGTCACTAGGTAATTCCTTTACCTGTTTCCATTGAGGTATTGGAGCAGGGCGGCCCTGCTCAGGCTGTCTGCAGGATGGCTGGCTGATACAACGCTCTTGAATTGGCTGTCACATAGAAATCAAGAGTGGATGGGGAGTCAGGACAAAGAGACAAAATAAAATAAAATAAAATACAAAGCAGGGGAAATTAATGGAAGTTGATGACTGGAGGGAGGAGAAATGGGACATGGTATCACACACATATTTATGACCTAAAAAAAATTCTTGGTAAAAACGATTCTTAGTAAGAATGGATTACCCAAGAAAGTCATAATTACAACTACAGGAAAAACAAATAAAAGTAAAATCAAAACAGAGTATATATATGATTTTGACTTTTCCTTTCCCAGGTTCAATAGTTCTCTTGCTTGGTCTTATTTCAGTTCAGAAAACCAAACTAACTCACCCAGAATGAGAAACATGTTTAGATAAACGCAACTTTCCTCTTAATACTAAATAGATAAAAGGAAGGCTAGCCATGCCGCTGCTCCTGAAAATAAAGTCAATTCTGCTCCTGATAGGCTCGAAACTATGTGACTATTTGGAATGGTGAGAACAAAGATTCCTCATGATAAAGAAACACCAAGAAGATATGGTCTTAGGCTGCCAGGTCATTTTGGAAAAAAAGGAATTCCTTTTAAGATTCTAAAATAACTAGGATGGCTCTCTGGGAGAAGCAGAAGTAGGGAGGAATAGAGGAGAAAATTTAAGTGATGTAAAAATAAAAAGATAAAAATTTATTTAAGAAAAAAGGATTGTAAAAAACTACCACCCCACACCCCCAAATCCCTGTGAAGATTGAAGAGAGGAGTAATACCTGATAAAGATACCTCTCTTTGTAAGTCAAAACTTTTTCAGGCCTTTTCATAGACTCTTGTTATTGAAAGGGGCTTATTGATTAAATTATGAGACATTTTCCTGGTGTGATAGGAAATACATCGACAGATTTAGAGTCAACAAGCCTCAGAGCAGTGTTGTACAGCGGAAAGAACACTGGATTTATAGGAAGAAGATCTGGGCTCAAATCTTGAAATGTATTATATTCTGGCCAAAATCTAGTCTGCCATGAACTTGAGAAGGGTGGACTCTTTGGAGAAGGGAATTGGGACATTCAGAGGCAAAACTAATGTGGTCACCCCAAGTCCTCTGGACAGAGAGGATTCACAATGGGCTCAGATTCCTCCCGAATTCTACCCATTTAGACTTTAGAAGTGGGCAAGGGGAACCCAGCTACATCAGCCAAAGAACACCAAATACCTCTCCTCTAAAGTCTAACCTCCCTTTGATCATGATCCTTCACTGGATGTCACTACACTCAGGCAGCATGACCAGCATTGCGGTCTCTGTCTGTAGTGTTTGGGTCCCAGAAGGACTTAGCATAGCAGGCTCACACAACAGAGCTGCTTCTTCATAATGAAGAAATACAAAAATGGCCTTTATCCTC
The DNA here is from genome assembly GCA_028646595.1 of Phalanger gymnotis. Taxonomy (NCBI): domain Eukaryota; kingdom Metazoa; phylum Chordata; class Mammalia; order Diprotodontia; family Phalangeridae; genus Phalanger; species Phalanger gymnotis. The sequence continues at coordinate 170,261,124 of CM053623.1, forward strand.
GTATACCTCAACCCAAATCCAAGTAAGAGTCTGAGGATAAGACATGATTCTGTGTCCTACCTGTCTCCTTATGCCAGTGGTGGACTGCAGTGGTGCATTCTCCTCAAATTTTGCCAGTAATTGGGTAGCCATGGACTTCACTTTATTCTGGTTACCAATAGCAACGTCAATCCTCCTCTCGGTTAGGGCGCTTACCAGAGTGGGCCTCTCTTCCCTGTAACCTCGAGGTGGTTCCTCCTAAGACAGCAAAACCCAAGAATCAAAACGCTCAATCATAACAGAGCTTCCCCCAAACGTCTTTCCCTATAAGAGAGTTTCAGTTTTTACTTTTGTTGGGACTCAGCAAGTAATGTTCTATCTTCTCTCAGGACTCGGAAAGGGAGAAGATATAGATTTACTAGTGTTAACAGTGTGCCAGGTGGGAGGACCCCTTTGAAAGAATGAACAAATAAGCATTTATTAAGCACTTAATATATGCTATGCACACTCCTAAATGCTAGATACAAATTGAAAAACAGAGTTCCTGCCCTCAAGGAGCTCACACTCCAAGTGGGTAGACAATACACCAAAGAAATTTCAGCTTCAGAGTAGCCAGAAAAGGCCAGAAGTTTTAAGACTTCAGTAGGAGTAAGGAGACAGCAAGGCCCAAAGAGTCTTAGGCTACATAAATGTCAAAAGCCAATGCCAGAAGCTTGAAAAGCTTAGAGACAAAGACAGGAGTGAGGCCTGGGGGGAGACACTTAGAAGACAATGATAGGACAAATGGCAAATAATTGGTATCTAAGTCATCTTATTAATGACTTTCCTAAAATAATAATTAAAAACAAACGAACAAAAACCAAAGGAAAACATTAACGAGAGAGATGATCTGACCACAGAAGTCCATATAAAGGTCAGGATGAATAGGAAAATATGCCCAAATATGACCCACCAAGAGTAGATTTTGGAGAACATAAAGGTAATTCCATTTAGTACATTCAATAATCTTTGTAGTTGATTCTCACCTCCTCTGACTGACTGGTCTTCCTTCTCTTCCCCACACCATCCAGGTCCTTCTCTTTCTTATCCTGTAACAAAATGGAGAGGGAGAGAGAAAGAAAACATTTATTCTGCTCAACATATTCAGACATTCCCTCACCATGTGATTAGCTTGCCAACATAAGAAAAAATGTAGTCTTTACCTTGGGAGTACGCTTCCGGGAGATGCTCTGCCCAAGTTTGCTAAGGAAGGAGATGGGGGATTTGGTACTAGCAATCAGGACCGCCTTCTCTTCAGCATCCAAAGTAGCTGTGAGCAGAAACTTGGGTCAGAAACTTCCATGAGAAGCTCAGAAGTAGTCAGTCTTGATTATGCCTCTTTTTTGATGATCAACCAACAAACACTTATGAGGAATGAGGCACAAATACCCAGTAACCTTCCTCTTCTGAATAATCCCAATTTATCCTGTCTATAGATTGCTTGTACGTAGTTGTTTGCACGTAATGCATCTTCCCCATTAGATTGGGAGCTCCTGGAGAGGTGAAACTTGTCTCTGGCCTTTCTTTGTACCCCTAATACAGTTCCAAGCACATAGTAGGCACTTAATAATATTTACTGACTGACAATAAATGAATGACAAATACTGAATACTGAATGACAAAAAATGAACAGTCCTTCTACTCAAAGAGCTGGTAAAAGAATTACCAGACCACTCAGATTTAGACTGGGAAATAACATTATATTTAAGCAAATATAAGATAAAAAGTAACATTAGGGAAGATACACAGAGCTGGGTGGGGGGGTGGGGGTGGAGAAGGCGCAGTCAGAAATCAGGAAAGATCTCATATAGGGGCTAGAGTCTGATCTCTAATTTGAAGGAAACTAGCAATTCTAAGGGGTGGGAGGACATTCCAGGCAGAGGGACAGTTTGTATGCTGGGACAGAGAACACCCTGCCTGAAGGAGCAGCATGGTTTGGCTGGACCACGGAGCATGTGAAAAGGAGTCATGTAAGGAGTTACCAGCCTATTCAGATTTTCACCAAACACTGATTTTTCTACATGCTTGCCAGCAGTTACAGGAGGACCTAATACATTTTTCAAACTTGGTTTTCAGTTCAATTGCACTAAAATAAGAGTCTGTACAGGTTTTCCTCAGGTTTCCATGAAAAAAAAAATGTTTCCATGACCAAAAAGGCAAACTTCTATTCAATCTCTAACTTCCCTGTTGGAATCTGCTTTTGGTGATGCAGCTGAAGGATGTGGCTGGAAGGGTGGGGTGGGGGAGGAAGAAATTCAGACAAACAGGAAATGAAGGAATTTTATAGCATTTGCCACTTATAATAGACTTTTGTCCTAGATTCCTTACCACTGGAGGGGATGGAGTCCTTGAACATCTCATAGAACTGGGTCAGGTACATCACCATTGATAGCTTGTCTGGTTCCCCAACTGAAGCCATTTCCTTGCCTGTCATGATGGGAGAGATTCCTAATTCCTTTTCAGCAATATCAAACGCCAGTTGATTGTTCTTCTCTGTGTTATGCTCATCCAAAGAATCAAAATCTCTGGAAATTGAGGTTAAAAAATACGAATTTTTTAAAGGAACAAGCAAGGAAATGTCAATCTACTGAATTAGAAGGCAGAAACTTGCATGTTACCTGACACTTCATTTCTTTCCTTTGATTTAAAGAATGTAAAGCATTTTCTAAACAAATCCTTGCTCAAGGATCTATTACAGGGAAGCAGGTGAGGAAAAACTAGAAAACTATTGTTATCTATCTAAATTAATAAGCTCATGGACAGACTTTAACCTTAATATATCTCCTACACTGTCTAGTTTATCTTATAGGCCCTGATGATAAACTATATAATAACAATAATATGTAGTAGACCAGATTTCTCAAATGGGACTAAAACCTACTTGGTATCCCTCTCTCTGTAATAAGATTTTGTTTTGCTAAGCAAGCTCTGGTAATTCTTAAATCAGCATTACTCCTCCAAGGGAAATTCCACAACCTTCCTTGGAAGATTTTTTTCCACTGCTAAATTTCCTGAGTTTTCCAAAGTGCTCAGATGAACATTTCCCTATTGTACTTGAAGCTCCCTGTTGTTCAATCTGAGGAAAAATGGATACAGATTCCTCTGTAAGTGTTTTGGTGATCACTAAGCAGTCTCTATTGCTATATTAACCTCCAGACCTAAATGGGATTTAAAAAAAATTTATTCCTCTCATCAACAGATTCCGTCTTTCAAAACACAGGGCCCCAAACTGCGTCAAGTATGTGAATGAGGTCTAAGCAATGCCAAATAACCTCAGTGCCTTTTGTTTTGCCACTAGAAAACAACTAACTCGGCTAGAACCAACCAAGGCAACGGATTTTATACAAGCAAGAGCTTCTTTGCTTTCCCCCCACCCCCCACATCTTCCTTATGCTTTCTTCTTGGACACAGTTTTTGCACAGAATTGACTTCTAAGTCTCAAATGTAGTTACCTATCTCTTTATTCAAAACCCACCTCAAACTTCTCATGCCCTTCTTATCCCTCAAACCATTTCATGATAACCACTCATCTTGTCCTAGAAAACTAGAAATTTCTATTATCAAAATATTTTGAAAATGTCTTTCTCCATTTTGTGTCAGAATGCTTTTTAAATATCCCTAATCTAGCAATGAAAATAAAACCAAAGGGGAAATTGGCAAAAAGGTATTGCACATTGACTATTATTTAAAAAATAGTATCTCTTCATTTTGCTTTCATGTGAATCTATTTTATGGGACTCTGTGTAGGGACTGAAGTAGATACTTATAGCTGTATAATGGGACTAGAAGATTAAGAAGGAAATAACACCACTGACCAATTATCAGTATTCTTAGTTCTTTCTTCAAGGGTAAAGATAGACTTTTCTATATGTGAAGTATGAAAGGGTTTGGGGCTTCCACACGAAAGGGTTTGGGGCTTCTTAACCCTGCGGCTAAACTGAACTTGTATAGTGTCTTACAGATAGATGATGCTTAATTATAACTGGTTGCATATGAATTATTGTCATTAAGGTAAACTGCTTTACCCTGCACTTTATCCGACAAAAAGAAAAACACATAGCTAACCACAGGCAGGACACTCTACGATTCCTGGGCAAGAAAAAATACAAATATAGTTTACCACAACTTACATGAGATCAGGGCGGTATCTATGGATAATTGCACAAAGGGCCAAGCCACTTTTCCAGGACATGGTAAGATCTGTCACATTCACTCCAGCATAGCCATCTGTCTGTCTTTGGCACCAGCCGAGCAGTTTGCTGGAACGAGCTACAGACTCTAAAAATACAGAGAAAGTCATAGCAGTCACTGGTCACCTAGTAGTGTAGCTAAGGAATCCTCCAAAAACACTGTACAATATACAAATGCAGTCTGTAAAGTTTGTCTATGGAGAAAATATAAGAATCATCTGTTCTCAAAAGAAGCCGATGAGGAATAATAACTTTATGACAGAAGGAATGTGGGGGGTAGACCAGAAACCATCATCCTATTTGGACTCTAATTTCAGAAGTCAAAACTACTTCCCCTCAAACAGTGATAAGAAATAAATGAACTGGTCTGTAGATGTTTTTTTCTTTATTGTTATTCTAAACTAAACAAACATAAAAAATGTTCCATTTCTATATACAAATGTAACCCTTATTTCAAAAGCCTCTCCTATGAAGGCTATAAAAATTGTTGCTATCTCTCTAAGAGTAGAAAAGATTGGTGGTATGGTTGTAATTAATATCATATTGAGATGTTTTTCCTAGAGTCAAGGAAAATATGTGTGAAATAAAGTTTTATATGTGAGATAAACAATGGAGAAGACAGAAACAGGTGAGAAATTTTTTTTTTTACATCAGAACTTTCTTAAATGTTAGTTAATAAAGAAACACTGGGAACTGATGCAAAGTGAAGTGAGCAGAGTAACAGCAATAATGTTCAATGAAGAACTGTGAATGACTTAGCTATTCTCAGCAATATAATGATCCAAGACAATCCCAAAGGACTAATAAAGCATACTATCTGCCTTCTGAGAAAAAAATGATAGTGTCTGAATACAGACTGAAGCATGCTATTTTCCAGTTTCTTTCATTCTTTTTCATTTGAATCTTCTTGTACAAAATGACAAATATGGAAATGTTTCACATGATTGCACATGTATAACCTATATGTGATTGCTTACTGTCTCAGGGAGGGGGGAAGGCAGGAAGGGAAGGAGAGGTGGAATTTGGAACTCAAAACTTTAAAAAAATGTCAAAAAATTATTTAAACACATAGTTGGGGTTAATATATATACATACATATATTCATACATACACACATATCAAATTGCTAGAAAATTTTTTTTTAAAAAATAAACATTGGAAAGAAAAATTTTATGAAGTGAGTGTGGAGAGAGAACATTAAGAGTGAAGGCTCGAGAGAAACAGAAGAGACTGTTTTCCCATCATAGCTGGAGATAAACTGAAGACATAGAGATGGAAGACAGAGATAGTGTGTTTCTTTATGAAAGTATTGTAAACTTCATCTTGTGAAGAGAATTTATGTGTTTATCCTCTGCAGACTAGTGCTGAACTATGTTTTCATAACTGAAGTAAAGTCATCTGTAATCACTGTGAACGATGGAGGTGACTCTGCCTGTGATCACTTGCACTGCTAAACTATTGTAAATAATTATGCCTTTGTTTTACTATTGAATTCACAGTTAAAATATTCCATGCCAAGAAATTTTAATATTTATTTAATCCTAGGATATTAAGGGATTTCATATTTGGAAAGACATGAGTAACTATTAATGGGAAAAAGAGGTTTCTTCAATTTATTAAATAATATTTGATTAGCTGGAGGTAGAGGTACTAAGCTGAGATAGTTATAGTAGATATTGAAATTTTATTAATTAGTGAAGAAAAAATAAAATATAACTGTTACCCTAGAGCTTAGAACCATAAGATTACATATCAGATGTATTCAAGTACCTGGAGAGAGGTGACCTGTAAGTGAGAAAGACTGACCTCACACTCCACATTAATGCTGCTATGTGTAGAGACAAATCCTACTACCTCATTCCTCAAAAAACAGAAAAGGAATCCTGGATATGTATATCCCATGAATCTCTATTATGTACCTCTTGTCTTTTAAAGCACATATCAAATTTAACACCGTAGTTCCAACACTGGCTCATCTATATCCCCATGTGAACTTCAATGGGCACGCTTGTGTTCTGGCATCACTATCACTATTCCTCTCTCTTCATAACCCTATCCAGCAACGGGAAATAAAAGCCCTTCTTTGTAACAACTAAGTATAATGAAACAAAATGAATTCACACATTATGTTTGAAAAATGTATGTCTCCTCCCATGGACTTCTAGTCCATCATTTCTCTGCCAAGAGGTAGGAATCCTGATTTTATTATTATTCATCTAAAGAGGTAGGAGTGACTGGAACAGGGATAAGGCTGAATCAGCAGTTGGAGAAAGAAGTCCAATGAATGGCTTCTAACTTCTTTCACAGATGTGAATATGGCTATAATATCCCACATAGATGAATAAATTCTTCAAGAATCTATCCATCTCTATTATCTGATAGTGTTAATAAATCTTGTGGCTAGAAACAAATTTGTTAAAGGCTATAACTTTATATATATACCAGGGATGGGTACAGAACTGATTAGATACAGTTTTTGAGTTAATACCAGAGAATACCTCAATATTTCCTTTCAACCCAGTGAAATAAATAAGGTGAGGAGAGAGTAGCCAAGTGAGTGGTGGAGGGGCTGGCATGTTTCTCTCAAGTACCTTAGAATTATTGCTAAAAACCAGTTTCTCAACCACAGGGAGCAGTAAGGAACACTGAAACCAACATCACTGGGAAGTGGTTGCCAAAGGGCATACATTATACTAAGGCACATTAATTCACTCTTATAAAAATGAACTCTCTTAAGAATCACTATTATTCCCCTCTTGCGCCACTTCCTCAAAAAAAACCCCACAAAACCCCAAAACAAGGAGCACGAAACATTTTAAAAACACACAGAAAAGAAAAAATTTGGATGAATACAAGCAGGGCCAGGTTGAAATTAGAATGCTAAATCTAATATGTGCTTGAAATAAGCTATATGTAACAAATAATCCTCTTTTTCTGTTTTTCCTTAAATATGGAAATGTTTGTATTTGTTATCAAGTACATAATAAAAAATACTTAAAGGAAAAATCATTTTCATGCTATCATAGTTCTAACTTTGACGAAATAAGCCTGTTAGATACTATATGTTCACAACCAAAGTCAATTCAATAACTTAATGGAGGTCACAAGTATCTTACCCACATAACAATAATTATAAGCAAGAAAATTTGCTTTTATTCAGTACTTTTCAAAGTAGAACTGTTATTTTAGACAAAAAATTAGGATCACCTCATCTACCTCTTGTTATTAAAGGGCACATCATGTAATCTCTATTTGGGGTGCCCTTTCCCTCCCTCAAATTTGGGATTTTATTAGGTTAAAGGAGGGTCCAGTGAAGAAACTCCTTTTGCAAATGCATATCTGCAACTGTACAATTTGCAGTCTGAAAGAGTTGCCTGAGATACAAAGGTTCAGCGACTTGCTCAATGTTATATAGCTAGTATGGATCAGAGGGAGAGCTGAACCAAGGTTTTCCTGACTCCACTACCAGCTCTCCATCCAACATACCATGCTAAGAGTACTTAACCTGAATAAATATCACTTGGGGAAACCACTGCTTGAACTTACCATTTCGAGAGAGCTTTGGTGTTACTTGAGAGTTCACCAGGTTCTCCATTTCCAGGTGAACATCTTTCAGTTCTCCTGTGTCATATAAATGAAGCACCTGGAGGAGAATTGGGAGTTAAAAGAAACAATGCCATGCCTCACCAGGAAATCTCAAGTTACTAGCACAATAGGTTGCTTAAGAAGAGACTGAAGAGAGATGCTAAAATCCCACGTCCTAGCACCCACATCCTAATTTTCTCAAGCCTAAAGATGTTGAAGACCAACAATTTTTATTTGAAAAACAAAAACATTAGTTCTTGAGAAGAACAGAGAATGATTCCATAAGCCTTGATGTACTGTGCGGCATTCAACTACTACGAAGCAGTCAAAATCGACACTCCCTTAGTCACCACGCAGAAGAGTGATGGTGCAGTTAGGGATACTTCACAAAACAGCCTCCTATCAAGGGACATAAGAGAACCCCTTGCCTTTTTTTTT
>CM053623.1:170269854-170288420 GCA_028646595.1 Phalanger gymnotis
CACGGATAGAAAGAGGGAAAAGAAAGGCAAAACTCTGAAGTAATTTCTTTCAACATTCCCATCTGGAGTGAGATTTCCATAGAATGCAAAACTTTAATAAATACTTGTGACCACATGTAGGTCTGAATAAAGCATCTATAAGAGATGGGTGCAAGTATATTGCTGAGTATCAACAATAGGGTCTAAATGGCCCACTTGCTTAATAGTTCTATGTACAAACCTCAAACAAAAGTAAGACAATAGCCCAATGACCAACCCATAATGGTTAAATATAGGCAGTGAGCATGCATGGTTTTTTATTCCTTCAGCTTTGAAGGAGTTCAGCTTAGCTGTTTTTTTTTAAATTTCCAGACCTTGAAATAGTGAGCCTTGGAGATCCTACTAATGCACAGGCTTAAAACAGATCAGCTTTTCCTCTACATAGCTCCAAAGGATCCTCAGGAGGGTAATTTCAAGATCCAAAGGTGTTCGAGCTCCTCCCCAACCCCCGAACACAATTATAAATTCAAATTTGAAGGAAACCCTACTTTTACAAGTTCTCGTTTTGAAAGCTCCATGAGTAGATTCTATGGAAAGAGACCAGGTATTTGTCTTAGCTGATACACAAAGGCTGAACAACAGAGAGGGATGATAGAAACATAAGGTATTTTGGCAAAATCTTTTTAGAACTATGTTGGTGGATGCCCAATGCACTGAAATTTTACTCAGTATCATGAAAAATCATTTATGGAGAACTGTGTATTGGACTTGCACAGTACATTACCCACTTGTAATTTCGCATCCCCATCAACTTTTTCCGAAATGTAACAACAGCAAGCACGGACTGCTTCAATAACTTGCATTTACAGTATACACCAAATCTGCACCTTTATAAGCAACATATGACATGACTGAGAGGAAGGTAAAAATAAATAAAAATCTTAGTCCATACATGGGTCACATCTTTATGAGTTGTTGCCTTGAACAGCTGAAGCTCCCATGACACTACTAACATAAAGTGAATGTACCTAACAGGCACCTGGCTTTTGAATAAAGTAAATGAGTCTCTTTTCCCCACTGGGCTGTTGCTGAAATCTATGCAAACCTCATTCAGTCTTCCAACACCAATTCTTCTCTGTGGAACCCATTCTAGACCCTTAAGCCTGTAGCCCCAGATTGCTGGTACAGTTAAACAATGATTACCTTGGTGTTCGTGCACACTTTTCCCTTTCTGTAGTCTTTGTGACTGCCCCGTTTATCCAGTTTTGCCCAGAGGGCTTTGGCTTTCCAGTAGTTAAGCTTGGACTTGAGCTTGTGGTAGAAGGAACGATAGTCCTTGGGCTTTAGCTCCAGATAGTCACAAAGCTCTTGGAAAGCTTTCAGTGTTCCTTTGCAGGTGCTGGCCTGGACAAATCGGTCAAAGAGAATGTGAGCTTCGTTTGTCTTCTCATTTCGACCTTCCTCCATGCTTCCACACTCTTGGTAACCCCTGCATAAGGGGAGGTGGGTAGTTGTGTTTTCCTGATACCTACATTAATCTAGCAAAAGAAAAAGAAAAAAAGTCAACAGACTTGAATTTTATAATGTTCCTTAGGAGGCAGTTCTGGTTTTTAAACACGTACTTTTTATTTACTTTTGCCTTATTCTATATTAGTCATTTCTGTATATAACCTCAACTCCTAGATTGACTCTTCCTTTGCAATAAAGAAAAAAATTAAACACTATCAATCAAAACAGTGACATTTGGCAACTATTGTCATTCACCTCTCCACAGAAAGATGGGAGGTGTGTTTCATTTTTTCTATTCTTTGTGTCCAAGATTGCTCATTACCAATTGTTCGAAATGCCACTTTATTTCAGCATTTTTTGTTTATTTTACAGTCATTTTATATCTTTTTCTCCTAGTTCTGTTTCCACTACATTTATGAACCAAAATCTGTTCAGCCATTTTCCAATTAATGGAAATATCCACTTTGTTTACAATTTTTTTTTGCTACCATGAAAAATATTGCTATGAATATTTTTATATATATGGCCAATTCTAATTTTTTTGAAAGTGGAATTCTTTTTTTTCCTTTTTATTTATCTTTTTTATTTTTAGTTTACAACACACGGTTCTACATAATTTTGAGTTCCAGATTTTCTCCCCTCCCTCCCCAAGACGGCCATATAAGAAAGTGGAATTCTTAAGTCACTAAAGGAAGAGATCAAAGATTCCATTCTGTCCACCAGAACATTGTATAGTGATGACCTCTACAACTAATTTTTCTCTCTTTCTCTCTCTCTCAATGTAGTTTAAACAAGTAGTATCATCAATCTGAATCATCCCTACCCCCCAACATCCTTGGCTTCTTCTGAAGAGTAGTATCTCTAATATGGATGATCAAAGTGGTTCTAATAGCATCTGGTTATCAGTGTTGTATTAAAACATTATATGACATATGCCAACATTAGGGAGAGCTGATGTCAGGAAACAGACCAAGTGTTAACCAAATAAGAAAGTTTAGCTGTTACCGAAAATGTTCTTAATATGGGAATTGAAAAGCACTGACAACATCACAAAGTGAACTCAACACTTCCCGATTCCCCTGTCAGAACAATTTGCTACAGATGGCTCACCAATTAACCACAGGTAAAAGGTGTGCCCAGGAAGAGTCTTGGCAAGGTCTTCTTGAATCCCTGTTGCTTCTTTGCAACCAGTTAAAAATTTTCTTGATAAGGAAAGAGTTTTGGTAAAATGTTAAACGACATTTGTATCTAGGTCATATGAATGGACTAGGGGTAGGGAGCCTGCGGCCTCAAGGCCACATGTGGCCCTCTAGGTCCTCAAGTGTGACCCTTTGACAGAATCCAAACTTCACAGAACAAATCCCCTTAATAAAAGGATAAACCCCCAATACCCTTGGACTTGGCCTTAAGGAGAGAATAGAAACAGGAGAGAACAAGAGATAGAGATGGAAAAACACAGTGAGGACAGATGCCACGTGCAGATGCCTGCACATCCAGGGGACCTGCAGGGAACCACCTAGTCCAGGAACTCTCTCATTTTGCTGCTACCACTCTTGAGGCCAAGAGAGGAACTGTTAAATATAAGTCAGGCTCTCTGGAAACGTGATGGAATGACTGCCGGTTCCCTTGCACCACCTCAAAACAAAAGACAGATGGAGGCCAAATAAAACAAAAGAACAAAAAAAGGAAGGGGAGGACAATCTTTCACCAAAAAAAAAAAAAAAACTACCAAGGAAAAACTGCAGGAAAACTACCAAGAAAAACTGAAGAGAAATGGGAAGAGGAGTGTGAAGGAGAAAAGTGTTAGCAAAATGAACTTCTATAGGTTAAAGAAAATAAGAAGAAATCTCCAGAAGGAAAGAAAACTGTAATATTAGTTGCACCTCTAAAAGACAAAATTTAGAAACACTGTGAGAGTCTTAGAACAGTAAGAGTTAAAGGAAGATCTGGTGTTAAGATCTTTGAGGAAAAAATTTAAAAAGGAAAATTAGATAAAATAGAAAAGACAGGAAATCTAAATGAGGCCATGGACTCTGATGTGTAGAGAGATTTAGGTAGAACAACAATAACAAAGATAATGTAAAACAGAGCAAAATTTGAAGAAATGTTACTAGAAGATGACCTCAGAATCCTTCAGATCAAAGCAACAGAGCTTGAAGGTTGAGCTCAAGACAATCTAAGAATTATTAGCCTCCCATAAAAATAAGAAGCGAGATATCTAAGAAATTATATAAGAAAACTGTTCAGAAGTATTGGGGAAAGAAGGCAGAATGCAAATCCAGAAGACTGGACTACTTTAATTATATCTAAATAAAAAGCTTTTGCAAAAACAGATGCAGCCAGGACAAGGAGAAAAGATATTGACTAAGAATAAATATATTCACGAAACATCTCTGGTAGATTGACATCCAAAATTTTCAGGATTCTATTCAGGAATCTATGGGTTTAAGAGCCATTTTCCTACAAATAAGTGGTCAACAGTGCTCAACAAAGAGTTCTTAAAGGAAACACAAACTATCAACAACCATTATAAAAGTGCTATTAGTCAGAGAAAATAACAGCTAATAATATCTAATAATTAGAGAAAAGTAAATTAAAACAACTCTTAAGGAATCTATCAAACTGGCAAAAATGGTAAAACATGGGAAATTTTCATGTTTGGTGGGATGAATTCACTGCTACAAAAACTACTTTGGAAAACAATTTAGGATTATACAAGAAAAGTTATACGCTTCCTACCCTTTGAGCCTGTAATTTCACAACAGGTGTTTATGCTTCCAAAGTTTTTACGGACAAAGACCTTACTGTATGAATATCTTCATAGTAACACTATTTGTAAACACCAAAAAAAACCCCCAAAAAACAAAAAAACCCAAAACCAAAACTCGGAGGAAAAAATACAGCCCAGGGATGAGGAATGGCTGAATAAATGATGATATAATAATAGAATGGAATATTTTTGCCTCATAAGGAATGATTAATAAAAACAAAACATTAAAATATGGGAAATAAGCCCTAAAAATGTTTTTAAAAAACAGTTATCAGTTCAGATTTTCATAGTATCATTATACTTAATCATACTTATAAACAATCTAAATGTTTAAATGGCTAAGTGGCTAAATAAATTGTGGTATACTAATTCAATCCTGTGACATAATGAAGACCAACAGGGATAAGGAAAATAAAGGAGTCTAGCAGACCCATTATGAAATAATGCAAATCAAAGAATCAGAACCAGAAAATGGAGTACACACTAATTGGGAAGCTATAAAAGGAAAAATGGATAAGAACTGGTAAAGACTCCTGATAAGGATTTAGAAATAACAGAAAAATTATGATCCTATATGCAGTGCTGATAAATTACTAAGCAAGTCCGATTGGTTATATTAGTGTTCGATGTTAAGACTTTTAACAGAATACTTAAATTTAAAATATTTTAAAAGAAATATAGAAGGCTGATATGAACTGATGCAGAATGACCAAAGCAAAGCTAAAATTATATAAATACACACACAGGAGAAACACATATTTAGAGCTGGAAGGAACTCAGAGGCTTTTTAGTCCAACTTTTCTATTTTACAGATTATCTGAAGCCCAGGGATTTTCATCAGGAGGATCTGAATCCTGGTTCTCTACCTCCAGGAACAGTGCTCTTTCTACTGTATTATAACCACAAAAGTAAAGACAAATTTAAACAATAAAACTCAGGTTTTTAAAAGTGGACAATGTATAGTACTAATTTATGAAGTATGCTATTTTTAAACAGCTTTAAAAAAAAAGACTCACAATGGAATGGTAGGTTGAATATACTATCTTTTATGCTGTTTACCTGTTTACTGAAAGTGTAAATTCTAAGAGATTCAACCAAGAGTACAATTTGCAACATGTACCAAAGAAACACTAATACAACTACCAATAGTGGACCGGAAGCATAAGTTCTTAGATCAAGCCAAAGTCAGATCTGGAGGACAGCAAGGGACAGAGGTTTGTGTGGAGATAACCAAGAGGCCTTGACATTTATTGATAACTATGAATCATGTAGACTGTAAACATTCAGGGGTGGAGGTGGGAGTAAACTTTCTAATGGCTTGTTCCTTAAACAATTTCACCTCCTCAGAGTGGTACCATCATTTCGATCCCTGGAGGTGGGACCAGGAGTGTGCTGGTAAATGCTTAATAGCTGGCTCTTCGAAAAACAAATGTACACAACACACACTTTTAAGTTTAACCTGCATGACTAACATTTTTGCCATCACTTCCTTAAAGTCTAGACGATCAACAAAACAATAAATCAAGGCCTGATTAGCCTTTGCCAATTTCCGAGGTGTAAATGCTCACGCTGAAAATTTAACAATTGGCTAGAGCGGAGTCAAGAGGACTCCAGCACATGCCCAGAGAGTGTGACTCACTGACAGGATGGGTTGCTTGCCTTCTTAGTGACCCCAAACACTTTCCCCTTGAAGGGTGGCCTCAATTCTAGGGAAGTACTATAAGTCTGGAGGACTGTATAGGTCTCTGGACAAAGTGAGACACATCAGAAAGAAAAGAACAATTGTCACAACTGTTTATGGGTTTAAATTTGAATCTCAATTTTTCATTTGATTAAATAAAACCTGTCCAATATTCAGTGTATATAACCTGAGTGCTTACATAGGAAACGAAGATCTTTTCCTTTCTGTTGTAGAATAATAGTATGATACTTGAGGTAAGGCCCCAAGGTTAAATAAACTTGGTTTTTCTAGGTTTTTCTAAACGAGGAACTCTGGTCAAAGGCCATGGATTACAGAGATATGACACATATTATGTTTACTGGATGGCTATGGACAAACACACCAAGAAGATCAATGTAAAGGCCACACAAATATTAACAGCAGGACTTTCTTGTAGTAGCAAAAAATTTTGAAAAAAAAAAAAAGTATATCCCCCACTTGAGGAAATGGCTGAACAAATTGGTTTGTATATGAATAGGAGAAATTCAGAGAAAAAGTCAAAGACTTGAGTTCAGACTACATATATACTCTTAAGTCCCTTTTATTTTAAAATTTATGAACCTACAACTTATGTGAACTGATATGAAGAAAAGCAGGATCAAGACAAAACACTCTAAATTAAAGCTGCTGAAATTTAAAAAAAAAATCTTTTCTTTTGCTATCACCTACATTTTCCAATGTATCCCTCTTCATTCACCAGAGAATTATCCCTCAATAACAAAAAATAGAAAAGACGAAAAGTTCGGCAAAACTATTATGTCAAAAAATCTGACACTATATGCAGTATTCCATACTTACAGCCTCCTACCTCTAAAAAGATAGGAGAGGTACCTTCTCATATCTATTCTTTGGAGCAAAGCTTAGTCTTTATAATTTTGCTGCAATTTTGACTATCTTCTTGTTCTTTCCATTTATATTGTTATAGTCATCATATATCTTGGTTTTATTTCCACTTTATATTGGTTCATACATCTTCCCAGGTTTTTCTGCATTCATTATGTTTATTATTTCTTACAGCACAGTAATGTTCCATTACCTTATATACCACACCTTATTCAATCATCTTGCAAACAACAGAAATCTGCTTTGTTTCCAATTCTTTGCTACTACAAAGGGTGGTGCTATAAAATATTATGGTGTGCATTATAGGTAATATGTAAAATATTGTGTTGTGGGGCCTTTCTATTTGTCATTGACCTGGAGGTATATATCTAACAGTGGAATCCCTGGGAGATTCAACTGTTTTTTAAACACAATGACCCATCTTGGTTCCAGAGGACTTACCTTTTTCTCTGTAATAAGGAAGGGAGAAGTACTTCTGGCAGAGCTGCATGCAGTAGTTTCCTATTTTTACAGGAGATGAAAACTCCTTGAACACATGGTTTGGGGGCTACTGGAAAATGGAGACTGTTCCAAAAGGGGATTCACGTTGAGGGAGATTACTAGTCAGGTAGGTTTATTTATTTGTTTGTTTATGACGGAGAAGGCAGGGCAATTGGAGTTAAGTGACTTGCCCGAGGTCAGTAAGTGTGTCAACTGTCTGAGGTCACATTTGAACTCAGGTCCTCATTGGGTAAGTGACTCTTGAGAGAACTTCTGCTTCTTAGATTTTTTGACTCAACATTTTGTTTCAAAGAGAATATACTAAATTTAAGGTAAAGTATCGAGTAAGGAATGCTTGCTTCGTCTAGGACCTCATACATACACATAGTGTTAATTACCTAATGAGACTAATTGTGGTGTGAGAGAAGTCACAGTATAGGTATCAAGAAAGGAAATTAAACCTTTTATTTATTTTCCCCCATAAAAGGAAGACAGCGAATACCACAGAAATAGGAGACCCAGGGCAAAATCCCATAGATCTGTGGGAAAGTCAAGCAACCTCTCTGTGCCACAAAATTTCCATCTGTGAATGCTCTGCTTAAGAAGTTCCAATGGCTCCCTGTATGCAATGCCCTTCAAAGCTTGACTCTAGCCTACTTTTCCAGACATAGTGAACATTTCCCCCTTTTATATACTGTGTTTCATCCAAACTGGGCCTAACTCTGCCTTCTAGTAGAGCCTTTCCCAAACTTTCTTAATCTTAGTGCCTTTCTTTTGAGATTATTTCTAGATAACGTGTGTGTGTGTGTGTGTGTTTATATGTCTAGCTTGAATGCAGCTGTTTGCATATTTGTCTCCTCTATTAGTCTGTGAGGTCCTTGAGAGTAGGATCTGCTTTCCCCCCTTCCTTTCTTGGTATCCCTTGTGCTTAGCATAATACTTGGCAACCAGCAAGCACTTAATAAATGTTAATTGACCACTTCAGTACTTTAGTGGCTCTATGACGTACACTGATGAGGGTCTTCCCTCCAATGGTGCAGATTTCAACTCATCCACATCTTCTCATTTTGTGTGATTTGTCCATACTGTCTTGAGTCCTTTGTCTACCTAATGCAGGGTATTAATTACTGCAGCCCCTATGAAATTTGAAATTTGGGGTAGCACAGCAGATAGAGTGATAGGCCTAGAGTCAGGAAGACTCATCTTCCTGAGTTCAAATCTGGTCTCAGACACATACTAATTGTGTGACCCTGGGCAAGTCACTTAACCCCGTTTGCCTCTATTTCCTCACCTGTAAAATGAGCTGGAGAAGGAAATGACAAACCACTCCAGTATCTCTGCCAAGAAAACCCCAAATAGGGTCACAAAGAGTTGGAAACAACTAAACAACAACATCTTTGAAAGAGGGATCATAGTGGGAGTTGAACCTATGTCACATAGCTATAATGTTAGGGTTAAATTTATGAGGAAATTATCAAATTCCAAGAACTGCCATTTTCTCTTTACATCTTAATCTAAAGAGGGGCCCTGCTATTTATATGTACCTACTATGTTGCTAGTATCTTAAATTTTTTATCTGACTTATACCTATGTGCTCTCCAGTCTCAAATCCGCCATGTGGTACTTACTGAATAATCCCTCATGACTAGTTACTTATCCTGAAAAACGAATATAGCCTGTTCTTGGTATTCCTTGGAAGTACCCTTGCTGCTTCCCCATTTCACATTTGTTCAAAGTGGCAAAAGTTTACAAATTCTAAAAAGAACCAAAGTTTTGTTTTCTTTTTTTTTATTATAAGCCCAAAGCTTTCTTTAAAGCAGTCAGTTAAAGAAGGGTGGTATGAGATAGAGGGGAAAAGCCTAGGGAGTATGTGTTCAAGAACCCAAAGACAAAGGGGAGAGGGAGGTGAAAGAGGGGCTGAAAAAGAAGAAACACGGTCCCTACAGAGTCAGAGACTTTGCTTTACCCTGTGAGGTATTTATGGGGATTTCCAAGGCTTGATTTGCTTCTGGCAACCATACAAAGACTGCAACCACACATAACTCAGCCTGTTTTCTTGATTGACTCTAGTAGAGGATAAATGGTTGGAGTATACCTGGCCTTATCTGGTTTTGTCTTTTATCAAAAAAGAAAATGGTTTTCCTTTGTTCCCAAACAGCAATTCTTTCCCTCTTGAGGCCAAGACGATTCATGAAACTGAAACTGATATACTAAAAATCCTCTAAGTTACATTTTTGAAAAACTGTTGGTGGGGGAGGGAAGGGTAAGTACAGGAAAAGCAGAAATTAGGTTAGCAGTGGGTGAAGAGAATTTATCACTCTTGTGCTTTGTTTCCTTGGTCACAAAGCCAATTCAAACATTACCATTCATACTTCTTCCAGGGTCTCTATCACTTACAGTGTTTCCAAATGAGCATTTTCAAATGAGATTCTGAACATCACCATAGTTAGAACCCATTGAGATTCATTCTATATTAGGAAATAGCTTAAAATTTGGACTTGCAGTCAATTGGCTAACAGTGAATCAATCAATACTAATTTGTGATTCATTTTACATATTTCTTCTAATGAAAAGTTATCAGTTTCTAACAGTAAGTCACTCTTGATGAAATCTTTTAAGGTGATTAACATATATCTCTGTCGGTTCATGTTTTTGTCATGATCAGCCCAGACAAAAGATATTCTATCATTTTTCAAATAATCATTTTTTTTTTTGGTAAGTTCTTCAATTAACTCCTGACAAGATTTGAGGTAGTCATCTCAGCTAGAAGTCTACAATCACTTCCAAAACATCTGCTGATTAGTTTTCAAGCCAAATTTTTCTTTTCTTTTTAAAAAATATATTACTGATGATCATTTTTATAACACAGAGCTGAAATTGTCCATAAAGATAATTTAGTCTTAAACTTTTCCTGCTTGCGACCCCTTCAGTGCTTCTTAAGTCACACCCTTTATCAGTGAAGAAAGAAAAAATGACTTTCCTAAGATCTCAATGTCGGTGGCTGAGCGAGGATTTATAATATAGGTCTTCTGACACCTAGTTCAGGACATTAATTTTATTTTCACTTGGCTTCACAGGCATTGTATTATACCTACTTTTAAAATTTTTATTTTATTCTGAACTTTAGAAATAAAACAAGCATTTCCATAACAGAATAGAATAGAAAAAAAGATGATTGTACATGAAACTGCAAATTGATTATGTACATCTTGCTATTCCTTTCAAATATAAAATAAAGTTATCATGTAACTTTTTTCTCTCCCCTCCCCCCTTCCACCTGCTGCCCCCATCTGCCACCCTGCACAAACAGCAGAATACTTATAATTCTGTCAACCTATCCTGCTCAGGCATTATTGAGGCCCCCTTGGATCCAATAATCCCCAATAAATTTCAACCACAGCTCCTAGACAGCAGTCAAATATCTGTTTCCAAATGACAAATACTAAGCACACAGTGAAAGAGATTAAGACCTGCAGGTCACTAGTGACAAGAGATAAAGAGGTAGGTTGGTTCCTAGAACAATGTGACAGCCACCAAGTGTAAAACTACACAAGAATAATTCTCCTGGGCTGCCTCATATTTCCTACTTTGCAAGCCAAATGGCTGCAGAAGGAAGACTTCAGAAGCGCTGGAGTGTCTGACTGGCAAACCAAAGCACATTTAGTTCTAGAAACTTACTAAGGTAGTGGTGAGGTAGCACTTTGTCTGAAAATTATCTGGGAGTTTTAGTGTACTGCTAAGCCCAATTAATACCGAGAATGTCAGCCCTCCCCTCCCTACCCACAAAGACAGGCTGCATTACAAGAAGTAAAATGTCCACTGTATTCTGTCCTGATCAGACCACATGTGGAACACTGTGTTCCATTCTAGAAATCATATGTTAGGAAAGGCATTGATAAACAAGAAAGCATTCAAAGAGAGGCAAACAAAAAAACTGAAAACAAAATTATCAAGGATAATGATGATGAGGACGACTGATATTCACATTGCATTTTAAGATTTGCAAAGTGCTTTACATCAGTTATTTAACTAGCGCCTCATAACAGTCTTGTGAGCTACGAATTAAAGGTATTACCTTTCTTGTCTTACATTTAAGGAAGGTGAGACTCAGAAAAGTGACTTGCCATGGTCTCACAGGTGTTAAGTATTAGAGGCTGGATTTAAATTTCAGTGTTTTTAACTCCAAGTCCGGTATTCTATCCATTCTACTATGCTGCCTTAAAACGATGGCCTCAGGGTGGGTGGAAGGAACAGAGAAGTTTATCCAGGAGATTTGGAGGTGACATGACCATTTCCAAATATGTGAAGGACTGTAAGTGAAGAGACTATACTTGTTCTGCTTAGTCCAAGAGGTTAGCAATAATGGGTAGAAACTGCGAAGACCAGATTGAGAACTAAGGCAAAGAAAAAACTTCCAAACAATTAGGGTGGTCCCAAAGTAGAATTGACTACAATGGAATCTAATTCGTTGCCTTGTCCTCACTCCCCATACCCCTACTCAAAGCCTTCAAGCAAAGGCTGGATGACCAGTTATTGAGTGTGTAGTAGAGGGGATTCTGGTTCAGGGATCTGGTTCAGGCCTGAGTTCCTTTCCAACTTGAGATATTCTATGATTCTGCTATTAGCCACTTAAGCTATGACTTTCCCTCTCGACTATGTGTCTTGTTTTGCACATGAGTTGAACTCAAATAATGCGTCACCACACAAGGGAGAAGAAAGCTGTGTCATTCCATTCCCATTTTATGATGGGTAATAGGTAATCCATTTATTCCTACAGATAAAAAACCCCAATACTACTTTTTATGGTTTTTCTCTGAATTTTTTTGACTAGTTGACCCTAAACCACGCTATAAAAATTATGCATTCTTTATACAGGACCTTCGAGACATTGAGATCTTCAGGTAAAGAGTCAGAAATCCTAGAAATGCAAGAGTCCTGGTATAGGATTGGGGAATGGAAGGCTGGAGAAGAGAGTTGAAGCAGCCAGAGAAGGAAAGAAGATTCAGTTATGCCAGCTCTCAAGGAGATCCATACATACATGGTCTTTCTGCCAGAAGACAACATCCTGCATGTTTTGTCTCGTGGCAGCTGACTGCTGACTCAGAAGCCTTGAACATTTCTTGGCTGGAGCAGAGAACTGCTCGAGAGACACATAAAGAGTGCAAGGTACATGCAGGAACAGAGTTTATGTTTCTATTTACAATAATAATGCCACTGACTCATGACTGGTACACTCATTCTCTAGTTCCTGGGGTGGGCAGGAAGGAAATTATATTGAGAACTGAACTAAAACACACACACACACTCCCCAAAACAACATACATATATCACACACATATATTTAGCCCAAATAGAATTTGACTATATAGAACCAGAGTCAATAAATTTAAGAGGTATTTCCTCCCCAGCCACTCTGCCATTAATATTCACGGCTATTTAAATACTAACAGATGTACAATTCTCAGGATCTACGCAAAACTAAGGACTCTCTAGGGAACTTATGAAATATTCTTCCCCATACCTCAATCAGTCAGAGATATAACTGGTCTAAACAGATCTCAGACTTGTAAAAGATGCTCGGAAACATAATTGGGCAGATACTTAGAGGATGTCTTCAGAGAATTCTGATTTCTTTATGTTTTGTGGCAGAACACTGGAACATTCATTCTGCCTTGAATTCTCACAGCTCCTTGCTTTGGTTAGTGTTATTTACAAATGCAGACACTGAGAACCTGTGAGGCTTAGATGAAAACCAAACCAAACCAAAAAGTAAATCACAAACACTGTGGAAGTCCAGAGATCACTTTTTCTCTTTGCTTTCTAGCTTGTCTTACCCTACCTTACATTTTACTATTGGAGATTCTTATAATTTCCTATAATTTTCTAAAGGTTATAAGACTTTTCTATAGCTTCCAAGTATCTCTCCAGCCAATCTGAAATACAAGTCTGACCCTTTTTTATCCATGAGGAAATTTAATCAAATTCAATAAACATTTATTAAGTGGCTAATACTGCAAAGTACAAGGGATACAAAGACATAAATGACATTCTGTGCCCTTAAGGTGCTTATGTTCTCCTGAGGGCAGCATTAATTAAACAGAGAAGCAAATCTAGGATAATTTGAGGAAGGAGAGACCTTCAACAGCCAGTGGGTACAGGAAAGGTTTCCTACAGTAATGTCACCTGAACTGGGCTTTGAAGGAAGAGAAAGAGAAGAGTCTGGGGAACAGCAAGTAGACCAGCCTGTCTGGAACTTCTGAGCAATGGAAGTGGTATGAAAATAAGTGAAAGGAAGCTGGGGCCAGACTATGAAAGGCTTCCTCCCAACTACCCTCCAAATTGTGGAGTTTGTATTTGAAGCTATTGGGAACGGTTGGTTGTTGTCCTTCGTTCTTGAAGAGGACCAAAATGACATCATTATGCTTGAGTCAAGTTTCGGTGTGTCCAACTGGGGCTGATCAGACCATTATAAGCTTGGAATGCTCTACCATAAGTCAGGCACAAATAGTCCATGTGAAAATTCGGGGTAGATTCTTAAAATTTGAGCATCTCACGTTTCTTTTGGGCTACTTCAATTCGGCTTTGCTCATAGAGCACAGCACCTTCTCTGATGAGGACATGCCATGCTGAGTGGGTCCCATGCCAGTGTGTCCCATGTCACACATTCAATTCCAGAGTTCTTGAGAGAAACCTTGAGAGTGTCCTTGTATCATTTCTTCTGACCGCCATGTGAATGCTGCCCTGCATGAGTTCTCCATAAAGCAGTCTTTTTGGCAAACTCACATTTTGCATTCAAACAACATGGTCAGCCCACTGGAGTTGTGCTCTCTGAAGCAGAATTTGAATGCTTGGCAGTTTAGTTCAAGAAAGGACCTCAGTGTCTGGTACCTTATCCTGCCAGGTGATCTTCAGAATCTTCCTAAGATAATTCAAATGGAAGCGATTCAGTTTCCTGGCATGGCGCTAATAGACTGTCTAGGTTTCACAGGCAGTAGAGATGTAGGGTATGTTCAGGGATGACTGGCACTTCTGGTATGATGGCTGCCCAGCCACTTTTCTGGACTGCCTTCCACCTTCGGTGTCCACCTATTCCACCCAACTCTCACCTGTGGCTCCAAGAAGCTATAGCATGTGCAGCGGCCACAACTCAATAAAGCCTTTCAGCAGATGAACAGAATGGTATGAAAAATGATAAAAATGAATAATATAGTCAGAATCATGTTTTAGGAGGATCATTTTGGCAGCTCTGTGGAATACACATTAGAGAAGTGAGAAACCAATTAGGAAGCTATTATAATAGTCCAAGAAAAAGATCTTCTTGTTATGGGCACATGAGAGTCAAGAAAGGGATAGATGCAAGAAACGCTGTAGAAAGAAAACTGACAACACTTGGCCATTGATTCAATATGGAAAAGGGGAGAGGAAAGAGGAGAAAGAGAATAAGGAGTCAAAGATGACTGTGTGGTTACAAATGAAGGATAGTGGTGCTTTCAAGAGATACAGAAGATCTGAAGGAGGGGTAGATAAAGAAGACAGGGCCTTAGGGACAAACATGATGACCCAGCCAAGGAAACTGAGAAGGATTAGCAAAGGAAAAAGAGAATCAGCAAAGGGCAATGTCACAAAAGCTACAGGAGGGGAGAACATCCAAGAGGTGAACCAGTATCAAAAGATGCAGAGAGGTCAATAAGAACAAGGATTGAGAATGAGAAATGAAAATTGTGAGAAAGAATTGATGATTCAATTTCAGTAATATTGGTGGAGATACACAAAGAAGTTGAAAAGTCAGGTGGAAGGTAAGGGTGTAGAGGCACAAGTGTAGACACTTTTTATCTAAGAATTTGGCTGTAAAAGGGAGGAGTGATATAGCATGATAGTCCGAAGAGATGGTAGGCTCAAACAAAGCTTTTCTTTCATTTAAAGATGGGGGAGACCTGGCAATGTCTATAAGTTAGTGAGGCAGGAGAGAATGGGAATGAATATCAGAGAGATGATGGTTCAAAGGGCATTCTCCTGCAGGAGATCCAGTACAGAAATAGCCCCTGGCCTTGGCTAGCTACTTCTACATTAACAGAGTGCAACTGAGAAAAGAATGGGAGATCAACAAGAGGGGTTTTGAGATGGAAAAAAGAGTGCTCAGGACAAATGATCTTTATTTTCACAGTGCAATGAAAGAGTGATTGTCTAAAAAGATGGAAAGAAGGATTAGTATAGGATGTCTGATAAAAAAGAGGAGGTTTGGAAAAGCTGGTATGAAGAGTACAACCCAGAGTCAATTAGAGAAAAGGATTGTCTACACAGTAGTGAGGACCCAAATGAAATTAGGTAAAATGTGTAGGGCACATTAGCAAATAAGGCAAAAAAAAAAAAACCCACACCCAAACAAACCCAAAACCCAAAAGGCTATGTACAAGCACACTAATGCACTGTTGATAAAGTTGTGATTTGGTCCGGCTGTTCTGGAAGGCAAAATGGAACCATACCCCAGAAATCATTAAACTTCATATTCTTTGACCCAGCAATACCAGTAATAGCTATATACACAAAAGAGATCAAGAGAGGGAAAGGGTTTATAGACACAAAAACATTTACAGTAACACTTTTGTTGTAGCAAACAATACGGTAGGAAACAAACTGGGTGCTCACCAATTTGGGAATGGCTGACCAAATTATGGTTGAAATATTACCATATAATAAGAAAGATGAAGAATTTAGAGAAACCTCAGAAGACTTGGTATGAACTGAAGTGAGCAGAAACATGAAAACAAAAAATTCAATGACTGGACTACTGTAAAAGAAAACAACACTGGAAGACTTAAGAACTCTGATAAATGCTATCATCAATCAAAATGCCAAAAAAATGATGATGAAGTGCTCCTTTTACCTCTAAGCAAAAAGGTGACAGACTAGAAATACAGACTGATGCGGTCTGAAAACATATTTTTGAATTTTTTTTGCTTGACTTTGTTTTAGGAGTGGACTTTTTTGGGGGAGGCCATGGAAGTGAGTTGATAGTGATACTGATATAAAAATAAATCAATGAAATATAAAAAAATGTAAGAATGTAAAAATGTAAGAAGAAAGCTGTAACCGTTTCTCTTCCTGACCATTCCTGGAAATTCTAAGGTGGTTCTAAGTCCAGGCAATGAAGTCGCTTAGCCTGTGAAACATTTAGGGGCAAAATACTCAGTTTGGAGCTGTCCACTCAGTAATAATTTAACATTAACTGATGTTAATGATAATATCCATCCACATGAATCACAATGAGAACATTAAAAAATACACACTAACTTTTGTGCTTTTTACAGATCATGTGACTAACTGCAAGTCTGCAGAAAAATAAATAACAGCAGGCATCCATTAGCCAAAACTATCTCTGTCCTGTTCCCCCCAATCCCCACCACTTTCCCTTCATATAATATGCAAGGTTTTAAACTATTTTGGGCAGTCTGGTAGGATCTATGGATCCCTTCTCACAATGTAGGTGAAGCCTATATCCATAACTGAAGTAAATACTAAGCTTCAACTATAAGGAGTCAATCAACTAGTGATTACTAAAATACAGATATAATTTTTCCCCTACCCAAGTTCACAGACCCCATGAAATCTCTCTGGATGCCTTGGCTGCCAAGGTAAAAAATCCTGTTCTAGAGGATGTGGTGGTGAAGACAGAGAAGATTAACCAAAACCAAAACAGCAAGGTCTATGTTAATGCTGTTCAAATATATCCCTCGTAAAACACCACAACAGGGGAAAACAAGCTCTGGGAAGATCTGTTTATAAGAATACTGCTTGGAAATCTGAGTCGTGGTCCGGGTTGGCGGGTCTTGGGGGACGAGGAGCGCTGCTGTGGCAGAACTTGCTGTGTAGAAATAGCTGGGAAAACAACAACACAGCCCCTCAAGCTTGGAACAAAGTACTTTCTACTCTACAAGCAGTCATACCCCGACAAAAAGCTCAAAGGTCAAATAGTTGGCTCGGAATGTGAACAGACAGCGAAAATAGACTCAGATTAAGCTTCAGACTTTGGAATCTTTCTTTGATGACAAAGAAGACGAAAACATACAGCCAGAAGAAGTCAACAAAGTCAAAACAGCTCACATCAAAAGACTCCAAGAACTGGTCTCGGGCCATGGAAGAGCTCAAAAAGGATTTGGAAAAGCAAGTTAGAGAAGTAGAGGAAAAATTGGGAAGAGAAATGAGAGTGATATGAGAAAACCATAAAAACAAGTCAATGACTTGCTAAAGGAGACCCCAAAAAATACTGAAGAAAATAACACCTTAAAAATAGACTAGGGGGAGGGGCAGAGCCAAGATGGCAGCTGGAAAGCAGGGACTAGCGTGAGCTCCCTGCCAGGTCCCTCCAAAAACAAAAAATGGCTCTGAACAAATTCTAGAACTGCAGAACCCACAAAATAGCAGAGGGAAGCAGGGATCCAGCCCAGGACAGCCTAGATGGTTGCTGGGTGAGGTCTTTCACACATGGATTTGGGAGCGGGAGCAGAGCTCAGCGTGGGCGGTGACAGGACCAACTAGACCAGGAACCAGGTGGAACAGGCCTTAGCACCCTGAATCAGTGAGCTGTGGCAGATACCAGACTTCTCAACCCACAAACATCAAAGACAACAGAGAAGGTTAGTGGGAAAAGCTGCTGGGGACAGGGTGACAGAGTTCGCGGTTTAGCTACCACCCCAGGAGCAGAGGGGGAGGTGCAGCTATAGAGCTACAGTTGCAGTTGCTTGTGGCCCCTGGCCAACTTGGTGGAAGGAATTAAGTGGCAGATCAGAGCAAGAGTGCAGAGCCTGCTGAAGATTTTCCTCAGGTCCGGGTTGGCAGTTCTTGAGGAAGGAGGAGTGCTGGTGTGGCAGAGCTGGCTGTATAGATATAGCTCTGAAATCAATGGCCCATCCCCTCAAGCTTGGAACAAAGTACTCTTTGCTCTACAAGCAGTCATACCCCCATGAAAAACTCAAGGGTCAAATAAGTTGGCTGGGAACATGGCCAGGCAGCAAAAACACACTCAGATTCAGTCTCAGACTTTGGAATCTTTCTTTGGTGACAAAAAAGACCAAAACATACAGCCAGAAGAAATCAACAAAGTCAAAGAGCCTACATCAAAAGCCTCCAAGAAAAACATGAACTGGCCTCAGGCCATGGAAGAGCTCAAAAAAGATTTGGAAAAGCAAGTTAGAGAAGTAGAGGAAAAATTGGGAAGAGAAATGAGAAGGATGCAAGAAAACTGTGAAAAACAAGTCAAAGATTGCT
>CM053623.1:170288920-170304673 GCA_028646595.1 Phalanger gymnotis
CTGGATCCCTGCTTACCTCTGCTATTTTGTGGGTTCTGCAGTTCTAGAATTTGTTCAGAGCCATTTTTTATAGGTTTTTGGAAGGACCTGGCAGGGAGCTCACGCAGGTCCCTGCTTTCCAGCCGCCGTCTTGGCTCCGCCCCCTCCTTTTTGGCTTTGTTTTTAATAATTCTTGTGGTCTTCTCAAATCATCAACATCGATTTGGTCTATTCTGATTTTTAGGGAGTTTGTTAGCAAAGTGCTTGGCAAAGTTCTTAATAAAGGCTTTTTCACTCATTCAAGGAAGAAAATGGAAAGCTTAGGAGATGATAATTGAACTCATCAGAGCTGATGTGATCTCCAATCAAGACAGTATAAAAGGAAGGGTTCTTATTCTGGGCTATGTAAACCTGTTTTTTAAAATTATTTTGATAATTGTATTTCGGTATAATTTGTTTCCTTTGTAATCTTAGGTGTTGTATTTTATATACTTAAAAAGCATTAGTGCTGGGCATGGTGGTACACATCTAGAATTCCGGCTCCCAAGGAGGCTGAGGCTGTTGAGTTCAGGGATTCTCGAGTTTCAGAGGCCTCCACTGACCCGGTGTCCTGACTAAGTCTGGCATCAATATACTGAGCCGCTGAGTGTGAAAGGCCACCAGGTTGCCTGAGAAGCAGTGAACTGGTCCAGGTTGGAAAGGCAGCAAGTCAAAGCTCAGGGGTTAATTGGTAGCAATGTTGTGCCCAAGAATAGCTCTTGCTTTTCTAATTTAAGTGAGACAGGGAGACTCAGTCTTTAGAAAAAAAATTAATAATTTTAAAAAATGATGAGTCTGTAGGCTTTGCTAGACTGCTGTAATGACATAAAAAAAGGTTAAGAACCCTTAGTATAGAGGCAGAAAAGAAGAGGATCCAGGTCAAAGCTTAGACGACATCCACGGTGTGGTGTGCATGAAGAGCCAGCAAGGGAAACTGATAAGGAATGGTCAGTGGAACAACCAGGAGAGATCAAAGTCACAACCTAGGTAGGAGAGACTATCCAGAAGAAAGTGATCTTACAGTCAAAGAACAGTCATAGATAGGTCAAGAAGAATGAGAACTGAGAAAAGGCGATTAGATTTGTCAATTAAGAGATCATTGGGAACTTTGGGGAGAGCCTCTTTGAATTGAGACCAGACTGCCAAGAGTTTAGAAGAGAGGGAGAGAAGGCACTTGGATACCTCTAGGTCTTCCTCAAGGTCTTTATCCACAGTGAGACATTAAGGACAATAGCTAATAGGGAAGTTCCCTCTATTTGGCCTCTAAAACAAATAAATTAACCTGGGAAGGCTTTGCTTAAAGAACTTTAGTCCAAGTGAGTTAGGGCTTCCTGTGGCAAATGTTGCCATCAGATGATATTCTTTTTATGTAGTGCCCTTGGACACTCTCTTCCATGAGAAGCCCATGGTAATTTTTCTTGGAGCTTCTACACACATGAACTGGCTTTTATATTTCAATTTCATTAGGTTGTCTTAGTGCAGGGTCAAAATGATTACTTCAGGGAAGGTACCCAGAATCTAGCCTTGCAATTTACCTTTCCTTATGTAGGTGTCTTAAAAAGTCTGTGTTCACGTGGACCTTATCAAACATCTCCAAAAGTTTCTACTCAGTAAATCAAACCAGTTCAGTAATCTGAGCTGTGGCATGTTTTGCAGGAGGAATTATTGGTGGAACATAGGCCTTGTCATACCTTTGTTCCCAGTCCATGGAATTGTTGTGGTGAAACTGGGCTATATTTATCTGTCTTCAGCAGCCAGGGCTTTGATTTGTCATGTGAAGGGAAACTCTGAAGCTGTCCCTGCAGCCTCAGTCACTCACACCCCATGGCCCTATTTAGCTTGGTTAGGCAGAGCTTAATTCTGTAATTCTGTGCTTTCCTGAAAACATACAATCACTGGACTATCTTTAGATGGGTTGTGGTGTAACTTCGCCCTAGAGGAGACAGAACGTTACAGCTGGTTTACATTTTCCCCTACAAAACACACACTGGCTTCGAGATTAGGCACACCACTTTGTCACGTCTCTGGAGCACTACTCAGCTCTTTTTATTGGGACAATTTTCTTCCTTTTTTTTTTTGGTGGGGCAATTCAAAGAATGATTCTGAATGGGTTCATAGATCAGATGGTTGGTGTGAACATGAGAAAGGAGTAGTGTGGTTGCATTGGAATTTGATACAGTAAATATCCAGGTATATCTGTACTGCCTTTGTAAGCCATCTTTACTTTCTCCCCAAACCCTGTGCTTTTGATTGGACAGCTTATCCTAGAATCAAGTTGAAAAATAATTTCTTTTCTTCCTGTTTTTCCTTCCTGATGCCATTTCCCTGTTTTCCACCCTTTTCCACTTTCATTTAGTCTCTTCCTCCTCTTCTAACTTAAAATCCTAGACAGTTTAGTTCACATAAGCAGGATTTGGGAATTCTCTCCTACAATGAAAGAATATGTTCCCTTAATAGAAGGTTTTCAAATTTTTTCAACTCAGTAGCTGCTATTCAGGCAGGTTGTAAAGTCCTGCCTACAGCCATCTTCTCCTTTCTGTCTACAGCGTGAGAGAGGAGCTCCATCCACTTGCTACTTACAGAGCTAAGTTGCCTCGTCTGGCATCAGACTGATGTCATGGGTGTTTGGCTCCACTTCTAAGCCTTATAAACTTTTCCTAGTACAGAAAAATATCACAGTATAGGGAAGCATGCTAGGCTATGCCGTATTCTACTTCCCAGCTGTTCTCTTCATTGTTCATTGCCTTTGTGCCTCTGCTCCAGGACTGCAGTAGTTTTAAGTGGAGATGGTGGGTATGTAGCTTTTTTACCCTTGTGGAGATACTTTCTGGATGTGAATCTACCCACAGGCAGTAAGGAGGAAAACAGTCCTTGATTAGACTCACCTATAAATTTCTAGTTTCAGTTGCTTCACTTTATGATTTACCTGACTCATTCCATTGATCAACATCTCTGTTTTTAACAGGAATCAAATTCTTTATTTTGAAAGCGAGATACTATTTTCTCTTCATGTCTCGTCTCATCTCATCTCATCTCTTGATTTTGTTTTAATATTTCCTGTTGTCTCATAGAGTCATTAACTTCTAATTAATCCATTCAGATATTTATTTCCAGTTCTTCCCTCTAGTACCCTCATTTTATTCGTAAAATCATTTAAGTTTCCTTTTTTTCTTTTTAAGCTCTTGCTTTATTTCCTTTCTAGTTGACTTTGTAGCCGATATTTTAATTTGAGTTTTTTCTCGTGGATGATTTGTAGTCCTTCTCTTTTTCTGGATTTGTTTGATGGGTGTCTCTTCATCCCGTCTTTGTTCCTTTACTCTTCTTCCAGCCTTACTTCCTGGTTTGGCGTTGATGTTAGGGCCAGGTGCTGTGAACTTCTGGAGGCAATGTCTAAGCCTCAGTTCCTGCTTCTGCTTTCTCTGGGTATTGGATGCTGTCTTCTTTGGGGTATCTCAAGAGTGGCTCAAGCCAGGGAACTGCAAATTTCAGCGCCTCCAAAGTGGTCTAATCTAGAGTGAAGTCTAATTGTTCCTTTACTTCTTGGTCTAACCTTTTCAGCCTCCTGACCCAGTTCGGGTCGGGACAGCAGAGCTATAGGCTTGCTCCTGCTGTTGCTGCACTAGACTTTTCCTCCTTTGTTAGCTATTTGGAAATCTCTGTAGGTTTAGAATAATAAAGCTCCAAGGTTCCCTTTGGTTTCTGCCCTCTGCTGTGGTTACTTAGCTGCAGGCCTCAGACCAGGCTGGCAGCTGAATCAGAGTCCCTGCTCCAGGGTCATAGCCACTCAACTGTCTCTTGTTCAGGCATACAACCCTTCCATGCCACCCCTGCAATGCAGATCCCTTCTTCAGTCCTTAACGGACCCAGCAATGGGACTGAATCAACCAGTGCTGCTTTTTGGTTCCTGTTTCTGTGCCCAGCACAAGTTCAAGCCTGTCTCTGCTGGATCTCTGACCCCTTTTTGCTCTTGTACATATCCATAGGCCTCCTTCACGGCCTGAACTAGCACCTTCCTGGCTGCTGGGCTGTCCCTAGTGTCCACAGACCTCTGATTCCTTGTGCAGACCTCGCCTGGAAGAGTGACTCACTTCTTGATTTCCTTGTCACTACTCAGTCCTAGTATTCTTTTTAGGTCTGGGTTTGAGGGGAGAGCTGGGCTTTACTGCTTTGCCATATTTGCTGGTTTTCATCTATGATGAAAAGAATACAGAAAGTATGTGGCTTATTTTTCCAGTGATCTGGGGTAAGTTGGTTATTTTATACTTTTCAAGAAAGCAGTTTTTCGCTCCCATGGGAATTTGTTCATCTTGTTTCAGTATACTTATTTTTCTCTTTTGGATTCTGGGAGTTTTTGACATGGAATCAGATGGTAATTAATCAACAAATATTTATTGTATCTACTACATGCCAGCCACTTTGCTAGGCACCGGAAGTACCAGGCAAAAATGACACAGTCCTGACCCTCAAGGGACTTGCCTTCTGCCTGGGGAGACTTGTACACATGTAATTTCAGAGAGGCAGGTGGTTTACAGTTGAGAGAATTAGGAAAGGCACAAGAAGCTCTGTCTTCACAATTAAATTCAGCTGCTGTTATAAGAAAGGCCAGATGTTGATGTGGCACTCATTCTTTGAGTGCAGGATAGCAATCTTTAGAATATTATTGCCTGACACTTTGCTATCAGCATAATTTTGTTAGGGAAATTGTTTTAGTGACTCTCTTGAAAGCTTGATTGACACCAAATAAGGCAGATTTTTTTGAGTCAATATCAGGCTCTTCAGGCCTGTAACACCAATAAGACACCAAATTTGGTGCTTCTCTGACTTAGCATGCTTACAAAAGAATTCAGATTGTCAAGATGTACTCATATATGTCTAATGTTTTTGATGGCACCTTTCATCTGATGGATGTTTCCAAGGACATTTATGAAAGGGGTTGCTTTATTTCATTTGGCAAAGTAGTATTCAGTGTGTAGAATTTTCTTTTTTCTATTTTTTTAAATTTATAAGTCCAGGAAACACTTCCTATGTACAGTGATCCCCTGTCCCAGGTTGCTCTCAAGGGACAATCCTTCCAGGGTCATTCGTGTTCCTAAGCTAAACCTTTCTCAAGGTTTCCAACATTTCAACCTAATCAGCTTGGGAGGTATCTGATAAGTCCTGGTAAATTTGGGAAATCATAGGAGCACAGTATTTTTTTCCTTAAATTCTAAGCTTAACACCAAACAAAAATGAGAAAGGACAAAAAAAAGAAATGTATGTGAAACTGTAGATCTCTCTTATATGCAGTTCAGTTTTTTAAAAATTCAATTCAAAAATTCAAAATTGAATTTAAAAATTCAACATGTAACTTTAAAGCTGTCCTGCTTATCTGTGATTCTCTTTTAGTTCTTTCTGTTTTCTTCCATGCATTAAAAACAACGCCACAATCCTGAAGTTACCTTCTCTATTTTCATCTCTTCTTTTCCTGCCCTTTTCCTAGGACTTTTCTTCCTCCCATCTTAACCCCAAATGGAGGGGACCAAGGGAGGAAGAAAGAAAAACAGAGCCTTTGTAACAAATATACGTCATTAGGCAATACCAATTCCTATGTTGTCTTTTTCTCAAAACACGCCTTATTCCGCATCTTGAATCCATCACCTCTGTCAGCAGGGTGGCAGGTTTCCTTATTGCTCATCTGTAATCATGGTTGGTCATTCAGAGTTCTTAAGTCTTTCAGAGTGGTTTTTCTTTATAACATTGTCATTCTATAAGTTGTTCCGATTCTGCTCACTTGACTCTGCATCAATTTATACAAGTCTTCCCAGGCTTCTCTGAAACTACCCATTTTGTCATTTCTTTTTTCTTTTTTATTAATTAATTTTTAGTTTTCGACATTCACTTCCACAAGATTTTGACTTCCAAATTTTCAAATGACATGGATAGTTTGACTTTGCTGTAGAAAGAATCTCATAGCTTTTTCAATTCTTTGCAAATTTGATTTCTTCAGTATGTTTTTTTTCCCATGTAGAGCCCAACTCTTCCGTAATTTAAATGATCTTTGAGAGGAGTTGTAGCTAAAACATTCACCGTCCAGTCAATTTAGTGATGAGCCTCTCTGACCTTAGCCAGACAGGTCCTCTGACAGGTATAGAATACTCAACCTTTCCAGCTTGATCTAGCTAAAGCTTATGTACCGCCTTTGAAAATTGAGGGTCACTGCCACTCAGTGAGCCATCAGAGGAGGATTTTAGTTTGTAAACTTGCTGGATTTCTGTAGGTATCCAGATTCTGGGAATGGAGCTGTGTTAGTTATATCAACCTGTATTTTGGGAAAGTGCTAAAGTGCTAATGCATTCCTCCACCTTGGTTTTTGTGAGGTAGATGATTGTATAGTAGCAACAAGCATTTTGTTGATCAAAACTAATCGTTTTCCCAACTCATTTCTTTCAAAACAGCTTTTCTTTGTGAAACTTTGGGTGCCCAATACACTTTACACCTATGCAATATACCTACCACACTTAGGGTCATATAATTATGTTTTTAGCCCTAGAAGAGATCTTACAGGCTATCTAGTTTAATTCCCTCATTTTTACACATGAGGGAAATGAGGCCTAGAGTAGTTAGGTGATGCTTTTTACAAAAAAAGTATGAGACCAGGATAAATATGAAAGAACTCTGTTTGGATATTACCCAATTAAAATTGTTTTTTTTTTCTCAAATAACTGCTAATTTCTGGAAGATAATTATTATCTATTATTATATTTATTATTATCTCTCCTACCCTGTGTTGGTAGGGATAGTAGGTAGGCAGTATGGCTAAGTAGAAAAACCATGGCCTAGGACTTGGACATAGCGCTGTCACTTAATTTGCATGATATTGTTAACTTTTCTGTGCATTGTCTGCCAAACTGTTATAACACCTATATTACCTATTTCACCAGAGTCCATTGTGAGAATTAAGTAAGTTAACATAAATGAAAACACTTTTAAAAAGATAAAATGCTGTTTGGATGCTGAATGAGAAGATAGGGAAAGATAAGCATGAGTTGACCCAAAGATAGTTCCCAAATGGGATCAGTGTTTGGCGAATTAGAAGGAGAAGGAAGGTCTAGGCCACAATTTAGTCTTTCGAATTAGAATACTATGCGTAGTTTCAGCTGTATGTTTCTTTGTCCAGGAAGGAATTAAATGAAAATAGAAACAACTAGTGATTTTGAGCCTATATAGCAAACTGTTTCCCCAAGTAGTCATAAGAAGAGTCTTTCTGGATGATAAAAATGAGAAGCAGTTTTCTTTGGTATCTCCTTAGGATATAACTTAAAGAGACATTATTTTTATGGACTTCTTCCAGAAAAGACTTTAATTATTATGTAGAAAAGGAAATTATAGAGGTAAAAGAGAGTGAGATAGGTTTTTGTAACCTGGCTGGGAAGTAATAAAGGTTGGTATTGCTGGGAATATCTGCCCTAGAACAACAGGAATTCTTGAGTATAGCATGGAAATTTAGCAGAATTCAAGAATTATATGCTAACTTGCTGAATTTGGCTCCTGACTGCCTTCTCCACTGTATATATGTCCAATTATATATCCTAAGCCATTTTCACAAATGATTTTTCTGTATTGAATGATAGGCTTCTTCCAAGAAAGAAAACCAGGGCATAGAGACTAAGGAAGACAGATTCAGGGAATTTAAAACCTAGCCTTTTTTGTTAGGCTTCCCACCTATCTTCCAGATTCTGTTAACTAATGAGTTATAAGGCTCTTTGATATTTTGAAAACTTCATTGAATTCATAATGAGTTGCTTTGAAACATACTCCTAAAAATGTTCCCTCCTGAATGGGCTATTTCTAGACTTAAACTATATATTTGGCTATCAAAACTTTAATTTGTCATGTTGCAAAAAGATTGGTATAATGTATTTCATAATAAAGATACCAGGAAAATGCCACACATAATGTCTTATGCATTTATGCATATTATGCAAATAAAGACATTTAATTAAATGTATATGAATAAATGTGTAGATAATAGATATAAGAAACCTGCTAGCAAAGCAGTTTGAGAACTGCTGCTATTTTACTCCTGATATGAAATACTGCACATACTGTCAGCTATGGTCAATCTGTTAGTTTTGCTTAATTTTTTTCCCCTCTTTGTTTTAAAATCATCATTACAATGGATAATAGGAGAGGGTATATTTGGGAAACCAATGTGATGAAGGAGCAACAAAAAAAATCAATAAAAATGAGATATAAAAAAAAGATAGACTCTCAGTAACACTGCCCATGGCAGCCTGTTCCCAAGCTCCTAAAATCTACCCCTACTCCCTTGTCTTAACTCTTTTGTATTAGAGATAAAGCTCATTTGTTGTCAGCTGCTTCATCTTCCTTGCCTCACACCTCAAAATCTTTCTAAATCTTCACACCTTTCTCCTGAGGGGTGGAAGTGTTTCTCCTTGCCAAGAGTAGCATTCAATACCATGCCCTCTGATCTCCTTCTGGAGGTTGTCCATAGCTAAGAAGTGGCAGAGCTGGGACAATGTGAATCCAAGTCTTCAGACTCTTGAGTCCTTTCCAGTAAGGCAGCTCTTGCCACCATTCTGAATAAAAAGAAGGCTTCATTCAGGGCTATCACTGAAGTAACTGAGGAAAATAGTAGAGCGTTCTACAGGTTATGGCTGCAGTGATAGTGGGGAGAGGATTGTATTATCTGAAAACACGAACTGTTTGAGGTTTTGTTATTGTTGTTGTTTCAAACAGGTTTTTGAGTAAAGATGACAGGAATACAATTTTGGAAGGTGTAATAGGCAACAAGGAGTGTGACATCAGGGTTGTGAGAGAAGGAAGAGTATTTATTAGATAAGTTTTCTTGAAATGGAATTTTTTTGTTTTATATTGAATTTTCTTCTATGTTCTGCTGTGTACATAGAATTGCCACCTCTTTTCTCATTTTGTATTTAAGCTTAAAACAAAATTTTAAAATTAGAAAGAAAGAACAGTCAGCATGGAAGAGGGGTGGTCAGGGGTGTACCGTCCTCAAGACACAGATTTTTGTGTGAGGTGCTGTCCCTCAGTTGGTTTTGTTGCTTCATTTGTACAGGGCAGCTCTGTGATGCTGACATCCTCAACTATGAGTGACAGCAGCAGTTTATGGACACAAATTTACTTCTCATCTCTGGACATCAAGCCCCTTAAACATAATCAGATTGTAAACTCCCTAAGGGTCATGATTATATGTTAGAGCTTGTAGACTCAGGCTTAGTAACAGTAATAGTAGGCATTTAACTTGAGTCGTCTTCTTTGGAGTTGGGGGAATAGCTGAAAAACCTCCATGTGATGCGGTCCAGAGTCCTTGACTCTGTATAGGCTGTAGTCACAAAGTAATTCTCTTATTTGATAAGTGGGTGCAGCAGACGTGCTTGATTGTATGTAGCTCTGTCTGCTTTGTTCAAAGCCTCTGACATCTAACACTTTTTTTTTACTGAAATGAGTTTCTTTCTTTGTCTGAAGAGGGAAAGGAGAGGAAGGATAGATCCAGTTCTGATTGATCCAGAGGTGGATTATTTGGGTCTCTGGGGTCCTCTGGCTGCTTGGCCGTCTTGTCGCTCTTTTAAAGCCATGTTAGAGGATATGTAGGAACAGGTGGTGAAGCTCAAAGCTTTAGTTTGGCTTCTTGTCAGCAGTTTTGAGGAAAAGGTGTAGTGAAAGAGTAAGTGGAATACTGTAATTTAAATAATAATTTCAGTTGCTGTACTATCCTTTCCACCTTCCTCCTGATACCTTTTTCATCTTAAGTAACTTAAGACATGAGTTGGAGTATGCTGGGGTGTGAGTGAGGGAACAATAGCAAAATATCTTCATATCATTTAAGCAGTATTGTGAAAGAAATAATTTATTCTGTGTTGCTGCATAGGACAGAACTAGGCCCAATAGTTAAAAGTTGAAGGGGGGAGTGGTAGGTGCCGGGACTTAGATTCAGTCGATAAAAGAAGTTTCTGACAATTAGAATGGGCCTAAGATAGAATGGGCTACTTTGCTATCTTGTGAATTCACAGCCCCTGGAAATATTAAAGCAGAGGCTGGGCACCTTCTTTGGGAGGAAACTATAGTCGGGATTTCATGCAGGCATTGGAATTTAATTAGCACTCATAGCGTACAGCCCCACAAACATTTTTACAAGCCTACTATATTTAAGGTTCATCGTTCTTAGGTCCCAAAAATGTGAAGGCATATGCTGCTAGGACAGGGAGTACATACACATAGGTAAGAAAATACAAGGTATCTTGAGGAGGAATACCGTGTTAACTGGAGGCATAAGAGAAGGTTTCCCAAAGGAGGTAGTACCTGAGCTTAGCCTCGAAAGAAAATAGGAATTCTGCAAGATAGAAATGAGAGAGCTGCTTCAGGTTTGGGGGGTGGTTTGTTCAGATGCATAGAGGAGGAAGGTGGTAGGTGGTATATTGAACATGTTGAGTTTGGGGATAGCTATTAGCCTATTTTGGTGGAAATATAGAGCTTACAAAGGAGAATAATGTGAAATGTCTGGGAAGGTAGGATGGAGCCAGATCGAAGGAACTTGAAATGCCAAGCTAAGCAGTTTGTGCTTTTATCCTTGAGGCAGTAGGAAGCCACTGTGTTTGAGCAACAGAGTGCTGTGGTCGGGCTTATGCCTAGGAAGATTATTTCGTATGCTGTAAGGAAGAAAGGAATGAATAAAGCATTTTTTAAAACTAATACTATAATACTAGCTAATACTAATTAACAATATATTTTAATATTAGCTAATACTAATTAATGCTAATATAGCAGTTAGTATTAATGCTAATAGTAGTATTTAATGCTTTAAGGTTTGCAAAGCACTTTGCAATTATTATCTCATCTTATCCTTACAACAATCTTGGGAGGTAGGTGTTATTATTCCTCATTTTACAGATGGGAAAACTCAGGCAAACAGGCTAACTTGCTCAGAGTCACACAGCTAGTAAATATCTGAGGTGAAATTGGAACCTGAGACTTTCTAACTCTAGGCCCAGCACTCTCTCTAACTGCTGGTGTTCAGTCATGTCTGACTGTTCATGGACCATAGCACTCCAGTACATGGGTCTTTCTTGGAAAAGATGCTGGAGTGGATTACCATTTCCTTCTCTAGTTGGTTAAGGCAAACACAAGTTAAATGACTTGCCCCAGGGTCACATGGCTAGTAAGTGTGAGAGGTCGGATTTGAACTAAGGTCTTCCTGCCTCCCAGCTCTCTATCCACTGAGCCATCTAGCTGCTTGCTATGCTACTTAGCCACCTTCTATTAACAGTTTAACTGTGTGCAAAGCATTGTGCTAAGTGCTAGGGGATACAAGTAGAAAAATAAGACAGTCCCCACTATCAAGGAGCTCCTTTTCTAATGAAGAGACAACACATATAGAAAGTTGCAGCTGTAGTCAAGATAGGTCCTTGGGGTACAGCAGCAAACAGATGGTGATACCCCCTCTTAGACAGAAAGGAGAGAGAATGGAAACAGAAAAACTGTTTAGACTATTAGAATAGTGGAAGTCAGAGGTAATGAGTGTATATACTAGTTACCATGATGAATATGCCACTGAAAACGCCTTTATCTGGGAAGTCACTAATAAAAATCTTAAACAGCCTAGATTCCTTGGGTACTCCAAGGAATTGACTCTGAGAGATTAACAGCTACTCTTGAGTCCCTCCATCCAACCTGTTGTGAACTCATCTGATGGTGTTATTTTCTAATCTTTATCTCTTCTATGGTGATCATTTTTGACACTTGATCAAAAGCTTTGCTAAAAATCAAGGTTAACAATATATACATGATATCTACAACCTACTAGTTGTACACCCTCATCTACTAGTTTATTAATCCTATCAAAAATGAAATGAGATTAATCTGTCATGACTTGTCTTGGTGAAGCAATGTTGGCTTTTTGTAATTGTCACTTGCCTTTTATTCAACCATCTCTTTAATGATCCTTTCAAGAATTTCCCCAGAAATCAAAATCAAGCCCTCTGACCTATATCTTTTGCTTATCTGGTGTTAGTTTTATTGTACCAGTACAGGAGAATACATTTTCCTTTCCCTTGCCATCTTTCTCTCAGTTCTCCTTAGAAGCATTTCCTTTCTCATGAATTCAAATGACTATGAGCTGGGACATCCTAAAACTTTAGGTTGCTTTTAAGAAGAGTCTATATCGAGGTGAAGACAGTCATCATTGTGGAACTTCAGTTGGAAGGCACAGCTACAGTCCAGAGATTCCAGCTTGGATGTTTGCTCCCTTAAAGACAAACAAAAAACCCTTCCCCATTTCATCATAATTTTAATATTTGAAATTATAGCTTACATGAACTTGACTTGTAACAGAAGGTCACCCCTCCAAATTTCATGGTTCACAAATTGACCCAGTCTCATTTCATTTTACTGTTTAGAACCCTGTTTTTCTAAGAACTAGCTAATCTGTCTCTCCCTACTTCTCTCCCCCATGCCACATAATCTCTGTATTCCCTTATCATAAGAGAGTGATTATATATACCATATCATATCATAAGAGAGTGATATATACCATAGCCCTCTGGCATCCTTTGGTCCTTCCTGTTATAAATGGAGAAAAGCTGTCTCTGAAAAACTCTAGGCTTATGATAGCTTTATGACTTTCTTATTCAAGTTATAAAAGGAGAGAATTAGACAGTTCATTGACCTTCCATTTTCTCCCTGGGAGGGTTGGGCTAGGATACTATAGGATAGATTTATATGGCACAGATAATCTGAGTTCCTAATCTCTTCTCCTTTGTGTGGGGGACAAATGATGTAATACAACCCAGATGGTCAAAACTGTGCATTTTCTGGGTGAGCCTTTAACTCTAGCCTTCTTCACCCCCATTAGAATGTAGAGGTCATTCATGAATCTGGGCTTATTTTAAGTAAAGGCCCTTGGACTAGTTTATATTAAGGGAAAAGGACATGCCTGGTTGGGGTTTTACTTTAGATCAGTGGTTCTTAAAGTATAGTGTGGGGACCCCCGAGCATCCCCGAGACCGTTTCAGGGCATCGACAAGGTCAAAACTTTTTTTCTAATAGTGCTAAGATATTTTCTTTTCTAATATAAATATGGATAGCTATAACCCACGTAAGTGAAGTTCTTTGAGGATCTTCGGAGATGTTTTGTTTATCTGGGTTACAGCTTACCATATTAGAAATGAAAATATCTTAATATTACTAGAAAAATAGTTTTGACTTTGTGGACTTCATGAGACCAAAAAGTTGGGGAACTATAGCTCTGGACACTGGAGCGAGGTCTTTTGTACAGAAACAGCTCAGGATTCCCACTATAAGCGTCTTAGGCTTAAAGGATGATAATGAACTGTAATATCAATTAAGTTGGGTGTCTTTGATTGAGTCTTACTAGGTGTTAAACCCCAGGCCCAAACCTCTGTCTACAGCCTATGTGGGTGTGAAGCCCTCAGGGTCCTAAGGGGAATTGCTAAGACTAGACCCAATAGTACAAGGCTAAGTTCTGGTCACACAGATGATGTTTGATGATGGCTAAAGAGTATATAAAAAGAGAGAGCAGAGCTGTTTGCAGGGGGCTCTCACTCTTGGCAGAGTACTGATGTGGAAACTCTGGGCAGCTGTAGTTAAGAGCTTGTAAACCTGAATGTTCGGACTTTGTTAAAACCCTGGTAACTATGCATTGAGATTTGAATCACACAAGGTCTGTCTGTTGATGTTTGTAATTTGCTTGTATTTGCTCTGATGTTCAGGGCGCTGGCTTTTTCCCCTGCACTAAGTAAATGATATTGGTATGCTGGATTAAAGCAACATTGTTATCTCCTTAACGTTGCTTTCCTTAGTAAAGCAGATCAAAAGCATCTGTGTTGGCAGCTTTCTGTGGTGCTGGTTGTTGGTGGGTCCTTCACCCCCACAACAGCTGCTAGCTGAATTGTTGCAGCATGGACATAGGAGCCAGTTGTCTTTGACAAGACTGCTGTGAAGCGTTGCTTTTGGAACACAGTATGTATGATAGAAGGACTAGCTGGAAAGTGGAGAGACCCTGAATTTTCCATACTGGTCTGTTGTCTGTAATGTAGGTGAGATGCTGCAATCTCTCCTCTGGTGTTACGGGTTCTGCATTTAGGAAAGGAGATAATTAAGATGCTGGGCATTTTTATGGTCTGTTGCCTTTCACTGAGCTGTTATACAATCATTGTCAAGATAATTAATACTCTCTGAACCCCAGCGTGTTCTTTAAGTCTTCAGAGGTCATAAAGCAGGAAGGAGTATTAATGTCCAAGCCAAGAGATGGAGTAGTGTGCGTGGGCATTTAACTGCCAGGGCTTTAATTTAATCTTACCAATTTTGATTGAGCTTGGGTAGCCAGGGTAACTACAAAAGATTGAGGCATCATTTGTGTGGATTCTTCACTTAGCTGTCCTAACACTAACACCACTATTTAATATGACCTTGGTGAATAAAAATCACTTATGCAGAGAGTATTTTCTTTGATAAGGGCCCTGCTGGGTGTCTGAATCACATGGAAATTTTACTGTCTGGGGAGGGAAGAACAAACAGGGCTCCCGGTTTCTTCTGGACTAGTGGCCTCTACTCTGGACAGATGACTTCTGACAAGCTTCAGTCTTGTTGTGTTGCTCTCCTCCCTCTCCCATTTCTAAGAAGTTAGAAGATCAGGTGATTTCTGGGTCTGAGGTGGCTGAAGGCTAAGCTACTGGCCTCCAAAGAAGAATGCAGGTAGATAAGTGGTGTCATATTGCTTTTGTTTGCCAGTGGGAACTTTTATGAAAGTAGACAGATCTTTCCTCTATGCCTGAGGGGGCTGGTTCAAAACTGCAGTGATAGAGACACACTCTTCCCCTGCCTCATTGTGTTGTGTAGAACTTAATGGAAACCTCTGCTTGTCACTATATGAAGCAGCTATTTGTAGCACTGAGATGAGAGGGTCTGTGCTTGTTCTTTGTCATTGCATTCAGGTGAGCCTCTCCCAAGCAGTATTCTTTTTTTTTTAATTTTTTTTTTTACCCCATTCCCTGCCCATCCCCTTTTCCCTTACTTTCTTGTAGGGCAAGATCCATTTCTATGCCCCATTGCCTGTATATCTTATTTCCTAGTTGCATGTAAAAACTTTTTTTTTCGAACATCTGTTTTTAAAACTTGAGTTCCAAATTCTCTTTCCTCTTCCCTTCCCAAACACCCTCCCTAAGAAGGCAAGAAATTCAACATAGGCCACATGTGTATCATGCAAAACCCTTCCACAATACTCATGTTGTGAAACACTAACTATATTTTGCTCCGTCCTGTCCTATGCCCCTTTATTCAATTTTCTCCCTTGACCCTGTCCCTTTTCAAAAGTGTTTGCTTTTTATTACCTCCTCCCTGTATCTGCCCTCTCTTCTATTGTCCCTCCTTTTTTATCTCCTTCTTTCTTTCCTGTGGGGTAAGAGACCCAGTTGAGTGTGTATGTTATTGCCTCCCTCAGGTCAAATCCAATGAGAGCAAGATTCACTCATTCCCCCACACCTGCCCCCTGTTCCCTTCCAATAAAACTGTTTTTTCTTGCCACTTTTATGTGAGATAATTTACCCCATTCTATCTCTCCCTTCCTCCCTCTCTCAGTATATTCCTCTCTCATCCCTTAATTTGATTTTCTTTTTTTAGATATCATCCCTTCACATTCAACTTACCTTGTGCCCTCTGTGTGTGTGTGTGTGTGTGTGTGTGTGTGTGTGTGTGTGT
>CM053623.1:170305173-170331262 GCA_028646595.1 Phalanger gymnotis
TGTTTATACTGTTGTGCTCATCACTTATATTGTTCTTCTGGCTCTGCTTTCTTCACTCTAAATCTCTTCATACAAGTGTTCCCACACTTCTCTGAATTCTTCATTTTTATGATGAAATAATATTCTGTTACATTCACAAAGCACGGCTTGTTCAGATACGCCCCAATCACTGGACACATATTTTGTTCTTGGTTTTTTGTTATTACAAATAAAGTGGCTTGTAAAATAAACAGGCAGAAATCCAAAAACTATGGAGAAGTAGAAATTAATCAACAAGCATTTATTTAACACCTAGGGGCTAGGCACTGTTCTAAGTACTGGAATTACAAAAGTATCTGCCCTCAAAGAGTTGACATTCTATTGGCAAGAAACATAGGAGAGGACACTTGAGTAAAGATCGGAGATAGAAATAGAAGTGATGCTATACCTCACAACCTGTGGGAAAAGAAAAGGGAAGAGTTCAAGAAATAGATCATAAGCCTAGCATGGAAGCAGGATAAAATAGAAATGGAGGACTCCAAGTTTTTAGATATGTACTGGATCCTTTTCTCTCTGACATATATTGTCAGATTTTTTTTTTTTTTTGCTGTGTTGGTTTTGCTGAATTTTTTTTTCTTCTTTTTGTTATAAGGGATGGCTCTCAGGGAGACCTGGGAGGTATACAGGGAAATGTCAAGTGATATAGAAAAGAGAATCCATAAAATCAGCATACTAGAATATTAGACTAATTCTAACAAGATGAAATTTAATGAGGATAAAGTGATTTCACTGGGTATAGGAAACTCCTGGGTGAGAAAACTCCCTCTGTCAATGCAGGTGAATATCTTAAAGATCTGTTTAGAACACTGAGAGTTTGTGTGACTTACCCAGGGTCACACTGCCAGTATGTGGATCCCAACTACATCTGGAGTACTATGCTCCATCTTGGGCACCATGTTTTAGGAAGGGCACTGATAGAATGGATAATATCCAAACAAAAGTGACCATGAGGGTGAAAGGCTTTAATAGTATTTGAGTATTCCACATAAGGAACTGGGATGTTAAAGTTAAAGAAGACTTTGCAGTTATCCTGTTGCTATTTTTAAGAATCTGCAGGACTATGATGTGAATTAGATTCATCCTGCTTGGTCCTTCAGGGAAAAACTAGAATCAATAGATAGAAACTGAAGAATAGCATATTTAGGCTAGTTGTCACAAAAATCTTGCAGCTATCCTAAATTTGATATTTACTAGATTTATCATTTTT
This sequence comes from Phalanger gymnotis, assembly GCA_028646595.1. NCBI lineage: Eukaryota > Metazoa > Chordata > Mammalia > Diprotodontia > Phalangeridae > Phalanger > Phalanger gymnotis. The sequence goes on from CM053623.1 coordinate 170,306,420, forward strand.
AGAGTTCTTCAAGAGAGAGCTAGATAACCATGCCTTTGCATATTGTAGTGAAAATTCCATTTCAGGTATGGATTAGACTAGATAGCTTCTGAGGTCCCTTCTAACTCTGAGAATCTACACATTTTCTTTTTATCAACAGTCTGCCTTCATTTCAAATAATGTTATTATCAAATTTATAAAAAAGGACCAAGCAGCAATTCAACAATAAAGTTTTGTGAAGGGTCATTATAATAGGAGCTCTGTCTCTAGTAAAAATAGTACAGGAAGACACTAATTTCTATTGAAGCAGAGGGGATTTAAGTTAAATAGAATTTTCTTGGTGGCAGGAGACCCTTGTGAACTGCATTCTTAAGATAATGAAAGAGATCTTTGGGGCCACAATAAGCCATTCAGCAAGCTCTGAAGGGGGAAGAGGGAAATGCCTTCTCAGTCCCTATAACACCCCAACAGATTATTCTAGATCATCACATGGTGCTACTTGCAATTAGTAGCTTCCTAAATGGGGAGATCTATCATGCTCAGAAGGGATTTACCACCAATAAATTAAATAATAGTTTACATGAAAGAATTTTACATGCCTCATTTTATTTCATATTTACAAGTGTTATCTCCACTTCACATATAATGAACTGAGCCTACTTTACCAGCAGCCAGATAGCTAGTGACAGTCAGAATTCAGAGGGAGGTCCGACTTTAAGACCATAGTTCCTTCTACTACACTAAACTGCCTTTCCATAAATCTCCAAAAGCTTTCAAAGTACAATGACAATGTGAGGTGGCCACAAAACACCCAAGTATGCCCCTAATCAGATTAAAATGTAACTGGGAAATGCTTAACCAAATGAAAAAACATAAATAATGTTAGTTTATGGTTTTCTAAATTAACATGCAGCTCGCGGGGATCCATTTCTATTTGAGTTTGACATTCCTAGCATAGTCATTATACAACCAGTCCTCATATTTTATATATACCCAAAGCTTTTCCCTTCCAGTTAAAATTTATTTTAAAATCTACCTTAGTTTGTAATCGGCATGTTCAGGATGGCTTACTCTAGTTACTCAGATTAAAGATTACTCAGATAAAAAAAAAAACCTTGCAAATACTAAATATGAATGCCAATTCAATTCATTATCCCCATTACTTCATTATAGAAAAAGAATCATTGTTTACTTTTCAAATAGCCTCAGGTTTGAGTTGAAGGTTTCATTCCCCAGCAACTGAGAAAGGTATCATTAAAGCTGAGCTAGAGTAAGAGAAGGGGGCGGGGAGGGAGAGAGAAGGGGTAGAGAGAGAATTCAGAGAAACTTAGGAGGGCCTATGAGCTAATGTAGACTGAAATGAGTAGAAAGAAGAGAACAACTTACAATAATGAAAAGGAAATGCTGAAGAGACAAACTGTAACCCATTTTATTGAATTAAAGGAGAGGTATCCCTCCCTCCTTTCAGTGGAAGGGTGATAGATTATCGATGTGGAACCAGATTAATCACCTAATGTATGCCAAGTACTGTGCTGAGTATTGGGATTTCAAAGACAGAAAATGAAATAAGGAGTCTATGTGTTCAGAGATAAATATATACAAAATAAATAAGAAATAAGGCATACACTGCCAGACGTGACTAATTTGCTTCGCTTAACTTTATTGTCAAGGAAGTTTGGGAGGTGGGTGGGGGAAGAGTAACTGGGAAGTGAGAAAAATGTGGAAAAAAAATCAACCAAATATTTATTAAAAACAGAAGTTAAGGCTAGTGACATTCTCTACCTGGAGCTATATAGAGATAACACACTCAGAGAAACTCTTGAGAGTATCTGTTTCTGAGACATGGATTAGATCCATGTAATAGTCAAGCTGTAGGTAGAAAGACTGACTGCTAAGTAAAAAGTATCACATGAGGCTGGAGCATTGATCTGGAGAATTTCCCATCTGAATTAGGGAACTGAGTACATTCTGCCTTGGCAGTGATTTCTAAGGATGACCATTTTAGAGCGTGCAACAGCGAACCACCAATGAAAAAGTGAAAAGGCTGTTTTTTCTAATGAGATAGGCTACCTCACCTCCTAGCAAGGAAGCTGTCTAAAAACTTGGAAAATCTGGCAAGGTATCTGAAAAAGAAACAAACATTATAGCCAGCTGAATGGATGGAAGACAACAACCAGGAAAGAAGAGCTGGGATTATTTAGTGTGAAGAAAAAAATCATGGCAATTTAATTCTCTCCAAAGACATCAAAGCGCATTATAAACAATGCTGGTACAATATCAATAAACACCAGTTGCTGAAAGATAAAGAAACTCTTCTCTCTCTCCATGACAGAGAGAAAATGGGTTCATATTACAGCAGGGGAGATTTAAGAGTAAACTTTTTGTCCGGTGTCACAGAACTTTTTTTTTAATTGAACAAGATGGCCAAAATCATCTCTGAAACTCTGTAAAGACTTCCTGTAGACGCTGTAGCTCCACATTCCTTTTTCAGCAAAGTTCACACCACACCAAAAAAATGACTAAGAAATCCAATGCAAAATTACAGCAAGTGACTTCTTCTAATCCAGAAGTGCATAAGAGGTCAGCCAGAAGCCCTTGGAAAATAGGAAAGAGGGCCCCCTTTCCCAAACCAGTACAACTAGAAACTTCCAGGAATACACGTAGCCTGCAAGATTATAACTCAGCAAGAGTGATGGCTCCTCAGAGAAAAATACAGGATGGTCAAAAAGCCCCAAGGTTGAGAGAGACTTCCCATGGAAGTACTAGGGCACAACAGAGAGCAGTTACCAAGGACCAGCAAACACCATAGCACTCAACTGAAAGATACTAACCTTACTGACAGATCTTCAGGACCCTTTCTGGTGTTTTAGAATAAAGTGTTAGGGACCTCAGAGTCCCTTAGGCCTGCAATCTCTTTATCTGATGAGTAGATTAGGACTTGCTATTTCACAAAGAGTGTGGAAGAAAACAGTAAACAAGCATGGAGGGAAGGGTGGGGAGAGTAGACATTAGCTGAATTTCATTCTTATCAGTATCAGGCAAAAGAGGGTTGAACACACCCACACCCACAGTTTGGTGTAGAAAGGCATCAAACTCAATGGAGGAAAAAAGCAAACAAGTTGGAGTGTAGAAAATTTCGAAGGGAATAGAGCCAAAATTTAGGAGGTAGGGGAAAAAAAAGTCTTGAACCTAGGGGAGAAAAAGAGAAAAAGGAAAGAATTAGAATTTACCTTATATTGACTCTTAGATAATATAATAAAATGTAGCATTATTATGCAATAAAAAGTACAAAAGAGACAATTAAGAATTCTAGGTAATGATAAAGCTTGAAGTGGGCAGAACCAAGGATGTAAGATTTGAAAGACTTAAAAATTCTGATACAATGCAATGACTGACCAGAAGATATATAATGAAACACTGTTACCAACCACCTGACAAAGAGGAAGTACAGAAAGAGACACATTTTTGGATAAGGCCATGTGTAGATTTATTTTATTTGAATATTTGTTACAAGAGCTTTTTTTTTTTAAACTTTCCTTTTCCTCAGTTAATTGTGAGACAGGATGATAGGGAAGAATGGAAAAGCAATAAAGACGTGAAGAAAAAAAAAAGACCACTGAATCACTTTTTTTAATGTACAGAAGTGAACAGAAGAAAGGTCAAATGGAAACACAGGGCAGTTTTGAAAATTGTAATTTTCAAACTGCATTATAATTCATTATAGTTGCTTTTTTTAAGCAATCAGGCTGGAACAGTTTCCAGAGAATCCTCTTTTCATGTTCTCCCATGTGCAGAGAAATATCCTCTTTTTTGGTGTTTTAACTTCACAATTTTTTTTAGTGTTGTATAAGCTAAAAAGGCTAAAAATTTTATGTTGACCAGTACAACTACAATTCTAGCTAGAAGCCTTAGTGGTGGACATCTGTTACAATAAGATTCCTAAAGGCAGTTACAAAACAAAAAAAATAAAAATACTGTTCAGGACATAGCTTCTCTTTCTGAAATAACTAAATTTTCTGAAAGACTGTACTATGATACAATTTCCAGCTTTTGCTCACTAGAAGGTCTGTAGTATTAAGGGGCAGGTTTTCTCCAGAGCTAACCTCTCATTCTTTATTTCATGTGGTACACCTCAGATCCCAGAATCTTTAAGTAAACAGTCAGGAGCAAATTCTAACACCCCACAGAATCTAGTCCTAGAGAACTTTATCAGTCCTGTAACAAATCCAGAACTCAATGGACCTACAGATAAAAGTCAAACTTTCATTTTCAGTACACACATCAATGTCAGGAGTTTCTCCCAGGGGCTACTCTGAGTTATTCAAAAAGCAAGTCACAGAGTTCCCCAACAAAGGAAATGGGGAGATTAGGAAAAGCAAAGTAACAACCAAATAAAAGAATTCCGCAGAATCATATAACTAATTAGAAAATTCACAGAGGAGGTGTGACCTAAAAGATGGGTAGGTTTGAGACAGACCAAAAAGGACAGCATTTAAGGAATGGTAAATAAATAGCTGAGTAAAGAAATAAGTATGACATCTTTTTAGCAGATAAAAGCCTAGCCTAAAGAGAGTAGACAAGTCCTATTAAGGATAGCTGAAGTAGCAGGAATGTAAGTGAAGTGAACAGACACTGAGGAAGAACATAAGAAGATGTGATGAAAAAAATCAATATGGCAGATATAATCTGGTATTGATTTAACTATCAGTATCTTGTTCAGGAGGTCAAGCTAGAGAATACTGCTGCAAGCTAATTAAATGGCTTGACTTCACTTCTGTTCAAGTAGTTTTCATAGATGCCAGGAACTAACTCCCATGTTATAACAAGAAATGGCAAGCATAGATTCATTCTACTGTAATAACCACAACACAATACTATCTCGTACATCCATGGTTTTATTTAAAATTTAGGTGTCATGAGCATTGTTGGTTTACATACTTCTTTCTCTGTTCCGACTCTCCAAGGTTTAGGTATCAAGACCATAGTTGTGTCATAAGGGTAGGGTAAGGGTTCTCTTCTTTTATGAGAGTGGGATTTAAGAAGGGTAGGATTCCTTCTTCTATCAACAGACGCAGAAAAAAAAAACTTGGCAAAATACAATACTTGTTTCTGTTTAAAACAAGCAAACAAACATTAGAAAACATAGGACTAAATAGACCTTTCCTTCATATAGTTAAGTACTAAATAAAACCAAGAGGAGTCATTATATGTAATGAGGATAAACTAGAGGGTTCTCCAACAAGATGAGGGGTAAAGCAAAAATATGCATTATCATTATTATTTGATATTGTGTTGGAATTCTATCTATAGTAATAAGACAAAGAAAAGAGAGGGAATAAATATAAGCAAATATAAACAAAAGCTGTCATATTTTATAGATAATGTTTCAGTTTACTTAAAGAACCCTAGAGAAGGATTTTTAATCTTTTTAGTGTCATGGATTTCTTTGGTGGTTTGCTGAATTCTAAGGATCTCTTCTCAGGATGTTTTAAGTGCATAAAATAAAATACAAATTACATAGGACACCAATTCTATTGAAATATAGTTAGCAATTTTTTTAAAAAAACAAAAGTATATGGATTTCAGGTTAAATAAGAACAATAACTTTGCTAAAGTAGTATGATATAAAATAATTACACATAAATCATCAGTATTTCTGTGTATTGCCAACAAAAACCAGCAAGAAAAGATAAAAAAATTAAAAGAAACCCAACTTAAAGTAACTACTTGGGAGTCTACCTACCAAAATAATTGGAAAAATATTAATTGTTCTTGAGTAGGTCAAACCAATATAATAAAAATGACAATACTACCTAAATTTATTTATTAGTGACATATCAAACTATCAAAGGATTTCTTTATAGAAATAGAAAAAATTATGAAATTCATCTAGAAGAACAAAAGTTCAAGGATCTCAAGGAAATAATGGAAAAAGTAGGAAATAAGGAGGCCTAGCAGTATCAGATGTCAAACTAGACTACAAATGGCAATCATTTAAATGATTTGGCACTGCTTAAAAAATAGAGAGGTAAATAGAACAGATTAAGTACATAATGTGCTGGAAAAATAATTAACACAGCATTCAATAAACTCTAAAATCCTAACTACTGGGCACACTAAATTAGGATTAGAACACCTCACACTGTATATCAAGGTAAACTACAAATAGCTACATGACCTAGAGATATAAATCATTATCAATGAAAAATGAATTGAAGGATTAAAGAAGGAAATATCTATTGAATAAGGGAAGAATTTATGATCAATTGGGATAGAGAATCACATTAGGTAAACTGGCAATTTTGATCACATAAAATTGGAAAAAATGGACAAAATTAATGCAATTAAAATGAGAAGGGAAACAGGTAACTGGGCGAAATTTCTGCAGTAAATTTCTCTGATAAAGGTCTTATTTCCAAGATATATACAACTTGTTCAAATATGTAAGAGCTATTTTTCAATAGATAAATGGTCAAAAGGTATATAAACAGGCAATTTTCAAAAGAAGAAATCCAAACTATCAACCGACATAAAAGAAAATGCTACAAGTTACTTAATAATTAGAAAAATTTAAATAAAAGCAATTCTGAGGTCAAGTCTCATACTCAAATTGGAAAAAATGACAACTGGTTGAGGAATTAAAAAAAAGCGGGCACATTGATACACAATTCTATGCTGGTTCTCCTACTAATCAGTCAATAAGCACTTATATTAAGCTGCTCCTCTGTGCCAGGCATTGTGCTAAGCCATGAGGACCTAAAGAAAGACAAAAAGACAGTGCCTGTTCTCATGGATCTCGTGGAGCTGAGGTAGGGAGCATGCAAATAACTACATACAAGCAAAAATATCCATAGAATAAAACAGATATAATACAAGGAAACAACTTGCATTCAAAAGACTCAGGAAAACTTTTCATAGAGAATGGGATTTTAGATGGCACTTGAAGGAAGCTGGGGAAGCTAAAAGGTGGAGATGAGGAGGGAAAGCATTCTAGGCATGGGGAACAGCCACTGAAAATGCTCAGTCTGGGGATGGAGTGTTGTGACAGGAACTATAAAGAGCCTAATGTCTCTGAATTGTAGGGTACTTGGCGATGAGGAAGATGTAAGAAGACTTTTAAGGCAGGAAGGGGTCAGTCAGGTTATGAAAGGCTTTAAATGGCAGAGTATTTTATACTTGATCTTGGAGGTGATAGGGAGCTACTGGAGCTTAATGAATAGGGTGGTGACATGGTCAGACTTGGGCTTTAGGAAGATCACTTTGAGAGGTGAGTGGAGGATGCACTATGGTGAGGAACAATTTGAGGGAGACTGTCCTGTCTTTCTTTGTTTCCTCAGTGCTCAGTACAGTTCCTGGCACTTAGTAAGCATTTCATAAATGATTCTGGACTGACATTTTTTGGTGGAGCTCTGACTTGGCCCAGTCATTCTGGAAAGAAATTTGGAGTCATACTCAAAAAGTCACTTAACTGTGCATACCCTTAATACAGCAATTCAACCATTGGGCCAATACAACAAAAATGAATCAAAGAAAGAAGAAAAGCATCTATATGCATGCAAATGTTTTAGTAGCTCCTTTTTAGGTAGCAAAGAACTGGAAACTAAGGCATCACTTAGAGAATGGCTGAATAAAAATGGCATAAGAATGTGATGAAATACTAGTGTACTGTAAGGAATGCTGAAAGGGAATTTCATAGAAACTTAGGAAGATCTGTATGAATTCATGAAGAGTAAAGTGAGCAGAGACAGAAATATAATTAATAAAATAACGACACTGTAAAAATGAACAATTTTGAAAGACTTAAGAACTTTGACTGGCCAAATGTCCAGTCAATGAATTATGAAGGAGAATTCTATCCATCGCCTGAATGATAAACTCAATATGCAGAGACAGACATTTTTGGATTCCACATGGCCAATGTGGAATTTGTTTTGCTTGACTATGCATATTTGTTACAAAGATTTCATTTTCATTTTTTTCTTTCTCAATGTGGAGGAGGCAGTAAAAGGGAAAAAATAAATGCTTGCTAATTGAAAAATTAATTGAAAAAAGTTTTAAATGTATATATTTGATATTCAGGGCACAAAAAGGGACTAAACAACAGTCTAAAGAGGTCAGGAAACAAGAGGGAAAACATCTGAAATTCCTCAGATACCTGCAAAATACAACGTTCTGGACACTAAAATTGGTAGAGATTTCTATTTGCTACTTATCTGGAGCCATCTCATCAATAATACATACAACCACCAAATGAGTAACAACCAAGTAGAAGACACTCATTGTATTTGGTAACTATATCAAACTTGGAAAATGTGGCTAAAGTAGGTACACATCAGAGATTACATATATGTGGTAAGTAAAACTTCCTTAAAGACTGAGGTTTTTTGTTGTTGTCTAAATCATTTATGTTAATGGAAAGATATAAACAAAACATAACAGAAACAAAAAAGGGATCAGGGCTGGTGAAGTATTACTGCTATTAGAAATTAAAATTGTGCCAAAAAAAACTCTACAAAAGAAAACCGGGGCTTACAAGAATGGACAAAAGAACCTGTTAATATTCAAACAATCTGCTTTTCCTTAGCTCGTGGAAAAGTAGGAACCCAAAATAAAAATAAAAATGGAAAGCAAGCCAAGTTGTACCTACCGCTCTCACTCACTGTGTTCTTCATCCCTCTGTAATCATTCCAATGCTCCTAACTTATCTTTCTGATTCTGCTGTTGTCTTGAAAGCTAGAGGAAGCCTAATTTTTCAGCTACTTACAAAGTAGTAACTATGGAAGGATACAATGTATTCATTATAGGATCCATGTCAGCTCCTGCACAGTATGCTATCTTAAGTCTTCATTTCTGTTTCACCAACTAGCAAGAAGACAAGAGGCTGGCTCGCTCAGTGAACATTTGTCTCATATTGTACAACATATTATCCCATAACAATGTCCCACAGGTATTACTAAACATAATCTCATGAAGGATCAGTGCCCAAGTAGCTAATCCTTTTGACTTCGATTATTAAGTTCCAACTCTACCACCCCTGCAACATATCACCTAGTTCTAAAACTGCATTTTCTTAGGATCCCAGCAAAGGAAGCAGGCAGTGAATTTGTTCCCACACTCAATGAGTTCTTCCTTTAAAGATAGGCAACAGCTTAAAGGCAGCTGGCTTCTGCTATGAACCAGTCATCAAAATGAAACTCACTTCATTTACAAAGGACAAAGTTCAGTGCTTTTGGATTAAAAAAGAAATTGCCACACAGATGAATTCAAGATTCAAGAACTGCTGCTTAATTTACTATAAATGGCAAGACTTAAAAGAAAAGCAATCGCTCAAGGAGCACCAAGGCAGACGTGAAGTTTGCCGGGTTTTAACCCTAGTGGGTGAAGTTTGTTCCATTCAACCAGGTATCTCACAGTTCACTGCAACAAGAAAAAGTTGTTTGACAGGAGATAGAAAACATAGCAGGGATTGGAAGAAAATAGGATTATCTTCCTCTCTCATGACGCTCCCACCTCCACCAAAAGTGACAGAGTCCTATATCCAAAGGAAAAACTCCAACCCCAAGACCTTCATTTGGCTCAGATTTGGACAGAAAGGGAAAACACAAAACAAAACAAACAAAAAACCTGGAGATCTACCTTTAGAAGAAACACTGTTCTAAAGGACTCTGAAGCAGAGCAGTAAATTTGTTGTTTTCGGAAAAGTAGCAGCTTATTTTTGTTCCATGATCGGAATTTATTCTTACATTACACACTCAATAAACTGGGAGTTTCCCACTTAATCAAATGGACTTGTACCCCTGAGCTGTCAGCACACTCATCTCACTTAGCACACTACACACATAGTCTCTTATGTTCCAAACAAAGTTCTTTTTAACTGTCCCCCAAATATAACTATCTCTCTTCCTGCCTCCTGATTCTTTGCACAAACTATTGCAAATGCAGAGGGGTCCATTAAATTACATCTTTAAAATCACACCTCGGGTTCCATTTCCTCCTGAAAGATCCTCCTAGTTAATTTTATCTGTCCTCCAAATAATCAATGTGATCCCTGATTTATTCCCCTCCCCCAGCATCATCTTTATTCTATCAATTTGAACATAATTATGATAAACACAGATTTATGTTTGGTTTTCTCATTACAGTGTATGTCCTCTGAGGACAACACCACGTCTGTTCTACCCAAGGTATCCCAGATACTATTTGTAGTGCTATATGCTTGTGAATAATCAACAAATAATTCTTCAGCAATGAAACAATGTTTGTGGGGGAGAGAAAACCATCAGGACTAGAATTTCAGGGTAAGACACGAAGGTTGCTCTGATATAAACCTGCAGGAAGTGGAAGAGGTCAAATTCTGGAAGAAAAGCAATTCATATCAATAAACTCTCTTTCAAGTCTCATAAATACTAGCAATTACTCTAAAAGAACAGTGTGGTTCAAGGACTCACACCTCAGCCTGAATACTTTGGAACAGTGGGGGAGGAGGTTCCTTCCCAAGACCAGAAAATAAAGAGATAACAACAAAGGAAATATTTTCAAGTAGAAAATCATGAAACAAAAACTATTATGGGAGATGCTGAAGCTATCCATAATACTCAGCACTATAAAACTAATTTCCCTTAAGTGTTAATCTCACTCTACCAGTCCTTCTATTGTATGCTATGAGTCTCTCATTCTATTTCTTTTTTTTTTTTTTGAGGCAGGGAAGGCAGGGCAATTAGGGTTAAGTGACTTGCCCAGGGCCACACAGCTAGTAAATGTGTCAAGTGTCTGAGGCCAAATTTGAACTCAGGTCCTCCTGACTCCAGAGCTGGTGCTCTACTCACTGCACCACCTAGCTGCCCTTCTCATTCTATTTCTAATAAACTTCCCTTCATTCTAGAAACTTTTCTCACCCTAGGACTCCCTTCCATCTCCTACTTGCTGTTCTATTTTAACCTTCTCTTTTATTAAGCCCCTCCTAGCCCCCAACACAGTAGTTCAAGCTCATTGATTCAGGAAGATCTCAGAAGCCATCCAGTTTTAAACCTTTCATTTTATAAATAAGGAAGCCAAGACCCAGAAAAGTTAAGCAATGTACCCAAAGCCATACAGGTAGTAAGTGGACAGGGGCAAGATTCTGAACCCAGCTTCTCTTGAGTCCAAACCCAGTACTCTTTCCACTACATGGTGATGGGGAGTCAGTGGTCCTTACTGTCTTTTCCAGGATCTGTCCTTAACTCCCCCCTCATTCAAGGACCTCTCCTTTACTAGAGCAGAATGTAGATTCCCTGAGACAGGAACTTTCATTTTTATATTTTTTTTATCCCCACTGTCTAGCACAGTAACCAGTCACACATAGTTGTTTAATAAAAGCTTGTTTTTGATTAATCTCTCCTCCTACTCTTCTTCATTCTTGGTGGAGATTTTCATGAGTTAAGTCCCAACTTTAGCTGTGTCTCCATGGAAAGTTATTTAACCTCTTGAACCTCAGTTTCCTTACCTTTCTTTTCCTTAAATGGAGAAAATACCTGTATGACCTATTTTGTAGAATTGTTGTGAAGAAAGTGGTGTATAAATGTGAAATAGCTAACTATTTAATAAATGAGGGGAATGTTATGTATTATTAAGATATAGCAGTGAGAAAATTTAAGAACCTGACAGAAGGCTGAAGCATAGCAAAGATTATTTGGACAAAGATCAATGGCAGAGAAATACTATCATTATTGCCTTGGCAATATACTACAGATCTCCCTGGACTGCAGGATGAAATAGATGAAGAGTTCAATTTAAACTTGGCATGGTATTATGATCCAGTAAGTGACAAGGGGCATCTCCTATGTTTCCCTCCACCAAAATCAAAATATGTAATTTGGGGTTTACATTAATAAAAATTTTATCCAACAAAAAAGGTGGACAAGTAACAAGAAATGCTGTTCTGATGAACAAGGAAGAACTGACTCATGAAATATAAGTGATGAGAAACCTCAATGGAAGTGACATTTCATCTTAAAATGTGATAGAAAAGAAAAAGGAACGTAGTTTGACATGCATCCTGCATTTTAGGGGAGCTAGAAAGAAGTAATTGTCAAGGTCTGTCTTCCATTTTGTCTTTATCTCCAGGGTCCAGCGCTTTGCACACATAAAGCACTTAATAAATGCTCAAGAAATTGCTCTTCCTCTACCAGGAAAGTCTGTGAAGTGCCTTCAGGATGCCTGAGGCACAGAGTTTTGCTTCTGGGTTAATTACCCTAGAGAGATCTTGTACATTCTAATTACCTGGATAAGAAAATCTAAAAAGTTATTTAGTCTAACCTGTACCTCAACTGCAATGCTGCCTAGAATACTAACAAAGTCTCTCCTTTTGGAACTATCTCCCTATTCTCCAACCATGTATTCTGGGGGCTTTTTATCCTCAGAAGTAGTAGATAGAAATTCCACCACAGGTTCTTTTCCTCTCTTTAAAGATTATGAAGAAAAAGTTAAAGAAAAGCAACAATAAGCACCAAAAAGTCTACAATCTCTTAAGATTTTTTTGTTTTGACTCTTTGTCCTCTGGAAATAAGATTGGGTTTAACCTCAGCTGACTTTTGAGTGTTTTTTCACGTACATCATCATGGTCATTGTGTATACTGCTCTCCTGGTTCTTTTGCAATTTTTTTGGTTTTAAACTCTATATCAATTCATACAAGTTATAAGATCATACAACCATGGCTAGAAGGAATCTCAGAGATCATGAAGGAAGGAAGGAAATAAGCCTTTTCTAAATGCCACCTATGTGCCAGGCACTATACTAAGGGCTTTACAAATACTATTTCAAAGAGTCCTCACGACAACTCTATGTAGCTGCTGCAAGGCTTCCCATGTTTCTCTGAATTCCTCATATTCCTCATTTCTTACATCAGAATAATACAATATCACATAACTGTAATTCTATCATATCATAATTCTAGCCATCCATTCCTGGATCAATGGGAGCCTAGTCTCTTTCCAGCTTTAGATTTCGCTATACGCAGTTATTTTCTTTCTGCCACTGACCTCCCTATGGCTGGCTAGCGTTATTTTATATTATTATAGCTAGCTAGCGCTTTAAGGTTTCCAAAGCACTTTGCAAATATCTGATTTGATCTTCACAAAATCTCAGGGAAGCAGGTACTACTAACTAGCCCCATTTTACATTTGTGGAAACTGAGGAAGAGAGCAGTTAAGGGACTTGCTATTAAGTGAAACAGCTTAACCTAAGGCCAGATTTGAAATCGAGCCTTCCTGACTAGAGGTCCAGCTCTCTATTCAATGCACAACCTACCTGTCTAAAAGGCAGCCGGGTGGTGGTGCAGTGGATAGAGCACTAGGCTTGAAGACCTGAGTACTATCTAGCCTCAAACAAATACTAGCTGTGTGCCCCTGGGCAAATCACTTAACCTCTGCCTCAATTTCCTCAACTGTAAAATAGGGATAATAGTGCTTACCTTCTGGGGTTATTGTGAAGATCAAAGGAGATAATATTTGTAAAGCGATCAGCACATTGTCTGGGACACAGTAAGTGCTATATGAATGCTAGCTATATTATTATTATTACATACGCTCTGTAAGGAGGTCAAAGGTATGAACAATTTAAAAACACTTCTCGTTACTTCAGATTGTTTTCTAGAATGCCCGGTCCTCCACTAATGGTGTAGGAGGGTCTATTTTTCCACTGCTTCTTCAACACTATTTCTCTCTTTTTGAGAATACCTCAGAGCTGATTTGGAGGTTTTTTTTTTTTTCCAGATGGTTTTCAATAGTTTGTATCTCTTCTTTTGAAAGCACTCCATGGCTTTTGACCTATGGTATATGGTATAATCTAATATGGAAAGAATCAAGAAAAACGTATCTTAGAGAGTGGACTTTTATGGCATCGGCGTCTAAAGACTCCTTTAAATGCTTCTCATATCTTTATATATCATGTGCTGTGAGCTCCATTCACTTGTATTCTGTACCTGTAAAAAGTTTATTACTGTCTTTTCCTCTCCCTCCACCCTGCCCCCCACACTTGTTTACCATCTCATTGTATGAGTAGGTTTTCCCCCACTTCTAAGGCCCTAGTTTATACACTCATGAATATCCAGTATTTATTAATTAAATATTATCATTTGCAGTACTGCTGAAATAGACACTATTCTTTCTGCAACAGCATCCTTGTTTGTCATGCCAAGTGGAGCACTTAGAAAGAAAGTCAACAGTCAGGGAGGTAAGGGTCAGAGCAGTCTGGACCCTCAGAAGATTAGACGTCTGGTTGTTTAACCTTTCACTGGAGAATGGATTAAGAGACAGAATTAGAACTTGCTGCACACTCCTAACTTTTGTTTAATAAAATAAGCCAGGGGCCTACTGAGTAGGCCAAACAAGCAAACCTCCTCCCTTCTTACCATGCTGGGAAGAGGTGATAAGGCAGCCCAGTCAGACAACATGCCTGTCTAGAGGCAAGGGTATGGATGAGATGACATTTACAGGTACCAAATGAGTGTATGATGTCATGCTCTTAGGAAGGACCATTTTTCTCATTCTAAAGACAGATGCTCAGAGAGCATGTTTATCTACAGACCGTGCAAAGTTGGGGGGTGGGGGAAGGAACACAGTCAGTGGAGGGGTTGGGGATGCTTTAGTTAACATTTCTCATGTTAGTACTGGCAGCCTCTACGTCAACAAAAGACAAACTCTGCACAGAATCAGACCAGAGGAAATTATGATTAATAATTATACCTGAAATTTTTTTGAGAGCTTCTTCTTCCTTGCTAACTAAAAGTCCTTTCACAGATAATCCTTTTCTAAACTTATCTTTTTCATTTAAAAGATTCTATGTGTGTCATATACTGTACCCCCGTTTACTAGGAAAAAACAACTATCATCTTCATTTTGGAGATAAGAAAATAAGAGACCAATTAGTTGCCTAGAGTTATCTAGTAAATCAATACAAGAAACGAAACTGAAGTCAAATATCTCCAGTCCTGTCTAGGACTATTGTTTCTCTAAATACCACTCCAGGAGGTTCAGAAACTGAGGGAAGAGTGGTCCATGAAGGTCTTAAAAGTGATAATGATGACAAAGACAATTCATGTGGTACTTTAAAGTTTACAAAGTGATTTCATCACAATTCTTAAAAGTAGGTAGTACAGGTATTATCCCCATTTTAAAAATGAAGAAAACTGAGGCACAGGTTAGCTGACTTTTTCAGGACCACAAAGCTATTAAGTGGCAGAGCTAAGATATGAACCCAGTTCTCACTCCAAATTTAGTGCTCTTTTGAGTATATCATATAACCTTAGTGTTCCAAATATCTTGCAGCCAGAAAATTGACTACTATGTTCAATCTGCATGTGGCACAAGAAATGCCTGGTTTACAACCCAACCAAAGAAATGCCAATCTCCTTGCTCTAAGACAAATACTCAGAAATCTGCTTGCATTTATCAGCTCTACTGATGCAAATGCAAGCAACACAGACTAGGAGAAATCTCTAATTGTTTCACAGTAAATATAACTTCTCTTAAAAATAATCACATAAAGTCAGACTACATTTTCTTTACATTCTATACCCCTTGCATATAGCCAACATTTGATTTTTTAAAAGAATTTAAATTTTTTTAAAAAAATCATAGACTGACCAATTCATGAAATTAATGAACATTTGTTAAATGTTTATTATATGCCAAGGATATGGTCCTATAAGAGGATACAAAAACAAGTAAAAGATATGAGCTCCAACTTAAGGGATCTACTATCTATTTGGGGAACTCAAAAGTGAAGTTAGACAAGAATAAGATTTAAATAACTTCAAAAAACAGATGCCCTAGGGAGTAAATGATTAGTTATCAAATGAATTATACAGACAATTGCTGCAGGAGTTTAAAGGAAGGGAATGTCCCTTTAAGCTACCTTAATGAGAAAGACCTAAACAGAGGAAGTAGGATTAGATATTCCCAACAGCCAGAAAAGGGAGAGCAACAGTAACAACAGTTTGAGTTTAGCTGGTGGTGAGCTAACTAGAACACTATTAATTTCCATTCCAAGAAAATGGGAGCATCTTTCCTCATCACAGATTTAGAGCTGGAATGAGGTCATTTATTCCATTACCCTCATAAGGAATTGAGGACCAAAGCTATAGTGACCTATTCAAGGTCACAGCCAGAATTCAAACCCAGGCCCTCTAAATCCAGGACCCTTTCCACTCTGGCACCAGCCAAGAGTAGGCACTCATCCCTCCCCCTCTTCCCTTTGATTAAAGGACAACAAAAATCCCCCCACCATGGGAGCCAGAGCAGTCAGCCCATTCAAGACGCAGCAGCAGCTCATGCAGCCTTCTACCAGGCAAGTGAAAGTAAATGAAAGACATCTGTTTTACAACAAAGAAACAAAACCAACAGATCTCATTTATAGAGATAAAAATTAAATACCAAAAAGGGAAGAAGGAAAAAAAGTCCCAGTTGTCAGTGTTGAGTAACTGAAATTCCACACATATGCCAAGAAATTCAAAGGTCACAGTTCCCACAGCAACCGTAACCTGACCCTTCAGTGTATGTAGTAGTTGGCACTGCCAAACTCAGAGCAATGCTTAGTGTGTATGCCAGCCCAAAGGGACCCACATGCCTGCTGCCATACACCTACTCTTCAGATAAGGCATTTTGTGAGCAGAGCAGGAATCTACCCCTGGCCCTGACTACAGGCTCCTTGCCAAAACCTCAATCTGTTACCTAAAGGGAAAAAAAGGAGGCACCCAAAGAAAAGCTTTATCAGACAAGCCATTCTGAGGTCTCTTTCTGTGGTGCTCACACAGAGAACTGTAATCCATAGGGAAGGTAGGTGGTCAAAAGTGGAGTTGGGAGGCTGTCCTTTCTCTCCAAATCACCAGGGAATTCTGACTAGAAAGGTCTGAGGCTTTACCTGATCACTCAGGGATAGGAGATACAGCAACAAACACTGCTGGCAATGCCACTGTCCTTATATACTTCTGAGTAGGACCAGGGCAGAAGCTCATAATAGAAATGCTAACTCACTACTGCAGAGAAAAATAACCAGAAGATATGCATTTGAGTCTAGTCTCTCCTTACTATCTATCTTCTCTGTTCCTCACTAAACATTAAGTGACTACAGTGTGCAATAATAAATGTTTATTGAATTTAATTACAAGCCGCAATGCTAGACAGTGGAGAGACAGTGATGCAATACCACGGAATTCATGCCTTGAAGCCACTTAGAATTTATTAGAAATGTCTCACACTGATCTAACATTTTACAAAGCACTCTCCTTATGATAACCCACTGCAAGTAAGAAACTGCTCCTATTTTATATTCGAGAAACAAGTGCTGGAGCCCTCAGCCTGAGCAGACCAAACCAAAGTCTGGATTGAGGGAAGCTAAGAGACGGGGGATGCCCTCAGCAGTATGACTTGTAACCTGAGCCACCTGTGCATACTTGGTCCCTAATCTCATAGAGCCTACAACCTATTGGTAGAGAGATCTGTACATAGAAAATCATAATCCAGGGCAAAATACTAAGAGCATAATAAAAGAAGTAAAAAGTGAGTGATTACTGCCAACCAGAGAAACAGGGGCTGGGGAGAATCATATGCCAACCTTTTAGGCCTGAGAGGAAATAAGAATTATTATTTTATACTTGGTTGGGCTCTGGGCCCTGAACTTCTGAATGCTCAGCATCAGTTAATATTTACTGAATACCTCTCCTCTAAGTCCTAGGCAGAGACCACAGGCTAGAGAAATTCAGTGCTTGCTCACTTGTCCTTAGAGGATACAACTTCAGGGCTGGAGAATGAACTTGAAATGCCGTGTTGAAATCCCACCTTGTGTGGCCTTGGCAAGTCACTTAACTTCCCTGGGCCTCAGTTACCTCACTTGTAAAATAAGGAGTTTGAGGAGACCTTCAAGGTTTTTTCCAGCTCCAGATCTATGGGTTTTTATATTTCTTTTTCAGTTTGCTAAGCAAATTAGCAGATGGGGAAGGAGGAAGTTAAAAGTATTCAGAAAACAAAATTTCAAAAACTCCTTTGCATATAACCAAAATGCTAAAATACAAATGATTCTGATCTAGTCATGACAGTTCCAGATCTTAACCATTAGTTTTAGATGTAGCTTAAAGTAGTGAAATTGAATTTCTTTCTAAAGTAACCAAATTGGGAAAGAATTTTTACAACTAGCGTCTCTGATAAAGGCCTTATTTTTAAAATATGTAGAGAACTAAGTCAAATTTGCAAAAATACATACAAGTCACTTCCCAACTGATAAATGGTCAGAGGGCATATGAAAAGGTAGTTTTCAGAGGAAGAAATTAAAGCTATCTATAAGCATGTGAAAAAAATGCTCTAAATCACTGTTGATTAGAGAGATACAAATCAAAACAACTCTGAGGTACCACATCACACCTGCCAGAGATTGGCTAACATAACAAAACAGGAAAATGATAAATGTTGGAGAAGGTGTGGGAAAGTTGGAACACTAATTCATTGTTGGTAGAGCTGTGAGCTGATTGGTTGGCCATTCTGGAGAGCAATTTGGAACTATGCCCAAAGAGCTATAAAAATATGTATACCCAGCAATACTACTTCCAGGGCTGTATCCCAAAGAGATCATAAAAATGGGAAAAGGACCCACAGCTACAAAAATATTTATAGCAGCTCTCTTTGTAGTGGCCAAGAACTAGAAATTGAGGGAATACCTATCAATTGGGGAATGCCTGAACAAGTTGTGGTATAAGAATGTAATAGAATACTATTGTGCTATAAGAAATGATGAACAGGTAGACTTCAGAAAAACCTAGAAAGACTTATATGAACTGATGCTGAGTGAAGTGAGCAGAATCAGGAAAACACAGTACATAGTAACAACCACAGTGTGTGATGACTGATTTAGATAGACTTAGCCCTTCTCAGCAATGAAAGGACCTAAAACAAATCCAAAGGGCTCAGGATAGAAAATGCCATCCACATCCAGAAAAAGAACTATGGAGTCAGAATGCAGAGCAAAGCAGACTGTTTTCTTTTTTTTATTTGTTTAGTTTCATGGTTTCTTCCATTCATTATAATTCTTCTATACAATATGTGAAATGTGAATATAATGTGAAATAATGTGAAAATGTTTAATAGGATTGTACATGTAGAACCTATATCAGATTACAGGCCATCTTGGGGAGGGGGAGTGAGAAAATTTAAAACTTATGGAAGTGAATATTTAAAATTAAAAATAAACTAAAAAAAAAGTAATCAAATTGGCCTTCCCCATCAATTAGCATAAATTAGTGAGAAGATCTGACTTTGGGTCTCCTATTGCATCCTACTTCTCTTTCTTTCAAAGGCAAATGAGGTTTTGTGTAGAATTAATGGGGAATGTCCTTGTGGATAAAGTTTCTCAGAGTTAGGAAGACTTACGTCTGTCCTCTGCTACAAGAAGGTTGTACGACCCTGGGCAATGATTTAACTTCTCAGTGCCCCCAACAACTCTCTAAGTTGCAAAGCAAGGAAGCAAGTGCCAGCCTGCATTGGTAAAGCATTTCCTCATAAAGAAGTGCCTATACGTCAATGAAATCACAGTCTGGTTACAAAGAAAAAAAGTTACATGCACACCAGAAGAGCTTAACAGATGCCATATTGAGGCAACTATGGTACAGTGATAAGAGTACTGGGTCTAGAGTCAGGAAGACCTGAGTTAAAATATGAACTCAGACATTTACTAGCTATATGATCATGGGCAAGTCACTTCACCTCTGATTGCCTTGGTTTCCTCATCTGTAAAATGGGGATAATAATAACCTAGCTACCAGTGTTACTGTGAGGATCAAATGAGACAAGAAGTAAAAAGTGTTCAGCACAGTGCCTGACACACAGTAAGCACTGTATAAATGTTAGCTATAGCTATTTTTACTATCTGTTTTATTGGTCTAGTTCCTATGGGGGAACTAGACCAATCAATGGTTTATGGAGGGAGGTCCCATAAACCCGAGCAGCCACTTGATAGCCTCAATGGGATGTATAACCAATCAATAGGATGATGGGGATAAGGGTTCCATCTCACCCTCCCTTTGATAGCCAACCCAACCTTACCATACCCTTCACCTACTATTGCTTAAAACTCTGCCACTCCACCCTCTCCTACTATTGTACAACCTCCTAACCTTTATCCTTCTCTGTTCCTCAGCAATAGTCAGCAAATAAAGGCTCTTCTCCCTCATTCCCCCCCTTTCCTTTACAGGGGGATGGAATGAGTTACACAGGATAAGTGTGCATAGTTTGCTATTTGTATCACAGATCTCATTATCTCCCCTCCCAAACACACATCTCTTCCAAACTTTCTTATTTCCATCAAAGATACTGTTCCATTTCACCCAGGTTCAAAACTTCCTTTCCTTTTCACTCTCATTTATCCCAAATATCCAATCAGTTGCTACATCATCATTTTCTTCCCCACAACATCTCTTACATGCTTTTCTACACACACACACACACAGCTACCACCCCAGTACAATGCACCATCAAATGTCACTTGGACTTTTGCAATAGCCTTCTATTTGGTTTCCCTTCCTCTCCATCCTCTACATAGCAGCCAAATTGATTTTCCTTAAGCACATATCTGCCCATGTCAGTTCCTACTCAAATTGTCATAGCTTCCCCATTGTCTCCAGAATCAAATATAAACTCTTATCTGATTTAGAATTCTTTACCACCTGTCCCTGTGGTACATTCAAAATAGCATGAATAACTCCATTTTGCCACCATTTTGTGAAGTTAAATTCCAACTTCTTTTAAGTCAGCTGATCATGGGAAAGTCACAAGACTATCCCCCCATCTAAGGTTTCCCAATCCTCTCCACTAATAAGGAACAAGGTGATTCAATCTTTACATCCTGTTTTTCACTCCTTGAACTGTACATTAACTGCGTAGAAACAAAGGTCTGGGTCTTTGAGCAGACTGAGAGCCTTGGACCCAACTTGTTTCTGCGACTGCATGCATTATTAATAAAATTGTTGTCTGGATGTAACTACTTGGTATCTTTATTCCACCATAACAGTTATGGCCACCCAGATGGGACTGAGTCTTTGAGTCCCCATGTGCACATGTTATTCCTTTAAAATCTTGTTCCTATAGCAAAATCTTGTTCCTCTGACGAAGAAATACCTTAGGACACTCTGATAGAATTTATGCCAGTGGACTTCCTTGGTGAAGGACCACTTGTCTGTCCCTGGACCTTCGTGTCCTCCTGAACCACCTCCAGACAGCTAACTTCTTAGGGTTGGGCGGTCACTGACAAGGGAACTGGGGGTACTGGCTCTAGTAAGCGTGATGGATACCCCTTTAGGTAAATTCTTATTGGCCTAGGATCAGGAGAAGCCTTCTGTTTTGAAGGGGATGACTACTGCAAAGATGGATCTAAGACAGGGCTTTGGAAACTTAAACCCATATGGGGTCATGACCCACAGCTTAAGAAGCACCAGTAAGAACCTCGATGGGTCTCAAAATTGGCCTGAAGTAGACTTTCAATTACTGCAAATTAAAGGTTTTGAGACTGCTTTTAGAAATTGCAAGCACTAACTTTTTTGATTAAACTTTCAGTGGAAATTAAGAAGGAAAAATTTTGCCAGCAAATGCTTCTATGTGTCTGTCTTATCATACTGTCTGTCCTGGCAAACCAAACCAACTTCTTCCAGTGGTCTGATCAGCCAAAGGAAAGAGTGGAAAGAGTGAAAACTTCTCTGAGGAACTTTCAAAGTCTTCAGAAAGATAATCTCTTTTTCTCTGTATTTCTAACTCTAGCCGGATTGAAGACTACAGAGATAAAGACAGATAAGAGTGAAAGAAGGAAGGCAGCTAGGTGGCACAGTGAGTAGAATCAGGAGGACCTGAGTTCAAATCAGACCTCAGACACCTGACACATGTTCTAGCTGTGTGATCTTGGGCAAGTCACTTAACCCCAACTGCCCTGCCAAAAGCAAAAAAGCAACAACAGAAACAACAAAAAACCACAAACAAACAAGAGTGAAAGTAGTCTTTTCTCCCAGTCTACAAAAATTCATGGCATTGTAAACTATAAACTAAATTTGTTACTGAAATGTAATTTCTCTACTGTGAATTTCCAAATTGTGGTTTGAATGTTGTTTTTTTCAATTTGCAGCATGAAATTATTTGGGTGGTATACTGGCATTCTATCCTTGGAAGATAGTTTGAAGGGTGTGTCCCCAATCCTTAGAACCTCATAAAGCCCAAAGTAGAGGGATGGTGAGACTGAGGGCTTCCCAGGGTTAAAACTGCAGAGAATAGTAGACAATAGTAAAGAAAAGTGCTCTTAAAGTATCTGGAAGGAGTTGGGTAGAACAGGAAGGAATTGATTTGGCTTATTGAATGATTTTAAAGGAACAAGCACTATGTAAATGTTAGTAAATATAAGAAATTCTACATTGTCCTTGAATGCAATAAATATAGAATGCCAAAAGTGATCAAATGAATGAATTTCTATGATAATTTGGAAATACATTGACTGCACTGATGTCACCTGATTGGTAATTAGTTTTTTTTTTCAGGTTTTGAATATGACATCTCAAACGTTATTATTGTGCTTCTAAAATTTTTATTATATTGTGAAATTTGGGAAACCATTTTATCAGAAATGCCGGTACAAAAGTAACTTCTCTTGTAATTCAGATGCTGTTAAATTATGAATTGAGCTTTTAAAAGAATGTGGTAAAAATGTTTGAAAACTTTTAAATATTTCATGGAGTACATTTTGTTCTAAAATGAGAATAATAACATTGCTAGGAGAAAAAAAATTCCTTATCTTTGAGATTCCTTGGGATTTTCTACTTGGGAAAGATCATAAGATCTTATCAGCCCTGATGATGGCATATTATAAAATTCTAAAGTACCAAAGTTTAAGAAATTATGACTATGCCCAGTAAAAGTAGGGGATTTACAAATTTGTTTATAGTAATGAATGAGTTTTACTTGACAGATTATTTGGCTATCACTTATGAAAACTATGAAATTGTTCTTGTTAATAAATAATCTATACTGAAGTTACACCTTAGAGCCTTCTTAGTAACAAAAGAACCTAGATTCAAAGATTTCATCTTGCCTGGATTAACATGGACATATTAGTCTGGAGATTTAAAGGGACCAGAATTTTTCTGGAGTTTGGAGTCAACTACCATGTATTCACTTCATGGGTGAAATGCATGCAGTTTGCAGAAATGCAGAATGCAATTTTTCTTTAATTATAAATAAAGGATAAGTAAGATGTCCTTAAATGTGCTCATTGTAAGCTGTTATCGCAACATGAGAAAAATAATAATAACATAGCCCTAAACCGTGATTAATGAAATTTTGCTTTTGAGGTAAAATCTTGTGGGACTATAATATTATTCTACTGTTACTATTATTAATACCATTATTATTATTATTATTATTATTATTCTACCATTCAAGGGGAATGCCATGTGCTGCCCAAAGGGAGTGCAATCTGAGAAACACTACAGGTCTATGCTTGGGAAAAGTTGAGGGGATGACTTTGAATAGGCAACAGTAGGTTCCTCTTGACTTAAGTTTCCCATTGTGCTATTTCCTTTCTGAACACAAAAATTTCCTGTCTGGTTAATTCTGAGCCTGCCTATGATACCCTGTGAATAATGTGGAATTTGCTATGTGTTGGCTGTAGATTATAACTCTTGCCTGGAATCAAAGAGAGCTGAGGGAATTTTCCCCTGTCATGGCTTATGTCAGGTTAGTCTGTGTCCTTGAGCAGTCATGGTTTGCCAGTCATGGTTTGCCCACAGTGTTTATGCAGAAGACTATCAATTGGTCTCTACCTTTCTTGTCAAGAGTTCAACTCTTCAGGGAAAAAAAATGTGAAAAGGGGAGCATTTATGTGCATATCAACAGATCTGAGAACGTTCAAACTTCTCTATACACGCTCCAGAAAGTAACTGAGGAATCCCACATTAGCAACTGAGGTTCCTCCCGGTGGGATCCCACGACCTGGTTGTCTGGTTTACAATTAGGAGGTACTGGGTAGAACATTTTACCAAGCTTTATTTTTTTTGCGTGGACTTTGTGATTCTTTGTGCGTACATAAATTGAAGTTGTTGCCTATCCCTTAGTAACCAGATGTTCATTTCACCTCACCCCTTTGATATCCCTTGAGGTAGACTATCATTTGTCAAGCAATCCATAACAGATAAAGTATTTTAAAAAGCAATCCCAGGGGCTGAGAACCCCAGGATTGAAGCAGGAAATGGTTAAAAAAAATAGCATAAGTAACTCCATTTTACCTTTATCTGCCATTTTGTGAAGTGAAATTCTAACTTTTCATAAATCACCTGATTTATAAGACTATCCCTCCCCCTCACCTCAGCGTCTTCCAATCTTCTCTACCAATAAGGAACAAGGTGGCTCAATCCCTACATCCTGTTTTTCACTCTTTTAACTATACATTAACTGTGTAAAGGGTGGCTACATGGATAAAGAGCTGGGCGTGGAGCCAGGAAGACCAGAGTTCAGATCTGGCTACAGAAACTTACCAGCTGTGTGACCCTGGGCAAATAACTTAACCCTGTTTTGCCTTTATCTCGTCATCTGTAAAATGATCTAGAGAAGGAAATGACAAACTACTCCAGTATCTTTACCAAGAAAATCCCAAGGGGGGGCAGAACCAAGATGGCAGCTGGAAAGCAGGGGCTGGCGTGAGCTCCCCGCCAAGTCCCTCCAAAAACCTATTAAAAAAATGGCTCTGAACCAATTCTAGAGCTGTAGGACACACAAAATAGCAGAAGGAAGCAGGTCTCCAGCCCAGGAGAGCCTGGATGGTCTCTGGGTAAGGTCTTTCGTGCACAGAGCTGGGAGCAGAGCAGAGCC
>CM053623.1:170331762-170382507 GCA_028646595.1 Phalanger gymnotis
ATATATATATATATATATCCCACATAATGATGCCCAGCGTTATTTCCTGATAATTGCCTTATGTTAACCAAATTCCATGTAACCTCATTTGGCTTATCACCCATTCCTAACATTGTTCCTACAGGACTGCCTCATATAACATTCCATGAAACAATGTCATGCTTACGGAATCTACTTCCACCTCCTTGACTGCCACTTCCTCTAGCCCCCAAAAAGCCATCTGTCACTCAGAAAATTTTCCTGTAACAGTTTATTGGGTCATCCCCTAATCCCCTGCTGTATCTCATATTTCTTTGTTGATGCCTCTTCTTTATGTCACAGTCATTTCAATGCCACCCTCCCGACTACCACTCCCCACACACACCACAAACTCCTTCCCTTGTAACAAAGAAAACTTTAAGCACAAAATATTTGAGCCAGTGACTATATCCACCTTATAGTCCTTTGCTCAAAGCATGTTTTTTAATCTAGTCTCTGAAACCTTTCTTGTTTTTTCAGTTTTTTCATCCATCATATTGCCATCACTTTATCACACGGTAAATGTTTTGTATCCTTGGTTCTGCTTTGTTCAAGCTGACCCCGTTCCTATAAATCTTGTCATGTTGTAGTCCTCAAGTTCTCTTTTTAAAACACTCTAAGATTCCTTTTCATTCATGACCATAGATTTTATGGCCATTCCCCAATTGATGAGTACAGGTTTTGTTTCTAGTTAAATACTATGAACACCTTGTGCTATATTATTCTTCTGCGTACATGTTGTAACAACAAAGTAGGAAAAAAAATAGCTAATATTTATATAGCATTTAAGGTTTACAAAGGCTTTTCCAAAACATCCCCATAAAGCATGAAAGGTAAGGATTAAACCCATTATGGGGAAAAAAAAAACAGGCTCCATGAGAAGTTAAATGACTCTTCTAGGGTCAAATAGCTTTTGTCAAAGCTGAGACACTAAGTCAGGTTCTCTGACTCCCAGTCTAGTGCTCCTTCCACTAGATAATGCTGACTCACCCAAAACCTGATGTCAATCATTTTTAATCACTCCTATGGCATTTAGAAAGAACAAGTTATTGATAAAACGTCTGGTGGGAGGCCAAGGAGGGGAGTTAGGTAGGCTTTTCATGCTTATGTTACAGGACTGCTTTACTGGTAGCTCACCAACACTACCCAAATAGTATTATGTCACAGAGTTCAAAGGTTCAGTGTAATACAACTAAAAAAAATTTTAAAATCACAAAGAAATTATGTAATTAAATTCAACAAACATTTGTTAAATATCTACCATGTGCAAGATACTGAGTAAGGTGCTAAGGATCCAAGAGACAGAGAGACAGAGAGAGACAAAGACAGACCCTGTCCTCATGGACCTTACATTCAACTGGTGGGGGATACAAGAGGTCCAAAGGTAAGTATAATACATAGTGATGCTTGAACAACTAGGCAGATAGGAATGCTTCACTGAGGAGGCACCCGAGCTGACCCTAATGAATCGTAGGGCTCTGAAAGTCAGAGATGAGGAAGGAATACATTCCAGACTTGAAAGATGGCTTGTATAAATATGCAGAAGCAGAAAACAATTCTTCAGGGAAGCTACTAGCAAGAAAAATAAAGAAGGGACATTCTCACTTCCATCAAGAGTAGAGAACAGAGAATTAAGGCAAACTGTGTAGAGTTCATAATACTTGTCTGTTTTGGCCATGGGGCTTTATGATGATCAAAGCCCAGGCTTTTCTCCCTCCTAGAAAAGAAGGTAAATGGGACTGAGGAAAACCTGTTTACTTTCCAGGTTATCAGGGAGAATGAAGTGCTCCTTAAAAATAAAAGAGCTTCAAATACAGACAGAAGACTGGAAGACTGAAACAGAGGAAGAAAGGAAGGATCACTAAATACTTAGGGCAAAGTGATAGATAGGGAGCATTTTCCAAAGAAGAAACTGTGACTGAGGAGTAAATAGCTATTTAGCCACTAACAAAACATGACTCAGATCCCTTTAGCCTTTAAGGGCCAGAGAAGAAATAAAAAGTAATAGTGGTCTCTGTTATAAGACCTGATAACAATAGAGGGATCTGCTATCTTCCTGGACCACGTTATCCAGGACACCCGCAGAGAACTTCCCAAGACTTACTAAACTGGATGACCTCTAAGGCAGTGAGGTGGTATAACAGATACAGTGCTAGACCTGGAGCCAAGAAGTCCCAAGGTCAAATCCTACCTCAGACACTTCCTAGCTAAGTGACTCTGAACAAGTAATTCCTCATTTGTGAAATGGACCACTTTGGATATAAAATAGATCTACGGTTATTATGAGGTTCAATGAGAATATTTATAAAACACTATGTAAATACTAGCTATTGTTATAATATTATCACCCATTTCTAGGAAGTCATATAGACACAAATGAAACTGCCAAAAAACATCCAGAAAGTCATGCTTAAAGACTTGAAAGTCTTAGGTAAGAAACTGACAACGTTAGGGGCAAAGATAGTGTCTTCATCACTGCTGCTGCTGCAAATGCAAGAGTTTTAGAAGTGAAGGGAGATCTGGGAAATAAACAATTAAGATGAACATCTATTTGTTACAAAGGAGAGTAATAATCTGTAGAGAGGGGAAGGAAGGAAAGACAGTGATGCCAAAAAAAAATGTTAAAACACTTTTAAAATTCAGTAAAGAACAGAAGGAAGTCCAGAAGTGGACACAAACAGGGTACTATCATGTTAAATTTTATACTTATAATATACTTTAAAATAATAAGCTGTATGTAATTAAGTTTCATATACAATCTCTATTCTTTGTAAATGAAAAAAGTTCAAGTTTGTTGATATTTTTCAAGTTCATAATAAAGAAAAAAATTTTTCAAAGTAAGAGTATCTAAGAACAGTATCTGGATTTGGAAAGGATAGCTTAAAATATAGTTAAAAAGAGGTTCCTGGACAGGGATGAAATGTACCAAGAAAGGCTTATAAGAATGTATTTGCCTGGAGTCTCCAAATCTAATCAAAAGAGATTTAGACCAAAAAAGAGAGAAGGTTGCCCACTTACGCACTATAGTCCAGTGCTTCTTAAATTGTGGGTCATGACCCCCCGCAGTTTAAGAAGTACTGAAGGGGTCAAGTGGAAAAAGTTTAAGAAGCCTTGCATACCATAGATAATATCTACAACATAAGAACATTAATAGAGCCTCCAAGATGTTTTATAGGAAGTAAAAGTCAAGTAGGGAGGCAGCCATAAAACTAAGTCTCTGAAATCTATAGACAAATGCAAAGAATGGGTAAATTGCTGGAAAGCCTAACACAAAGAAGCAAATTTGACTTTATAGGTATAACGGGGATTTAGTGGGATGAGACCAACAATCACACTAGAGGTCTGGAAAGGGTATGCTTATTAACAAAGGAGCAATATAAGTAAGCAAAAATGTAGAGAAGGGGGAGCAGAAGAGCCAAAAAAGAAATAAAACAGTACTCCATAATAAGAAGCTATGATTTTTGTGAAGAAATCTTAAGAACTAGAGGGAACTTGGTTAAAAGTGGAGGAAGAAAAAGATGTGATGTTATCATAGGTGTACGCACTCATGAATACAATTTCTCCACCCAGAGCCAGTTGTTAGACATTTACCCTGTTATTATTGTTTCTGTTCTGGCCAGAAACTCTGAGGGTCTTTCCCTCCCAGACTGATTCTTTAATGAAGGCAAACTGGACCATTTTTTGCCTCGATTCTTACCTAGCCTTTAATTACTGAATAGGTGTTGCCTCAGACAAACTGAGCTTGGGAAAGACCTCAGTTTAAAAAGGCCAGGGTCTCCCACAGCATCTGGGGCCATCACCAGTTGTCTTGACCTAAGTCTTGCCCCTGGAGTCTGATGATGAAAGTGAGGCTGATGACTTTGCACAGCTCTGCCTCACTTAAATCCAATTCACTTACAAGTCAAGACATCCTTTGCCTGATGTCACCTCTTTGAGAACAAAGGACAAACAACACACTAGAGACCACCTGAACATAAAGAGGAAACAGATGAGGAATTTGGGAAATAGATCACGAGTATGGCATAGAGGCTTGACATAATTAGATAGGGAAGGGAAAAACTTCAATTATCTGTACAGCTACGGAAATGGTCTCTGCCGAAAGCAGCAACTTCTATTCTGGATTGGATTCTTATCAACCAGGGAGAAACTAGCTGCTGGAAATAATGAGAACCTTGACGTGGTGCTATCCCCATGATAGAAAAAAAAAGTCAAGCATAGTCTGATCTGTACCCTAGATCTGGGATGAGAGTGCTACAAGAAAAGGTAAGTAGGACCCCATAGACCAAGCCCTATGAAGGGCAGCTTAAGAGGAATGGGTAACTCAAGAATATAACTGTGACGGTAAAAGAAAAATAATGCCAATTAGAAGAAAGAGGGGACATATTCTTTAAGTCTATATGGGAAGATTGGAAAGCAGCTTGACAGAAAACCGGTTGAGGCCAACATCTTACACCACAGTATAGCTGCCCTTGATAATAATAATATTATTATTATTACTTGTTATTAAATTATACTTAGTAATATATACTTATTATTATTACTCTGTACCAAGCACAATGCTAAGCACTTTATAAATGCTATCTTATGTGATCTTCACAACTCTCAGAGGTAGGTACTTTTATTATCCCCATTTTACAGAAGGAAACTGAAAAAGTAGTTAAGTGACTTGCCCAAGGTCGCACCGCTAGCAAACACCAGACCCAAATGAACTACATCCCTGAGTACTGAACTGCTGATTTGTTATCTGTGAGCTATGGAAAATCTTACAGAATAAAATCCCACAGGACTCTCATTTAATTTTTTTAAAGTGGGGGAGGGGACAGAGTCTGCAAACACTGGACCAATAAGTCTGACTTCAATTCCTTGCAAAACTCTATTTTAAATTATTATAGTGACTGCATTTGAACACCTTGAAAGGGAAGCAGAAATCACAAGAGGCCACCACAGTATATCATTAAGAACAGGTCATGCCAAAAGATGGGAACAGTCAAAGCTGGAGGGATTATGGGAAGATAGGCAGGCACATTATTAGTGGATAGCAACTTGGAATTATTCAAAGAAGGCATATAAAATGTCCATATCCTTGGGACCAGAGATTGCATTACTAAGCATATATCCCAAGGAAGCCATTGTTTAAGACAAAAGACTCCGTATACAGCAAAATTAATTATAGCAGCACATTTTACGATAGCAAAGAATTGGAAACAAAGTAGAGGGCCGTTAATTGAGGAATGGCTAAGCAAATTGTGACACATGAATATAATAGAATATTACTGTGCTGTAAGAAATTGCAAATTTAATGAATACAGAGAAGCATGAAGAGATATACAAGAAATGATGAAAAGTAAAGCAAGTGAGGGAGGGGAGAAGGGAGGGGAAAAAATCTGGAACTCAAAATCACGTAGAACCGTGTGTTGCAAACTAATAATAAAAATTAAAAAAAATAAAATGGAAAAAAAAAGTAAAGCAAGTAGAGGAAAGAAAACAAAAAGGATAAAACTACAAGTTACGAGATTAGCATACACACAAATGAAAAGTGAATACTGAAAAACCACAAAGAACAAGCAGATTTGGAGAAAAGAGATTTGAGAAGATCCTCCCAGAGGTGGTGGTGGGGTTGGGGGTGGTGTTGAACATAATTTTCAGACTTTTTCAATATATTGATCAATTCCATTGACTTTGGAGGACCTGAGTTCAAATCCAGCCTCAGACACACACTCACTAGCAGTGTGACTTTGGGCAAGTCACTTAACCAACTGCCCTACCTTCCTCCCTCAAAAAAAAAAAAAGTTACACCAACTTTTCCCTTGCTTTTTTCTTTCATCTTTAAAAAAATACTATTTGTTATATTGGATGCTTCTCAGGGATGGGGAGGGATACGTTTATGTAAAAAAAAATCAATAAAATGTTGTTTTAAAATATACCCTATTACCCATCTCCTGATAGAGAAGTGATAGACCCATAGTGCAGACAAAGCCATACATTTTCAAACATGGCCACTGTGTGGCTTTGTTTTGTCTGACTATGCTTATGTGTTGCAAGGATTTTTTATTTTCTGTTTTAACAGGGTTAGCAAAAGTGATACAAGGTCACTAAAACATTTAAAAAATACAGAGAAGTTCAGAAGGAAACACAAACAAGCAAGACAGTTTTGCTGTCAAGCAGGCAGTATGAAATGAAGATCCACAATTTCACATGCAATCCTCTTTTTCTGTTTTAACATATGTACGTATATGCTCTTGGGTGGGGGAGGGGGGAGTGTTTTTAAGTTCAGAGCAAAAAATAAAAGGAAAAAAAAAACATGTCATGCCCTTGCTTATCCCTGAAAAAGAGATGAGGTGACTTCGCATGTATAATCTATATCAAATTGCTTGCTTTCTCAATGAGGTGGGGGAGGGAAAGAAGGGAAGAAGAGAATTTGAAACTCAAATTTATTTTTAAAAATGTATTATTAAAAATTGTTTCTACATGTAATTGGTGAAAAACTTAAATAAAAAATGAGGAAAATGTCTTTGCAGAAACAGGGAACCATTCAGTGTGTATACTGTCTGACTGACTTTACTGTGCTAATCTTTACCCTCTCCCTTTTTCCCTTTTACACTTTGTTTAAAAGTATGGCTTTCTGGGCAGAGGAAGGGGGAAGAATATATTGGAAGTTAAGGTGATATAAAAAACAAAAGACAGCAACAAAAATGTAAAAGGCAACTAGTCCTAACAGACATTTTCTTTTTGTGACAAGGTTACTAAACTAGTAGATTAGAGGACTGCTACAGATACATTTTGCCAAAGGAATCTACAAAGTTTCTTATATTAGTATTGTGGATAGTGTGACCAAGTATAGCTAGGTGCATTTGGAACGGATGAACGGCCGGATCCCAAAACTAATCATATTAATGGTTTTGATATCATTTGGCTCTCAAGGGAATACCTCAGGAACCTGCACCTATACACATCCTAAGAATTACAATCTTTCAAGAGTAGAATAGGGTACCATAGGAAATACTGAGTTCATCATTCTTCAAGACAGATGGCCAGTTCTCAGGGGTGATGTACTCAGACATAAGCTTATCAAAGTATCTAAGGTTCCTTCTAATTCCACGTCTAAGATTCATCTCCCTTTCCCTTCCCCACTTCCATCCCCCCTTTTATTGGTACCGTATTCTCCTCATTTAGACCAACTTTGATGAACTCTTTTCTTCTATGCATCACACCAGGCTCAATCCTTTATCTGCTGCCCTTCTCCACCCTTCCTCATCCACACTCATTCCAATTCATACCTCTCTACATAGACAAGTCAGACATTATCACCACCTTTAGCCTCTCAAAAAGGATATCTGTGAAAAGCTTAGCTACATTAATGTCTATTTCCTTTCCTTTCCCATCTCTATCTAAAGGCAAGAACCTAGAACTTCTCATCTTTCCACTCCCCCAAAAGCAGCTATTTTTCAGGATACCTTCTCAAGAACAGAAACTAGCTCCTTAACTGATTAAGTATAAACTCATTATAGAATTCAAAGTTCTCCATTTTATCTATTCTTCTAATACCTAATTAGTCTTATCTTGGTACTCCTTCTTCATCACAGCCTGACCTTTACTATCCCTGAGGCACACCTAGTTTGCTTCCATCCCCAAGCCTTCCTACATAAGACTTCTCTTCCTAGAGTATCCTCCCAACCAATTTTCATTATTTTTTCCCCGAGATCTCACTCTGGCTTCTCCTCCAAGAAGTATTCTTAAACTAATCTCAACTCACAATAATGGTTTTGCTTTGCATTCCACATAATTTTATAATAGAAATTCTCTTCTTTGCATAACTTTCCTCTACTTGTTTCTTTTATCTTGAATCGCCAAGTAGACTGTAAGCTCTATTAGAAAAGAGCCCATGATTTCTACCTTCTTTTCTATCTCCCACTGTTTCCAAAACAGTAGGCATTTGCTGAATGAATCTGGTATGTGTCTTGCTTCCTCTGGAGTTATTGCTAAAACTTCAATCTCAAGAGAGTAGCAAGTCCTATACATAGGATGTCTCTCCCTCCCCCTGCCCCACCCAACAAATGACCTTTAATACCAGAAAAAGCATTAGTATATAAATGATCATTTTTACCCTCAAAGTACTTTCATTTGGTTTCTCTCTTCTTCCTTTCTTCCTTCCATCCTTCCTTCTTTCCTGAACCCATCCATTCTTACTATTCCAGGTAGAAGTGCTATGTAGATAACTCCCAAGTATTTGTCATCAACTCTTAATGCAGAAACTAAGGCTGCTGTCATTACTTTGGGCAAAATTAAGGCACAGAAAGGTTGACTTACTCAATATTCTACAGCAACATCAAGAACC
This sequence comes from Phalanger gymnotis, assembly GCA_028646595.1. Classification (NCBI taxonomy): domain Eukaryota; kingdom Metazoa; phylum Chordata; class Mammalia; order Diprotodontia; family Phalangeridae; genus Phalanger; species Phalanger gymnotis. The sequence goes on from CM053623.1 coordinate 170,340,116, forward strand.
AGAACCAAGGTTTCCCCTAAATAGACTGTAAATTCCATAAGCACAAGGACTGGATCTGATCAACTTGAAAAATCCCCAAAGTAATCCCTTACATGTAAGTGCTTAATAAATACCTGTTTGACTGATTCCTAGTTCCTAAATCAGGGACCTGCCTATCCAACAAGCTGCACTGTCTCACAGGAGCTAGGTCTTAACTATTTCTCAAAAAAGATATAAGATGGTCAGGAGCTGATTGTACTTACCCCACTAAAAATAGCCCCAACCTAGAAGCTTCAGGCAAAGACACTTTTTGATACAATTCCCATGTCACAGAACTTAACTAAATGCACTGATAGCCATTGACAGTCATCCATAAAAAGCTCTCCCATCTCAACCTTCTCCAGACTTCTTGTCCTTCCCCATGGAGCAGTAAAAGAGACAACTCCAAAAATAGATCCTTGAAGGACTGGGCATTCAGAAATCTTTTCTTCTCTCCTGGTTTCAACTCTCTGGCCTAAGTTTTTTTTTAACATATAAAAAATATACTACTTGTTGAGGAGTAGAGAGAAGTCCTAAGTCAGAAATAGCTAATGAGCCTTAATTTTAAATTTCTTTTTTTAAAAGTCCACATTTGAACTGCAGTGAAGCCTGGAAGAAATCCAACCAGAAGGATAGTTTTCCAAATACAAAGTCCTGGTAGGGCGAGAGAGGGCAGGAAAGAGTCTTGCTTTTTATAATCCTTAGCTCCTAGCATACAGTCTTATTTATTCAATTAGGCTTGAATGAGGAAAGAAAGGGAGAAGGCTCCAGTCCGATGAATACTTTTTTTCTTCCCTTTTTTTTTTGGAAGGGGAGAGGCAGGGCAATTAGAGTTAAGTGACTTGCCCACAAGGTTACACAGCTAGTGTGTCAAGTGTCTGTGGCCGAATTTCAACTCAGGTTCTCCTGACTCTTGGGCAAGTGCTCTACTCACTGCGCCACCTAGCCGCCCCCAATATTTTAATAAAAATTATAGCTATTACCCTTCAGTCCCAGTGCTCTTCTTTTAGGCAAAAGTTGTCTTGACTCTCACTGTCTGGAAAATGAAAAAGTAGCAGGTGGGGGGCAGGGGGAGGGCCGGCGCAGAGAAGAGAATCTTGAAAAGGCAGTGAAACATTCTTGCTGGCTGTCAGGCTTTTTTGTTTCTTTTTTTTAAACCACTGTCAGTTTCAAAAAAACAACAAAACCTCATAGGTTGCCCCAATTATGACAACAGCTTTAGTCCCTGAGCCCAAGTAGTAACATGACCAAAAAAGTGTTACAAGTGAAAGTCAGTAACCGTGCCATTAACAAAGAAAACTTGAGGAATATTTGAGTTATCTCTGGGATTATGGGAACAGGGGAGGGGAGAAAGGATGCTAGTCACTCCCGTATCCCCACATAAAAATCAGTGTTGGGGTGACAATTAGCTTTACCAGGAAAATAGTGGGAAATCCCTCATATATGAAACCTCAATTTTTTGAAACTCCTCTTCTCTAATCAGAGAGATATGTAGGCTAGGAAACAACATGTAAGTGACTACTACATGCCAGTCATACTATTAGGTGCTGGAGATATAATACAAAAATGAAACTGTCCCTGGCCTCAGAAACTTTCAGTCTTTCAGAGTCTTTCAGAGAAAACACTAAGTACGTACAAAATAAATACGGGGTAACTGGAGGGGTAAAAAACGGAAAAGGCTTCATGAAGAAGACAATGCTTGAACTGAGCTTGGAAGGAAACAAGGAACTCTAAAAAGCAGAGGCAAGGCTAGAGTATGTTCTAGGCTGGGGGATGGGGGATCTGGTGCAAAGGGATGAAGAGCAGGAAGTCAGTATGGCCAGACTGCAGAGTGCAAGAAAGGGAGGAATATATCACAAAGTTGGATAGGTTGGGACCAGGCTGTGAGGGGCTTTAAAAACCAAACAGAAGAGTTTACACTTGATCTTAGAGTTAACTGGGAGTCCCAATTGGGAGTTGTTGCTGTTGTGTTTGCCCTTCATTCTCAAAGAGGACCATGACATCAGGGAAATGATGACATGACTTGCAGTTGACTTTGATTTGAGTTGAGGGAGGGCTGTGCAAGGTCCCCAGTCTCACTTTCTCCTCCAGAGCCATCTGGGTCCAGTGGCCTGACATTCACCATGATGACTGGAGACAGCCCCTAGGGTATATTGAGTTGGGAAGTAACATGGTCAGACGTGAATGTGTAGAAGATAGAGCAGGAGAAGACTTGAAGCAGGGAAATTAATTAGAAGGAGTAATGAGAGACGAACATGTCATGTGAGCAGAGAAGGGGTTAGACAGGAGAGATATTGTGGAAATAGAAATGATGAGATCTGACAACTGACAGAACATATGGGGTCAAGGAGAGTGAGGAGTCAAGAGAAATGCCATGACTGTGAACCTAGGAGACTAAAAGGATGTCCCTGACAGAAATAAGCAAGTTCAGAAGAAAGTTCAGTGTGAGGAGAAGATTTCTGTTTCAGCTATGTCGAGTTTGAAATGTCTGTAGAACATCTAGTTCTAAAATTCCAACAAGCAGTTGGAGACAGAGATGATGGACATGAGAATTATCAAGGACAGACACAGGAAAAGTAGAGAAAGGATCCAAAGGACAATATTCTAAAACTGTACAGGGAAATCAGCCTAAAAAGGGAAATATTGCTCTCCAGAGTAAAATTCTTAGGACACAAGATGAGACAATTTTGATGAGGTTAAAAAAAAAACTGCTGAGATGGGCAAGGAGCGTCAATGGAGACTGTGCAGAGACGTGTAGAAGACAAACACAAGATCAGGCAATGAAGGATAGATACAGAAGTGTGGCACAGTCCTTTAAGAATACTGCTGGAGGGGAAGCTAGAAAAATTGAAGTCCACAAAACAGCTATATTTTTAAGCTATATTAGAGAAAAGGAGATCAGAAAAGGGATAAGACAATAATGGGGTGGCACATGTAACATAAACAAAGGAAAACTGATGGGCTACCTATGTGCTCTACTGATATCCATACAACATGAAGAGAACAAGAAAAAGGTTCCCAGAAGACTGAAAATACTCTCCCCTTGGGTGGGGGAAAATACAAATAGTAAAGGAAGATATGGACAAGAATAACACAAGATGAGAAGAGATGGATTTTTTTTTCTAAATACCATTGGAGGGAATATCTTCACCAATAAGATTGCATCTGAAATATAAGTTTCTCTATCAAAAAGAATAATCTCTGAACAAAAAAGAACAGAAAAAAATGGCTACTAGAGAGTTGGAACCAAAGATAAGTGAACAGATGAGAACACAAATCTGCCCTTCACAAACTTGAGTCACCAGACCCGGACAAATCATATCACGGCATAAACAACAACTAGCACCACTGAGCACCTATTAAGTGCCAGGTGCTAGATTTGGAAGCAGTGGATAAAGGGCCAGGCCTGGAGTCAGAAAGACTCATCTTCCCCAGTCCAAATTTGGCCTCAGACACTAACTGTGCGAGCCTGGGCAGGTCAGTTCACCCTGTTTGCCTCGGTTTCCTCATCTGTAAAGTGAGCTGCAGATGGAAATGGCAGACCACTCCAGTATCTTTGGCAAGAAAACCCCAAATGGGATCAAAAAGAGTCAGAAACAACTAAAACAACTACTGAACTGAACATATAAAATTGGAACTAAATACAAAGATTAGCTTGGACCACGAGCAGGAAGGACATGAAAATTTGTGAAGTGTTCCATATTTTTCCTGAGTAAGTATGGATCCAAACCCATTTTTTTTGCCATTAAATGAATTTTTCCAAGAATTTATGATCCCATAATCTAGTGTTTTGAAAGCATGCTCAACCTTTACTCTTAAGTTTTTGCTGAAAATTTTGACAAGTGTCAGAATTCTGAGTGTGTGACCCTGAGAAAAAGCACTTCTCTGAGTAAATTTTCTCATCTGTAAAGTGGGAGGTGATACTGATTCTAGCACTCATCTCACAGGATTACTTTGAGGTTGAAATAAGACAATATATGTAAACCACTTTGAAAGCTTATTATATACCAAATGTGCCAGGCATTGCATATACAAAGACAATAAAATACCCTTAAGGAGCTTACATTATACAGAAAGCAAACACAAATAAGTAAATATTCTGTTATGTTAAAGATGACCAAACGAATAGGAGTTTAACAGCCCAGCTCCTATACAAGTACCCCAGCAAACAACAAAAGAGAGAATCAGACAAATATGATCAAGAAATCCAAATAGAAACTAAGGTTTCTCCCAACCCAGATCTGCACCAGGGGGCAGCCAGAAGCCTGCATACATAAAGGAAGGAACCCAGCCAGGAGAGCTGAGGAGAGCAGTGTTCAGAAGTCATCCAGCCTAAACATGGAACACTTGCAGGATGCCCAGATACCGAAGCACTGTGCAGCAGAGAGAAAGCGGGCCAGCAGAGCTCCAAAGTTTCCCCAGGGCAGTTACGATGTTCTGACCCACAAGAAGCTGACTGGAAGTCACAGCCAACAGCAACAGCTGAGATAACAGAGATCAGGACCAAATACGGTCCCCTACCATAGCATCCAAGAGAGCTGGATCTGGACCTAACACAAAATCCCAATTCAGGCTTGAAATATAAGTAAACAGAAGAAAATGAACAAATAATTATGGACAAGACCATGTTTAATAGGTTTTTGTCAAGTACAAAAAAAAAGTTAATTTTAAAAAGAAAAAAATCACTGAATTATAGAAAATTTCTTAAGGGGGAATAGGAAAATCAGGGAAAGCCTGAAAGTAGTACTTGAGAGGACACTGTGACAGGTGAAGGCGAAGAAGAAATACATTTCAGACAACAAAGAGGGACAGTTTATGCAAAGATAGAGGGACAGGAGACGGATCCTCCAGGATAGAGAACAACAAATAGACCATTTTGGCTGGACAGTAGAGTATGTCAAGGGAAGCAATGGGTAATAAGCCTGGATCGAGATTGTGAAGGGCTGTAAGTGCCAAGCAGAACAGTCAGGAGTTGATACTGGAAGCAATAGGGTCCCTAAAGGTCTTGAATAGCAAGGGTTACAGCTCAGTGATTATTCTTGTGCTTTAGGAATATCACTTTGGCAGCTGCAAAGAAGATGGAATGGAGAGGGGAGAAGGGAGACCAATTAAGAGGCCCTTGCAATTATCCAGGTGAGGTGATGAAGGTCTGAATTAGAATGGCAGCACTGTGAATGGAGATAGAGAATGGATGCCAGAGATGTGGGAGAGGCTGAGGCAGGATTCACAACACTCACCAACTGAATGTGAATGGAGGCCAGGGGAGTGGACAGGGGAGTAAAGGATCAAGTCATCCTACTCAATAACAAGCTCCGTTTTGGATATGCGGAGTTTGAGACAGTTATGGAACATTCAGTTCAAAATATACACTATGCCCTTAGGAGCTCAGGAGAAAGACCCTTAGGGTTGGATATATAGATCTGGGCATATCCGCACAGAGGTGATAATTTTCTCTGGCTCCCTTGGGTTCAGCGATATGATGAAGGAAGAGAAGTAGAGCTAGAAGAGAGCCTTGAACCAACTGGTGGGGAGGGAGAAAAAAGAAGGAAGCAAAGAGGGGAAACTCATGCTGGATGATCAAGCAATGTAGACTGAGGAACAGACATGGGTAGAACCAAGAAAGTAGTCTCATGAAAACCAAGAGGGGAGAAAGTAACCAGGAATAATGTGTCAAATGCTGCAAAGAGGTCAAGAAGGATGAGGACTGGGAAAGGGCCACCGGATTTGACAATTAAGAGATCACCAGAAACTTTGGAAAGATCCATTTCAACGGAGCAATGAAGTCAAAAGTCATACTGTTAGGTGTGAAGAAGTGAATGCAAGTAGAGAAAGCAAAGGCAAGGGATGCAGAGAGCTTCAACTATGAAAGGAAGAAGAAAGAAAAATATAGTTTGAGTGGATGGCGGAGCCAAGTAAAGGTTTTTTTGAGATGATGAGGCATGTTTATAGGTAGTTGGGAAGGAGTCAGTAGATGGGGAAGAATTCTGGAGGCAATCTCTCAGCGGAGACAGGGATGGCATCAAAGGTCTAAGTAGAAGAGTAGATAACCTGATGATAAGACTGACTTTTCAAAAACTGAAATAAAAAAGGAGAGAATGAGGATTAATATCAAAAGATTTGGAGATATAAGGTATGAGAAAAGAACCAACCCCATACAGAATTAGTGTACAAGTCTTATCAACTCCACCTCTTTAACAACTCTAGTTTCCATACCCTAACTCTTTACTCACCCCACAACTACCCTGGTTGAGGCCCTGATTACCTCTCAACTGGACTACAGTTAACAGCTTCCTAACTGATCTTCCACCTTCAGTCTCTTCTCCAATCCATCTTCCATAGAGCGGTCAAATCTTATTCCTAAATAGAGGTCTAACCACTGCCTTCACCTGCTGCTCAAGAAGGTTCAATAGCTCCCTACTATGTGTAAGATCAAATATAATGCTCGGCATTATAACTCCTCATAGTCTAGCTCCAGGATTATACATTGCTCAATCTCACACGCTATATGCTTTAAGCAAAATGACCTCTTTTTTGTTCCATAGACTCAAGAGAAGATTTCCATTTTTCACCGTGTCTGGGTGTACATGGGCTGCTCCCAAGGCCTAAATGTTGGCCTTCCTCTCTTCCAGCCAGTTACCTCCAGTCAAGGGTCAGCCCAAGCCTTTTCCTTCAAAAGTTTTCTTTTGTGATTCCCAAGTTGTGGGCCAAGCCCCGTCCCTTTATATACACAAACACACCCATCATTATTTATTTATCTGTGATCTTGTATTTTCACAGAGGGATGATAAGCTCCCAGAGGGCAGGAACTGCTTAACTTCTGTATTTATATTTCTAGGGCCAAGTGACACATAGTAGGCCAGAGTAAAGAGTTTATTAAGCTTGCTAAGTGGCAGGCACTGAGAGAGGACAGGGGAGGAAAAGAAAAGGGAGGGGAGGGGAGAGAAGGAGAGAGCATTCCAGTCATCGGGAACAGTCAAAGCAAATGTGTGGAGCTGAGAGATCTTCCTGGAATAGCCATGAGGCCAATATCACTAGATCAAGAGTATATATCAGTAAGCAGAGCATAAGAATCCTGGAAAGGTAGGAGGGGACTAGGTTATGAAGGCTTTGAATAACAAACAGCACTCTGTATTTGTTCTAGGAGGCATTGAAGAAGTCACTGTTGTTTACTGAGTAAGGAGTGGGGTGACTTGGTCAGATTTGTGCTTTAGGAAAATCACGAGTAACTTGAGGATGGACTGCAGAGGGGAGAGTCTTGAGGCAGGCAGATCCACCAACAGGCTACTGCAATAGTCCTGGTGTGAGACAGTCTTCACTAGTTGTGCTAGTGTTTACTCCGGGGGGGAAAAAGACCAAAGTAGGAAAGGAGATCCTTTGCTGAGAGGGTGGAGGGTTCATTATGCCTTTCTTAACTGCTCAGCAATCACAGCATAAAGACAGTTATCTTTGAAAAATCTTGGAGAGCAAAGGTACTGATTTTCACAAAAAGAAGAGTATAGAGTCACCACCTATACTCTGGTGTGCTTGACTGGTAAAATCTTAAAGAGTATTAATGAACATTTCCTTTTTTGACATTCCCTAAACCGGCAGATCAGAGGTCTGTTTTAAATATGGCCTACCTGGATTTCTGCAAAGCATTTTATGAGGTCTCTTGTGCTGGCCCTGGACAATATAGGTTGGGCAACAGAACAGTTAGATTTAGAATCAATTTCAACTAAGAGGTCTCCAGGAGCACATTTGAGGAACACCTCCTTGGTCCTGTGTAGTTTAATATTAATCACATAGACAAAGGCATTGATGTCATAATTATCGAACCCATGTTTACAAACATGTTACCAACATGTTAGATAACTAGTCATAAACCAAAAAGACTGACAAATTATAAGGCTGGGCTGAATCTAATAGGATGAAATTTACTAGGGATGAATGTTAAAGTTACAACATCTTTCATATCCATTCCCTTCTCCCCACTTACATAGCCACCAGGCCTTCATCATCTCTTGTATGGACCATCACAATAGCCTCCAATAGCCTCCTAGTCAGTCTCCCTATCTCCAGTTTCTCCCTCTTCAATACAACCTCCACAAAGCTGCCAAAATAATATTCTTCAAGCACAGGTGTGACCATGTAGTTCCATGCCAATAAACTCCAGTGGCTCCCTAATACCTCTAGGACAGAATGCAAATGCTTTTGGCATTTAAAGACCCTCAAAACCTGGCTTTCACCTATCTTCTCAGGGTTATTATGCATAATCCCCTCTCATTCATTCAGCTGCCTAGCCAAATTGGCTTCCTTGCTGTTTGTCACATAAGACAATCCATCTCTGTTTACTTGCCTTTGCAAGAGGGCACCTTATGTCTGGAATACACACTTTCTTCATTTCCATACTATGTAATTTCATTTTTGTTGACTGTTGTAGTTATAGTTTACCTAGATTTTTAACAAGTGTCTCACACTACTCTTATAAAAAAGGGAAAGATGAGAGTAAAATTAGATAGGTTTAGAAATGGTGGGATGGCCAGACTGAAAATGATTTCATGTTAATTTGGAAAAGAGGTAGCTAATGGGATGACCCCAAAGATCTGTGCTTAGCCCTGTTGAATATTTTTTATCAAAGACTTAGAAAAAAGGTATAAATGGCAAGCTTTTGAAATGTGCAGATGACAAAAAGCTATGTAGGAAAGCTAACACGTTAGATGAGAGGGTCCAAAAAGGTTTCAACGAAGTACTGAATCTAATAAGAAAATAATTCATAGGGATAAATCTCCAAAAATCTGTCTTCACAAGTACAAGGTAGGGTAGCATGGTTAGACAGTGATTTGTCTGAAAAATATCTAGAGGTTTTAGTTAGCTGCTGGTTCAATGTGAGTCACCAGTATGATACTGCTGCCAAAAAAAAAAGCAAATGCCATCTTGGACTGCATGAAGAGGCATCGCTTCCACAAATAAGGAGGTGATAGTCCCACTGTACTCTATTCTGGTCAAGCCAGTGTTCAGTTCTGGGCATATTTCTAAGAAAGAGACTGATAAGCTTGAGCCGCTTGGTGCAGCTGGGTGACACACTGGATCAGGCCCGAAGTCAGGAAAACTCATCTTCTTAAGTTCAAATCTGGCCTCAGACATTTAGTGTCTGTGTGACCTTGGGCAAGTCATTTAACCCTGTATACCTCAGTTTCCTCATCTGTAAACTGAGCTGGAGAAGGAAATGGCAAACCACTCCAGTAACTTTGCCAAGAAAACCCCAAATGGGGTCGTCAAGAGGCAGACTTGACTGAAGCAATTAACAACAATGACAAAGCTTGAGAAAACTCAGAGGGCAGTAAAGATGGCAATGATCTCTAAGTTCGTGTCATGGGAGAGTAGCTGAAGGATCTGAAGATTTTAATTTGAAGAAGAGAAGAGTCAGGGAAAGCATGATAGCCATTTTCAAGTACGTCAAAGACTGACATGGGGAAAAGGGATTAGACTTATTCTGCTAAACACCAACATTAAAATGATATATGGTTTGCACTCCAGGCAAAACCTACCCAGAATTCACACTTAAGGAAGGCATCAACCAAGGTTTGAAGCTGAACTAAGGCCTTCCTTTGAAAAAGGTTTTCTTGCAAACAAACAATTTTAAAAGGGCTGGAAGACTTATTCTGTATCTGAAGGCCAAGCTAACAGCAGTGGGTAGAAGTTGCAAAGAGAAAATTTAGGGCTGATGTCTGGAAAAAAACTTCCTAATGATCAGAATGGAATGGACTGACCCAGAAATAGCAGATTCGGGGCAGCTAGGTGGTGCAGTGAGTAGAGCACCAGCCCTGGAGTCAGGAGGACCTGAGTTCAAATCCGGCCTCAGACACTTGAGGTTTACTAGCTGTGTGACCTTGGGCAAGTCACTTAACCCAATTGCCCTGCATTCCTCACTCAAAAAAAAAAAAAAAGAAATCAGTAGTAGATTCCCTCTCCTGGAAGTACATAAGCAAAACCTGTTATATGGTAAGTGGGATGTCTTTGGGGGGTATGTTTTGGACTAGACTAGATTGCCTCTGAGTTCCCCTCAACTCTTAAATTCTGATCTTATTAAACATTTAGTTGATGGCTATGGCATAGGTCCATGGGAGGACTTGAGAAAAGTGAAGACCATTCCTTGTCTGTGCCTTGATGAAAAGGATTTTGCTCATATACTCCTGGCCTGCTTCTCAGATGGCAAAAATACACATTTGGGGAATTAAGAGAGGCTTATATAGCCCTATTACAATATGTTAACACCTAAAAGACCACTCTTTAACAAATTAAACCCCTAAAATGTATTCCCCATCTTGCTGATTTCACTACCTTGTCTTTGAGGCATCACTTCATCACCCTACTTTGTGTAAAATGATGGACTGTCCTGTTTGACTTCCTTAGTCCTGTGTGAAGTGAATGTGCTTCATTTCCAACCTACCATTAGAAAAAAAGAAGGGAAGGTATAATTTCTTAAAAGTTGGCTAGAGACAGGGAGCATTGTTTGTTTACTGACTCAAGAAAGGAGATGTCAGACTCAGAGCACAGCCAACCACTCTGAAAAATCTTGTTTAGAATACTATTTTCAGATATGTTAAAATATATTTTTAATACACAAAATGAGTCTTAGTTGAAGAAACAGGTCCAGGTTAGTAGACAAGAATACATTCAACAGGAACACTCTATCATGTTTCTCCTACAGTCCTGGAACAAGGAGCTGAAACCTGCCCACTCTTCTCATTTAAGACAATCAAAAAAGCTAAAAGGTTTTAACAACTCAGAATGAAAGAAAACTGCAATTCTAGGGCTAAGACAATTCAGGCCAAGTTTCTGACCAAAGAGCATAGGATAATCATATCACGGATTTATAAAGTCCTCTTAAAGGCCCCATTACAGACATGCTCACAGGAAAAGGCAGTCAGCCTAAAACAATAAATTGGCATCATCTTTATAATGCCAGGTAATGAGAAGTTGAAGCATGCCTGCTGGATAGAAGCATTTCATTCCTTAAATTAGATGTTTCTCTCATTACAAAACCCAGCTCATTCCAGGCCCTGGTTTACAGCCACCTGAGAATCTTAGATCTAGAATCTAGAGTTAAAAGGAACCACAGGGGTCACTTAGCCCAACCAGTCTCATTTTACAGGCAAGAAAACTGAGGTCCACGGAGGTTAAGTGACTTACTCAGGATGGCACAGGTGGGACTCCCAGATCCTCTGACTCCAGGGCCCATGCTTTTCCTACTGTACCATGCTTCCCACAGAAAGCCCCAATCACCAAACAAGCACTGATATCCTCATGCTTAAATACCACCTCACCCACACCCAGCATTCCTCAAAATAAAAATAAAACAAGAGTGTAGAAGAAACAGTGACTGTCCCCACAAGCCACCTCCCACCTCCCTATAGCATTATGTAAACCATAATTAAAGTGTTAAAACACCAACATTAAATGATATAAATGTAGTTTGCACTCCAGGCAAAACCTACCCAGAATTCAAACCTAATGAAAGGATAGACCAAGAGATAGGTTTGGTACTGGACTAGGGCCTTCCTTTGAAAAAGGCTTTTTTTCCAGACAATTTTGAAAGGGCTGGAAGATTATTATTTTACAACAGCCAGGGTCCAGCCCTGAATCAAAGCATGTAACATTTCCGTAACTGGACAAATACCACCAGACTTGTATAAAGCACCTCACGGTGATGTGAAGATAATCTCTAGACTCCTAGCACATAAAGGACACAAAACTTCCACAATAGTCTCTCTTTAAAATGACGGATGGGGAGAGGAAAAAGAAGGGCATTCAGGGAGGAGGGTAGATAGGTTAGGGATGCAGCTTCCCTTCATTCATTCAACCCCAATCCATCTCCTCACCCCGGCCCCCATGAAAACGACCTTCACCTCTTCCTAGCTACCGGGATCCTGCTCAGCCTTTCACATTCACAGCCTCCCCCAGGCTCCAGGCAGCCTCCAAGCCTCCTACCTGTGGGAGGAGCTTTGCCACCCCCGCACTCCAATCGCCCAGCTGAGGGGCCACCCTGAACGTGACAGGGGGCTACTAGCCGGGCGCAAAGGAGCAGCACCAGGATACAGAAGCAACCGATCGGTCTGCTTCCCAACGCAACTGAGCTTGAGTGTTGCTGATCCCCAACCCTTCACCCCAACCCCAACCCCAACCTCTTGCGCCTCCCCCTACCCTACCCCCCAAAAAAACAAAAAAACAAAAAAAAACACAAACCCCAGCAATCCACCAGGGAGCCCTCCCTCCTACCAGGAACTGTTCCCCGGGAGAGCTATCTCCGCCGGCCATGGGGCAATCCTGCCCGAGAACTCCAGGGAATGAGCCCCCTCCCCACCCCCCACCCCCCACGCGATGGCCAGGGAGGGCAGCCACGGGGAGCGCAGGGGAATGCACCCCGGCGCTGGGCGCACCAGCCGCTCCCGCCGCCGGCGCTTCACCCTCTGGGCTGGCGGCGCCCGCGCGCCCCTCCAGCCGCGGGTTCGCATCCCCGGGCCCGACGCCGGACCTCCCCCCAAACCGCCGGGGCCTGCCGTCGAGAAAGGGCTAGGCAGACTGCAGGGAGACTGCTCCGCGCCCCGGGGACCGCTGGAGGGAACCTCCCCCGGGGCTGCCCCGCGCTCACCTCTGCCTCATGCTGGTGTGTTCCCTCCGGCCCCGCTGGCCGGGGCTGCTGGACGCCGCTCCAGCCTCGCAGGCGACCCACAGCGCCGAGGCTCCAGTCAAGCCACCGGGCTGCAGCGCGGGCGGCAGCGGCGGCAGCAACAGGAGCAGCAGCGGCAGCAGCAGCAGCCGCCTAGGGCTGGCCTGGCACATGGGGAGGGGGACTGAGGCCCCCGGGCTCGCTCACTGTTCCTCCCAAGGTGGGGGAGAAACCTCGCTCAGGGATCCGATGCCCATTTCTCGCCTTGTATCTTACCAAAGTTCCGGTTCCCTACATGCCAAAGGCAACCGAACTAAGCAACGCCACGCCCTTCCTCTACTCCAACCCGCGGGGATCCTTTGGTATGCTCCTAATATTACTCTACGAGCGGGAGGGGGAGGAGGCGAGTGGTTGGGAGGCTGAGAATGGGGCGGGGAGCTACATGAAGTGGCCAATGGAGAGGCAGAGGGAGCGTTATCAAAGCGTGCCAGGTGGGGAGAGGGAAGGATGAGTTTAAAGAGACCTTGTGCTTGGCGCGCAGATTTCCCCCCCTTTCTCAGCCTATGGGATGCTCCCAGCACCTTGAGCCTAGACAATTACAGAAGCTTCCTAATGGTTCTGCTCACTTCAAATCGCTCTGACGTCCGATTTATCCTCCACACAGCCACATAGATCTGGCCTTAGCTCAGGGGCTCTCTATTGCTTCGCGAATTAAATGTAAACTCCTATGGTTGGCATTTAAAAGTCTTTGCACAGCTGCCTCGAGCTTCTTTTACACCCCTTCCCAGTCTCTGTGATCTGGACAAACTGGCTTTCTTGCTGTTTCTCATGGACATCCTTCCATCTACCATCACTATCCTCACTTGGACTGTCTGTCTCCCATGCTTGCAATGCATTCCCTCCTCATCTACGCTACTTAGAATCTCTAATTTCCATCAGCCCCCATGTTTTACCTAATACCTTTCCTGATCCACCATCACCACCCCCACCCCCCAGGCTCCTAGTACCTATTTTGTATGTTGTTCGTATATGCCAGTATCGGGAAGACCTGAATTCAAAATTCATCCTTAGACTCTTTCTCGTTGTATGACTGGGCAAGTTACAGGCCCTATCTGCTTCAATTTCTTCAACTGTAAAAATGAGGATAATAGCATCCATCTCCCAGGATTGTTGTAAAGATCGAATGAGATAATATTTATAAAGGTTTAGCACAATGCCTGACACATAGTAGGCGCTTAATAAATGCTTGTCCCTTTCCCCTTATGTAACAAGGGTGATCGGAGCAGCTCTGATCTGCCCAGCCTGAGTACCTACCATGGGACTGAGCATGTGCTCTAGGATGTGTGCTGTAGTCCTTTTTCAAAGGACTTGCTGAAAGGTAATTCCTGATTGGTGGGAGGGTAGTGTTGTATTACCAAGAGTATGACTGGCCAAAGTGTCAAGAGAAGCCACCTATTTTTCAGGTACACTCTCTTTTCGGACTCTTCTCGTGATTTTTTCATTTTTTTTTCACAAGGACTTCTGAAAAGATAGAACAGGATTTCTCTCCCCTCCCCAATCCCCAAAAGCAACAGTTGAGCACATGGCAAGAGCTATCAGGCTCTACAAGGTGAGGAGAGCCTTGAGCCCCTGGATGCTTCTTCAGCATTTCTGTTTCTGTTTCAGCAAACTGCAATCCTGAGAAATGCAGGCTTTGAGCAATTATGGCTACCTCAAAAAAATCAATCAATGAGTATTTATTAAGTGCTTGCCACATACCAGGCACTGTGTTAGTTCGAGAGGTCCTGAGTCTAGTGCCAACTATGTAATAGAAGATTCCCACAACAGCACCACTTCTCAAAAGAGAAGCGTCACCACTAGAAAGATACTGTATCTGAGAGAACTAAGGAAACCCAAGGACAAAGATAAGATCTTATTGTGGAGAGGTTGGAGAACCTGGAGACATTGCTACTTATTGCATTCTGCTAGGTCCTTTGGTGGTTTAACATCATCCACTCCAAGATCTCTGCTTCTAAGCTTTCCACCAGTGTCCCAGTCTACACCCTTAACTCCTATGCCTCAAGCATCCCTCCCTCCCTTTTGTGTCAGTTTCATTTTTTCATGGCCCCTTTCATGCTTATGCCATGAATATCTCCTTAACATCCTTCTTCCCACTCTCCCTCTCAAACCCAAAACCCAAAAGTGTTTGGGGGAGTATGTAGAGCATTTCTTGACAAAGAACAAACCAAAAAAATGTACCTCATCACCTCAATCCAAAGTTCATAATATATTTTTTGTAAAATGCACTTATTTTAATCAACAAGCGATTATTAAACACTTCCTGTATGCCAGGCACTGCACTAGGTGCTGGAGATACAAATATATCAAATGTTCGTATGGACTATTTGTGATGGATCTGTGGTAGAGCATTCCAAGCTCTTATTGGTCTGATCAACCACAGTTGGACATGCTGTAACTTGACTCTAACATAGTGATGTCATTTTGGTCCTCTTCAAGAACAGAGGACAACAAACCCCTACTCACAAAGATCTTAAAATAATGCTAGAAAATCCTATTTCCATGATGGTATGTATTTTGTAATAGGCTGCATACATTAATGGGAGAACGTCACAGCTTTCGGTGGACAGTAATTCACAAAAGAACTGACTTCTCAAACTTTGCCTAAGACACAGAAATATACTTTGTTTTGGCTTAATTCCACCTTGCACTGGCCAAGTCATCTTCTTGGCGTAGTTCAAAGAGCACTAGATTTGCTTGGGGTCAGAAGACCTGTGAGTTTTGGCTCTACCACATATTAGCTGTGAGAGACCTTGGACAAGTTGTTGTGGTTATTGTTTTACACAGTTCAATAAGCATTTATTACACACCTGCTATGTGCTGGGCAGTGTGATAAGTGCTGGAAATAGTCTCTACCTATAAGAAGTTTACATTCTTTTTAAAGTCATTTAACTTTTCTAAGCTTCATTCATAAAATAGATATGGCAATGATTCAAATTAATACATGTGCTTTATCCTAACAAAGAGCTTTCCCCACAATGACTCAGAGATAAGCAGTTTAAATATTCTCATCTCCATTTTATAATGAGGAAACTGAACCTTAGAAAGACAAAATGATATTCTTATAGTCCCATAACTAATAAATGGTGAAGCTAAACCCAAACCTATGCCTTGAGAACATCAGATCTCCTTCAACTACTTTATGCTACCTCTAACAACTTCTCTGGGCTAGAGTCTTCTCATCTTTAAAATGAATATTAAAATATTTGCATTACCTGTCTAATAAGAGTTTCTGTTCACAATCTGTGAAATTTTATCTGGAAAAATGCTTTGTCATCATAAAGGGCTATATACTTGTGAGCTACAGTTATCCATGAAACAGTTCCTCAATTTTAAAAATTGGATTAAGCAGCAACTATGCTGAGGGCTGAAAATTCCTGAAATTCCATTTCCCCATGAAGTCTTCCTAGATAGTTCAAAAGAAAGTTGATGGCATCTTTTGACCCTACTCTTTCTGGATGTGGACATCTCATAGCTATTTTCCCCATCCTACATTCCAAATTTGCCTTTTGCTTTATATCCCTAAAATGCCTTTCTTCCTGAATTATATTCGTGATTCACTTATTTATTTATTATATAAACAGTTGATGAACGCTTATTGTGTTCCTCACATGGGGTGGCACGGTGAGGGGAAGAAAAGCAGAATACCCAGTCCCAACTCTTAAGAAAACAAAGCATATGTACTAGAAATACCTTAAAATTGTTACAAGCAACAGATGAACAAAAATTCAAGATAATATTGCAAAAGTTTACTGGGAAGATATGGGAGTGCAAGTACAAGAAATGATCAGAATTGTGTGGGAGGAGCCAATAAAGGAAACTTTCTGTAAAGGATGCCAGTTTTTTGTGACCTTATATATTATTTGTTTGATGATTTTGTTCTGTTTTTGTATGCATGTCCTTGACATGTCTGGAATCTTCTATAGCAAAGAACAATGAAAATTCTTGTGTGAAGCCTGACTTCCAGAGTGTGAGCTCTCCTTCCAACAAGGTCAGGGACTTTCCTAGATATTGTAGAGTAAAACATGCAACTTGACAAGGGAGAGCTAACCCAGCCTTGGGAAGAATTACTCAGCCTGTTACTCAGGGTCAATAAATAGTTTATGCAGAATGGATAGGAAGAAGTGCTAACTCAATTCATTTAACAATTGACATGATTCCTGTGGGAAGCCTCCTGCTGGTAAAATGTTGGGAGCATGTGAATTGTGGCAATATTGACCTATAATCCCAGCTAGCTGTGATCTCTTCAACTCCAGAGATCTAAACTTTAATAGAGTACACCCACAGGGTGTCTACACAAAATTCAGCATCAATTTGATGGGGAGGTGAGAAAGTTAAGGAGAACAAGATTTCCTGAAGAGGGGCAAACCAGTCCAGGAGCAAGTCAAATCTCCTGTCCTGGTCAGAATAGGAAATGATTTGGTGAATTGTCTCTGCACTTCCAGCTTTGGTGAGTTGGGGGAAACTAGTCTAAAAAAAAGAAAGAAAAAAGAAAAACATGAGAAAATAAAATATGTTAGGTATAGTACTTTTTATGTTGATACCAGTACCCGACTCAAGGTGTCTATCATCCATTCCTCTTACTACATGATTTAATCACTTTTTCTGATCATTTATTTCTTTGATGATGTATCTTACAAGCAAGGGGGGGATTCCCATGGTGAGTGGGAAATGTAGTAAAAGCCCCCAAAGGCAGCCTCACAGGCCCCAGCTCCTCCATGACTCCAGCATTGTGTTCAGGAGGAGCAGGGGCAGGCGAATCGGATGACCACTGGTGGCTGTGGCTCTGGGGCAGAGACGATGGCCATCAGAAAATTGGCTCAAATCCCTTGGGGCCTCCTCAGCTAGCCCTTTGGTGGAACTTGGCTAGTCACTGGTCCAGGCACAGCAGGCCTGAGCAGGACAACCAATCCAGGCCCTGGGTAATTCTTGTCAGTGTCCCTGGATTAGTGGTTGCCCAACTTCTCTTTAGAATTTGCACCCATTGGCTGACTATCATTTACCAAGTGTTTGAAATTAGGCTGAGGTCTTGAAGCTAACATTTAGAAAAGATAAATTCAACTGGTAGCATTCTATGCCTTTTCAATAGCTGTCCCCCATTCCTGAAATGCTCTCCCATCATCACCTCCACCTCCTGGTTTCTCTGGCCTCCAGCAAGACTCAGCTCAAATCCTACCTTCTGAAAAAGGCTTTTCCTTATTCTCCACACACTGTCTCCCAACTGCCAGACAGCAAACCTCTGAGATTACCTCCCATTTACACTGTATTTATCATGTACATACATAATTGATTGTATGTTGTCTCCTCCATTCAGAAGTGAACTCTTTGAAGGCACAAATCATGTTTTCACCTTTCTTTGTATTCCCAGTGTTTAGCACAGTACCTGGCACGTGGTAAACACTTAATAAATATTTAACGATATAAGTAGCTGCGATCTGCCCATCATGCATTTCTTTATTGCCATTTGGTCCCTTTCCCCTAATTTATGGCTATATAGCATAACTAGGTGAATATTGAAAGATGTGTTTCTGTGCCAAAGAAATATATATGACATGTGTGAGATATAGAATAATATAATATTGTCTTAGACATTGCTGAAGGATTTGGAGCTGGGTTCAGAATTGAAAAGGAGGGGAAGACAGACTAAACTGTATTTTGGAAAATGCTCAATGATTTTACAGATGCCAAACTTCTCTCTAATAATAAATAAGGATAATAAGAATCAAATCCAGCTAGATAGAAGAGTATATCTAAAACAAGAGCTTCAGCGTGAGCCAACCAGGGCTTTGCTCCTGGGCATCACATTTAGCATCTAGAGCACAGGCTTAACATTTTTGGGATTGTGGACCCCTTTGGCAATCTAATGAAGCCTATGGACTCCTCAAAGGGTTATTTTAAGGAAAATGCTTTGTAAATCCTACATCCCCCTTATGAATATGAATTGTCATTAACACATAGTTGACAAAAATAAATTTTTCCTCCCTGCCTCCTTGTCCTAAGGCCACTTTCTCTCCCCTAAGAGTGGTGTCCCCATGCTTCAGCCAAGGGTGTCTTTCATGTTGCTTGAGCTAGGATTGATTTGTGGTGCTTTGCCTCAGGCGCAAAAATTCCTCTCTCTGCTCCTAACCACGTTTTCCACTTAGCATGTTAAAATATAAAATATTCAAGGATTTCTTCCAAATTTTATGCCAAAAACAAATAAAAATGTTCCTCCATCCCAAAATGGGAATTGAACCAACAGAAATAGAAGTCTAGGTCTTGGGAAGGGGGGGGGGTTAATTGCCAGTAGCAGGTAATCAGGAATATCTGAGCCCAACCTAAAGCAGTCTGGAATAGTGGAATAAAAGTTCTGGATTGGGAGTCAGCGTACCTGGCTTGGAAACCCAGCTCTACCGATTATATGTGCCAAATGATAATTGACTTAACTTCTCAGCTTCATTTCCTCATCTATACAATGAGTTGGTTGGAATAGATTGCTTCTAAGATTCCTTCTACTTCCAAATCTATGATCTTATGACCTGGGTTCAAATCTTCCTCTGACACCAATTCTCTGTGCGCCCTTGAACGTGTCACAACTTCTCTAGGCTTCAGTTTCCTCATCTGCAAAGTGGAGATTAAACTGATGGCTTCTAAGATCCTTCACAGGGCTAAATCTTTGATTCTATGAACACAGGAGAAAGAAAAAAACTAATTTCTTAAAAAAAATGACTGGCATAATGACAGAAGATTCTTATCACAGAGTGACTCTTTTTTCCCCCCAAAATCTCAAAATAATGAAGGATTACTGTACTTTAATAAATACAAAAGTTAGATCTAAACTTGAAGTTTAGGATTAGAGTAGGAGGTTTGGATTCAGTCTAAGGGCTGCACTTGAGGACCTAAAGGGCCTCGAGGCCACAGGTTCCCCATCCTTGGTCTATACCCTCCCTCCTGCCTCTCAATCAGTTGGTCCCTAGGCCTTCCCATTAGATTAGAGAAGTATCATTACTGATAAGATACATTCTCACAGCTCTGTGCTGTGATGCTCTTATTTTCCCCATTTTGCTGTTGAGGAAACTGCAGCAGACAGAAGGAGGTTAAGCGATTTTCCCAGTGACTTGTTATCGAGGAGATCTATGTTCAAACCCTGCTTCTGATATCCATTAACTTTGTGACCCACAACCTTTCTGAGATTCACACAACTTTCTAGAACTTATCTACCAAGATCCAAAAAAAAAAAAAAGTTGCACCTACATGGCTTATGTGAGTTCCCACACCCACAAAGTCAGAAATTTGATGTCTTGTAGTGCCCCATAAAAGAATTCCTTTTTCTGTGAAAAGAAAGCAGATCAACCATTTCCATGTGCTTAGCTATCTAATCTCCTTTTATGTGGAGAGTTCACATGCAGGCATAGGCCAACACAAACACACACACATGCACACGCACATGCACACACATTTGGAAAAGACATCAGCCACAACTGTATGCGATATAAAGCAATTACCACAAAAAGGAGGCCAAGAATCCCCAAACCACCTCATTCAATAAATCTTTGTTCTCTTTGCCAAGCAGTGAAACATAGTACCCATGGACAACACTGGTACAGAGTATGTTAATGTGAAAGTATGACAAAGGAAGATTGCAGAAGACTATAAGCAGTGTTGTTTCATACCTCAATGATGATGTTCTCCAGATGTTCTTACTTGTGGATAATATTGCACTGATTGTCTCAAGCTCCAGAATACTACAGGGACTGCTTAATGAGATTCTTGACTGTTCAGAAAAGATTGAACCAACAAGATACACAAGAAGAATCAAATAGATGAAGAATGCCTATTATCCACATAATGTGATAAGCAGCCCATTGAGTTGGTCCATCAGTACACCTATCTTGGACAGGAACTATAGATGGATCAGATGGGCCCATAACTGAGTGGAAAGAAAAGAGTGGTCTAAATTTCATCTGAGAAATTATATAGCATTTTTAATTATGCCAAACCACTTCTTTAAAAAATAAGTTTTATTTATTGATACCTTCTGCTTCTAACATTATCACAGTTACTCCTAGTATCTTCCCCCTTCCAGAGAGCCATCCTATTTAACAATTAGTATTTTTTTTGAGAGGAAAAAAAATCAGCACAATTGATCAATATATTTAAAAAGTCTGAAAATACATGTAATGTGTAGTATCTGTAGACCTCCCACCTCCAGAAAGGGGTGTTTTGGGGATCTCTTCTCATATCTCTTTGTTTGAGTCCTGCTGGATCTTTATAATTTTTTAAATTTACTTTTTATTTTCTGGTGTGTAATTGTTCTTTCCATTTATATTGTTGTAGTTATTGTGTAAATTGTTTTCTTAGCTCTGCTTACTTTACTTTGCATCAGTTCATATACATCTTTCCATGCTTCTCTGTATTCATACCACACATCATTTCTTTTGGCCCAGTAGTATTATATTATGTTTATGTGCCATAATTTGTTTTATCATTTGCCAAACAGCTTCTACTGTTTCCAGTTCTTAGCAATCATAAAAAGTACTACTATAAATACTTTGGAGTATATGGGCACTTTATTTTTTTGATGGCTTTCTTGGGATATAAGTTCAATAATGCAGTC
The DNA here is from genome assembly GCA_028646595.1 of Phalanger gymnotis. Classification (NCBI taxonomy): domain Eukaryota; kingdom Metazoa; phylum Chordata; class Mammalia; order Diprotodontia; family Phalangeridae; genus Phalanger; species Phalanger gymnotis. Next base: position 170,361,436 of record CM053623.1, read on the forward strand.
TTTGGTTCAAAGAGTATGGACATTTTTGTCACTTTATTTACACAATTCCAAACTGCTTTCTAAAACAGTTGTAGCATTTTACAGTTCAACCAATAATGCATTAATGTGTCTATTATTCTACAAGCCTTCCAGTGCTGACTATTGCCATTTTTTGGTCATTTTTGCAAATTTGCAGGATGTGAGGTGAAACCTCAGGGTTGCTTTGACTTTCGCTGCTCTTGCAGCATTCTTTCATACTGTTGTGAATACTTTGTAATTCTTCTTTTGAGAACTGTTTGTTCATATCCTTTGACAATTTATCTATTGGGAAATGGCTACTTGTCTCGCATATGTTATTAATTGTTTACATATCTTGGATACCCTTCTCAGAGAAATTTGATACAAAGATTTTTTTCCCATTTGACCATTTCCCTCTTTATCCTAGATAATTTTGTCCGTGCATAAGCTTTTCAGTTTCAAGTAATCAAAGTTACCTATTTTATCTTTGTCTTTTGCATCTGTCTCTTGTTTGGTTAAGAATAATCTCCCACCCATAACTGTGAGAGGTTCTTCTAGTTTGATCTTTTCTATTAAGTTGATATATCCTTTTAAAAGGTATTGTGTAATATGATATAAGATAGTGGGCAATGTCTAATTTCTGTCAAACAGCTTTCCAGTTTTCTTAGCAGTTTTTATCAGATAAGTTTTTTCCTAGGATATTTGTATTTTCCACTTTATTGAACACTGAGTTATTGAGTTCTGTTGTTTCTGATTCTCCCTTGTCTGATTTATTCCATTGTTCTATTTTGTTGACCAATATCAGATTGTTTTGGTGGCTGCTGCTTTAGAATATAGTTTGAGGTCTAGAAGTGCTTTTCTCCCTACTTCTTTTCATCATTTCCCTTGATATTCTAAATCATTTGTTTTTCCAAAATAATTTTTATCAAGTTCTATAACCTATCCCCTTGGTAATTTGATTGATATAATATTAAAAGTGTACATTAATTTTGGTAGTATAGTCATTTTTAATGTATTGCCATGGTCTAGCCATAAGCACTTGAGTATTTCTACATCTGCTTAAATTATTCTCTATTTAAGAAGCACTTTGTAATGAAATCTATATGTTTTTTGTGTGCTTTGTTAGGTCTATGCCCTAGACATTTTGTGCATTTTGTCATTATTTGGAATGGGATTTCGCTTTACGTTATTGTTTCTTGTGTTTTGTTATTTGTATGGAAACGCTGTTGATTTTTTAGGTTTTATTTTGTAACCTACAACTTTGCTGAAGCTATTGTCTCAGTTAGTATCTTTGCTGATTCTATAGGATTTTCCAAGTAAACCATCGTATCATCAACAAATAGGAATCGTTTTAGCTCCTCTTTACTATCTTTATACCTTTAATTTCTTTTTTTTTTTTATCTTATTGCTGTTACTAGCATTTCCAGAACTATAGCAAATAATAATGGGGAGAGTCATCATCCTTGCTTCACTCCTGTATTTATTGGGAAAAGTTCTAGTGTATCGCCACTGTATATAACACTTGCTTTGGTTTTAGATAGATGCTTTTTTATGATATTTGAAAAAAGGTCCCTCTATATGCTATACTTTGTACAGTTACTAGAATAAAATATCATTGTACTTTGGCAAAGGCTATTTTTGCATCTACTGAGATGATCATGTGGTTTTAGATGTTTTGGTTTTTAATATGATTAATTTTGTTGATTGTTTTCCTAATGCTGAACCATCCTTGCATCTCTCGTATAAATGTCATTTGGTCATAATGAATGACTTCCTGTATAAATCATCGTAGTTTGTTTGACAGGACTTCATTTAATTTTTTTTAGTTCATTAATGATATTGGCCTATAATTTTCTTTCTCTGTTTTATGTGTTCCTGGGTTAGGGATTAAGACTATATTTATCTCATAAAGGGATTTTGGTAGGGTACTTTCTCAATTTTTGAGAGTAATTCATGAAGTAAAGGCATTAACTGTTCTTTTAAAGTTTGATGGGATTCTCTTGTGAATCCATGAGGACTGGGAATTTTTTTTCCTTTGGTAGTTCCTTTACAGCTAGTTTTTTTTTTCTTCTGAGCTTGGGTTATTTAAGATCACTATGTGGTCTTCTGATAATTTGGGTATTTCATAATTTTGAAGGTATTCCTCTGCATTTTTTATGTTAGCATATGATATGTATGTATATATTATATTCTTTTTGTTTCTTCTAGTTTTGCTGTGTTTTCATGTTGTTCATTTGCTATTTTATTGATTTGATTTTTTTTGCTCTTTTTTTATATCAGATTACCTAAGGGCTTATCAATTTTATTAGTCTTTTCAAAAATCCAACTTTTAGTTTTATTTATCATTGAGGGGGGCTTTTATTTCCAATTTATCTATTTTCCCCCTCTAAATTTTAATATCTCCTCTTTTGTACTTATTTTCAGATTATTTGTTGGCTTTCTAATGTTTTTAAATGCATATTCAGTTCATTAATCTTCTCTTTTTTCTATTTTTTTAATGTATGATTGTAAGGATATGATTTTCCCAGCAAAGACACCTATAGCTGCACTCTAGAAATTTTGGAATGTTGTTTCATCATTATAATTTTCTTTTATATAAGTTTTGTTTCTGTAATTTGTTCTTTGATCTAGTCTTTATTTAAGATTTCACTGTTAAGTCTCTATATGATTGTGTATTTGTGATCCCTGCACAAATTAAAATTTTTATTGCACTGTGGTCCATAAATAATTTATTGATCATTTCTACCTTCATACATTTGTTTGCAATAGCCCTAGTAGTCAATTTTTGTAAAAGTTCCATGTGGTACTGAGAAATATGTATATTCTTTTGCTGTCCCATTTAGAGGATGTCATAAGTCTTTGATTCTAGTTTTTTCATCGATTTGTTCAGTTCCATGTTTTCCCTTTTGTTCCTCTTTCTGTTAGATTTGTCCAAAACTGAGAGAAAGATATTGAATTCTCTTACCATTATTGTGCTACTGTCTATGTATTAGGCAATGTATCCTTTATGAATTTGGATGCTGAAGCTTTTAGAGCATGTAAGTTTATTACTGTTGTTGTTTGTTTTCTATGGTTCTTTTTGGCATAATTTTCTTGTTTATCCTTTTTAATGTTTTGGGTTTGTCATATAGCATTGTTACAACTCCTACTTTTTTGGATTCACTTGATGCAAAGTATATTTTTTCCATCCCCTTATTTTTATTTTGTGTATGTGTTTGTTTTTAAAATGTTTCTTGTAAGCAACGGATTATAAGGTTTTGCTTTCTTATCCAATGTCACTCTTTTTCATTTTATTAGATTCTTTAGTCCATTCATATTTAAATTTATGATAATTAGATTTATATTTTCCTAAATCTGCATCTAATTTTTTTCCAAGTTATGATTTTCCCCCTCTTTTGCTATAAGTTTCATACAAAGTTCCTTCAGTTGCTTTATCTTAATCTTGTCTAAGGTAGCCCCTCTCCCACTGGTTCTCTTTCCCTAGCTCCTGATTAATTCCTTTTATTTATTATTCCTTTCCCTTTGGGTTTTAACCTATTAGTTCCTTTTTCTCCCCCGCTTTCATCTTGTATCTGGTAATATAATTCTTTCCCCATTTTTTTCTTCTCAGTCAAATAGATTCTCCCTTCCTGTCTTCCCCTTCAAATAGTACTATTCATTAGTTGTTACTTTCTAAATTTTCATTTTTTGTGCTCCTTTCCAAAAAGTATTTCTCTCACTTTCTTCATTATCCATCTCTCTTTCTGTCTCTTTTCGACCCTTGTTCTTTGATTCATGACCCCTATAATTATTGAATTTCTCTCTTTTCTCTGTATTCCTTGTGTAATTAAAAAAAATTTTCAAGATATTAATTCTAGGCTTTTCTCTAGGCAGTTTCTGCTACTGCCTTGTAGAGCTTGGCCCATGGATTCCCTTTTTCCATTGTGCCCTACTTCTAGAATAATGCCAATTATTCCAAGTGTTAGAGAGGATATGACCTCATGTTAGGAGCCCTCCTCTACTGTATACCTGACTATGCAGCTACTACTGATCTATAATCTCCCCTGGTTACCCTTTTCCTTCTGTTTGCTTCAAAATCTACTTTAAGTCCATTCTCTCCCAACTCCCCTCCCCCAGGCCACACCAAGTGCGGGGTATCCACCAACGCAAGGCCTCTTTCCTCCTCTGTCTCTTTTTAAAATCTCCGCTCCTCCTCACACACTCCCCTGTAGGTTCTTCTCTTTCTGAGACCACAGGGGTCACCTTCCCCTCATTGCTAGCCCTTAGTTTGACCCCAGCATATCACATTTGTCCCTATTACCCTTCTTCTCTTTCCCCTGCCCTTTCGTGTACTCTCTCGTGTTATAATGTAGTCCCACAAAGAAATTACTGATTCACCTAGGCAAGGTAGCTCTAGATTTTGTCCATAATGCCTCTTGTCTTTCTATTTATTCTTCACTCTCCACCAGACTCGCACCTTCACTCCATCTTTTTGTGTACATTTAGAACAAAGTTTCTTACTGGGCTCTCTACTGTCATGATGTTGCTGCTTTTCTTTGCTCCTCCGCATTTCTGTTGTTTGGGGTGTTCAAGGAACAAATAATCTCTTCAGTTCTGGTTTTCTTCCTAAAATTTTTCAAATGCCTCTTTATTATTAAGCATCCATCTTTTCATGTATGTTTGAGCTCAGATTTGCAGAGTAGGTGACTCTTGGATATATCCTGAACTCCATTCCTTCTGTGGAACACATTATTCCAATCCCTCTCATGTTTTGTGATGGGTGCAGAATAGTCTTACATTTTTTTTTCAAATTTCCTTTCCTTTGTATTTGAAGGTCTTTTTCCTGATTTATTACAGTACTTGTTTCTGAAATGAACTGTTAAATTTAACCATGACATGCCTTGGAGTTTGCAGCCTTAGTTTTTGTTTTGTTTTGTTTTGTTTTCATGGAGATGATCTGTGAATTCTTTCAATTTGTATTTCATTTTCTATGTTCTGGGTAGTTCTCTAGTGTTTGCTACATTAGAATGCTAAAGTCTTTTGTCTTGTTATGTTTTTCTTGGAAATCTATAATACTTAGGTTGTCTTTTCATGGACTGTCTTTTAGATCAGTATGTTTCGCTTGCATGATGAGCATATTTTCTTTTAATGTTCTTGTGATTTTTCTCTTCTTCATCTAGATCGTCCTTTCCTTCAATATATTTATATCACCAAACTATTATTCTTTCTTTTGTTTCTTTGGTGAGATTTGTCATCTCATATTCCAATCTTTCTATTATACCCATTATTTTTGCTGCAAAGGCCATAAATTCTGCTCCCATAATTCTCATTTCTTTTTTGAACCATTCAGGAACAGCGTGTTGTGGTTCCATGTTCTCATGTTCCACAGAGTCTTTTGTCTCGTCAAGTGTTGTATCATTTTTCTTTGTTTTCAGCATTTACTCATAGACACCTGAACTCATAGGGCTAAATTTCCTTCTATTGCATCCTTGGGTCTGCTAGTGCAGCCTTGCTACAGTAGCATGGGAGGTGGAAAGAGAGTGCTGAGTGGGCTCAGGATCCTTGAGTATTAGTTGATGTTGTTGTCATTTTAAACTTTCTTTTGGATTCTGGGAGTCCTAGGCCATGGAGACTGCTGAAGTTACTTTGTCTTTGGCACGCAATTTCTGTTTTGGAGAGGTTTGAAAGGTCACAGGAATCAGAGAAAATATCTAGTCCTCATTGTAACTCACGTGACCCAGAAGCCGCTACTGCCGAACTGCTCCTTGACACAGAAACCCATCTTTTAAACACAAATATTTTTCTGGAGATGCTATATATGACTATGAGCCACGGGACACTGCAATGTTTAAAAAAATTAGATTGAAGGGGACCGAAAAGGTGTTGAAGAGATGCACAATTGGAATAAGTATGCTGCTGCACATTACCAACAATGACTTATAAGTGCTCCCCATATAAGCTCTAAGGATCTTTATTCCAACTTTCAATCTCCCATATGAAACTTGGATCCTAGAGCAAGGATCTATTTCCCCCACACACCATGAGAGGGAGATATATTTAGGGGCACTCCTTGAAAAGTCAAAGGTGATTTTCTAATGCCATCAGATCTAGCTTCCACAGTATGCTCTCTCTCAAAGCTATAAATTGAGAATCGTTTTAGTTAGTAAACTTCAGTAGCTCTTAGAAAGGGTTATTTACCAAGGTGGTCGAATAAAAGCAGTTATTACAGAACATTCCATCAAAGATCTGTGATATGCTCTCCCACGAGTGCATCAGATTCCAGAAGAAAGTAAGCCCAAGTATAAAGAACTCATGGTAATTAAAGGGTTAAACCCCAGTTTCTAGTTGTTGGAAATCCCTTTTTCCTATTCACCGGATACTCAAGAAGTTCCCCCACAAACTAGGTATACCAGCAGCTTTTTTTTTTCTTCCACAACAGAATTTTAAATCCTCTGGAAAGGGAAGAATGTTAATTGCCAGATTTGATTAATAACTGCCTCACAGACTTCCCAATACAGTTTAGGACAAGGCACTAGGGAAGGCATCCAAAAAGGATAAAACAGAATCTCCCCCAGTCACAAAGGAGCTATCTAGGACTTGGTCCTATGAACTTTGTCAAACACCCTCCGGTAGATTTGTTGGAGGTGGCACCTATAATCTTAAAGGGAAGTAGACTATTTGGGGTTTGCCCTGATGGTATTAGAGAATCACCTTCAACTCCTCAAGGACACACTTAAAACCTTAAGGGGAGATGTAATCTTGCTCTGGGACCAGAGACTCACATGTGAACGTGGGATTTGGGATAATGATCCTCAGTCTAGTTGAACTACATTTGTAGGGTCCTCCTCTGGCATATATGAGATCACAGATACATTGCTACATTGGAGTGTAATGTAGACCTGGTCTAATACTAATCCTGAGAAAGTAACAATTATATTACACATACCCAGAGGAGCTTTAAAAAAATTTACAGAGTGTACTATTATCACCTTTAGTGGACTAAATTATTTCCCAGGTAACTTGCTGGGAGGAGATTTTACCTCTTCCTCTCAAGGAGAAAAACAAATGCTCATTGTTAATATTGATATTCATGTACTCCGTAATTTCCCTGTGTAGTATGGAGCAAGGCAGTCATTTTTATTCAAATAACACCATTAATAACTAACATTTATATAGTGCTTCAAAGCTCTTCTTTTGTGAAGGCAGAAGACAGCAAGTGACTTTCTCAATGTTGCACAGCTAGGCAGAAGATAAAACTGAATTATAACCAAGGTCTTCTGTCTCCTGATATTTTGTAACTGTTCACTAGGAGGAAGTTAGGTGGCTCAGTGAATAAAGTGCATCTGGCCTCAGATACTGTGGGACCCTGGGCAGGTCGCTTAACCTCCATTTGTCTTAATCCACTAATGAAGGAAATGGCAAACCACTTCAGTATCTTTGCCAAGAAAACCCCATAGACGCTACTGGTGTGCTGTGGTCCATGGGGTCATGAAGAATCAGACACAACTGGACAACTGAACAACAACTACAACCTCCCAATACATATTCCATTTCCCCCAAGATGTTTGGCTTACTTTTATATCCCTTTTAATAGCAGGAACAGTCCCCAAAGAAGTGTTCTCTGTGATTTAAAAATTAAAGTCCCTTTATAACATTTAAGAGAACATAACAAAAGGAAACAATTACCGAATGCTACTCCAGAGATGAGTTCAGGCTTTCCTAGAAGATGTTTAGTAGGTAAGAAAAATACCAGAAATAAGGTAGAAAGTAGCTCTGAACATACTAGAAATTTATAAAATGAGACCTCAGTTTATAGCCAGGAAAAAAGAATTCTGACCTGGACTCATATGGGCTATATTCAACAGAAAACCTAACAGATCATTTTAATGGTACCTTAGGCCATAAAGTTCTTAGTGTTTGGGTTCCTTAAGTCCTGGTTCTGCCATTGAGTCATTTAATATAAGTACCATTTTTCCTCAGCTATAAAATGCACATAATTCTTGTGCTACCTATCTTACAGGTTTAGTCAGTAATCATTTATTAAGTACCAACTAAGCTCTAGGCACTGTACCAACCTCTGTGAATACAATGAAAGATCAAAAACTCTCGAAGGGCTCTCAATATAATGGGGAAAACAACAAACAAAAAATATGTACAACCAAGTTCTTTGCAGAGTAAATCAGAAATAATCAAAAGAAGGAAGGCGCTAGATTTAAGAGCGTTTGGGAAAAGTTTCCTGTAGAAGGTAAGATCTTAGTTGGGACTTAGAGGAAACCAAGGAAGCTAAGGTCGTGTTGGTGAGAGTGCTCTGTAAATGGGAAAAAACCCTATTAAATGGAGGCTATTATTTTGATTTATATTAATGAACAACAATAATAAGAATAACCATAAAAACAGTACAATTTTTTAACACTCTCTCAACCTTTCTTCCCTTCTTTACAACATCTCCTGCTTCTGACTCCTTTTTACTATTTATACAGCCGCCACAGTAACACGGGCTCTCATTTTTTCTCACCTGAACTATTACTATAGTCTCCTAATTGGTCTTCTGCTTCAAATCTCTTCCCTTTCCAGTTTGCTCTCCACCCAGCTGGAAAAATGATTTTCCTTAAGCCAAGGTCTGACCATGTCACTCCCTACTCAAAAACTGTAGTGGCTTCCTATCACCTTTAGGATAAAATATAAATGTCTCCATTTCAAGTCAAACAAACATTTATTAGGCACCTACTATGTGCCAGGCCCTATGAGAGTCCTGGAGATTCAAAGAAAGGCCAAAAAAAAAAATCTCTGCTTTGAAGGAACTCAAAGTCCTTTTCAAGGAATTCAAAGGAACTCAAACAACTGTGTACGAACAAAATATATACAGGATAAATGGGAGCTAATCAACAGAGGGAAGGTTCTAAGTTGAAGGAGGACCAAGAAAGGCATTTTTCAGAAGGCAGAATTAAATGAGACTTGAAGGAAGTCAAGAGATAGCCAGCAAAAATGCTCATATTTGGGAAATTGAGTGTCTAGTGCGATAAACATCAAGGAAGCCAGTGCCAATGAATGGTAGCATAAATGAAGGGAAGTAAGGTTTAAGAAGACTGAAAAGGTAGGAAGGAATTAGGTTATGAAGGGCTTTAAAAGAATGTTTTCTGTTGGCTTTTGGAGGTGATAAGGAGCCACTGGAATTTACTGATATGATTACATCTGTGTTTTAGGAAGTCCAATTTGACAGCTGAGTGAAGGATGAGGGAGGAGAGACTTGAAGTAAGAAGGCTACTGCAGTAGTCTAAGTGTGAGGAAATGAGAGCCTGGATAAAAGGGAACATTTAAAAGAGATGTTCTGAAAGTAGAATTGACAGACTTTGGCAACAGATTGGGTATGGGGTGGGGTGGGGAGTGGGGCAGGGAATGAGAGATCATAAGGAGTCAAAGATGACACTTAGGTTGTAATAGGGAGAATGGTGGTATTCTTGACAATAATAGGGAAGTTAGGAAGAAGTGAAGGTTTGGGGGGAAAGATGAGTTCAATTTTGGACATATTGAGTTTAAGATGTCTATGGGACATTCAGATCAAGATGCTCAAAAGATGGTTGGAAATGTGCACTTAATAAATGTTGAGTGATTGATTGAAATGTGAAACTTAAGCTCAGGAGAAAGGTTAGGAATGGATAACTTCGAATCCAGCACAGAGATGATAATTTAATCCATGGCAACTAATGACATCACCAAGTGAAAGAGTAGAGAGGGACAAGAAAAGGCCTGAGCCCTGGGGGTCACCTAATGTGAGGGGGGCATGGCCTGGATGAAGCGGGGGCGGGGGGGAGAAGGGAATAAGCATTCATATATCACCTACTATGTGTCAAACGCCATGCTAAGTGCTTTACAGATATCTCATTTAATCTCTACAACAACCCTGTGAGGGGGTGCCGTTATTCCCATTTTATAGTTGAGGAAACTGAGGCAAAGAGGTTAAGTGATTTGCCCAGTGTCGCAAACTTAGTATCTGAGGGCCAGATTTGAACTCACATCTTCCTGACTCTGGACTCAATATTCTGTCCACCTTGTTGCCTTGATGAGGGTCAAGTAAAGGAGACTAAGGAGAGCAGTGTCATGAAAACTAATGAAAAAGAAAGTATCAAGGAGAGGGTAATTGACAGTGTTAATGCCCACAAAGCAGTCAAGAAGAATGAAGATTGAGAGAAGGCCATTAGATTTGGCAATTAAGAGATATAACTGGGAACTGTGGGAAGAGAAATGTCATTTGAATGATGAGCTACAAAAGCCAAATTGTGGAGCATTAAGAGACTGAGAGGAAAGGAAATGAAGGAGTCTATTGTAGATGGTCTTCTCAAAGAGTTTAGCCACAAAAGGGAGGAAAAATATAGGACAACAGCTAGCAGGGATGGATGGATCAAGTGAAAGGGTTTTGGGAGATTTTTGAGGATAGGGGAGACATGGACATGTTTATAGGCACTAGGGAATTAGCTGGTAGACAGGGAGAGATGTTTGGCATTCCCAAACTACTTTTCTATTTTTATAATACATTATTTGCCTTCTCACACTCTACAGTCCAGCCAAATAGGCCTTATTACTGTTCTTCACACACGTGACCCCATCTCCTGTCTCCGTTTTTGCTCTGGCTATCTCCTCCCCCTGCCTCCCGCCATCCCTAGCCTGGAATACACTCTCTCCTCACCTCTGCTCCTTAGAATTCTTTCTTTCCCTTTGAGACTCAGTTCAAGTACCACTGTCTATGTGAAACCTTTCTGGATCCCTCTTCCTCTTAGTGCCTCTCTTAACACTACCTTATATTCACTTTGTATATACTTGCTATATACCTATGTATGTATATGTCATCTCCCCTATTAAAATTAAAATGTAAGCTTATTGAGGACAGGAATTGCTTCATTTTTTTTCTTTTTGTTGCCAGTGCCTAGCACAGTGCCTGGCATACAATAGGCGCTTAATAAATGTGTGTTGTTTGACTGATTTAAAGGTTTTTCTCTTTCCAAAGACAAGCTGTAGTATTTCTAGAGGGTGACTAGGCTGATGAGGGGACCCGCCATATTAGGAAATGCTTGAAGAAACTAAGCATGTTTACGTAGGGGAAAAGAAGACTTTGGGGATATAAAGAACAGTTGGGAGGTAACTTCAGGAAGGTCATGTGATAAAAAGATTTGATTTGTTCTACTTGGCTCCAGAGAGAACTAGGGGTATGGGGTGGAAGTTGCAGAGAGACATTTTAGCTCTATATAAGGAAAAAACACTTAACAATTAAAGCTGTCCAAAAAGTAGATTAGGTTGTTATGGGAGCTTGTAAACTTTCCCATCATTCCAAAAGGAGCTTGGTGACTTCTCATTGATATTGTATAATGGATTTAGGCTCTAGGTAAGGATTTAATTAGATAAACTCTGAGATCTCTTCTAGCTCTAAGATTATATTCCATTTACTTCAATCTGATGGATGTATATAAATGGATATATAAATATATATGGACATATATGTATACTTTGCAAGGCATTGTGCTAGCTGTGCTACTTACATGAAGGCAAAGAAAAAAGAAAAGCACCTGTCCTAAAGAAGCCAAGTAAAGTCAGCAAGCATTTATTAAGTTCCCACTATGTGCCAGGCCCTGTATGAGGCTCTGACAATATAAAGAAATGAAACAAAACAAAGGAGCAGACAGTCTAATAGAGGGAGACAATATGCAAATAACTATGTACAGATTAAAATAGGTACAGGAGAAATGGGAGATAATCTCGGAAGCTTGTTGTAGGGAAGTCCAGAAGGCAGAGATAAAGAGGGAGAGAATCAGCCAGTGAAAATGCTTCGTCAGGATATGAGCATCTTGTATCAGGAATGGAAAGGAGGCCAGTGTCATTAGATTGCAGAGTATCTGGAGAGGAGTAGGATATAACATGCCTGGAAAGGTAGGAAGGGGCCAGGTTATGAAGAGTTTTAAAAGCCAAATAGAGGATTTTATATTTGATCTTGGAGGAAATAGAGAATCACTGGAGTTTATTGACTAGGGAAGCAACATGTACAGACTTGAACTTTAGGAATATCTCTTAGACAGCTTAATGGTGAATGAACTAGAGTGGGGAGAGACTCGAGGCAGGGAGGTTGACCAGCAGGTTAATATAATACTGACCATGTGTGACATAATGAGGGTGGTGGCAATATCAGATGAGAGATGGTACAAAGGTAGAATCAACAAGTCTGGGCAACAGACTGAATATGGCAAGAATCCCCACCAGGAAGCCACCTAGTTTGAGAGCCTGAGTGACTGGGAGGATGGTGGTACCCTTTATAGTAATGGGGAAGTTAGGAAGAGGGGCGAGATTAGGGGGAAAGATAATGAGTTCAATTTTAGGCCTGTCAAGTTTAAGTTGTCTACAGAAGGTAGAGTCTGAAATGTCCAGTGAGCTGGAGATTGAAAGAATGAAGGCCAGGAGAGAGGTTAGAACCTTATACTCTACTGGAGGGGTAGGGGAAATATAACACATACACAGAAAAGTAAATTCTAAATAATATGATAATTCCATTATTTGTAACCTTAATATCTTAAATTTTTTTTTCTTAGTAATCATGTCTCTCAAAGATGAGTGCAGTCCACCTACTTTGGAAATTGAAAAGTGCTGAAAGATGCATAGAAAAGATTAGGTTCTAGTTCAAAGAAATCAGACATTTTCACAGTGGCCTTTGGAGTAGCCTATATTTAAAAATTTTTTTTTTGCTAGAGTTAGGGCAGGGATGGGCACATGGGGCAGGGATCAGAATTTCCCTCAAGTCCTGCTTTGTGAGTTGGCTTCATGAGAATCAGGCAGGCCCCGTTTGTAGAGCTGGGCCTACAGAGTTCCAAAGGGAAGTAAGGGTTTGGCGTGTGTATACCAGGTCTTCCTTCAGGGGCAGCCAAATAACACCATCAGCACTACCACATGCAGGAACTGACTCCAGCTCTGAGCATTAGAAGCCAACTTTTACTACACAAACAAAGCCAATGCAATATAACTGCTGCTGAATTCTCTCCTGCTAAAGGAAACTGAGGAATAGGTGAGACGAACCATGCTCACTTTTAAAGGACTGGCATCAATAGTCCGCTGTGCCAGACAGATGACATGGAGAGACGTAAGAGCTGGGAAGCCCAGGGGTGGGGTGGTGGGGAATGGAGTCACTGCTTCATGAGGTTAGACAAATTAAAAGAGATAAAACACAGTCTGTATGTGTGTGTGTGTGTGCATGCCCATGAGTGAAGCTTAGAAAAGGTAATGACTAAAGGGTAGGGTGGAGGTTATTACAACTGTCTATAAATGTTACAAGTATATAAACAGCTGCACAAAGTGAATATTGTTACCTGGGAATGTAAAGATGAGTAATATGATAGAAGTAGCAAGACAGAATCTGGCTTCATTCTGTTAACAGGGGAAAAAATCTTTTAGATTCAAAGTTATTTTCTCCTACTGAGTTACCCTGACACCAACTTTAGCACTGGCTCATATCATCTTAGACAAGTGCCTCAGTTTCCCTGGCTATAAGATCAATAAAAATCCTTTGCTAAGGATTCCAAGTAATGACCTAACCCACTAACATGTTTACCACTTCATTGTTGTTTGTTTAGTGCAATGACAATAGATAGCAACTAAACTAGGAAGCCTAGGTTACACTGCCAGGTTTTGTTAAAACTCTCACTTTGTTTGCCTGAGGTCTTGGTTCCTTTTTGACATGACCTAATTTCTTTGAGGTCTTTGACCTGTAGGGTCAAGCTAATTTGTTCAGTTGTACAGTTTCTGCCTCCCACCTAACTCACAGGATTGCACTGAGCATTCATGAAGGAGCTGTAGTATCTAAAAGTTGGAAGGACACTCCAGAAATCATGAAATCCACACTCTTGTCCAAGAATAGGTCTCTAATCTATTCTTAAGGACCTCCAAGAAAATTAGATTATGTGACTTCCTATTCCTTTTGTGATGTACTTTTAGTTTAGTGCAAAAATAAAACTTTACACATTTTAAGAGGTATTATTATTACCTCTTCTTTCTATTCCTGTTACTCATTGACTTTGGTTTGTATTAAGATTCCTCTACAGGAATCCTGTGCAGGACTCCTGTGTTCTCACTTACAGGGGTGTAAATCTTGACCTCTCCCCTTCTGTTGCCATGGAATTCAGGTCATCGGATCTGAGTGATATCTAACCACCCCCATTTCTAGGGAGATGGTTCCTTCCTTCTCTGCTGTATCACCCCCATTCTTAAATTCTCTTAGTGTTCTTGTCAGCTCACAAGATGACTGTAACTTCTGAGTGCTAATGAAGAAATACTTATGCCTTTCCCTCTCCAGAAGCCTGCCTATCTGAGAGACAGAATCATCACTAAATTTACTAGAAAAAAACAACCCCAAAGACCAATCTAGATTTCATTCCATTTGACAGGTTTGTACAGCCAGAACACATCCTAAAAGGCACCTCGTTCTGGAAAGATGGTCTTTTATCTCCTTTTGAAAAAATGAATATATAAAATATAAGATATTAGTGCTAAATTTTAGTGCTAAATAATGCTTTTCATTTGGGGTCCTTAGCATACCATCTAGTAATGGTAGTCATACACTCCCAAAGTTAGATGGTATTCTCCAAATGTCATTAATGCCACCCCTCTGCATAAGTCATAAATTTAAGTCATTTTCTCTTAAAAATCCTGGAGAGAGAATTCCATAATCTCTGTTGATAGCCTCTGTGTGCATATACATATCTACATATATCAGCTTGGTGTTTACACGCACATACATGCATGTATCCTAGTGCCCTCTGCTGGAATAAGAAAGATTTACTATATTTTTGTGCATGGATTTCATCTCTAGACGTAGAGGGTGGTTTTGCTTACTTCAGATCATAGGGAAGGACATATCCCTTTAGCTAGGGAAAGCAATCAAAGGCCTATTTGACAGTGCCTTTTCCACCTGGGATCCCATTAGATCACCTAGTGCCGTTCTTTCGTTGACTACAAGGGTAAAACACAAAGCTTAATGATGAAAAAGGCTAGGAAACGGAGTCCCCTGCTGCTCTGATTATATGGAATGCAGAGGCTCTAAGGTATGCAACATCTCCCTATATGGTCTCCTGTGTGTGTTCCCACAAATCCACCTGTCTCATGTTTATGTGGGGCAGTGCCTGCAGCAATTGTGCTATTGTGTGAAATATAATAAATCACAATAACAATACCTTGAAACAACTGCAGGATTTCAGGAAGGTAAAATGCTTCTCAGTATAAAGTGCATCACAAAGGCAGTAGCCAAGATATAACCGTATTTTATATCTTTCCAGGAAAGGGAAAATTTAAAGTTACTCACATTTGCTTCTTATGTGCTAAATTCTTCCCCCTCCAGGGTCAGTCCATCCTTGATGCGAAGGCACTGCTGTTGTTGCACATAGTCAAACTGATGTCCTGCCCATCCTCCAGCTGAGACTCCACACCAGACAAGCTTCAGAAGCCCCTGAATCACTGGCTTTTTCGACCCTTTCTTCTCTTGTTCCCTTTCCCTTTTTCCTCTTTGTGTCAGCATCTACATCTGGCTGTTTTGGATGCTTACAGCTAAGGCAGTGAGATCCTGATTGTCTTCCCCTCGCTCTCTGCACTCCTCACTGCATCTTAGCTGGGGCTTCAGCATCCTGCGTAATGGCGCTAACGGCTGGCTCCCTGTAGTTGTCATGGCAACCAGGAGCTGGGGCCTCCTGCAAGCTTATTAACACAGGCAGCCAAAAGGTAAGAGAAATAGTGATGCTGAAGAGTGGTTGGCTTCCTGATTGTGCACTCAAGAGCCTATGCCCCTTCGAGGGTTAGAACAGTATTCCCTTTTTCCCTGTCCCTTCTTTCCCCGCTCCACCCCAGACAATTTATAGGCTATTCATTCCAGTATTACCTTGAGCTCCCAGGGAATCCTGCCAAATGAAAAGTCTATGCTAGATACATTCTACAAGGTGGTGGCTTTCATGACAACTGTATCTGACAAAACAGACTGAAGGATGAGGAGGAAGCAGGATGGTCTTACAACCTCTGAAGTCAAGGAAATGGGAATAAGAAGGAAAATCCTGGTCCCCTTAAAATGTCAGGCTCAAGAGTCCCCTAGCCCTTTATGGTCCAAAGATTGAATCTGCTTTTAGTACCTGAAATTTTTCTTTATCACACTCAAACTCAAAAGGATTCATGAGCTAATTCACTTAGCTAGTCCTTCCAAAGATGTAAATCACAACCCATCCATGGCTGCCCATCCTTTGTAATTCTTGTCCATATCATCCCTTAAGTTTGACACAAGGGAATCCACCAAATTTTCGGGGGGGGGGCATTCAGTGTCATGATACTATTAACACCCCTCCAGGTTTATACTGATCCATTTAGCAATACTTTAAGTATAATTGTTCAACCAGTTTCAGATCCTTCTAACGTATATATGCATTCATCCAGCCTATATTTCATCTAGCCCCTTTGCTCTCTAGCGTTTCAGCCAGACACAAAAATTAGATAGGAGAGAGAAACCCTCAGTGACTCCTATCCTATAGAAATACCTGATAATACCTCCAAGTGTCAGTGTAATTCGATAGATATTTATTAGGTGTCTATTATATTCAGAGCACTGTACTAGAGGAAGGGATACAAAGATTTACATAAAATAACAATCTCTGCCCACATGCACTTAGAATCTAGTGATTCTATGATCTTTTTAGTTTTCTTTGCAGGTAGGAGTGTGAAAACAAGTGAGAAATAAATAGGCGTGGAGATAAGTATTTCCAAAGTCACTCCCCAATAATTTTAAAGTGACAGAACAGTAAAATGAAATTACTGTTTGATTGGAAATCAAGAGGCCTAAGATCTAGTCAGAGGAGATGAGACTTGAACTGGATTTGAAGACTGGATAAGATTTGGATAGGTGGAGCAGAGCGGGGAGGTTATAAAGGCAGGAAAGTGGCTTTAGTAAAGATGTGGAGGTAGAAATATACATGATGTTTCAGTAGATAGTATCTATATCAACCTGGTTAGAACAGAGGACTTTAATTTAAAAAGTAAATGGGAAAGGAGAATAAGTATCAAGAACTCGTGCGTTGTTCAGAGTACCTTGAAGGGACCCAGTTGCAAGGCCACCAGTAATTTTCCCAGTCTTCAGTTAGGCCTATCCATCCTCAGATGGTGGCATTATCTCTCAAAAAATATCTGCTGCTTCCAGAGGTATCTACCAGGAAAATACATTGACAAAGAAGGAAGAACAATTACGGGGGAATTCTAGGAGGTGAAGAGAGAAGCATAGGTTTTTCCTTACCCAAATAATCCAGTAGGTAGGGACCCACATTGGCCAGCATTCTTTGGTCATGTTTTTTCAGCTCCATAGGAATTAATGAATAT
Organism: Phalanger gymnotis; assembly: GCA_028646595.1. NCBI lineage: Eukaryota > Metazoa > Chordata > Mammalia > Diprotodontia > Phalangeridae > Phalanger > Phalanger gymnotis. The sequence goes on from CM053623.1 coordinate 170,378,788, forward strand.
GAGTAAAGTTTTCCTGGAACTGAAAAGTTCTAAGTTATGCACGATCATGATGATGTTATGGTTATGGCAGGGCAGATAACTAGTGCAAGCAATTTTTTCACACTGAAGTTCAATGTGCATTCTTTTTGGTAAACCCAACAGTTAAGCCTTTCTACCATCACCAAGATGAACATGGGATATAGGCAGTCCTCATAAACAATGTCTTCTCTGTCCAAGCCATACAGTTTCTCTATTTATAAAAATAAGGGGGTTCAACAGACTTTAAGATTCTGTGACTGTAAATTGTTGGGATAAGAGTGAAATAGTCTTTGATAGAACAGGAGAAAATACTAGTCATGGTTTTCAGGGAGTCCAATGATCATTAAATTATCTTTCCTTGACCTGTTTTTCAGATTATTTTAAAATATACACCAGAAATCTTATATTTTCTTTTATTTTTTCAGTTTTTTATTTTGTTCTAATATTTCTTGCTATCTGATGGAGTCAATGATTTCTCTTTGGTCTGCTCTGGCTTTCAGGGAGTCTACTTTTATAGATAAGGTTGATCACTTCCTTTTCCAAGTTATGTATTTTCCTTCTAGTTCCTTCCTCCAGATATTTTGTTTTATTTTTAATATCTTGTTTCATTTCTTCTAAGTATTCATGTAGTCCTAGTAGAAAATCCATTTTATTTTTCCTTTGAGTCTTTGAGTTTACAGTTGTTAAAGAGTTACTCTGCTTTTTGGGTATCCTTAGATTTATAATAATTTTTGTTACTGGTTGGTGTTTTCTTTTATTTGCTCATCTTTCCAGCTTTAGTTTCCGAATTGGGGTTTGTGCCAGAGCCAGTCTCTACCTTCTGTTGAATTTATGGATAAGTTGGTTGGTCTTGTTTAGTCTTACCTGGGTTGCTGCATTGACCTCTGCCTCTCGAGACTGGGCCTGCTTTGGTATCTCAAGACAGAATGTTAAGGACCTCAGAACCCCTAGACTTGGAGTATCCTGGTCAGAACAATGAGGTACTGCTATTTCCCTGACACTTCCAAGTTCTCCATTTTCCATTCACTTTTTGACAGCTTATGGGGCTTTACCAGGAGAGTCTCTTTCTCCCTCCAGATATAAGGCCTTGCAGGTTATATGTGTGCCTGACCATCGTCAATTTTGTCAGGAAATTCTTCTGCACTGGGGGTGGTTTTGCTGGTGAACCCCCTTTCCTATTGCCTTTGAGTTTCTGGTTGATTTTTTATGCAGTTATGAGGAGGAGAAATCACTTACTGTAGTTCCTCGTTGGATTTCTTGATCATTATTCAGACTGTTGTAAACTTCAGAATTTTTGCCAAAATAAGTATGTTCAAGCTGATGATCTGCTTTCCATTCAAGTAGCCATTTTAACCAGAAGTTTTCCCAAGAGTAAATATTGGAATAACTAATGGTGGTCTTTGAAGATCAAAGTCACAAAGGTAATCTCTGAGCCAGCCCTCTTATCATATTGCCGGTTGGGCCTGCCAGACTCAAAGACTAAGGTGATAATAGGGGGAATTATTCCCCTGAAAAGGTGCTAAGGGAAAAATTTATATGTCTGTTCTTGCTATACCTTTGAAGTAAATATTCCTTTGTAAAAACTAATCTTACTGTTATGTGGTTAAATGGAACTGAGGTGCCTGGACTCCTAAAATTGAGGGAACAATCAGTGGGGGTTTGAGCCTGTGCCAGAGATGTGAGACACAGCCCCCCTTAAGGGTACTAGAGAACCCTGCAGGAAGGGAGGGAATATAGCATACCTGGTCTTTAGTTGGGGGAGGGCGGTGAGAGGTGGGACACAAGAGGGCAGAGCAGTCATTTACACTTCAACACAAGGCTTTATATTCATCTATTTACTGTTTATTTTTGTATTTCATCCTGTTTTAACTTTCTAGCCTATCAGGATAATTTCTAATTTTGGATTTGTTTTTTGCAGAAAAAATATAGGATAATGGAGAAGTTACTGGATTTGTAGCCAGAAGTTTAGGGTTTGAGTCCCAGAGTTGACACTTGTTAACTCATAGTTTAGCAGCTAGAAGGGACCTCCAGGGTAATTGAAGTTAACCCCTTCATTTTACAGGTGAGGAAACTGAGGTCAAGAAAGGTTAAGTGACTTGCTCAGGGTGACACTAAGAACAAGTGGCAGATTTGGTATTTAAACCCAGGTCCTGTGACTGGTGGGTCACTTGCCCTGCCCAGCTCTTGCTGTGAGTGAATAAAGACCTTCACCCTTACATGCCATTGGACAGGGAAAGAATGACTAAGTAAACACCTAGTAGTTGGAAAGATGGCAACCAGTTCCAACTATGCAGCCAATGGAAAGAGGCTGCTCCCACCCATACAGTAGGCTAACAAAGAGCGTTTTCTTCCTGAAACAATTCCCACATGGGTCCCTCTATCTTAGGTGATCTGAGGGTGCACCAAAGCCCTATTACATATGTCTTTAAAATAATTACATGTCTAAATATTTTAAAAATTACAGAGTCACAGTATTTGAGAGTTAGAAAGGACCTTAGCAGCTCGTCAACACTTACACAAAAGGAACGCTGACAAATGAACATCCAGCCCCTGTTTGAAGACCTCCAAGGAGGCATATGCAAAGCCTTTCAAGAAAAGTCCATTCCACTTTTGGATAACTCCGGTTGTCAAGACTTTTTTTTTTCTGACATTAGCCTTAACTTTGCTTCTTTGCAACCTCCCATTCCTCCTGGTTCTGCCCTCCGCAGTCAAACAGAAAACTATTTTAATCCCTCCTCCACATGACAGCCCTTAGAATACTTGAAATCATGTATTAGAAACTTTTTTGGTGTTCTCTTCTAAATATTCCCATTTGTTCCAACTGATCTACATATGATATAGACTCGGGGCCATTCCCCATCCTGCTCTCCTGGGGACACCCTCTGAACACAATACTTCAGATGAGATCTGGTGAGGGCAGAGAATAGTGGAACTGTCATCTTCTAATCCCTGGAAACTATATCTCTCAAAACATCTCTAAAAACATTGATTTTTTTTGGGTTGCTTCATTATACTACTGATATATTGAGCTTGCAGTCTGTTCAGACCTCTAGATCTTCAAAACAACTAACCATGCCTCTCCTATCTGATACTTCTGATACCGAATTTTTTTTTGTACCCACGCGTAAGACTTTACATTTATCCCTACTGAATTTCATGTTATTAGATTCAGCCTGATGCTCTAGCCTCTCAGAATCTTGAACTTCCATATTCAAGAATTTTGAAATCTCTTTCTCTGACCATAATCTAGTGACTTTCTACTCTCCCTCTGCTCTCCCTTATCCAAACCCTCCTCTTCATTGGCACTGTGACCTCCAATCCCTTGACCCCTCAGATTTCCCCAAGGCCATCTACTCTACACTTGCTACTCTCTCATCTTTTCCTAATCTTGACCCCTTCATGAACCATTTCAACTCTTAATGCTACAACCTCTTCTTTTGAGTCCCTAGCCAACTTATCATATTGCTAATTGGATGTGCCAAGCTTTAACCCCTAAATCACTCCTGCTATCCACTGCCTTTATCCCTACTCACATACTGCTGAATGAAGGTGGAGAAATTTACACAAGAATTCTGATTTAATCCACTACAAATTTATGTTACCTCAAGTGGGCCTTTACTGATGCTAGGAAGTCCTACTACACCTCCCTCATCGATTCACTATCCCACTACCCACAGAGGCTCTTCCAAACCTTTTTATCCC
>CM053623.1:170382607-170406750 GCA_028646595.1 Phalanger gymnotis
CACGTTGTCTCCTCCAGAGAACTGCCCCTTCTGTTATCCCCCTTCTGTCACTTACCTTCAGTCTCTCCCTGTCTGCTGGCTCCTTTCCTACTGCTTATGTCTCTCTTGCCCTAAAAAACCCTCAAAGATCCTTCCATTCCTGCTAACGTTATATTTCTTCTGACCTTTATAATTAAACTCCTTTAAAAGTCTGTCTGCACTAGATACCTCCACTTTTTCTCCTCTCACCCTCTTCTTAACCAGTTACAATTTGGCTTCTGATCTCATCATTCCTAAAGTTACCAGTGATCTCCTGATTGTCAAGTGCAATGGCCTTTTCTCAGTCCTCATTCTCCTTGACCTCTCTGCAAACTTTAATACCATTTATCACCCTCTTGTCACTGATAGTCTCTTTTCTCTAGGTTTTTGAGGCACCACTCTCTCTTGGTTCTCCCCTTACCTATCAAACTATTCTTTCTTAGCCTCATTCGCTGGAGCCTCATCCAAATCATACCTTTTAACCATACATGTCCTGAAGGGCTCTATCCTGGGCCCTCTCCTCTTCTCTTATGCTACTTTAACTGGTGATCTTATCAGCTCCAAAGGATTTAAATAGCATCTTTATGTTGAAAATTCTCAAATCTACCTATTTTGCACTGACCCATCTTGTAACTCCAAGTGCCTTTCAGACATCTCAAACCAGATGTCCAAAAGCCATCTTAAACTCAACATGTACAAAACTGAACTCATTATCTGTCTCCATGAAAAGGGAAATACTATCCTCCCATTCCCTCAGGCTTGCAGTCTAGGTGTCATCCTCAACTTCTCACTTATCTCTCTTATCCAATCTGTTGCCAAAGCCTGTTGATGTCACCTTTGCAACGTCTCTCAAAAATAGCCCTTTCTCTCCTCTGACCTTGTCAGCACTCTGATGTAGGCCCCTATCACATGAAGACTGGATCATTGCAATAATCTGATTGTGGATTTACCTACCTCAAGTCTCTCCCCACTCTAATGCATCATCCATTCAGCCACCAAAAAGATTTTCCTAAAGTGTAGGTCTGACCATGTCACCTCTCTAATCAATAAACTCCAGTGGTTCCCTATCACCTCTGTTTGGCATTCAAAGCCCTTTATAATCTAGCCGCTTCCTACTTTTCCAGTCTTCTTACTTATTCCCCACCATAATCCCTTGGATCCAATAATACTGGTCTGTTTGCCATTCCACAAACAAGACACTCCATCTCATGCCTCCCTCATGCCTGAACACTCTTTCTCCTCATCTCCATCTACTGGCTTCCCTGACTTCCGTTAATCCCACCTTCTATAAGAAGTTTTTCCCAGCACCTCTTAATCCTATTGCCTTCCCTCTTTAAATCTATTTATCTTGTACATAGTTTGTTTGTACATATTTGTTTGCTTGTTCCTTTCCATTAGATTGTGAGCTCCTTAAGGGCGGGGGCTGTCTTTTGCTTTTCTTATTCTCAGCCCATAGTACAGTGCCTGGCACATAATAGGTGCTGAAAAATATTTATTGACTGACTTTCAGGGTCTTGACTCCTTAATTTCCTTGCTTCCATATTCTGTACATTTCTTTTTGAGATCTAAATTGTTTGGTGAATTGCCTCTGCATCCATCTCAATTTCTCTAAGCAAATCCCATTTTTTGTTCCTTGTGGAAATTGTTTCTCTTTGTGTCTTCAGAATTTTGCACTTTAGCTTCTCCCATACTTCCTAGGCTGACTTCTACCAGGTAAAGTCAGATTATACCTAGATTTTCTCTCCTCTAGTATAAATTCTATGAGGGAATGGTCACTTTACCCTCCTCCTCACAAGGGTTCCCATTCATTTTCAACTCAGAAAGCAGTTTCCCTTTGATGGTTCCTTTACTTTAAGAAGGATGAAATTAATACTAATACAATTTAAGAAGATATTAGCTGCTCTGCTTTTAGCAGAGAGTGTCAACATATGTCTGGATAATTGAAGTCCCCCATCACTATTAAATTATACCTCTGTCCTAGGCTTGTGATAGCTTGCCCAAAATCTTCATATAGTTATTTTTTTCTGTTCAGGTGATCTATAATTGCACTCATAACAAAATCACTTCTGTTTCTTTCTCCACTGAATTTCACTCAAATACTCTCACTATGCTTCCCCTCTCTGGCTTCTTCACATGAAGAAATCCTTCATATACAATGCTGCCTCCTCTCTCAGTATACTTCTCCCCAACACTTTTACCTATCTTGTTTCTTTTAAATAATGTATAAATCCAGAGCATTGTCCCATGACTGGTTTTATACTACTAAGTCTCAGGGATACCTATGAGGTCAAATTTGACTCCTTTTGTTAGGGCCTCTAATTACTTCTGTTTGTTGCCTCAATCTTGGGCTTTTGGATTTCTGTGAATTCTGTGTGTTTCAACTGCTACTCTTCCTTCACTGTAACTACACACTATAGCCTCTAGCTTGGGGGGTATACAGAGGCAATCTTCTACCTCTTCTATTCCTTTTTAGTTTATGATCCTTTTGATTAGAATTTCAAGACATACAGCAAATATATTTTCACCAACATTTCTTAGGTATATTTTGCAATTCTGGTCAGGAGTTTGTTGCCTCTATATCTAATCCAGGATCTAGAAATCCAAATTAATTTTTCTCTTCATTTCTTGCCTTCAGTAGGCACCAGTAAGGAAAGCACAACCTTTGCCCTAATGGGCTTCAGTTTCTCGTACAAAACTTGATAATAGTGGGAAATACCTTTTAGGCATGGTCACAATGGGTGCCCATGGATGGGTGGCACAATGGATAGAGTGCTGGGCCTGGAGGCAGGAAGACTCATCTTCCTGAGTTCAAATCTAGCCTCAGACACTTAGTAGCTGTGTGACCCTGGACAAGTCATTTAACCCAGTCTGCCTCAGTTTTCTCATCTGAAAAATGAGCTGGAGAGGGCAAACCACCCCAGTATCTTTGCTAAGAAAACCCCAAATGGAATTGGATATGACTGAACAACAGCCTTTTAAATTCCTTCTGATGATATCATTCATGCCCACATGACTCATCAGAAGTAGGCAATTATCATCCATTTTGACAGGTCTTGAAAGGTTCTCTATTATATCTTGGGTACATGCCCTGGAAAGATAACAGACTTCTCTTTTTGTTGTATCAGATTGATAAACAGCTGCCTCAGTATTCCCGAGGGTCACCAACTTTTATTGCTATTCTCCTCTTCCTCTGATTGTGACTTAGCAAGGTGGTGCAATGGATAGAACGCTGGGCCTGGAGTCAGGAAGACTTGAGTTCAAATCAAACCTCAGCCACTTCCTAAATGTGTGACAATTGTCAATTCACTTGACCTCTGTTTGCCTCAGTTTTCTCATCTATAATATGGCACCTCATCTATAATAGCACCTATTTCCCATGGTCGTGATGATCAAATGAGATATTTGTAAAGTGCTTCACAAATTTTAAAGCACTATAAAAATGTTAGCTATTATTATTATTATTATTATTATTACTATATATTTTTTTGAGAACTATCATCTTCCTTCTCAGAGTATCCAATTCATTCATCTTCAGAATGATCTTAAAAATCTGTTTTTGAGCTGTAAGAGTACAGTCATCTTTTTCCTTCCTCGTCTTCTCTGTGCAATAATGTTATTCCACTTGCTGACCTTCTGAGAAGGGTCAAGTCTTACCTCCTCCAGATCAGATCCACTCCCCTCCCCATTAAACCCTCACTTTTGTTTTTTTTTTTTAGAAATACTTTATTCTCCCTCCTCAATATGGGATGTGGAGAGTCATTCTTCCATGCCCTAATGTTTTTAGGAGGTTGATTAGCTTATGCTTGGGACACAGATGTCAATTGTTTGGCCATGGCAGAAATACAAACACAACACACACAATATGACGCTGTACAATATTTCCTACTCTCTATACTAATCGAGGTTTTCGACTTTGCTTTTTTGAACTATTTGTGGCTCTCAACTCTAACTACCTGGCAAAAATTTTTTTTAAAACAAATCATCACCTCTTAATAATTTGATTGCTTCATGTCAAATCCTGGAGGGGATGTGGAAAAATAGGTACGCGAATGCATTGTTGGTAGAGTTGTGAACTAGTACATCTATTCTGGCAAACAATTTGGAGCTATGCCCAAAGGGCTATAAAACCACACATATCCTTTGACCCAGAAATACTGCTACTAGGTCTGTATCCCAAAGAGATCAAAGAAAAACATAAAGGACCCATATGTACAAAAATATTCGTTACAGCTCTTTTGTGGTGGCAAAGAATTGGAAATTAAGCAGATGCAGATCAATTAGGGAATGACTGAACGGGTTGTGGTATATGATTGTGATGAAATACTATTGTACTGTAAATTATGAAGGTAATGAATTCAGAAAAGCCTGGGAAGACTTGCATGAATTGACGCAAAGTGAAATGAGCAGAACCAGGAAAACATCGTACCTAGAAACAGCAATATTGTAATTAAATTAAAATTTCACATTATTTTTCTTGCTTTTTTGGTAACATGGTTAATATAGAAATATACTTTGCATGACTTCACATTTATCATATTCTTTGCCTTCCCAATGGATGGGGGAGGGGCTGGAAGGAGGGAAAGAATTTGAGGCTGAAAATAAAAATTAAAACAAAATAAAACAAAACTTGACTAGCTCTCTCAGCTTCCTTTCCTGAGTCTCAACAGTAACTCTATAGTCCCTTCCACCTCACCTTCAGTTTTGCATAAACCTTAGATCTGTCTCATCAGTTTGTACCACCTACCAGTCCACTCCATCAATTCTCTTTGCCCTCAAATAGTTCTTATATTTTTTCTTAAGCACCTTTCCTTGCCTTGTCCCTTTCCTTCATGAGTATTCCTGTACATTTCTAAGCTTTAATCTTCTTTGATGTTAAACTGCCATATGATCACCAAGGATGGCAATTAAGTGAGGGAGCCCAAAGGATACCTGCTACATCCTTTTATAACCTCCTTAATTGTCCTCAATCATAGTCTTTTTCAAATTGCAAGTAGAATCTGGACTATATCTGGTGCTAGAGATGGTTCTGGCCTTTAAATTTTCTCCACTTTCTCCCAAATATCTCTAAATTGTTTTTTCCACAATTTCCCACCCAAGTCACCTACATGGTTTCCTTCTTTTTACTCAGGTCAAGTCTTTTTCTCTTTTCCTTTTCTTCTCCCCAAACCTTCTCATGTGGAAGCTAGAAATGGAGTTATTCTGTGATAATATAAGATGCAGGAGACCTGACTGAGCATCAAGTCATCTGAAAAAGATCTAGTGTGTCTAGTTAATCACAAGTTTCACATGGCTGTTAAAAATGTTAGCACAATCAGACTGCATCAATAGAAGTGCCATCTTCAGATTATAGAGTGTTAAAGGGTCATTATATTCTGTTTGGACCAAACCACATCTAGAGTATCGTGTTTATTTGGGGACACTGTATTTTAAAATGGACACTAGCAAACTAGAACATATGAAGAGTGGGTAACTAGCATGAAGAGGGATCTAGAAACCACACTAAGTGATAGATCAATACAATGAGGAGTTTGGACAAAATGCATTCCAGTTCTAAGAATCTATTTCACTGTGAACTAGACATCTTTAGCCTGGGGAAGAGAAGAATAAGGAGAAACAAGACTTTCAAAGGGCTGTAAAATAAGGAGTGAAAGGCAAAATTTCAAAAAATGAAGTTACAGGACGCCCTATTTTGGTTCAACATAAGGAAAAATTTTCTTAATAATTAGACTTGTCCAAAAGAGAATGTGCTACATAGGGGGATAATGAATTAATTTTCTGTCATTGGAAGTGTTTTAAAACACTGAATGACTTTCTGTTGCAATTGGTGTAAAAGAGATTCTTACATTGGATGGGGGGGCTTGGCCAGATGACCTTGAAGATGCCTTCCAAGCCCAAGATTCTATCATACCATGACTCTATCTTGTGAATTTTTTCCATTGTATTGATATTTAACTCTTCTCTTATTATTATTATATCTATTTGTTATGTTTCTCCAACTAAATTCTACTTGTCTGTGGCTTCTGAAGCATCCACCCCAGGATTAAGCACATAGTGGGTTCTTTATTTATGGGGTAGCAGATGCCTGGACCTGTAATTTCATCAGTATAGACAACTCCTATATAGGAGTAACTATGCTTATAGTTGCTATTTGTAGTCTTAGAAAGTTACTTAGGACACTGAAAGCTTAAGTAATTTGTCCCCTGACAGACAGTATAGATCAGAGACAGGGCTTGAAATGAGGTCTTTTTGGCACCACAGCTATGCGCTGCTTCTCTATGTAGTAGGCAATCATTTGTTGAATTAATTTATGAGTCAAAACATATGATCAAGCATTGCCCTTTGCTATTCCACCTGGAATCTAATAGAGACCTTTTTCCTGACCTACTTTAAGAAAACTACCCAGCTCAGGCTATAAACTCTGTCTACAGAGCTAAATAAAATACTCAGTTCTACAACCAGAACTTAGCATTAGGAGTATCAGATCCACCACACGAGTGTATTTGTACTTGCTTTTATTTTCTTGCTTATATTGGCACAGTATATGTTATGTTTTCCCAAAGTTCTCTTGTGCTACAGACGATAAAATGCTAGAGGGCAGAGACACTAATTTTCCATTTGTAATTCTTCAGAGTACCTAGTACCGTCCCCTGCTTTCAGTAGACACACAATATGTGAGTGAGTGGCTGACTAGCCTGGAAAATGAAGTGTCTGCTTTCTTCTTAGAAAACCTATGACAGAAGATCAGGTGTTGATCAGATTTCCTTATTTTCCTCTCTCTGTAATCCATTTAGCCCCCCCGCCCCCCACCAATGTCCACTCCACCAAAGACCAGGTGAAAGGCAGCCCCTTTTTGTGTCAACTATCACACTTGCCCAGCCCAAGTCCACAGAATCTGGGCATCCTCCAACAGGCAAACAGATCTGCTCATTCAGGGCTTTGACATGAAAGAAAGAAATTGTAAGGTTCTAGAGAGTGACTCACAGCTTTTTCAGAGTTAGGACATACTATCCGTTTCTGTTTGATTTAGCAATACGCCTACCCCAGTCTCCCAAAAATGATGTCTGTCACATATATTTATAAGATCTAAATATTTTATATAGCACACATTTGGGGGCCGGGTAGGGGGAGGAGAGGGTAGATAGAGATTTGCAGTTTCATTTGTGTAGAGAACTCCCCAATGTGGCAACTCCCTTTACTTAAGCCAATTGGCATTTGTATGTAATTTAAAATCTTACTGAGTTGCCCAAGGCACTGTGAGGTTAACAAACTTGTCTATGGTCACTTCGTCAAAGGTACCACTTACACCCACACCTTCCTGGCCCCAAGGCCAACTCTCTATAAACTACAAAATGCCATCTCTTGTCATGTGTTTTGTAATTCACAAAATACCATCATTTAGTATTCATCTGTAAAATGAGGATAATAATATTTTCATTACCTACCCTATGGGGCCATTGTGAGGATGGTCCCTCATAATCTTTAAATCACTATATAAATGTGTTATTATTATTATAACTCATTACAAATTTATGTATTATATATTATTATAGGGCTAGGGGCTACACCTGTAATTTCAGTGGGATAGAGAACTTATGAATGAAGAAACTCCTTCTACTCATGAAGGTTGGCATCGCCTCTGCACCTTATAATCTTAAAGAGGTGCCTATAGCATTGAAAGGTTAAATGATTTGACCAGGATCAATAACCAGTTTGTGCCAGAGGCAGGATTTGAGTACAGGTTTTCTTGGCTCCAAGTCTATCTCTCTTGCCACTGTCACACTGCCTTTCTTATTATTATATATTTGTTAAATAAAATAGAGTGTTAATTAGTTTTATATTGAGAATATGTGGCGAATTTTATTTATTTATTTTTTTAAATTATATTTTACATTTATTCATTGTGAATAAATGGGTACATCCCCTGAATAGAGTACAAGAGAGTACGAGGACTCAGACACATGGCCAGTCCTTTTAACGACTCCCTATTTGAATCTCCCGCCTGACTCTTCATTGGTCAGATGCAACCCCCTGACTGCCTACCCATGCCCTCAAGTGGTTTTTCAAGCATGCCTACAGGTGTCTAACCTTTCACCAGACCAGAAGCCGTGCCTAGATCACAGCTCTGATCAGAACTGGTTCTAATCAGTCACCTGACTTACATTCTGCTAAAGCTGAGAGGGGGGAGATACTTTCGACTCTGTGGAAACAAAGCTGCTTCCACCATTTCTCACAATCTCCCTTTCTTTTTTTTATTCAGATTTTTGTTTCCACATCTTTAATACTCCCTTACTCTCTCATATGAATTTTTTGCCTTAACCATCACCCCTTTAAGTGAATATGGGAAGGGTTGATCGACACATTGACAAATCAAAGGGGGCAGTCCCATTTATAAATACAGATACAGCAACCCAACAGAAAACAATAATGCAATTGCCCTTTCAAGATTCAAAAGTCTCTTCTCATACAGCTGTCTGGCAGTGAACATCATCAATGAAGTCATCTGGTCCTTGGTATTTGTTCCAGCCATCTTCAGCACAGCATCCCAGCTGTGGCAAAAGTTTTTGATAATCTTTGGCGTAGGTAAAGATACTCCACATTGTTACAATGCTAAGGTTGAGAATTGATACCTCAGTACAGAGTGTCAGACAGAGTGAGCACTGCAGCCTGCAACACTTTCCAGTGAAGCCCAAACCAGATGAAAATTTACTGGGAGACATTTAAAAAAATAAATGAAAATATAACAGAACACAGATAATATTAACATGTGTTTTTCTACATCTACAGCTTGCAGAGCTCCTGATATATGGTTTCATGGCCCAGTTTTTATTTAAGTTTAAAGCCATTCCCCTAGAGGGTTGGGACTGTGTGTGACTAAATCATCTTTTGCACTAGCACACATAATTAGATTTCTAATAAGTGCTTTTTAAAGGTGATAGCTTTGGTGGAGATTTGCATTAAACTGAATTGTTGTCTAAGGTATTCTCTAAATGAAGGGTAAGTCTGGGATAGCTTGTATTCTGTTCCTATAGTCTGTTAGATACAAAGAAGTCCGTGGGTTGAAAAAAAGGGGCGTGTATGGAGGAAATGTCTATGGGAACCTTAAACTCTTTTACTCAGAATTTCCCGTAGAGTCTTTGATATCTAGTCCTTTCTCATTGTTCCTAATCAGGCCAGTTACCAGCACCAATCATAATATTTAGAATTGCTTGCACCCCAGTGCCAGTGAATGTTCTCCATTGTTGTATTCCACTAAAATGCTGGGTGAGGCTCCTTAGATTGAAGCAATAAATCAACACGCCAATAATCTTCTCCACCTGGGCTTGCTCATTATGCCAGCTTAGTATTTCTGGAATTAACATGTCTTCATCAACAAGAAGGACAGACGCATAGTCAAATGGGAAGGAGAGGAACAAGTCTGAGTGTGGAAATAAAGGTACCAGGCAGCTTGTGTTCTTAAGGGAGAGATAAGTGTAGTGCTGTTAACTAGCTATGTGACTTTGGGCAAGTTACCACCTCAATGTGCCTCAGAGCCTAATTTATAGGTGAAGAGAACACTGTGAATTAGTGACCTTGTAATTGCTGAAGTCACCTAATAAATGTCTGAGTTCATTAAGAAAGTGGGAGAACGTGGGCACATGAACTTGGTGGAGAATTTTAAAACTCTATTTTACCTGGTTTTTTCATCTATTTCCCTCTTTATCTAGCCTTTTGACTAGGACTGCTTCTGAGTAGTAAATGGACTTCTCTTTCTCCATGTGAGAATTATTTAGATATACTTGCAATTAAGATAGGCCTTAGGGAGAAACAATTCGTGGGAAATGCACATTTTAGGACCGAATGTTATAAAATCCCTAGGTGTCAGGAGAGGTCAATTTGCCCCTCTAGTGAAACTTGTTGTCTCCTGACTATCTCCAGCAAAATCTCTCCCCTGATATTCCTGGGAGAGCTCATTTTTGTGAGGCAGCGGCTTCCCGCTTCCCAATCAATCAGAAAAGGAGATATAAAAATGACAGTATCTAATGGAGCATCTTGCTCATCAGTATTCTCATCAGAGTGATTTCATGAGCAGAATGGAAGGAGGAAGGAAAGGAGAAGGGCAATTAGAGCTAATGTCACCAAGGTGGCTGGATGCCCAGCCAGGACTGGAAAACTTGTCCATCCACTCAGCTGCCTGCTTCAGAAACAATCAGCACCCAGGTATAGAGCTCAGCACAGTTCTGAAACTGTCCCACTCCCCCCATCCCTCACCCCCCACCCCCACTTTTATTTGTTCTGTAGAGCTCTTAGGGTCAGAAACATAGTGAACAACAAAACTAGAAGGCATTTGCACAGTTAAGCCCCTGGTGCTGGAGAAGACCCTCAAGAGAAAGGTAAGTCATGAAAGATCTCTCTGTAATTTTGTCAGACTCTCTGTGGCCCCCTCTACAGAAGACACCTGAAGACCTAGAGACAGGATAAAGGTCAGCAATTTCCTTAGTACCAGCACCAACAGTGAGATAAAAAAAAATGTCCATTGAAGTTGTGGGGGTGGGGTGGAGATACGGGACAGAACTAAAGCAAAAGATAAGAGAAAACAAGACGTAGAGGGAGAGAAGAAAAAGGAAGAATGTGACAGATCAGGAACAGAGGGTAGGAAATGATAGGAAAAAGTGATTGTACTTGGAAGTGACAGAGCTTCCTCAGGTAACACTCAATGACAAGCAGGCTTTTACTGGTCTTTTTTAGCTAGCGCCTTTCTCTGACCCAAATTCTGCCTTTTCCTTTCACTAATCTATACATTTCAAATAATACCTTCAAAAATTCTCTGTTCTCTCTCAAATTTTATTTGGCCAACAAAATAGTATCATATTCAGTTTAATGCAATAAACATTTATTAAATGCCTGCCTACCATGTGCCAGGCAAGGGTAGCTAGGTGGTGCAGTGGATAGAGTGCCAGGTCTAGAGTCAAGAAGATTCCTCTTCTTGAGTTCAAATGTGGCTTCAGACTTACTAGCTTGTGATCTTGGGCAAATCACTTAACCTTATTTGCTTTAGTTTCCTAGTCTGTAAAATGAGCTAGAGAAGTAAATGGCAAACCACTCCAGTATTTTTGCCAAGAAAATCCCAAATGGGGTCATGAAAAGTCTGACACGACTGAAACTACTGAATAACAAATGGACTGGGCACTACGCTAAGCTAATATATAGGAATTGCATACTAATGTCTAAATGAATATTTGACCTATTAATGTGGAGATTATATCTTCAATGATGCAGACTAAATGCCATCCATCAATGCCCATACTGTACAACCTCTTTCATGTCTCCCATAAATTTGCTACAGGAGGTTCACTCAATGTGCCGGAGACCTCTCTTTTTCTTAACATCTTAAAGACACAGTGAGGCACAATGGTCTATTGTTATCTCTTATTTTCACCACATCATGACTCACTCATCTTCTTTTTCTATTATATGTTCCTTTGACAACAACCATTTATTTTATGTTATAACCTGCACATACCCAATCAGTCAACAAGCATTTATTAAGCTCTTTCTATGTGATACATACTGTGCTATGTGCTTGGAACAACTAGGTAATACAGAGCATTGCACCTGGAATCAGGTAGACTCAAGTTCAAATATGGTCTCCAATGCTTACTAGCTGTGAGCTCCTGGGCAAGTCACTTAATCTCCCTGTTTGCCTTCATTTCCTCAGCTACAAAATGGGGTTAGTAACACTACCTGACTCCCAGGGTTATTGTGAAGATCAAATGGGATAGTGTTTAAGAAGTGATTGTAAGAAAACATTCCCTGTCCTCAATCAATCCATCAATTAAGTGACATTAAGTGCTGGGTATTTTTCTTTTTTGTTTTCTTCCCTCCCCCCCTCAATTAATAGCATTTTATTTTTTCCAATTATAGGTAAAGATAATTTTCGACTTTCACTTCTATAAGATTTTGAGTCCAAATTTTTTTCCCTTCCTCTTGCCCCACCCCCTCCCCAAGATGGCAAGCAATCTGATATAGATTATACATGTACAATCATATTAAACATATTTCCACATTAGTCATATATTGAAAGAAGATGAGAACAAAAGGGAAAAACTATGAGAAAGAAAAAACAAAAAATAAAAAAGTGAAAATAGTCTGCCTCCATCTGCATTCAGACTCCATAGTTCTTTCTCTAGATGTAGATAAGATTTTCTATCATGAGTCTTTTGGAATTGTCTTACATCATTGTATTGGTGAGAAGAGCTAAGGTCTAGCATAGTTCATCAGGAACGTAATGTTGCTATTACTGTGTGCAGTGTTCTTCCTGGTTCTGATGACCTCATTCACCATCAGTTTATGTAAGTTTTTCCAGATTTTTTTTGAAATCCTCCTGATCGTCATTTCTTATAGCACAATAGTATTCCATTACATTCCCATACCACAACTTGTTTAGCCATTCCCCAATTGATGGGCATCACTTCAATTTCTAATTCTTT
Organism: Phalanger gymnotis; assembly: GCA_028646595.1. Lineage (NCBI taxonomy): Eukaryota > Metazoa > Chordata > Mammalia > Diprotodontia > Phalangeridae > Phalanger > Phalanger gymnotis. Next base: position 170,395,093 of record CM053623.1, read on the forward strand.
GCCACCACAAAAAGAACTACTATAAGCATTTTTTTTGTACATGTGGGTCCTTTTCCATTTTTTATGATCACTTTGGGATACAGACCTAGTATCTAGGACAGTACCAGTGTATTGCTGGACCAAAGAATATACACAGTTTTATAGCCCTTTGGGCATAGTTCCAAACTGCTCTCCAGAACGGTTGGATTAGTTCACAACTCCACCAACAATATATTAGTGTTCCAATTTTCCCACATCTTCTCTAACATTTATCATTTTCCTTTTCTGTCATATTATCCAATCTTATAGGTGTGGGGTGGCACCTCAGAGTTGTTTTAATTTGTAGTTCTCTAATCAATAGTGAGTTAGAGCATCTTTTCATATGACTATAGATGGCTTTAATTTCTTCATCTGAAAAATGCCTGTTCATCTCTTTTGACCATTTATCAATTGGGGAATGACTGGTATTCTTATAAATTTAACTCAGTTCTCTATATATGTTGGAAATAAGGCCTTTATCAGAGACACTGGCTATAAAAATTGTTTTACAGCTTTCTATTTTCCTTCTAATCTTGGTTGCATTGGCTTTGTGCAAAACCTTTTTAATTTAATATAATCAAAATTGTCCATTTTGCATTTCATAATGTTCTCTATCTCTTGTTTGGTCATAAATTCTTCCCTTCCCCATAGATCTGACAGGTAAACTATTCCTTGTTCTCCTAATTTGCTTATGGTATCACTCTTTATATCTAAATAGTGTACCCATTTTGACCTTGTCTTAGTGTACAGTGTGAGATTTTGGTCTATGCCTAGTTTCTGCCTCACTATTTTCCAGTTTTCCCAGCATTTTTTGTCAAATAGTGAGTTCTTATCCCAGAAGCTGGCATCTTTGGGTTTATCAAACAGTAGATTATCACAGTCATTGACTACTGTGTCTTGTGTACCTAACCTATTTCACTGATCTACCACTCTATTTCTTAGCCAGGACCAAATAGTTTTGATTGACACTTACATTAGCAATTTTTATTTGAAGATCTTTCCCACCCTTTAATAGGCTATGTGACCCGCTTACATCACAGGAAGCCTAGGTTACATGTGGTGGGAGGAGCTTCCTGACAAGAAAAGGAAGTTATGACACAGAAAGTGCTGAGAGACAAAGAGAAAGATGTTTTGGCTGCTATTGGCTGCCTTCATGACGGTTAGAACTGAACAGGCTGACTTAGCTGTACTGTGAGTTTGTTTTGGGAAGACCCCAGCAGGGGGTCAGAGAGGTTTTGGGATGGTAAGTTTCCAGGCTGGGATATGGTGTTTTAAGTTCCTTTCTGTTATGATAAAGTGGGCAAACTGGCTGTGGGAGCTGAACATTTGGTTATGGGATATGATTTTCTGGTGTCTGAATAAATGTTATACTTCTTTTACCTTCTTTATGGAGAGTCTCTCATACTTTGCGATACAGAACTACATATGCATATTCATGATTATCTTTGATGTTGTGTTCATTGCTTTACTGTTTCAACACGTTATAATAAAGGTTTATATCTGGTACAGCTAGTCTACATTCCTTAGCATTTTTCACTAATTCCTTTGATATTCTTGACCTTTTGTTCTTCCAGATGACTTTTGTTATTAATTTTTCTAAGTGCTAGGTATTTTTCAAGGCATTGGGGATATAAATACAAAGAATGAAATAATCCCTAGGAGGTAATATTCTACTGGGGGAAGAGGGAATCAACATATGTACTTATAAATGTATGTGAAATTTGGACAGAGTAAATATGAGGTTATCTCAGGGCACAGACACACAAAAGACTTCATATAGGAGGCCCATGGAGCTCAAGAAGGGCTGTGAGTGAAAGAACCAGAGATGATTTTGGAGTGCATTCTAGGTATGGGGGACAGACAGCCTTTGCAAAGGTATAGAATCGGGAGATGGAATATCGTGTGTGATGGACAGCAAACAGTCCGATTTGGGCAAAGTGTGCGAAGGGAAGTTACAAGCATCTAAGAGCTCTGGGAAGGAAAGCTGGAGCCAGATTGGCAAGGGCTTTAACTATTCAGTAGAGGAGTTTGTCTTTAATCTTAGAGGCTCCTTGTAATGCAGGGTAGTAACAATATCACTTTGGCAGTTGTATGTGGGATGGATTGGAGGTGGAAACTAGAAGTAGGGAAAACAATTAGGAAGCTATTGAAATAGTCCAAGCAAGAGGTGATGGGGGTCTGAATAACAGTGGTGGCCGCATGAGTGGAGAAGAGAATGATGTGATGGGTGTTACGGAGGTAATGTTGACAAGACTGGATAACTTATTGGCTATAGAGGATGAAGGAGAGAGAAGAATTGAGGATGACTCTGAAATTGTGAACCTAGGTAAGTAGAAGGGTGCTGATAGTCTCAACTGAAAAGGGAAATTAGAAAGAGAAGTGGGTTTAAGGGGAGAAGGTAACAAGCTCTATTTTGGACATGTTGAGTTTGAGATGTCTTCAGGACACCCAGTTGGAAATATCCAACTGTGAGTCAGTAATGTGAGACTGACGCTCCGGAGAGAGAATAGGGCTGAATAAATAGATCTGGGAGTAATCAGAATAAGAATGATAATTTAGCTGGTGAGCTCACCAAGAGAAAGACTGGAGAGAAGAGGACCTAGTACAGAGCACAATTAGGAGGTGGGGCATCGATAATAGGATCCAGCAAAGGAAATTGAGAAGTGGCCCAGTTAGGAAGGAGGACAACCAAGAGAGGCCACCATGAGCCTGTCCCTTGTCCTCTTGAGTAATATTCATCTTTAGGAAGTGTGTCATGTCTGATACTTAGCTGTAAGTGATCAGTGGTCTACCTTCCCTTTCTCCTCTGTCACATTTTTTTTTTATCCTCTGACCTCCTGACAGATCATCATTTCCCTTTGCCTCTTCAGAGCCTTTTATTTCTTTGTTTTGATGTTGAAACCCTTCTTTAGTTTTCATTTTTTGTGTGAGGGCCTTCCCTGTGGCCCTCCAAATACTCGTCATAGTTACGTGATCACTCTGCCTGTATGTATAGCTGACCCTATCTCTGAACTGATCCAAGATGTTTTTATTATTTCTCTCTACCACATAATTCCCCAGCATACCCAATATGGAACCTAATACCAACTCTTGCCACACTTCACCACACCCTACTTCACCCTTCTTATTGATGTTTTCATGTTTATTTTCAGTCATTGTCCAGTCAAGGGTTTGGCTACCTTTTATTTAAGCTTATTCAATAAGCTTTTCAAGAATGATTCTGTATAACTTATCACAAGCTGTGACTTACAGTTGTGTTCTTTTGTTCCATGCCGACTCTTGAAAATAGACTCCAACCTTGTTTGTAGAAAAGCAGGAATTAGTTGGGAAAGGGATGAGAAAGGAAAGGATCAGGGAGTATGTGTTCTAAGTTATGGGAAGGGGGAGGGTTAGGAGGAGAGGGAAAATAATGGTTTTGAGCAAGGGTCAGCAAACTCCAGTCCATTGCCTTTTTTTTAATGGCTCATGAGTTAAGAATGGCTTTTATATTTTAAAATAAGGTTATCTTGTATTTTAAAAGATGAAAACTATTTTTAGCTCAAAGGCCATACAAAAACAGGCTTCAAGCCAGATTTGTCCCTTGGACAAACTGGGTCTCTGAGTCCATTTTATGATATCTCTTATCATCATAAAACTAGAGGGATCCTGGAGAGGGCATTTAATCCTTCCCCTCTCAAAATGACCTAAAAGATGCAGCAACGTAGCTTAGGGAGCTGAATCCTGGACTGGAGAGTCAAAAGATTTGAGTGATCTCCTTGTTCTCCTGCTAATTCACTTGAGTGGCATTAAGTAAGTCACTAAGACATTAAGGCAGCTCTGTGACTCAATTTCCTCATCTAAAAAGTGAAGGAGTGGTAATAGGTGGTTTCCAAAATGCCTCCCAGCTCTTAAGTTCTATGAAGACCAGATAAGGTACACAAATTAAATCAGTAAACCAACAAACACATAAAATGATCATCTGAAAAGGCTTCTCTTTTTTATCTTTTTCTCTTCCCTGAAGGGTGGAAAAATAGAAAGTGGATAGTCTGAGTAGTTAATAGTAATAATAATCTTTCACCAGAAAACGAGAAGGGGACAGAAGAATGTCAGTTTGTTTTGTCCTACCTAATCAGCCCCTAATAGTTTGGCAATTATCTTAGCCCCTACTTTACAATATCTGAACCAACAACCTGCCAAAACTGTCCAGGCAGGAGGATTGCAGAAAGCTACAGGGGACCACAGAGAAGAAGGTACCCAGGGCAGGAAATACAACTCCCCACTTCTCGATATGAACCAGGAAAATTGATTCTCACCATATATGTTATCTGCTTCCCAAGATTCCCTCCTCTAAGTTCCAACATTATTATTTTTGTGATCTCTGGGTAAAAGTCTGTTTTCCTATGTACTTCCAGTATCCTGAATCTCCCTGACAACTCTCACCGACCAGGGACCAAAGGGTTACATTTACCACACAAAAAACCTCAGTCCATGGATGGGAGGAGGAGAAGAAGGGGGAAAAAATTTGGAACTCAAAATCTTATGGAAGTGAATGTTGAAAACTAAAAATAAATAAATAAAATAAAATAAAACTTAGGCCAATAGGTTTATAACTCTAGCTCATTTTTTTTTTTCAAAACCAAAAGCAGTATTGTCCATTTAGATCTGATTGACTGGGCACGGCTCCAAATAACTTTGCTTTTGTTTTTTTGAAAAAAAAAATCAAGTCACAAGAGTATGAAGAGTTTCCTCTACTGAGGTTATAAAAAAGAATGTGATATAGGCTTTAAAGGAGATTTTAAACATATTCTGAACAGTGGCAGTGCCTGTGTGTCCTTGGGCAAGTCACTTAACTCTGTGCACTTAGGATATCCTGGTCTGTAAAAAGATGAGGTTAGCTGAGATGGCCTCTACCTATAGGTCTCTGATTTGTTAAGTTGAATACTTTGAAGAGATCAATATTCACTTGGATGTGCAAATTTTGGAATGTTTGTCCAAAAATAAGTCTTTGTTGTAGAGGGAAGAATTCACACTTTAAGTATGGGCTGGACTAAACAAATTAAATTGACATCCCTTTCAAATCTCCAATCTATCTATGAGTCTATGACTATACTTTGTAGTACAAAAATATACTTTTTATGCCCATGTCAATGTTGATCACATGAGGAGTTAAGTCCAGTTTGAATGACACTGAAAGCAGACTGTATAAATACATTGAAACAGTAGAGCAAAAAGCAGGAGGCAATAGTAGGAAAAAAGTGGAGACATTAGAGGGATAGTATTCTACAGAGGAAGGATGGGAGGATGTGGAGGGTGGTTAAAAAAAAGACTTGTGACTATGCGTAGTCAGGTCATATAAATCTATTCAAATAGAAAAGAAGGGCAGGGGGTCATTCATTTCAGTAGTGGAAAACAGGACTATGGAGGATACAAGTATGTATGAAGAGAGAGTTGAAGAAAGAGTTTATTAAGCCTTAGGGTAGTATGAGAAAGAAAAGGGTAAGTGTGGGCCACAATGTCTATACAATGCTTAAACAACCACTTAATTCAGTGGAGGAAAAAAATGAAACAAACATTAAAACCATTTGTTTGGTACCACATTGATCAAATAACTGGGTAGACTAAATTTTACTCCATTTACTTAGTGCTTATGATATTTTGTAGTTACAGTGTCTCTCTCTCTCTCTCTGTCTCTCTGTCTCTCTGTCTCTCTCTCTCTCTCTCTCTCTCTCTCTCTCTCTCTCAAAAATGTACAAATGTGGGTAGAGGACAAGTTGATGGTTTGTGTGTGGATATTCTAGAAAGAAGGCAAAGGGATTATTATGTAAGTGAGGTTAAGGGTCAGAGAGGCAATGTTTTGTTGTATTTCTAGTGATGACAATCATAATTTTTTAGCTTCTCATATGGTAAGAATAGAGTGGGAGGTGCACTTTTTTTCCCTTTCTCTCTCTCTTTTTCCCCAAGCAGCTATGCAAAGATTTTACCATGTGATTCTCAAAGCACAACAGTGAAAGCTTGTAAATTGTGCCAAGAGAAAAGTGCAGGGAAACAAAAGACCAAAACATTAGATCCAGCTGCCAGGATCCTCCGTCCCCAGCTGCATCACAGAAAAATAATAGAGAGATGTTTTAGAGACTACCACTGTTGGGGTCAGCAGCATAACGTGGGAGATTGAAACAGCATCCTTCTCCTCCCATCCCCCACACTCCTAAATGTGAAGTGGCAGGGCCTGAGAAACAAATTTGTTCTCTTTTTTTCTTCTGGGAGTATAATCCAGTTGGCAGTGCCCACTATATATGTCAGACTTCTGGGATAGAGGCAGGATGCTAGAGTGAAAAGAACAGTATGATTTGGAGTCAGATGACATAGGTTGGAGTCCTAGCTCTGTGCCTTTTTTGTTGTATTATTGTTGCCAAGCTGCTTAACTTTTATAAGCCTTGGTTTCCAAATCTATTAAAGAGGAATAGTGATATTTGCACCACTTATCCCTGAGGATTGTTGTGAGAAAAATGATTTGCAAACAACAAAGCTCCATATAAATATGAGCTATCACTGACCCCTAGGGCTGCCTATAGGGCTCTGTAATATTATTCTATAATTATGTTCTATAATATTGACTGATAATATTATAGGGCTATGGTCACTATAATTTTTAGATTCATGCTGATTTGAGGGGAAAATGTACAAGGCAGTCCCTAAAATAGTTCTTCAAAGACACTGTAGACATTCTTTTTACATTTCATTGTATAGAGTTTCTCCCTCTTCTAGCTCCTTTGCTGCCACAATAGCATCACTGAATTCCTCCACACTTGTTACCTAAACCTCTTGTCCCTCAGTGACCTTCGTTCTCAAGTTTAACTCTGTAATTTTGGGAGAAAGGGATGAGCTTCTTCCGGATCCAGTAAGAACTTTCAATGTAGAACCCTACAGAAGTCGTTTTACTTCTCTGGGCCTTGGTTTTCCCATTTACAAAATGGGTTTATTACTTTGCCCTGCATGTTTAACCCCATATGAATGATATGAAGATAGAATGAAGTAATTGATCAGGAAGTACTTGGAAATAAAGAAATCAGGAAATAAGGATACTCATAGTATTGTACATTATAGATCTCATGCAAGGCAATTAGAAAATGATGCATGTCATGCTTCAGCTAACATGTAAAAAGACAGTTCTTTGCCTAGGTGATAGAGATCATTGCTGTCAGGCTCTACTGGAGATAAAAAGGTTTTGAGTATGGGCCAGAAATATCTGTTGTTCAAAAAAGAGTGTAGACAAATTATCAGAGGTGCATAGGTTGGCCACAGATAAGGGACTTTTTGGCCACAGCAGCTCTCAAAGATCACCTACTAAGTTTTATAGGAAGAAGTAACCACACTAATAAAATCACAGTTCACTCTGGTACTGTAATAACAATGTTGCTTGCAGCTGCTGTGGAGGTGTAAGGCCAATAACACCAGCACACAGGAGGGCTGCTAGCACAGGTTCTTTGATCTGCTTTTCTAAGGAAAGCAACTTTACGGGGTTTACAATCTTACTTTAATTAAACATACATGTATCATTCACTTAGTTCAGGGGAAAAAGCCAGCACCCTGAACTTCAGAGAGTATACAAACAGAAATTACAAGCATATATTATATAAACAGAGCAAATGAATACAAACCAGTAGACAGGCTTCTTACAGTCTAACTATAGCGATACATACAGTTACCAGAGAGAGAAGCAACAACATTTGGGTTTTCAAAGCCAGGGGGCTCCATGATGGCTACCCAGAGTCTCGTCTGGTCAAATCACATGACACTCTTCTGGTGAGTGAGAGCCCCAAAACAAAAGGCCAACCTCAAATCTTATATAACCTTCTTCAGAGGCAGAGGGCATCACAACCATGCAACTCAAACCCATGTGAACTAGGCTTTCTTGTTTCTTAAGCAGGTCATCAAAGGCTCTTGATTCAATCATAGAAACAAAGGCAGGATTCATCAAAGGCACTTGATTACCTTGGTGTTGAGAAGCACTCAAACAAAAAACAGCAAAAAGTCCCACTTTGCTTGCCATTACATTTGAAAGGCAAGACTCAAAAGTACTTGATTACCTTAGCATTCCAAAAGAGAAAACAGAAAAAAAGTTCTACCCTTTTTACCATTACAGGTACTGAAGTAAGTTCTATGATAACAATAGCTCCCCCAAACCAAAGAAACAACAAGAATTTATTTCTAATAATTGGGATACATGAGAAGAAAAGTATATAAATATGAAGAAGGGAGGAGCAGGCATCAGATGACATTCACTCTTATCTTAAATAGACAAAAGAGGATTGAACACACACACACAAAGAGTTTGTTGCAGAAATATATAAAACTCAATAAGGAAATAAGCGAGGATAGGTACAGTGCTTAAGAAGGAGGATAATACCAAAGAAGGAAAAGTTGCAAACAAAACGAACTTCCCAGTCTTGAAGGAGGAATTAAAGAGAAGATGGGGGCAGAAGAAAATCAAAGAGCTAGAATGTAAGGTTGTACCTTTGATTGCTTCTTCCCCAAATGAAGAATGGAATGACAGAACAAATTATGGTATGTAAATGTAATGGAATATTATTGTACCATAAGCAATGATGAAAGAGAGGTTGTAAGTACTGATACAGAGTGAACTAATTAGAATCAAGAGAATAATTTATATGAGGACAGCAACACTATAAAGAGAAATGACTCTGAAAGACTAAAGATCTCTAATTGATAGAACTACCTATGATACAAGGACCTATAATGAAGTATGTCAACCTACCTCCTGATAAAAAGGTTATAGACACAAGTTGCAGAAAGAGATATATGTTTTTGGATATGACCAAAGGATTAGTTTTACTTCAATATGCTCTTGTGGAACCAACAAACAAACTTGAAATGCTAAGTGATTGATTTGAAACAGAGACCTCATCTCAAGATAGTAGAACAACAAACAAATCATTTTAAAGGTGCACTTTAACATCCTTTAAAATGTAATGTAGTAATTTACTGTTCAATAAACCCAAAGATGCCAGCTTCTGGGATAAGAACTCACTATTTGACAAAAACTTCTGGGAAAACTGGAAAATAGTGAGGCAGAAACTAGGCATAGATCAACATCTTACACCGTATACCAAGATAACGTCAAAATGAGTACACGATTTAGACATAAAGAGTGATACTATGAACAAATTAGGAGAGCAAAGAATAGTTTTCTTGTCAGATCTATGGAGAAGGAAAGAATTTCTGGCCAAGCGACAGAGAACATTATGAAATACAAAATAGACAATTTTGATTATATTAAATTAAAAAGGTTTTGTACAAACAAAACCAATGCAGCCAAGAATAGAAGGAAAGCAGAAAGTTGGGAACAATTTTTACAGCCAGTGTCTCTGATAAAGGCCTTATATCTAACATATATAGAGAACTGAGTCAAATTTATAAGAATACCAGTCATTCTCCAATTGATAAATGGTCAAAGGATATGAACAGGCATTTTTCAGATGAAGAAATTAAAGCCATCTATAGTCATATGAAAAAATGCTCTAAATCACTATTGATTAGAGAAATGCAGTTCAAAAAGACTCTGAGGTACCACATCACACCTATCAGATTGGTTAACATGCCAAAACAGGAAAATGGCAAACGTTGAAGAAGATACGGGAAAATTGGAACATTAATGCATTGTTGGTGGAGTTGTGAATTGATCCAACTATTCTGGAGAGCAGTTTGGAACTATACCCAAAGGGTTATAAAACTATACCACTTCTAGGTCTACATCCTAAAGAGATCATAAAAATGGGAAAAGGACCCAAATGTACAAAAAAATGTTTATAGCAGCTCTTTTTGTGGTGGTCAAGAATTAGAAATTGGGGGTATGGCCAGCCATTGGGGAATGAATGAACAAATGGTGGTATATGAATGTAATGGAACACAATTGTTTCGTAAGAAATGATGAGAAGGTAGACTTCAGGAAAACCTGGAAAGACTTGAATGAACTGATGCTGAGTGAAAAGAGCAGAAGCAGAGAAAACATTGTATACAATAACAGCAACATTGTGTGATGATCAACTTTGATAGACTTACCTCTTCTCAGCAATGCAAGGATCTAAGATACTCCAAAAGACTCATGATAGAAAATACTATCTACATCCAAAGAAAGAACTATGGAGTCTCAATACAGATTGAAGCATACTATTTTCTCTCTTGTTTTTCTTTCTCCTGGTTTTTCTCTTTGGTTCTAATTCTTCTTTACAACATGACTAATGTGGAAATATGTTTACTATGATTGTACATGTATGCCCTATATCAGATTGTATGCCGTCCTGGAGAGGAAGCAGCAGAAAGAGGGGAAGAAAATTTTAAACTAAAAATCTTAAAAAAAGGAATGTTAAAAACTAAAAATAAATACTTAAAAAAATAAAAATGTGTTGTAGTTGGTTAAAATCATGTGACTACTGAGAAAGTTATTAGGGAAGAAATAAACCACTGACTAACACAAAATGCCAAGTGGTAGTATTGAGAAAGAACTTTCTTAGTTCAGATATCCTAGTGAAATGAGCTATCATGACCCCAAATAGTCTCTGTTCCCTCTGTACAAAGCAATATGTTTTTATTAGCTCTTAGAGTATCATACAAGGGAGTGTTAACACTCATTTGTTGTTGTTATAATATGTAATAATAGTACCATATCATGAATGCCTCATGAAAAGCCAGCTTACTTCCATGAGTTGGTACATGTTCCATCAATATAGTAAGATTTTGTATTGATTTATTTAAAGATAAATTATAGATAAAGTAATGAACATAAAGATATTAAAAGCAAATAAATACATAAGATAAACAATAAGACATTTATTCTACATGGTTTCTCTCATACTAGGTCCTCAGTTTACTTAGCAAATGCCAGCTCCTCATGACATACTTATCAGTGAGGCAGCTAAGAGTTGGCATATGGTGGGAAAACACTTGCTCACATAGGGAATCAAGAGCAAAAGTAGGACAGTAACCTAAGGTGATTGTGTACTGTAACCACTAGCTCATATTCCTTCACTTTATGAAATCCAACATGAAGTGTTTTATTTTTAGCTTTTGAGATTTTTTTATTTTTAGTTTACAACACTCAGTTCTACCTAATTTTGAGTTCCAGATTTTCTTCCCCCCTCCCTCCCCAAGATGGCATGGAATCCAATATATCTTCTATGTATAACTTCGCGTTGAACTTATTTACACACTAGTCAAGTTGTGAAGAAGAATTATGGCCAATGGAATGAATCATGAGAAAGAAGAAACAAAACCAAGAAAAAAAAACCCCAAAAACAAAAGGGAAAAGAAAAAAAAGGGAAAAAACAAAAAAGGCAAGCATAAAGTGTGCTTCAATCTGCATTCAGACTCCATAGCTCTTTCTCTGAATGTATATAGCATTCTCTATCATGAGTCCTTTGGAGTTGTCTTTGTACCTTGTGTTGCTGAGAAGAGCAAAGTCTATCAGGGTTAGTCATCACAGAATCCATATATCTGTGGTTGTGTATAATGTTCTCCTGGTTCTGCTCTGCTTACTCAGCATTATATCATGTAGGTTTTTCCAGGTTGTTATGAAATCCATATCATCCCCATTTCTTATAGCACAATAGTATTCCATTACCTTCATATACCACAAATTGTTCA
>CM053623.1:170406850-170440206 GCA_028646595.1 Phalanger gymnotis
AACCTTTTATTGCTTATTATCTTACTGTCTCTCTTCTCACTCATCTCTTTTCCAGTCTTATCTGCTCTATCCTTTCACCTTGAACAGTTTTGACCACCTGCCACATCTGACTGCCAGCCCTCCACTGCCTGGTTTCATTGGTTTTGTGAGCTCTTTCTGCTTCTTGCTGCTACCACTTCCTAGGAGCATAAAGTCAGAGATGTTCACAGAAGGAATTCATTTTGTGGAATGGATGAAACAGGCAATCACCCAGAGAGCAAATGCTAGGGCTGCAGTTCCATATGTGAGGCCTGTGGCACCCATACCTATCCTCAACACCCATGCCCTCAGCATGCCTGAAATTAATTGGTACAGTGGCAGCATCACTTTCCCATAGACCAGTTTTTCAAAAGTGAGGGCAGTACAAGACCCACAATTCTTTATGCTGCCTGTTCTTTTTGTGGACTATGATAGCTCCACGACAATGAGTACATCAGAACTATTGGAACATAAAAGGCACCTAGACCAAATAAGCCAATGATGCAGTGCCATTCTAGGAAATCAATGCCATCCAGGAACATGAAGATATCCTTCAGACCTTTCCTTGCTGAGCATTTGGAAGTAGCTCTGGAAGACTCCTATACCATCCTAGTATTCTGAAGAAATGAGCTGTAGAGTATGCTAAATGCACTAGGGGCATTTTATTTCCTAATCTATGATCTTGAGGTATGGTAGGGAGGAAATATCTCAGCACTTGCAGAAAAGATCTTTTGTAACTTCTTCCAATCTATCTAGGTTCTACCTCCCCAAAGAGTCAGAGTAGAGAGGAGGGAGGTTATGATAAAGAATTTTGCTTTCCCAGAAGGGCTGAAGTAATCTAGGGTAGTGGCAGGAAGCCATAACAGGGGGGAAGGGCAGGGAGAAGAAGGCAGGAGTCTAGCTGCCTCTTCGGGAAGGAATCCTACCAGAAATTCCAGTTTTAAAAATAACTTTGCCAGTACCAACAAGGACCTTATCCCTACTTATCCTGCCTGGAAGTTAGAAATCAATGCATAACTCTTCTCTATATACAACCTTCTTTAGTCTTGACATCTAGGGCCTTATTGAAAGCGGTGAGGACCCTAATATTTCTTCTCTACTATTATCAGCACATACAGTACTAAGGCAGGCACTGACTTACTAAGGTATTCATTTGGCTTATAGGGCTTCCTATCAGAAGAAAGGATGGCTTTATGAAAAATACCAGGATTCAGAGTCTTTTCTTTCCTAATGGACCAGACAGAAACATCTCTGGTTTTGCCAGAATCTTTTCAACCTGGTTGAATTCTGGACCCTGGTTAAGGTTGTTTTAGGAAGGTATAAGCCTGTCAAATATTCTAGAGCACATAGAATAGTAGAGAAGGAAGAAACCTTACAGAACACCTGGTCCAATCACCTTAATTTGCAGGCATGAAAATCTAGGCCCAGGGGAGAAAGATAGGTCTAGAGAGAGAAACTAAATTCCTCAGAATAACACACCAAAGTAGTGGAAGAGCCTGGTCTAGTATCCAGAGGTCCTAACTGCTAGTCCAACGTCTTTCCCACTATTCCATAGCTACCTCTCAAAGAACAAATTTTTTTTCTCCATTTAGACGCAAACATTTCCCTCAACTTGAAAGTTTCAAAAAATGCTTTTGCTGCTGCTTGTGGATCAGTTTAGTCAGACCCAGAAGGGAAATAAGTTATTCCTTATCATTTGCGCTGTCTAGACTTTGACTTCTCAGAGGCGTATTAAGAGTGCAGAGAGATCAGTGGTTCTCAAAGGGCATGCAATGTACCCTAGAAGATTGCAACTCTTCTCTAGTTATGCCACAAAATTTCGTTCTCCATCTGTCCATTTAAAATTTCGTATTATAAACTGTCTGTGTTGCCCTCCACCACAAATTTAGTTCCTTTTGTACTTGTAACTTACATTATGAACCATCAGGGCTCAAAAAAAATACCTTTCTGAATTATAAGTGAATTATAAGCAAGCCTTCATCTATTGCAAAATTTTACCTCACTAGCCATCCCTGTACCTTCCTGTATTTCTCCTCCCCACACTCTGAGATTTCAACATTCCTTGGCTGTTACCCACAGTGAAAGTTTCCTGCCAGCTCTTCCAGGTTTAGTGATGGGAAGGTCAAAATTGTAGCCCTAACCGAGCATGCTGTGAGTCTTAAGGAAGTAAAGAAGAAGGTGAGGAAATAGGGAAAGAGGAGAGGCAGATAAATCCTAAGGCCAAGGCAATGGCCTTTGGAGATCCTACTTCCTGGGACTCCTTTTTTACCAACTTAAATGTCCAAGATTCCATGATTCTTCATAGGGAAGAAGACTGTCTCATAAGCAAAAAGAAAAGAAGAAAAGAAAAGTTTGAGAACAATTGTTCAAGATGCACTAGATTTTAGAGAAAAGAAAGGCCAGTAGATTACCAGATTAGGAGGAAAAGGCTGTATATAGCAAAACAGGTGATGGTGGCTCCTGACCACATGATCCTGGGAAAGCTGGAATCCTACAATCCATCTTTCAAGGCAAAGTTCAAGTCTTCTTCTTCCAGAAATCTTTCCTTAATAATACCAGTTCTGCCCCCCCCCCCCCGCCGCTTTCTTTTTCTGAATTGTGATAGCATATATTGTCTCTGTAGCACTTACTGCCATTAGACTGTTTCATATGTAAAAGGTTTTTTCCCCAATCAAATAGCAAGTTACTTGAGGTCAGGGACTGTGTGTCACAAGCACATAACAATAATGGGTACATAGTGCAAGCTCTATAAGTACTCATTGATTTGAATAATCAATCCCTTTTTTGTACAAGGGAGGTGATGGGACCAAAGTATCTTTTGCCAATATCCTGCAAAGGAAAGAGTCCTAGCTTTCTTTCTGTCTGTCTCTGTTGAATGGCTTTTCTACCTATCTTCCTCCTTCCACCCCAGCCTCAGGGCTGACCTACCTCCCTTAGAAGATGACATAAGCAAGTATCCAGTGGAGGGTTGATGAGAGAGGTTGTGGTGGTGGTTGGGCTGATGTGGAGAGCCAAAGTCTGGGATGACAGTATTAACTCTCAATGATTTTAGCTGCATATAATTAAAAAGGGAATGGTGTGTTAGATAGCAATCTAGAGTCCTCTTGTTTCTGCTCTCTTCCAAGTCACTATAAAGAAAGCAACAAAAAGATTCCTATCATGAGATCATGTGCAGTGATCTCATCGGCTAAGACAAATATTTTTTTTTGGTTATATTTATAGAATGCTTTCTGCTTCCTTAGATTCCCTTCCTTAACATTTTCTTTTTATCTTTTCCCCCCTTAATCTAGCCTTGTATTAGAAGAAAGACAGGCAGCTTTTTATCTCTTCCTCTTAACTTCCCTTGGTTTCCACTTTTTCTGGTAATTCCTCTTTTCTTCTTATTTTTCTTTTGCCAGCCAAGGTCTTGTAATTTCCAGCAATAAAAAAAAAAATAGACAGCATTTACTTTGACTAAACACTCTGAATTGATTTTTTATGAACTGTTTCTCATTGCCTCCCTGGGTTATTTGGTATTCTGTTCCCCATTCTGACAGCTGGGGGTGGCCTAAGGTCAGGGGTTGGACGGCATACTCCCTTGATGCCTACAGTTGACACAGAGTTTCCGGGATAGCAAGCAATTGCTTCTCCCTTCCTTCATATAAGACAGTGCAAAAAGCGCAAGTCATTCCCACGGACAACTGAACAAACACCTGATTGCTCTTTGAGGAGGTCATGTAGTGAGGAAAAATTAGATTAATCCCCCAGATGAGGGAAAATTTTTGCTCCCCTTTTGCTCCCATCCAGGAACCGTTAAGAGGTTGTCATAGAGATGTCAGATTCTGAAAATGATTTGACTCTGTCCCAGAATTCACCAGTTTGATAACATTTTTAAAAAAAAAAACTATTCAAATTTGTGGGAAGAAACTGGAAGGTCCATTTGGGTCAAGGGTGATAGGGTTGAACATATATATCTAATCTTTGGATGTCTATTTCCCTACTCATCTCTTCCTCTAGGGCTCTGGATGACTGTTGTAAGATAGTGGATATCAGAACTACTGTAGTGGCACGAAGAATAACAAGAGCTAACTGTACACACTAGTGAAGTTTGAATTGCCAAGGCTGCCTGGGTGCTGTACTTCTCCCCACCCCTTAAGGTGGTTAGCTCAAATGCCTCCTAATTCCCACTGAACCAGGTACTAGCCTAAAGTTCCTTCCCACTCAGCTTGAGGAGGAAGGATCAGGTGACGAGAAAGTCTCTCTTTCCTTCTGGCTACCCAAGCAAAGCCAGTGGTATTTATTTTATTTATGTCCTGACTGTACCCCTCTGCATTGTTATATAAGTCCAAATATCTGATAAGAAAAATCTGTCAGTTGCCTATATTTCTGCGTATGCAATTAATACTGGCATAACATACCCTTTGACCCAGCAATACCACTGCTAGGGCTGTATCCCAAAGAAATCACACAAGTAGGAAATGGACCAGTATGTATAAAAATATTTATAGCAGCTCTTTTTGTGGTGACAAAGAACTGGAAATCAGGTGGATACCCATCAATTGGGGAATGGCTAAACAGGTTGTGGTATATGAATGTAATGGAATACTATTGTGCTATAAGAAATGAGGAGCAGAGGGACTTCATTATAACCTGGAAAGACTTATATGAACTGATGCTGAGTGAGGGGAGCAGAACCAGGAGATCATTATACATGATTACAGACGTAGGGTATCTGGAAGGAGTAACTTTGATGGACTTGGCTCCTTTCAACAATGCAAGGTTCAAAGACAGCTCCAAAAGACTTATGACAGAAAAAGCAATGCACATCCAGAGAAAGAATTATGGAGTCTGAATGTAGATTGAATTAAATTATTTGCTCTCTTTATTTTCCTTCTTTTTTGGTTTCATTTCTTCTTTCTCATGATTCATTCCATTGGTTATAATTCTTCTTTACAACTAGACTATTATGTAAATAAGCTCAACATGAAGCTATATGTAGAACCTACATGGAATTACATGCCGTCTTGGGGAGAAAGGGGAGGAGAGGGAAGGAGAGAAAATTTGGAACCCAAAAAGTTGTGGAGTTGAGTGTTGTAAACTAAAAAATAAAAAATAAATTTATTGAAAAAAATATTGGCACAAGTAGAGATTCGGAAAGAGGTTTTTACCCTTTAAGGAGATAGGAGACATTGTATGACATTTACTATGAGCTAAGGCATAGATCCCATTTGAATTTCCCATAAGCATAGAAATGTGACAATCATATTATATAGACCAGTGCTGTCCAAAATGCTGCCCACCGTGCGATTTATGTGGCCCACCTACAAGCATAGAAATTTACATAAATGCTTTAGTAAATGAAGCGGAGTTACCACAGAACTCTCACTAAAGTGGTGAATCAAAATATATTGTCTATTATTTCAATAAAAACCTAAGGTTGGACAGCCCTAATATAGACTAATGTAAGTTGCCCATACCTATAAACCCACAGACTATAAATATACATAATTTATAGCCCTTAGACTTAACAAATATAGTCAGGCTGTCCCTCATATAAAGCACAGGAGTTCTGTCATATGGCTTAAAGAGAGGCAGGATAGACATTTCTCAGCTCTTCTCTCTCAACTCTTCTCCAAGGAAAACCATTTCCTGCCAGGCAGAGAAACAAGAGGCAGAGGCCAAAAGTTTGGCCACACTCTTCTTCTCAGAGATTGGGGATAACTAGATAGAATTATATCTATTTGCTCTTTAAATATTATTAGTCTAGAGGATGTGGTTTTCAGTTTCAAGCTAACTTCTAATAGCTATTGATTAATTGGAGAACCTAAGCTTTATATCTAAGGCTGACTCCTTACCCATCAAATGCCAGTTCCCTAATAAACATACAAAGGAAGTATCAAAGAGATCCATTTATCCAAGAAGATAGCCAAATAGAAATCAGAGAAAGTATACATAGGAGAATATTTACCAGACAACAGAAGGAAGGAGCTCTCCCACCCATTGGGAACAAGATAAACTAAATCTCACCCAAGGGGAAGTACCCTGAAGTCTCCAGTGTAGCAAGTTGGGGATAGGGACATGATGGAGACCATCAGCTCTTCTCATTTTGACTTTTTCCCAGAATCTTTTCCTTTAGTAATTTGAACTGGTGTTGGCATCTTCCATATTCTCTTTCAGAGCTAGAAACCAGAAGTATCCAGAGTGACTGCAGAAACTCAAAAATCCCTGAAAAGACTTAAAAATCTCCTGCTCTCCCCAACTCTGCCCCACCACTCTTGCAGCAGAGGATATTGATCTCCACCAAAGAGGAGAGATTCCCATGTTGATAAGATGTTAATGAACCGTTGAAACAAACGAGGGCTTGGAAAGAATAACCCTCATTCCAGGTAAAGTTAGGGCATCCTTTACTTATGGGGGCACCTACTTACATGGGAGCTCACGATAATGCCTTATCTCCCTCCCCACCTAAATGAAACAGACACTACATTAAATGTAGGGAGCCTGTACCTTTCTTATATTCTTCTTCTCCATTACAGAATAAATGAGTGAAAAGGCATTTATTAATTACTTGCTGTAGGGCTGTGCTGGTAAATGTTTAATAGCTAGTTCTCTCTAAAAAAAATAGTATGCCATATACTTTTAAATTTGATTTGTATTGTTAACATCTTCTCCTTCACTTTCCTAAATTTAGACAATTGACAAAATGATAAATTGAGCCCTGATTTGTAGCATTGTGAACGTTTATCAGTTGTCTCTGGAAGACTAGTACAAGCTGAGTGTGCTACCCCTCTTATCACTAACCAATCAGGCCAACAGTCAGGACTCGGGGTGGGTTAAGAGGATTAAATCAATTTGCCTCCCTGGTAACCCTGCTTTCTTCTCTGTCCCATTACCATAGCACCCTTACACAGATAGAATGGCACTCTAACACCGATCAGGCAAAAGAGAGTGGGTTAACACAGTTATAGAACCCCAATGTAGCCACTGGAGAATTGTGGACAAATGGCAGGAAGATTCTGGGCAAAATTGTGAATAGGTCTAAAATCAAATTGGAAGAGGAGATCAAGCTAGATTGCACTGGGGAAATTGTGCTGTGCTTTCCACAATCCCAAGCTGTTTGTTGAGACAAGAGCTCACTTAAAAAAAAAACAAAAACTCTACTATTCTCCTGATGAAGCTATATGGCAGTCAATCATGGAAAACTCCATCTCAGAAGAATAAAAATTGCAAGTGACCCAAAAGGTGATGGAAAGGTACATTGTGGGTGCAAGTGAACACAAACTGTATCATTAAACAGGAAGGAAGGTTGTCATCTAGGCATATAGCAAGAGCAGCGGTTAACACCGGTATCCATGAAATGATGTTTTTAAAAAGAGAGAAAGAGTGGAGGCCTCCAAGGTACTGGAGAAAAGACAGGGGCAAGAACCATGCAGCATAAATCAAGTGACTTATAAGGAACACAAAGACATAAGGAAAGACCTCTATGAAACAATGCAAAGTAAACAAAATAGAACCAGAACAATGGAGTACACACTAACTATGATCACATGAGGAAATATGAATTAGAATGAATAGATAAATAATCCTAATGGGTACTTAGAAGGAAGGACTAAAAGGTGCTATGATACTTTATGCTTTGGAACATATTAATTTGAAGTAGTTACTAAGTATGTTTGGTTGTTGAATTGAGGGTCACTTCTAGCCTCAGCAGACCACTGAGTCCACAGGGGCTGGAACACCTGGCCTGTTCTCTACCCAGCCTTAGGTACCAGGCTGGATCAGGCCAGGACCAAGCTTAATCTTAGGGATCCTGGACTCTTATGAGAAGGAGCTCTCTTTTCTTCACACTCATTGACTCATTAATAAATGTCAACCTCAAAAAGGATGTTATTTATGACTCTCAAATGACTCTCAGGTCTAGAGATTCCCTGGAAAGTAATGAAAGCACTCAATGTACAGTGTGAATCAGATATGGAATAGATAATTTGTTTCTACTCACAAACAAAAGAATCAAAATGTATTTTAACAACACAATTAAAACAGAATTCAGCAACATAACTATAATTACAATTGATTGAGAAGCTAATACCTAAGCGTCATCAAAACATAAAGCAGTTTTGCAATATTGCTAATCAGCTAATTACATTTCACCTCAACTGAGCATTGTGCAATCTAACAGTCAAGCTTGGTCTATATTTTTTTTTCCAGTGCATAATCTCTCCAAATGCAGAACCTTTCCTTATTGCTAGCTTGTCTCTACTGCTGCTGTACTAGCCACTCTGGTGGGTGTAGTCACTCTTGAATTCTCAGACTTATGAGACTTTTGAACTTAAAAAGTAACCTATTCAAAGAAAGGAAACACAAAAGCAGGGCAGCTTTTCCACACTGGAAGTAGGCAGACAATATCTCCATATACTCTATAGAACCCACGTTAGGCAGCAAAATATTTAATTACCCATGTTAAATTAAGGACTTAGCTCCTTCACCCACAAAACTGTTGTGGTGTCTCTGTGCTGGTCTGATTCATAGTTGTCTCAGTTACTACTACCTCTAGGCATAGTCCCAGCAACATTTCACTCCCCAGTCATTTTCTCATAACCTGCCATGTTGCCAAGTGAACGTTTCTTTCCCCTACCCCTCCTTTCTAGTTCTGGAACCATTATCAAACCAATTCTGTCATTACTACTGGGAAGAGTACATCAATCTATTCCTCTATGGCCGGCCTGCACAACATGTGGCCTGCGGGATGCTTGCAGCTCACCAAAGGATTTCAGGCAGTAGCCAAAAACGTAGAGGTTGTAAAAGAAAATAAAGATGTAACTAGTGCTTTGTCTATGCCCTGCTTAACCCATGTTCTACTAGTCACTATTGGGCCTATCATGTAACTTGGCAGGTGATGGGTTGCCACTGCGCACTCTCTCCTGTTTGTCATGTGAACTGCGGCAACCAACCATTGTCATTCTATCTTTAGTCTGAAGGGAGCAAGAGTTATATCTTTTTGCTGTGTTTTCAGTTATTACTGGCTTTGAACAGAGACAAAATGAGTACGGCAATGTGCCAATGCATCTGATGCCCACTATGTGATGAGTGGCAACAGCACAGTGGGTAACAACAGTTTTTCAAGAAAGTAAACTCAGAAAGTGAGGCGGCTACTAAGGTTAGTTTTAAGATTTCTAAAGAAAATGATTTTCAAACATGATTCCAGAGTATGATAAACTGATTACTGAAAGAAGTGTAATATGTCCCATTAACTAAATGTAAACAGTAAGAAAACGCGAAAAATGAGTTAAAACTTGTACCGCTTAGCAAAGTAATTTTTAACATTAATATGATTTTGTGATAAATAAAAATCTTAAGTAATAAGTGTAATTAATTGAAATTTCCTTTTATATGTGGTTTATTTACAAAATAAGTTTAATCATTAATTATATCTTTACGTGGAATGTGAGCCCCTAAAAACCTATCTGCTTTCCAAAGAAGTTTAGCCTATTTTAATTCTGGCCTCTACTTACTACCAAGTTGTACAGATCTGTCCTATGGTATTACCTATCATCTTGGTAACTTTTCCAAATCAAAATATCTTTACCTAGATGCCACTCCCATATATATGTGTGTGTGTATTTATGTCTCTCCCTTTAGAATGTAAGATCCTCGAGGGCAGAGAATATCTGTACTATTGTATTTGTATCCCCAGTCCTTAGCACAAGCATATGGTAGATATTTAATAAAGATTTTTTCATTAATTTCTCATCGTCTATGTATTATATATAAGCATGTGTTAATTATATGAGGCAATTTTTCCCATTCTTCCTCTCCTTCATCCCTCTACCTGGTGCATTTTTATTTCCTTCCCTTTCCAAGTTTTTTTTTTAAAGATTCTTGGTCTAAGCCTATATCCTTTGCCCTCTGAAATAACATATTCCAAGCTCTCTGTTCTTTTTAAATTACATGAATGGCTTAGGTATACTTAGGAGGATTTCTCACCTATCTAGCTTGTAGATTCCACATAGAAGATCCTCCTCCTCCTCCTCTTAGGACACTACCACTCCCTCTCACTTATCTTCAACCTGTCCCTGTCTACTGACTCCTTCCTTTTTGCCTACAAACATGCCTATGTCTTCCTTATCCTCAGAAAAACCTCACTTGATCCATCTGTCCTCACTAATAATTGTTCCATATCTCTTCTCTTTTTGTGACAAAATTCATTGAAAATGATATCTTCTGTTCCTTTCCTCTCACACTCTTCTTAATTCTCTACAGTCTGCTTCCTATGTCATCATTTGACTGAAATTGTTCTCTCCTAAGTAACCAATAATCTCTTAATTGCCAAATCTAATGGACTTTATTCAATCCTCAATCTTCTTGATTTCTCTGTGGCCTTTTATACCATCAATCAACCTCTTCTCTCTAGGTTTCCTTGACACTGCTCCATCATAGTTCTCCTACCTGTCTGGCCACTCCTTTTCAATCTCCTTTCCTGAATCTTCATCCAGGTCATGCCTCTTCTCTTCTCCTCCTATGCTTTTTCACTTGGTGATCTCATCAACTCCAAAGGTTCAAATTATCCTCTCTATGCTAATAATTCTCTGATCTACTGAGCTATCCCTAACCTCTCTTCTAACCTCTAGCTCACATGTTGAGCTGCCCATTAGACACTTCAAACTGGATGTCCTGTAGACATCTTAAATTCAACATGGCCAAAACTGTGCTCATTATCTCCCCCAACCCACCTCACCAAAACTCCACCCTTCCTAACTTTCCTATTTCTAGTGAGGGCACCACAATCCTCCCAGTCACTCAGGTGTCATCCTTACCTCTTCAGTCTCTCTCACCTTCCATATCCAATACGTTGCCAAGGCCTGTTAATTTCACCTTTGCAACGTCTCTTGAAGGCTCCCCCTTCCCTCCTCTGACGTCACCACCACTCTGGTGCAGGCCCTCATCACCTCACACCTGACTATCGTACTAGCCTGCTGGTTGGTGTCCCTGCCTTGATCTAGTCCGTCTTCCACTCAGCTGTTAAAATAATCTTCCTAAAGCACAGCTCTGACCACATCACCTCCCTCCTCAATATATTCCAGTGATCACCTCCAGGGTCAAATATAAAATCCTCTACTTGGCATTCACAACCTGCCCCTTTCCCCCTATCCCTCCAGTCTTCTTATAGCTTACTCTTTCTTGCATATTCTATGATACAACGACAGAGCCCTCCTTGTTGTTTCTGGAACAGTACACTTCATTGTCTGTCTATATATTATATATAAGCATGTGCTAATTATGTGAGATAATTTTCCCCATTCTTTCCTTCCTCCCTCTCCCTAGTGCATTTTTATTTCCTTCTCTTTCCAAGTTAAAGATTCTTGGTCATAAGCCTATATCCTTTGCAGTCTGGAATAACATATTCCAAATTCTCTGTTCCTTTTAAATGACATGAAAGGCTTAGGTATAGGATTTCTCCCCTATCTAGCTTGTAGATTCTACTCATCTTCCTGACTGTCATCCATGCCAAGAATACTCTCCCTCCTCATCTCTACCTTCTGACTTCCACAGCTTCATTTAAGTCCTAAGTCAAATCCCACCTTCTACAGGAAGCCTTCCCTTAATTTTTTGTTTTTCTGCTATTGATTATCTGCAATTTATCATGTATATATCTTGTTTGTACGTATTTGTTTTTCATATTGTCTCCTGAGATTGTGAGCTCCTTGAGAGCAAGGACTATCAACCTTTTTCTTTTTATCCCAGCACTTAGCACAATGCCTAGCACAGAGTTGTTTAATAAATATCTATTGATCGACCGACTGTTTTAAGGTTTGCAAAAGTACTTTACATTCATTATTTCATTTGAGTCTCAGAACAACCCTGTAGGGTAGATGCAATAGATACTTCTTGCCATGCTCTCTCCCCTGGCCCCCATCTTACAGAGGAGGGACCTACAGCTCACAGGAATTTAATTACTTGCTTGTGATCACCCAGCTAATAAGTGTTGGAAGCAGGTTTCCTTGACTCCCAGGTTCAGGACTTTATCTACTAAGCCTTAGTGCCTTAGGCACTTCAGTATATTTATTATGCCCCCTGATGGATTGTTATGTTACCCCCCATATAGGCCCGCAGTTCACAAATCTCAAGGAAAAAAATTATAGATCAAAGAAAACAAATGGAGCTCAGAAAAAAAAAATTGACACCTTACAATGAGCAACAGTCATGCACTAAGTAGGGCTAATTGTTTCTCCTAGTGCCTCAGTTTGTGGTAAGTGGCATCTGCAATTCTGACCATAGCTTTCTGTACCCCCTAGGGAGTGATTTCATCATCCTTTTTGTGTTTTTTAGGTACATTGTTTTCCTCTAACATTCTGCCTGCACTTTTTGGCCCCTACCAGCACATGGCATTGCTAACTCCTTTTCTTCCAGAGGAAAGCCTACACTACCTGGACTGAGTCTTAGTACTAGAGTAGAGTAGAGTGGGGGTATTTCAAAGCTTCCCTATGGCGGCAATATGAAAACTTAAACATTGGGCTAGAGGTAGAGTTCCTTCTCTTTGAAGCCTCTCCTGCTAACATTTCATCTGTCAAAAGTTTGCACAGGAATCAGAAACAGAAATTAGTCTCTTATCTTTGAATAGATTTCTATCATTGACACTGGAATGGATGGAGAATCCACAGTCTGAAGTCTCCTTTACTCATGCCCTGATATTCATTTCATCATTCCCCACAAGCCCAAAAGCTTGATAAAGTACTCCAGTTTTCCTCTGATTGGCTCCCTATAAGTCCCTCTAGGGCAAACGAAGTGGGGTTATTCAAACTATTTGGGGATTATTTTTCCTGACATCCAGCTGGGCACCCTTTGGCAATAATTTCTCCTGGGGAGGAAAAACAAATGAACAATCCCAGAGAGGTACAGATGAAGAAACTGAAGCTCAGAGATAAAGCGACTTGCCCGAGGTCCAAAATCCTCTAACTCAGAACCTTCTGTTATACCAGGGGGGAAAAATGATAGGAGGGAGCTATTACTTATTAGATAGGTAAAACTTAATACATAGTCAATCTCCAGTGGAAAAGTAAATGTAGGCCTGAAAAAACCTCTTGGAATAAAATACAGCGATTCTGAGGATTATTCTTCAGTGACATCCCCTTTTGCTCCCAATCTGCTAGTAGTTTAGCTCTGGAGATTACCCACTTAACCCACTTAGCCCTTGTCCCTGGATCCTGACAGTGCCTTATGGTTTTGTTCCAGGGCGTACTGACTTTGTGAACTGGCTCCTCAAAAGCAATAGTTTTCAATTCTTTTCTAACTAGTTCAGTGACCTGAATTCAGAGGTAGCTTTGGTAGAAAGCAATAATCCTGTTTTGGGCAGTGATCCTCCAGAGGTCTGCTCATCCCTTCCCAAGCAGAAATTCAGCTTAAAGCAGGTGAAAAATTCAGCATGGCATAGATGAAGGATCACTGGTCTTGGAGTCAAGGATACTTGAATTTAACTTCTGGATCTGACACTAGGTTAACTATGTGATCCTGGGCAAGTCACCGAGCTCACTTTTCTCATCTGTAAAATAAGATTAATAATATGTAGCATCCCCTTCAGAGTACCTCTCTGGAAGATGGCCACTACTTTCACAGGTTCTAGGAAACTCTATTGATTTATAACCTAAAATTATAACTCATAAGCCCCTGTCAGTGAGCTTACCTTTAATAGTCAGCTATTAGATACAATTAGCTTAAAGCAAAGGAATTACCAAGATGATATAGTAAGAACAGTAGCTATAAAGCTTTCCCTCCAAATCTGTGGCAATCTCTTTCCCACAAATATACTCAGCCTTTGTGGGAAAAATGGGCATAAATTTAGAGCACGATGGTAATAAGGCACATACTTTGAGACCACATAGCCAAGGCTCTTCTGTCTTCATGGAATCCACACTATGCAGATGATTCCCAGATCCATGTATATCCAGCCCTAGCCTTTCTTCTGAGCTACAGTCACACATGGTCGTCTGCCTCTTAGACATCTCTAATTGGATGTCTTCTGTAGGCATCTCAAACTCAGTATGTTTAAAACATTGTTGAATTCATTATCTTTTTTCCCATTATCCTTCTTAACTTTGCTATTGCTGTCAAGGGTACCTCTGTCTTCCCAGTTCCCCAGGCTCACAACCATAGTGTCATTTTTGATTCTTCACCCCATATATCTAATCTGTTGTGAAATCTTATCATTTCCACCTTCACAACATCTTTCATAAACATACCCTTCTTTTTAGTCACTGTGCCCCAAGCCTTGCGCCAAACCCCTTGTCTGCTCAGGCTGGTACCTCAGGTTTGAGATTGGAATGAAATAAAACATTTGTGGCACATATAACAGTTAACAAAAAGCTTACTTAGCCATAGAAGACTGACAAAAGCCATTCAGAGCAGATCAAGAACATTCATTGAGGATGAAGCATTCATTTAATTGAACATAGGCTCCGGATGTTGTTCATGCCGCTGGTCTGCAGTCAGAACCTTAAGGTGCTGTAGTAGGTTTGCACTCAGGCAAACCTAAGTTCAAATCTGACCTCAGATACTTACTAGTTGTGTGACCCCAAGCAAGTCACTTTTCTATCAGTCGCAATTTCCTCATCCATAAAATAATGATAATAATAGCAACTACCTCACAGATTTATGAGAATCAAATGAAATAAAATATATAGAGCATTTTGTAAACCTCAAAGCACTAAGTAAATGCTAGCCATTATTTTTGTGTCTTGCTATTTTTGTACTCAAGTGATCAGGAAACTATGTCAACAACCCATGCCTTAATCTCTTGAGCCAATAAAATCTCAAGGACAGTTTCAATACCTTTTAAGGAAAAGCCTAAACTGCATAGGGTAAAGTATCCCACCATGTAGTGTAAACTGATGTAAACTATCCATCATGAGGAATGGATCCAAGGTGACCTTAGACAGACTCACCTTTCTGGGTTTCAGTTTTCTTCCCTATAAATTGTCGGGCTTGGGCTAGATGATCTCTAAACAATCTTCCAGCTCTGACTTTGTCTAAATGGTACTTTGCTGTCCGATGTCTAGCAACCTCCCTCCTTCTCTCTTAATCCCTGTGACTAAAAACCAAAAGCTTCTTTGACAAAACTCTGATGGCTTTCTCTTGGTCCTCATCCTTTTTGACCCATCAAGAGCTTTTGGTATTGATGCCTTTTCTCTTCTTCTCTATATGCTCTCTTCCCCCAGATTTCAGGGTACATTTTTCTCCTGGCTTTCCTCCTATTTGTCTGACCATTTCTTCTCAGTTTTGCTGAATCAGCATCCTTGTCACACATACTATGCAGAGATATCCCTTCAGGATTTTTTCTTGAGTCCTCTTCTATTCATTTTCTACACTAAGGGTTAGCAAACTGTGACCGTTGGTCATGCAAAAAAGTGGGCTCTGTTTTATATACAGCAGGGAGCTTAGAATGGTTTTTAACACCTTTAAATAAAGTTTTATTGCATTTAAAAATATAAAAACCATTCTCACCTGCTGGCTATACAAAAACAGACTGGGCAGGATTTGGCTCTCATTTGCCCAGTGCCTGACCTATACTTTCTTTCAGTGATCTTATCAACAACCAAATGGATTCATTTATTGGATAACTCCCAAATCTGCATGTCCAGCCTGAATCTCTCTTCTGAGCTGCAGTCAAACACCAGCTTTCTGCAGGATATTTCCACCTGAATTTTCCATAACCATTTCTTAAATCTGTTTTTCCTCCAAACTTCCCCAGGTCTATCCTTCAAGTCATCTAGGATTGCAGCCTCTATTCTTCTCTCCCCCTCACCTCCTTTTTTGCTTTATTTTATCAATTTTATCTGCATCTCTTGCATCCACCACCTTCTTTCTAGTCATATAGCCGCCACCCTGGGTTAAGCCTTAATCACCTCTCACCTGGACTATTGCAATAGCTTCCTAATTGGACTCTCAGCTTCTAGAATCTCCCCTCTCTAATCTATGCTCAACATAGATGCAAAAGTGATCTTCCTATAGCTCAAGTCTAACCTTGTCATTCAAGGACACTTAGCAGCTCCTGATTTCAATCCACTAATTATCAAATTATCAAATGCCTACTGTGTACTAGATACTAGAGACACAAGTTTTTGTGTTCAGTTGTTCAGTCATGTCCGACCCTTTGTGATCACACGGACAGGCCCTCCACTGTCTCCTGAAGTCTGTCCAAGCTCATGTCCCATGACACTATCTATCCACCTCCAATCTTTCTCAGCACCAGGGTCTTTTCCAATGAGTCCTATCTTCTCATTATGTGGCCAAAATATTTAAGAGATATAAGTATAAAATGTTAACCAGTCCCTGCTCACAGTAAGCATATATTCTAATGAGAGGAAAAGGTACATATAGAATATAAAGAGCATAAATAAAACCTTAATTACATATACATATCATGATATATATGTATATCTAGTATGTATATGTAAGTAGTTAAATAGCAGGTATTTTGGAAAAAAGGATACTTGGCGGGGGGATCAGGAAAAGGCTTCATGGAGAAGATGGTGTCTGAGCTGCATCTTAAAGGAAGAAAGGCCATATGAAGTCGAGGAAAGGAGGGAATACATTTTGGGTGTGAAGGATGGCTGGTATAAAGACACGGTGGCTGGAGATGGAATGTCATGAGTGAAAACCAAAGAGAAGGCTAGTTTGACTAGATTGCAGAGTGTAGGAGAAGGAGTAATGTCCAATGATGTTGGAAAAGTAGGTTGGGGACAGTTTGTATCAGGCTTGAAAAGATAAACGGACCACTTTATATGTTATTCTAAGCTGCTGGTCAAGAGCGTATTGACATTGTCAGATTTTTGCTTAAGGAAAATTATTTTGATAGTTATGTGGAGAATGGATTACAGTGGTGAGAGGCTTAAAGAAAGGAGACCAATTAGGAGGATATTGCAATAAACTAGGTGAGAGGTGATGAGGGCCTGAACTCAAGTGGTAGCTGTGTGGGTAGGAAGAAGGATTTGGCTATGAGAGACGTTGTGGAGGTAGAAATAACAAGATTTGGCAACTAATTGTATACATGGGCTGAAAAAGAGGGAAAAGTAAAGGATAATACTCAGGTTGTGAACTGGAAGGATGCCTTTGACAGAAATAGGGAAATTTGTAAGAGAAGAGCTTTCTGGAAAAGATAATGAGCTTAGTTTTAGACAAGCTGAGTTTGAGCTGTCTCTAGGGTGTCCACTCTGAAATGTCCAATAGGCATTCGGTGATGTGGGACTGAAGCTTGGGGAGAGTTTAGGTTGGATTTGTAGATCTAGCATCATCTGCATAGAGATGATCACTAAATCCATGAGAACTAATGAGTTCACCAAGAGGGGAGAGTATAGAAGGAGAAAAGGAGAGGGTCTAGGACTGAACTTTGGAGAAGACCCACAGTGGGCATGATACAGGTGTTGAGACAGCAAAGGAGACTGAGGAGTGATCAGCCAGGTAGAAGGTGAACCAGGAGAGAGAAGTGTAATAAAAACCCAGAGAGGAGATAGAATCCAGCAAGAAAGGGTGGTCTTCAGTGTTAAATGTAGCTGATAGGCTGAGAAGGCTGAAGACTGAAAGATCATCTTACTTGGCAATTAAGACATCATTGGGACATTGGAGAGAGTAGTTTCAGTTCAGTGATTATGTCAAAAGCTAGCTTGGAAAGTGTTGAGGACTGAGTGAGAAGAAAGGAAATGGGGATGGCCACTGACAAGATCATCTTGGAACCTGAAGGCCCAAGCCGTGACCTGGCTAGTCAAAAAGCCTCGAGTTGTTGCTCAGACTGATTGAGGTGAAAGTGCAATCTGTTTGGCAGTCTCACCAGTCTCTAGATAGTCTTTGCCTCCTGGGAGAGTATAGTAGGGCAATCAGTTGTCTATGTCTATATGTTTATGGGCTCTTGTGATGGGTTACTGTTTCATGGTTTAATAGCTGTACTTGTTAATGTGTTTTTGTGAGTTTTTGGTGTTTAAAGCATTTCTGTGTCTGTGCTGAAGGAAATAAATGGATATCATATGTTTGCTATCTATTACTTTTTACATGAAGGAACTTTTCCAGAATGGACTCTGTTTTGGTCCTTTGGGGAGAGTCTAGATTTAAATTATTAAATATTAAATAGATATTAATTTTCCTCTGAATTCTGAGGTAGAGGCATAATGAGCCAGATAGGATTATAAAAGTGTGATTCCCCCTCTTTTGAGGGATTAGCCTTCCACCAGAACTGAGTCTGATCCGCTTGAGGCCAGAACTGGAGCTGTTTTATGGACAGGAACCCCATGGGCCTCAGGTGACATCAGCCCCATTTGGCATCATGTTTTTCTCAGTGTACCTTCCCAGGGAATGCTGCTAGTGGCAACTCCTCTTCATTGACTCCCTCAAATAGATTAGGCTTGGTATAACAATTACCTGTCCTTCTCCCTTCATACCAACATACACATATTTACCACATAAGCAAATGTGTTTTTGCAATTAATCTTGGTTTCATTACATTTTTGTCTAAGATAGTGTAATGACAATTTGGATTTGAAAATCTTTCCCATACATTAATAGGCCATGTGACCTGCTTATGTCACATGTGGTGGGAGGAGCTTGCTGAGAGGAAATGGAAAGTGTGTCACAGGAAATGCAGAGAAAACAGAGCTGAGGGAAAGAGCAGATGTGTGCTGTGCTATGAGTGTTTGTGGGAAGGCCCCAGCAGGGGGGTAGAAGGTTATGGGATGGCAAGCCTTCATGCTGTGATATCGTGTTTTAAGTTCTTTGGTATTGTGATAAAGTGGGCTTATTGGTTTGGAGAGTTGGTTGCTGCTTGGATGAGTTAGACCTATTGGTTATAGGATTTGGTCCTTTGGTGTCTGAATAAATGTTTTACTTTTTCTGCCTTCTATATATTGAAAGTCTCACATTTAACAATACAGAATTACATAGGCATATTCACAATTATTGCCGGTGTTGTGTTTATTGCTTTGCTAATACAGATAGAAGGTACCGCTGCCATTTGACTTTCAGGTTGAAGGCATGGAGCTAGAATTAGCTATCTTAAGACAGCGACATGGTGAATGTAGACTTCAGACTCCCCCAATTCGGAGCTATTAGTAACTGGCCCCACGGTGACCATCTGTCTCATGAGCAGGAGTGCCTTGATTTGACCAGAAGAAGGAAACCTTGGCTGCCTTCCAGATCCACCCTGATTTGCATGGAAGCAAAGCAGCCTACACAGTACTGCATAGATAGTCTCAGTTACAGAGCAGCCTTATAGTCTACAGTACAATTATAGAATATTTGAACCGGAAAGAGACTTAACAAATCATCTTGTCCAATCTCCTCAGTTTACAGATAAGAAACTATACTATGGTTCCCACTCCACTACTAGAAAGATCTCTTTCACTCCTTTGTCCCCCAACCCTAGTCTTCTTCCCTTCCTTGAGGCAAAATTGGGAAGTTGCCAGTTTTCTTCTCTTGCCTCTTTGCAGCCACACTTTGTCCACTAGGCCTTTCTGTTGCCCTTACTTCTTCCCTCAATGCTCTGGACCTAGGCCTCAACTCAGTTAATACCTAATTACTACTTTTGTGTTATTGATGACAGCTAAAGCATTATCTCTTCCAAGATTATTTGTAACAGCTTAAAAATCTTCTATAATAATGGGTATACATTTACATAACAGTTTGAAAGTTTGCAAATCCTTTTCTCCTCCTTGCTTTTGATTCCCTAAAAGGCCCAGTTGAATAAGTGCTGCAGATATTATCCTTATCTTACATACAGATGAAGGACCAGGGACACTGAAAAGTTAAGTGATTTTATCTCATTCACCCAGCTAGTGAGTATCAGAAGCTGGATTGAAATTTTAATCCTAATAATTCAGGACTCTTTCCACTACAAACTACTGCACCCCAAGGTTGTATGGTTGTTGTCCTTTATTCTTGAAGAGGACCAAAATGACATCACAGTCAAGTTTGACTGTGGCTGATCAGACCAATACGAGCTCAGAATGCTCTAGCACAGGTCAGGTACAAATAGTCAATGTACACATTTAGGGTGGATACTCTAAACTTGCACATCTGCATCCTTTGTTTCCTTTGAGCTATTTCAATTCTGCTTTGCTCATAGAGCACAGCACTTTCTCTGATGTGGGCACACTATGCTGAGCGGGTCCTGTGCCAGTGTCTCTCATGTCACACAATCGATTCCAAAGTTCTTAAGAGAGACCTTGAAAGTGTCCTTGTATCACTTCTTCTGACCACCATGTGAACAGTTGCCCTATGTGAGTTCTCTGTAAAATAGTCTTTTGGACAAATGTACGTTTTGTATTCGAACAACACGGCTAGCTCATCGGAGTTGCACTCTCTGAAGCAGTTTGAATGCTTGGACTGGGGATCATTCAGTCTTTGAGTGAGGTATTTTCTCACTATCTCTTTGAGTAGCTTTTTCCT
The DNA here is from genome assembly GCA_028646595.1 of Phalanger gymnotis. Taxonomy (NCBI): domain Eukaryota; kingdom Metazoa; phylum Chordata; class Mammalia; order Diprotodontia; family Phalangeridae; genus Phalanger; species Phalanger gymnotis. The sequence goes on from CM053623.1 coordinate 170,427,272, forward strand.
ATTCCTCCAACTTTCCCTAATACGACTAATCTCAGCAGAGCAGAACTAGAAAAACATTATACACAACCACAGATGTATGGATTCTGTGATGACTAACCTTGATAGACCTTGCTCTTCTCAGCAATACGAGGTTCAAAGACAACTCCAAAAGACTCATGAGGGAGAGAGCTATCTACATCCTGAGAAAGAACTATGGAGACTGAATGCAGATTGAGGCAAACTGCTTGCTCTCTTTTTTTTCTTTTGGTTTTTTTTTTCTCTTTTGTTTTTGTTTCTTTTTGGTTTTTTTTCTTCCTTCTCATGATTCATTCCATTGGTCATAATCCTTCTTTACAACTTGACTGTTGTGTAAATAAGTTTAATCCGAAGTTATATGTAGAAGATATATCAGATTCCATGCAGTCTTGGTGGGGGTAGGGAAGAAAATCTGGAACTCAAAATTATGCAGAACTGAGTGTTGTAAACTAAAAATAAAAAATCTCAATAAAAAAATACTACTAATCTGAGATCAACAGCCTGCTGCCATTGAGACTATTTCCCAAAAAGCCACGTATGGTGGTGTTGTAGGTGCTGCAGAATTATCTTCCTGTTACAGATGAGGGACCAGGGACCCAATCCCAGGTCAGATTGAGGTGGTGGTGGGGTAATCCAAACCTAGAGCTTGGCAGGGCACGATTGGTGATAGGAGAAGGGGGCAAGGAACTGGAGAGAAGAAGATAATGTAGAGCTCAAACGGTTCATCAAAGGGTCAAGATGGGGAAAAGGAGAGAAAGGTAGACAACTGCCTTGTCTATCTATAACTCTTTACAAATCTTTAGTTACTGGGTTTAGGGGTGCCTGAAGTCTGTGTAAATAACTCTCTGCTCTTCTTTCCTGGATGCACACTGGATCATAGACTATGGGTCTGAAGGCAAAATACATTCCCCTAGATGAGTCGATTAAGGCACAGTTTTACTAAACAGCAGGGTGATGGATTGGATAACATCCAGAATTTCCTTTGTGCCCTAGGGTTCTTTCAAGACAGGGCAAATTAAGGACTCCTCTTCCCCTCCAGTTTCCCCTGCCTGAGGTTGAAACTCTCTTGTCAGAAAGTTTTCCACACACGTGGGAAAAGGTATTGTGTTGCAATTACCAAAGAAAGGATTACCTCCAGTGCAGGATTAGAGTTTCTAAAAGAGTTTACTGGAATAACCAAATTAAGAATGGTTAGGATTCAGATAGATAGACAGGATGGGGAAGATAGATCAGCACTTTTCACCAGGAAAAGTTCATTGGGGCAAGCCCCAGTGTGTGAGTTTCAGTCAGCAAAACACACTTGGGAGAAGATATACTAACCAATCTGTGGAAGAACCAATCTGAGAAAAATGATAAGATTGCATGTCAGTCAGTAGAAGTGAAGGGAGATATCTGTAGCAGAGAGAGGCATTCAAAGAATGTGAGATTGAGGGTTAGAGGTATTTAGATCTTCCACCTTGCTAAGAATGAACAGAAGGTCAGAACAGCTGGGACCAGTAGATCTAGGAGTAACTAAGAAGTAGGGTAACTGAGAGGTCGAGTCAGAGAGTAAAATAGGAAGCCTTGCATGTAGAGCAACACATACAAGTTAATTTCTCCATTTTGCCTTCAAACTCGATCTTTCGGTTACCCAACCTTTCGTAATTTTCTAGTAATTTAAAATGATACCAAGGAATAAACTGAATGAGCTTGTGTTCTTTCTGTCCTAAGTACTTTTGTTGTTCAATCATTTTTCAGTTGTGGCTGACCCATTTGAGGTTTTCTTGGTAAAGGTACTGGAATGATTTGCCATTTCCTTCTCCAGTTCATTTTACAGATAAGGAAACTGAGGCAAATAGGGTTAAGTGACTTGCTCAGGGTCACAAAGATGAGTCTTCCTGACTTTAAGCCCACCGCACTATTCACTGTGCCACCTAGCTGCCCTGTACCTTCTCCGGCTCGTCTTCATGCGAGACAGGGGTAGGGGTATGCTGGAGCAAGCTTCAACTGGCCTGATGATTGTTACATTTTCAGCGTGAGTATTTATACCTTAGAAATCAGCAAATTCTACAAATCAGAGCTCAATTCATTATTTTGTTGTTGATTATCTAGACTTAAGGATGTGATGGAGAAAATGTTAATAATGCAGATTACCTTAAATGTGTATCATGTGTACACTTTCTTTCCCAAAGAGCTAGCTGGTAAATATTTACCAGCATGTCCCTGGCCAGAGGTGAAGGAAGAAATATTAAGAGGCAGCTGAATGACATGAGATTGGGAGTAGGGAAGAAGAAGGTGCTCTCAGTAAATGTCCTCAAATTTTTCAATGAAATGTGAGGTAAAGTCTCAGATGAAAGGGGAGAAGGAGAGGAAACCATGGGATGTTTGAGGAAGGCTGAAAAGGTTTGCAGAAGGCACGGTGGTTGAGTGGAATAGTAGTAAAGGGATTCCCTTGCTGCGGTGAGGACCCAGTTGAGATTATGTAGCATAAATTTGTAGTATGTCCAGGAAGCATGGTGGCCCAATCAAACTATAACAAACAAAGATCTGGGCAAGGCAAACAAGACCAGTTTTGTTTAAATTAGACAGTTCTTCATTTACCAGGATTCTGCATTGTCCAATTAAATCTCAACATCTCTTTCTCTTTCTCTCTGTCTCTTTCTGTCTCTCTGTCTCTCTGTTTCTCTGTCTCTGTCTCTGTCTCTCTGTCTCTCTGTCTCTGTCTCTCTGTCTCTCTGTCTCTCTCTCTCTCTCTCTCTCTCTGTGTCTCTCTCTCTCATTTTATGTCTTAAAACAGTTACATGTAAATGAGCTGAGAGGCCATAGTGCCCTGCATCTCAACACAGTCCACCATCTCACTATCTCATTGTGTCTGTGAAACTTTTTTCATATTCTCATTTTTCATTTTACAAGTTCTTTATCTTCCCTTTTAAACTATAAAACTGTTCTTTTCCCAACAAAATATCACACGACCACTTTCAGAAGGTAATTTCTCTTCGTATTTATGACACAGTTCATTTTCTGTCCCAACCTGCTTAAAACCCATTTAACAATTGTATTTCTTCAGACATATGTTTTAACAGTTTTTATTAAATCGAAGTTTTACCTACTCCTTTAAGGCAGCAAAATGTTCATCTATGATGGAGGCAATACCTTATATTCTTTATCAATTCATTTAAAAGTTTTCCTTTATGCAGAAGTTCCCTTTCCATTCCTTTTGATATTAATCTACTTCATAAGAAAAGGGCAGTACCTTAAAGTGACAATAGATAGCAAGTTTTTTGAGGGCTAAATGAATACACCTTATTCACTGTAGTATCATTCATAATGTCCAGTGCAGTGTTTTGAACATCAGAGAAATTTGATAAATATTTGCCCTTGCGTTGACTGTTCCCCATGTCTGGAATGCTATCTATCCTCATTTCTACCTCTTGGATTCCCTGCCTCCCTTCAAAACTTAGCTCAAGTGCCATCTTCTGGTCCCCTCATATGCTCTTTACCCAAGACTGCTTTGTACCTGCTTTTGTTATGTGCTCTGTGGATACTTGTACATATTGTCTCCCTTGATAGAATGTAAGCTCCTTGAGGACAAGGACTATTTCATTTATGTCTTTGTATTATCCCACAGTGCCTAGCACATAATAGGTACTTAATAAATGCTTATTGATTTGTTAATTGATTGTTTCTACCCCTGAACACAGAAATTTTGAAGTTTTCCACATGTTTCCCACTAAGTCTTCAAAGGACATCCTAAAAAATAAACAAAAAAATGAGTAGCTTTCACTCTCAACAGCCCCTGTCTTCCCACTCTAACCAGCAATGCTGGGGCTGGTGTCTCATGTCTCCTTGTCCTTGTGTCAGCACTGCTATTCCTTAGATGGATTTCGTCCATCCTCCTGCCTCAGTTTCCACTCCTTACCCTTCTTCGACTCCTTACCTCTTTTCCTCCTTATTGTGGGTAAGGAGACCAGAGAAAGTATTTCTGGTTCTCTGGGTATCTCTATTTGATCATGCCTTATCCCTTCCCTAAAGCTCCAAGTCCTAGGCAACAAATAAGATCCCAGGGAATGAATTTTGATATGAAAGAAACAAGTTTCACATATTCTGACCTTCTAACAGCTGACTGATTAGCCTTGCAGCACTGGTAAGATTTTGTATGTGCTTAAGAGATAGAGTTAAATATTCTAAACTTACCTCATTCTGCTCCTCTTCCAAAACCCAGTCCTTCGCCATATTTAGAAATCTGGATTGGGCAGGAAGGGCACAGCCCTCACTCTTCTTGGTGTCTGCTGGGAGCTGTAGTCCCTGGCTAGTAAAGACTTTTATTCTGCTTAACAGGACAGTAGGACTTTTTTTTTCACAGGGTACTGGGTGGAGAGAATACAGGATGAAAGTGGTATTTGTGTATATCATTCACAGCCTTTGGCTCTGTTCCCAACTTTCTCCACACAATTCTGAGCAAAGCATTGCTCTGCTGAGGCAATGTTTCTCCATCTGCAAAATGGGGTCAATTACGCTTTTCTCAGCTAATCAAAAAGATTGGAGAATCATGTAGTTAACAGTCTTAAAGTGCCCTGAACTTTCTCCAGGAAGGTACGTTCCATAAATAAAAGTTGTTATTAAAGAGAGAAATATTTATCATGATTGTTTAATTGCCTCTTCCGACCTAACACTGCAATACTTCATAAATAATAATAGCTAACATTACTGTAGGGTTTGCAAAAGTGCCTTAGATACATTATCTTATTTCATTCTCACAACAGTCCTTTTTGGTGGATGTTATTATTAACCTCCTTTTACAAACTGAAGCTCAGATAGGTTAAGTGATTTTCTTAAGGTCCAACCACTAGTAAATATATGAAGTAAGATTAGGATCCAGTTCTTCCTAACTTGAAGGCCAGAGTTCTGTCCACTTTATTGCACTGCCTCTCTCTATTATTTATCTCATTCTGCCTGCCCTTATTGTTTTTAAGTTTTTTTTTCTTTTTTCTGTATCACATTTTATTTATTTATTTATTTTAGCATCTCTAGCCTCTCATTTTCTATCAAGTCCCATAACGGGATCACTTCTCTATCTCCAAAAGAATAGGATCAACTCTGACCCTCCACTCAAACTCTTCCTGTGCCCCCCCCCCCACAAAAAAGAGAAGTTGTGAAAATGGACCTGATATGCATCATCAGCCTTACTTCTTACTTCCCTCAGCTTTTGTGCGGATGCTATAAAAGGGTCTTTTTTCTGCATGGTGGATCCTGATGAGGCTGATGTCCATCCTCAAAGTAAAAGGGACCAGAATGCACAGGCAAAAGGAAGAAGAGCTAAAAGGGACCTTAGAGATAATTTAGTCCAACTCCGTGCTTTATGGAAGAGCTCTTTTAACTTCTTTGACTTGAAACAATGGGAGAGAGAGGAATCAGCTATTATAGAATCTCTAGTATAGTAGAGCTCTGGATTTTGGAGTCAAGAAAGCTTGGGTTCTATTCTTGCTTCTAACTTCCCTTTGTAGGAATTTCTTTCTTTCTTTTTTCTTTTTTGGCAGAGCAATTGGGGTTAAGTAACTTGCCCAAGGTCACATAGCTAGTACATATGTCTGACGCTGTATTTGAACTCAGGTTCTCCTGACTCCAGGACCAGTGCTCTGCTCGCTGTGCCATGTAGCTGCCCCTCCCTTGTAGGAATTTCAAGAGAAAGGTGGCATTGGTTACCTAGTTGGACTACTGAGATCTCTTCCAATTCTCAAATTTTTTGATTTTTGAAAGACTACCTCAAAAGAACCCCAAATCACCTTTCCTTTTCCTTCTGGTCCACAGAAAGGACGGCTCTTTCTGGCTAACTGGCAATCATGTTTGACAGAGTCCTACCATCACAGGGCTCTTTGGACCAATCATGAACTGCTGGTTATGTTTGTCCTTTAGCAAGAACCCAGAGCACATGTTTTACCAGAAAGGGGTCTCAGTACATTCTCAGTTCCAGGGCACTTGATTACCCCCATTCCATGTACATGTAGCAAAGATCCAAATCTATTTTATTTTACCGAACAGGTACCTAGTTTTCTTAATAGTTTTTAATTTAATATTTGTTCTTCCTTAGAGCATTTTTCAGGCAGTTTATCAAACACCAACTTCTTATATATGTTGTATTCTCTTCTTCAGGTCTCTATTTGACTTTATTCTCCATCCTTCTCCCCCCCCCCCATACCAGCAATTTTAAAGTTTACTGTTTTATGCAACATTTTGAAATCTTCTAGGGCTAGTTCATAGGAGCATAGATTTAGTGCTATGAGATCTTACTGATCATTCAGTACAATTTTCTCAATGTGTATGTGTGTGTGTGTGTGTGTGTGTGTGTGTGTGTGTGTGTGTGTGAAAACTGAAGCCCAGAAAGGTTAAATAATTTACTTAAGGTCACACAGCTGTAAGTTGTAAAACCAGGAGTCTAGGTTCTCTGATTTCAGATCAACATGCTTTCTACCATACTACCTTCTGTTCCACTATACCACTGTTATCTTTTTCACATTTCTTCTTGATGTTCTTGCCTATCTATTCATCTGTTCAGATTAATTTTGTAATAATTTTCTTCTATTATGAGAAATAACCTTTTGGTCTATTGATCATGTTGTATTAAAACTCAAGGTTAGTCAGAAAATGAAACATTTTAACCATAGTTTCTCAATATAACCATAAAAAGTAGATGTAAAACTCCAAGATTTCACCCCATATCTGGCAAATTTTCGAAGATGACTAAAGATAGTCAACATTGGAGGGATTGTGGAAAGGTAGGAACACCAACATACTGTTGGTGGAGCTATAAATTGGTCCAACCATTCTGAAAAGCAATTTGGAATTATGCTAAGAGAGTGACTAAAATGCGACCCTTTGACCCAGAGTTTCCATTGCTTGGATTATATCCCAGAAAAAGGTCTCATACATATCAAAATGTTGATAGCACCACTTTTTTTAATCACAGGAACGGGAAACAAAGTTTCCATTGGTACAAAATCCATTGTTAGGTTGGCTAAACAGGTTGTGGCACATAAATTGTAGTGGAATATTACTACACTGTAAGAAATGATGAATATAAGTAATACAGAGAAGCACGAGAAGGCATATAAATTTATGCAATGTGAACCAATAAGCAGAACCAATAAAACATTATGCCCAGTGACTAAAACAATATAAATAGAAACTAACCAAAAATAAAGCTGAATGATGAGTAATTATAATGATCAAATATGGCCTAGAAGAAGAAAGGATAAAATCTCTTCCATCTTTATTCCTTTTTCTCAGAGGTGGGGAACCTCTGGAATGCTGTCAGATTGATGTGTTGGTTTGTTTTCCTGAAATGTACTTTTTTCTTCTCCATTTTTAATGTTTTTATTCTTGGATATAAGGAATAGCTCATTGGGTGAGGAGAGGGAAAGATATATTTTGAAATGAAGATGATGTAAACACAAGGTTCCTCAAGTGATGGGCTCATAGATACATAGAAAAGTATGAATGGAAGACTTGTTTTCATCTGTTTACTTAGGCTATGAAAACCAACAATAATAATACATAAGTTCCAGCGAGCCCTGCGCACACATGAGGTGCCTTATTAACTATGTTAACATGTGATTCCTATTTTTTCACATCTTTTCTTTCTGGTTCCTTAAACTCTGGCTTTGCTTTTACTTTTTCAGTCAACCAGCCTCAATCATCAGTCACCTTTTCTTGGTGGGGATTAGGGAAAGGGTGTGGTAATCCTACCTGTAATCTGCCTCTATAATGCCTCCTATACTTCAGAACTAGACACATTAAAAAGAAAAAAAAAAGGAATACCAGGCAACAGCCCTCCCAAGCAAACCCAAACAAAACAAAAGAAGGGATGGTGACAGCATGTATTTTCATAAATGAGCTTCTCTCCAGAGAAGCCAATACAGGAATGTTCTCAGTGCTAGGAGACAGGCAAGACATTGGGCATCTAATTGGATGAGATGAATCTATCTGGGGAAGACTCCTGCCTGAACCCTTAAACTCATAAATTTACTCTCAAAAGGAACTGGATGTCCTCAAACTTCTAGCAGCAACAACACCATTTTAATATAGGACTAAGAGTAAAAAGGGCAGCATTCCCAAGCTGAATGGTAATTTTTTCCCAGCCTCATGGAGGAAAAATGTCTCTTAAACACCCTGAATATGGCTGCTCACCACAGACTAGGACTTAATAAATATTGTACTATTTGAAAGTAATTGAACTGAAATGAACTGAACCTAATAAGGACTGAATTGATTTGAATTGGGTTTTTACAAAATCCTCAGAAACTAATTCCAGTCTCTGAACTTCCCCAACCCCAAATACCTCTATTTGGGTTTGCTGACATCTTCAATTCCACCATTACACTTTTTTGGTTTAAGTATTTATACTCTGTTAAATATCCCTGGAAGAGATGGAGGAGGGATAGCATTGTGCTGTGTGCTGCCTGCAAGGATTATGAGAATGAAGATATGACTCCAGATTGGCTGAGAGAATGCTGAGCATAATTATTTCATACCTGCTATAAGGATTTCATTCAGTTAACAGAGAAACTTCTAAAGAAGACCTGGAGGGAAGAGGGGAAAAGGAGGAAAGCAGAGACAGAGATACAGAGTTAGAGAAAGCAAAAATCTTTTAATTGGAAGAATAGAGCACTCTGAGCTATGGACAACTATGAGAAGCCAGCCCTATCATGTCCCTTGACTTTCAGAACTTGAAATTCTAGAAACTAAGAGTGGACTTCAACTGGGTGAGATCATTCTCTTTCCTGGTGTGAGTTAAGATCTTATCTCACTCCCAGATGAATAGTTCATTTATTCTCTCTTCTTTGGTATATTATAATCTTAGAACTTCAATTTCTGTTTGCTGTTTTTGCCTGGATAATTTACTCACTGTTCTTTATTTACAATGGTTTTCACACCAGCATTTGGCGTGAACAGGCTAAGCTGGTAAGTTTAAGCTAAGTGCTAACTTTCCCCTTAAGAGTGATCATAGAAGATTCACACCTCTAGATTAGTTCTTTGAAAAGTAACGCATATATAATTTTAGGCTTATATTCCTCTTAAAGACTAGAGAAGAGATCACCCAGCTTTGATAAAACCAGATCCTGCCTATCCCTTCCCCCTGCTAGGCTGCTTGTGTTGGCATGACTCTTCTGCTACTCTGTATCACAGTGCCCATGGGGGCTACGAATATGCTGGCATAGTTCTGAATTGCAAAACATAACAGATTCTATATGGAAGACAGAAGCAAAACATTTATTCAAACACCGGAAAGCCAGATCCCAACACCAGAAAGCCAAATCTATCACAGCAACAAAGAAATCCATATACAATAACAATGCAGGGGGCACCACCTCCAGAGCTTTCCCCTTGCTTGGGCCTTCCCACAAACAAACACTCACAGCTAGCTGCTTCCTTTCTCCTGCCACTCTAACTGCTCTGACCAGCTTCCTCCATTCTGCTTCATTCTTCCTGCTCTTCTCTTTCCTGTTCCACCCATTCAGCAAGCTCCTCCTACCACAGACTTTACGTGACTTAGGCTTCCATGTGACTTAAGCAGGTCACATGGGCCTATTAATGGATGGGAAAGATCTTCCCATTAAGCAAAAATATATTAACAATACATACTCCCCCACAAAGGAGGAAAGGCAGTACCCCTTAGAGACTAGGTAGACTAGATTGGATCTCAGATTATGCTACCTGTGAACTATGTCTGTATATTTATATGTTTAAATAACCTCATTCACACACACACACATATCCTATATTTGTGTGAGAATGACTTGATCGAATTCTTTTCTTTTTTTAATTGAATATTTAATTATTTAATTTAATATTTTATTTTTTCCCAATTACATGTAAAAACAATTTTTAACATTCATTTTTAAAATTTTTTGAGGTGCAAATTTTCTCCCTCCTTCTCCCTTCCCTCCCCCCATTGAGAAGGCAAACAATTTCATATAGGTTATGCCTGTACTGTTATCCAAAACATATTTACATGTTAGTCATGTTCTAAAAGAAAACACAGACCAAAAAAAAAAAACCACAAGAAAAATAAAGAAAAAGTATGCTTTAATCTACATTCAGCCTCTATCAGTTCTTTCTCTGGAGATGGATAGTATTTTTCATCATAAGTCCTTCAGAATGATCATATCCTTTCTAAAGGGTGCAGAAAGGGGAAATTGGAAGAATCAATGGAAGGGGAACACCTCTAAGTACCTCTTTTTTGAGGATTGAGACATATATTTTCTCAATTCTTAAGGTTTTTTGTTTGTTTTTCTTTTGCAAATGTACTGCCCAGAAAAGAGTTAGGGAAGGGAGCAGAGTGGATAAAGAGCTGGCTGCAGAATCAGTAAGACCTGGGTTTAAATTCTGTCTTTGATACATACTGTCTGTGTGACCATGAGTAAGATACTTAACCTCCCAGGGACCTAGGCAGCTCACTAAGTCAAATATTCATCCAATTCACTTAGATTATCAGATTTATTGGCATGCAGTTGGGCAAAATAGCTCCTAATTATTGTTTTGATTTCCTCTTCACTGGTAAATTCTCCCTTTTCGTTTTCGATACTGGTAATTTGGTTTTCTTCTTTCTTTTTTTAAATCAAATTAAACAAAAGTCTATCTATTTTATTGGTTACTTCATAAAACCAGTTCTTAGTTTTATTTATTAGTTTAATAGTTTTCTTAATTTCAATTTTACTAATCTCTCCTTTGATTTTCAGAATTTCTGATTTGATATTTAATTGGGAATTTTTAATTTGTTCTTTTTCTGGCATTTTTAGTTGCATACCCAATTCCTTGATCTCTTCTTTCTCTATGTAGCTCACTAAGTCTATAAAGTGTTCAACAGTTGCCAATTTGCATTGGGAAACTTTCCTCCCAGAGAAATCTGCTGAAATCAAGCCTAATTCAGTAAAGATAAAAAAGAGAAAGACGCTCTCTTCTTCACCTTTCCTAGCTTTTCTGAGAACCCAAATGTGGTTTAGCTATACTTAGAGGGCATGGGAATAATGTAAAGCAACCTGCATTAAGTTTTTCCCTTAACCCTCCACCTTAGAGAGGCCTTCTATTGGCCTGGTATCAGAGAATTTGCTCAGCCTGCTTTGAGGGAGTTGTTTGGTCCTGGTTAGGGTTCTTTTGGTGGATGAGAGAAAGGTGACAGTAATATGGTCTCACAGCAATCACCCTATGAGATTCATGCGTCTGATTCTCCATGATGCCATTTGGAGGTTTTCTTGGTGAAGATACTGAAGTTGTTTGCCATTTCCTTCTCTAGCTCATTTTACAGATAAGGAAATGAGGCAAACAGAGTTAAATAACCTGCCCAAGGATATACAGCTAGTAACTGTCTGAGGCCAGATTTGAGCTCAGGAAGATGAGTCATCTTGACTTTGGGCCTGGCAACTCATCCATCTTGCCATCTAGTTACTCTTAATCTGCTGGTTTTCCCAAATTCATTCATTCATTTGATAAGCATTAAGTGCCTACTATATGCTAAACACTGTGCTTAGCAATGGTGATAAAAAGACCAAACCATACCAACAGCAACAGACTCTCTCCTTCAAGGAGCTTGCATTCTACAAATCGAAACACCCCTACAAATAACACAAATATGAATATATGTCTCTATAGATATAAATCAGTGTCCCTGAGAGAATAGGACTCTCATTCACTCAATCCTTGAAGAAGCCAGAGATGAATTGGGGGCCACTGTATATAGGACTTTAGGAGCCACTCCAATGACATATGATCCTGGGAATTGGGGCCAGTTATACCTCACCTCTAGGAATTCAACTCTAGCACTATGTGTGTAAAAAGGAACCTGAAGAAATAATGGAAGAGAAGGGGCACATGGAGGCATGAGCATCTAATGGAGATTAGTACATGTTATAAACAATAAGTGCTACACGTTCTAAACAATAGACAAACCAAACAGCAACCACCAAAGGGACTCAGTAAACAGAATTCTAAAACATGGTTAAATTTGTTGAGTATGCAGGTAGTTGACTTGTCACCAAAAGAATATGTAACAGAGTTTGGCATTTGTCCAGATCACCTAATATGGAGATACCCATGTAGGTGATGTAAGAGTCCTGCTTCTGAGACACCCAAGACTGAAGGTATAGACATTCTTTGTTGGCCTACCATGCAATTAGGAGCAGTCTCTTTCCATTTTCTTTGTAGCCACAATTGTCTGTTTCTTTAAAATTACTTAAATGCATATGATGTCTCTCTTTTCTAGCATTTCCAGTCTAGGGAGAAGGACTCATTTACTTCCAGAAGGTGACACCATGTGGTAAAGGGGGAGAGGGTCTGAGGGCCACATGCCACTTTGGGCCTGATAGCCCTGAGTTTTGGTCAGCTTCATTTGTCCCTTTTGTTTCTAAATGCATGGCTTAAACCATGGGGATCTTGGATCCCAAAATTCTAAGTCAGATTTTCAGGCAGCTTAGCAGGGAAGCCCTGAAAAGAAAGGGTCCCAAGATGCTAGCCCAACGTGGCTTTGGACTTGAATTTGGTGGCACTAATGCTAAATAGGAACTAATTTAAATTGTGAGCCTAACCCCCTTCCCTCCCCAGAGACTGAGATGGTGTAGCTTATGGTATTTCCCTTAGGAAGAAATGTTTGCATTCTTGTATACTTTGAAGTAAATTTTCTTTTGTAAAAGCTAATCTGACATTAAGTCATCAAATGGAACTGGAGTACAAGTCATTGCCCCCCAAATTAGAGGAATACAAATAATGTGGGCCAGGGGTGGGGAACCTGTGGCCTCGAGGCCACATGTGGCTCTCCAGGTCCTCAGGTGTGGCCCTTTGACTGAATCCAAACTTACAAACAAATCCCCTTAATAAAAGGATTTGTTCTGTAAAACTTGGACTCAGTCAAAAGGCTGCAACTAAGGACCTAGGAGGCCATATGTGGCCTC
>CM053623.1:170440706-170471643 GCA_028646595.1 Phalanger gymnotis
TAGGAACAGATCAAACCCATATTACACATGGGTGCCTCTGTCTTAGGTGATCTGACCATGAACCAAACCTGGTTATGTATTGTGAGAAACAGGGGAGGAGTTTTGTTTCCACAGAATTGAAGGTGTAACTTTCCCCCTCCCCCACCCCAGCTTTAGCAGAAACCAGGCCTCAGGTCGGTCAGGTGAAAGGTCAGGGGCTTGTACACATGATTAAAGGAGCCATTTGAGGAGGGTGTGACACAGGCAGTCAGGGGGTTGTATCTGGCCAATGAAGAGCCTGGCAGAAAATTTGAGGTGAGAGTCTATTAAAGGACTGGTGTCCATCTGAGTCCTTTGTACTTTCTCCTGTACTCTGTTCAGGGGAGGTACCCATTTATTCAGGGCGAATAAAGGTAAATTATAATTAAACGTTCTTGACTTCCCAATGAGTCTTGCTTAGTCCTAGACAATGTATGTTTCTAACACATATAAGTGAATTAATTGGAAACTAGAGGGAAAATGACTGGAAAATAAGCCAAAATAAGGCACAGAGAGCACTTCATTAGGCTGGGTAATAAGACTCTGGGTATGAATGTTGAGTGGGAGTATGTTTCTGCTCATTCAAAGTTTGAAGGCAATACTGAAGTTCAAAGATTAGCCAGACAAGTAAATGGAACGTGACAGTTTTCGGTGTTTGTAGATTTTGAATTTGACTTAAGGCAGTGTTCTATCTCATTTTGTCATACAAGCTTTACACTTTATTACCTTTTCCCCCCTTGACTATCATCTATATTCTATGGCTATCTTTGGCTATTTTCCTCTTGTTTCCATTATGTACTCATGTGTTTCTATATGTTGATTTTTAAATTCCTTTTAAAAGATTATAAACAAATAAAAAATGTAGACTGCCAACAACTATAGGAATTGTTCACACTCACTAATTCTCAGAGAGAGGCAGACTTCACTTTATCTATCCCTGTTTGGGCCTGCTACTTTTTACCTCTCACAATTCAATACATTCATTGCAAACTCTAGGGGCCCACTCAGAACTCCTCTGGGCTGGATATTTGATTACTGACACAGTGTGGACCACACAGGAGTCACCAGGTCCATTTCTTCTGGTGAGAGGAGGGGAGCACCAGGCTTCACCATTTGCCAGGGCACATATACCCTCCTAGGAGTCCTCCTGGCCTTTCCATATACTGCCTCTTTACTCTTGCTGATCATCATCCTGTTAACTCATCTACTAACCAAAGCACCCTTGCGCCTTTCTCTCTGCCTTTCTGGTACACCCTTACGATTTCCAGGCTTCTCCATCCTCCCAACAGCTGAACTTTCTTTTATGTGTGAGCTCCTTGAAAGCAGGAACTGGTTTTGGGTTTTTTTTGGGGGGTGGGGTGGGTGGGTGGGTAATTTTAGCACCAGCACTCACATAATAAGCACTTAAATGTTTTTTCATTCATTCCTTGCCTCCCTGGATTGGTTTGTATCCCAGCTCTCTCACTATCTGTGTGAACTTGATGTGCTCCAGTGTACTCATCTGTAAAAAAAAAAAAAGGAGTTTGAAGTAGATGAACTCTGAGTGCCCTCCGAGCGCCCTCTGAGCTTTAAATCTTATGATTCAAATGTAACAGGATCAGAAGCACCCCAGATTTGCTGACCTGGAGCAGCTCCTCAGGAACTGTCCATGTATACTTGGCCTCTTGGTGAAGGACATGCATTATGCTGGAGTGACAGGCAACTCCTGATTGTTCTCTGTGAGTCCCTATGTCTGGAAAGGTGGGGAGGGAGGTTGTGCTGAAGATGAAGGTCTGCTGAGAATCAAGAAGATGGGCTCTAGCTGCCTAGAGCGAAAACAACTCCTCCCACTAGCTTTTGGTCCTTTCTCTGGTGAGACTATTTTCCATCACTGTCTCCCTTGGCTACTGGCACATGGCAACATGAACTCATACTTGCCTAGGTGAGAGTGAGTCCCTATTGGTTTTCTTATGCTTAGTTGTTTTATTTCCTCAGCACAAGCTAGTGATGACTGATCCTGAGAAATAAACATTCCCAGATTTGGTGGCTACCTCATGAGTTTAAGAGTTTGCATTTTAGAGTCCAGCTGATTGGTGAGAGCTATAAGAGCATGATTCTTGAAGAAGGGCACCACCACCAGGAGGTTTCTGCAACTGTTAAGGACTCAAGAAAATCCAAGTCATGTCCCAGTTGGCCAGGAGATCTGGACCTTGGGAGACTGCTTGGACAATGGGAAATACTGGTCTGGCAGTCGCATTGAAGTCTTTGATCAAGTGTAATGTTCCATTTGAGATGTTTCATGTTTTTGTATCTGCCCATGAGCACATATATTCTTTTGAATCTTAAATATTTTCTGGGGTGGAAGCAATAGATAACTGTCTTCTACCAGAAACCCACACTATATATTAAATACTTTTGCTAATAAGGGACCCTGTTAGTCACTTAGTCAGTCAATAAATACTTATTAAGTTAGAGGTTTTGTGCTAAGTGCTGTTGATACAAAGAAAGGTAAAAGACCGTCCTCGTTCTTGAGGAACTCATAATCCAATGGGGGACACAATATGCAGATAACCATGTACAACCAAACTATTTGTAGATAAATTTGAAATAACCAACAGAGGAATTTTAGTTGAGACTTGAAGGAAGCCAGGAGGCAAAGGTGAGGAAAGAGAACATTCCGGGCATGAGGAAGGATACCCTAAACATGAGTCATACCTAAGCTCTGTTTTAGGGATTTTCCTGGAGTTTTGCTCTAGAGTGGGAGCAACAAACTAGAAAGAAATGGAAATGAATCCTCTCTTTGAGGTCAGATGCTCCCCCACTATCCCCTCCCTACAATAAGATTGAATCTAGTTTCACATGAGCCTAGAAGTCCTCTTCCTTTGTTGGGCTCCTGAGCTTCCAATTATAATAGTAACACTACTATTTCCCCATGTACTTAAGAGTACTGAAATTGGGAAGAAGGGTGACTGGGTAATAAAAATCTTTAAGCTTTCAGCTGAAAGCCTTCCTGTGAAGGGATGCCAGATTTTAGTGTTTGGAACACAGCATATCTGGATGGAATGAGGATGAAAGACGAGATGTGCTTGAGTATTGTGTAATGTCTGGAGGATATAAAATGCCCTATTGCTGTGCATCCTGACAACACAGGTGAAAATTAGACAATACGCAGCAATATAATCATAACAACAATCATAGCTAACATTCATATAGCATTTATTGTGTGCTGGGGGTTTTACAACATTATCTCATTTGACCTCACCATAGCTCTGGGAGGTACTACTGTTACTATAGCTATTTTACAGATGAGGAAACCGAGGCAAACAAGGTTAAGTGACTTGCCCAGGGTCACATAACTAGTAAGTATCTGAGGCCATATTTGAACTCAGGTCTTCCTGACTCCAGGCCCAGCACTCTACACTGTGCCACCTAGCAGCCCCTAATATGGTACGATAAGGCACAATCTCATGTATGAAGTATATCTAATTGCCCTAGGCGCTTCATGGTACAATGGAAAGTGTCCTGAATTTGTAGTCACAGGATCTGAGTTTAAATAACATCTATGCCACTTACTTTCTGTGTAACCTTGAGCAAATTACTTAACCTCTCACTTTTTTCATTTATCAAATGAAAAGATTGGAGAAAATGATCTTTAAGGTTTCCTTCCAACTCTCTCTCTATTCTCTGAACTCCAGGGATGATAATTCCTAAAGACATGCTGTTGTTCATTCATTCAATAGTTGTGTCCAACTATTTGTAACCCCATGGAGCATAGTATGCCAGGCCCTTCAATCTTCCACTGTCTTCCAAAGTCTGTCCAAGCTCATGCTTGTTGCTTCCATGACACTATCTATCCATTTCATGATCTGTTGTCCCCTTCTCCTTTTGCCTTCGATCTTTTCCAACATCAGGATCTTTTCCAATGAGTCCTGTCTTCTCATTACGTGGCCAAAGTATTTAACCGTCAGCTTCGGTATTTGTCCTTCCAATGAGTAGTTTGAATTAATTTCTTTATGTATTGACTGAGTTGATCTCCATGCTCTCCAAGGGACTCTTAAAAATGTTCCCCAGCACCACAATTCAAAAGTGTGGATTCTGTGACACTTAGCTTTCTTTATAGTCCAACTCTCATAGCTGTATGTTACTACTGGAAAAAGCTATATCTTTGATTATGTAGACCTTTGTTGGCAAAGTGATGTCTCTTTTTTAGTGTGCTGTCCAGATTTGCCATAGCTTTCCTTCCAAGAAGCAAGCATCTTTTAATTTCATGGCTGCATTCACTGTCTGCAATGATCTTTGAGCCCAAGAATATAAAATTTGACACTGCTTCCATATCTTCTCCCTCTATTTGCCATGATAGGATGGGACCAATTGCCATGATCTTAATTTTTTTTTAATGTTAAGCTTCAAACCAGCATTTACACTGTTCTCTTTCACTCTCATCAAGAGGCTTCTTAATTCCTCTTTACTTTCTGCCATTAGAATGATATAATCTGCATATCCAAGATTGTTGATATTTCTTGCAGCAACCTTGATTCTTAATTCTAATTTTGATTCATCCAGTCTGGCATTTTGATGATGTACTCTGCATATAAATAAATAAGGTGAGAATATGCAGCCTTGCATCTTCCTTTCCCAATCTTAAACCAATCAGTTGTTTCATGCCCTGTTCTAACTGCTGCTTCTTGACCTGCATACAGGTTCCTTTGGAGGCAAATGAGATGATCTGGTTCGCCCCTCTCTTTGAGGATTTACCATATTTTATTGTGATTCACGTAGTCAAAAGCTTTAGTGTATGTAGTCAATGAAGCAGAAGTAGATTTTTTTTTTCTGTAACTCCCTTGCTTTCTCCACAATCCAGTGAATGTTGGTAATAACCAAGTCTTTAGTCCCTCTGCCTCTTAAAAAACCAGCCTCCTTTTCTGGTGATTCTTAGTTCATATATTGCTGAAGTCCAGCTTACAGAATCTTAAGCATAACCTTGCTGGCAAGTAAAATGAGAGCAATTGTTTAGTAATTTAAACATTCTTCGGCATTGCCCTTCTTTAGGATTGGCATGTAAAGTGATCTTTTCGAATTTAGTGGCCACTGTTGAGTTTTCCAAATTTGCTGGCACATTGAGTGCAGCACTTTAACGGCATCATCTTTTAGGATTTTAAATGACTCAGCTGGAATTCCATCACTTTCACTAGCCTTATTGTTAACAATAGTTTTACAGAACAAATCCTTTTATTAAGGGGATTTGTTCTGTGAAGTCTGGATTCAGTCAAAGGGTCCCACTTGAAGACCTAGGATGGCTGGTTCTAGATCAGTAATCATACCATTCTGGTTATTGGTGATGTTAAGATCTTTCTTCAATAATTCTGTGTATTCTTTCTACCTTTTCTTAATCTTTTCTACTTGTGTTAAGTCACTTTCATTTCTGTCTTTTATCATTCCCATTTTTGAGTGAAACATTTCCTTGATATTTCAAATTTTCTTAAAGAGATCTCATCTTTTCCATTCTATTATTTTCTATTTTTTTTGCATTGCTTATTTATGAAAACCTTTTATCTCTCCTTGCTATTCTCAGGAATTCTGCATTCAGTTGGGCATATCTTTTCCTTTCTCCTTTCCATTTCTCTTTCTTTCTTTCCTCTGCTATTTGTAAAGCCTCATCAGACATAGGAAGACAATTTATGTGCTCTGCTTCTTTCTGGAGTATGCTTCCATCTTCTGGAGAACATGAGAATAGCAAGGACTTTCTTCCAGGCAGAGGTAAAGTTAATTTTCTTTCTTTTCTGAGGCATCTCTTTTAGGGTAGGAGGCTATTCTGGAGGTCCAGTACTAATGCCAATTCAATCTTTCCTTGATTTGACATATACACACATACATGTGTGCATATATAATATATATATATGAAGAGAGAGATATGGATATATCTATATACATGTATGTGTGTTTATATGAACATCATTGTAGTCATCAGATGGCTTCAGATGGGAAGAAAAGTCCTTCTTCCATCTTGGGCCAAAGCATCTAAGGCTTTGCCTTGGGGAAAAGCCCCATATTTGTGACTTCTCTGCCACTGTTTTTATTATCAAAAGGCAAACTCAGAGTTAGGATTAATGCCCAGGACTGAGAGTAGTCCAGGTACCAGGACTGGCTCCATATGTTAGTGGGATTTTCTGTTTTCTTCTGACATTCCTGTTGTTATGTGTTCTAGTTTTAAATCCTCTGAAGCTTTATTCTAACTCCCTCCCTGGGTTTCATTTTACTGCTGAAAACACTGAAAGCTAACCTTGCCACCCCCATTCTCCCCCAAAGTGTAAGCTAGTGGTTTGGCATTGGGGTGAGAATTATGTCTTCACGTGCACCCCATCAGGGTTGGAATCAAGAATACTTATGATAGATTCATTATTAATAAGATAGTTATTAGACAACAAAATATATTTGCTTTCCTGTTTAGGAATTGGATCCAGATATAAATGAATACATGAAACAAGTTCTCTAACATCCTTTAAAAAACATGCACTTGACTTTGATGTTTCTTTAAATCCTATATCTCTCCTCCCTTTCATTTCTTCACCTTGCATTCATTTCTTAATACCTTGTAATGCGACTGAACTGTAACTACTCTCTTATTTGCTAAATTGATGGCCTTTCTCAGTACTGCTCCTTGACCTGTCTGCTGTCTTTGGCATTATTAACCATTTTCCCCTAAATTATTACTTCCTTCCTTGTTGGAGACATTGCTCCCTCTTTGTTTTTCTATCTAGAGTCAGCAGATTGAGAATTTTGTTCAAGAAACAAAAGCAAAGAGGCCAAAATCAATCAGAGTAAAGCGTGCAGAACAGAGTAAGGTAGGAAAGGGTCAGATTGTAAAAGGATTATATTTGATCGTGGAGGTAATAGGGAGCCATTGGAGATTATTGAATGGGAGGAATGACATGGTCATATGTAAGATTTAGGAAGACAACTTTAATAGCCAACTGGGGAATAGATTAGCATGGTGAGAGGCTTGAGGCAGGCAGACCTACCACCAAGCTATTGCATGAAGTAATGAGTGTCTGGACCAGTATGGTGGCAGTGTTCGAGGAAGGGAAGGGAAGAAGGGAATAGGCATTTGTTATCACTGCTATGTGATGGGCACTGTGCTAAGTGCCTTACAAATATTATTTAATTTGCAACAACTGTGTGAAGTAGGTGCTATTATGATTCTCATTTTATAGTCAAAGAAACTGAGGCAGACAAAGATTAAACGACTTGCCCAGGGTCACACAGCTATTAAGTATCTGAAGCTGGATTTAAACTCAGGTCTTTCTGACTCCAGCTCTAACACTCTATCTACTGCTCCATCCAGCTGCATCAAGAGGAGAGAAAGGGGTGTATACAAGACATGTTAGGAAGGCAAAATTGACAGGACTTGACAACTGATTGTATAGGAGAGGGTAACAGAGAGTGAGAAGTCAAAAATGACAAGGTTGTGCACCTGGATGACTGGGATAATGGTGATGTCCTCAACAGTAAAAGGGAAGTTAGGAAGAGGAGAGGATTTGGGGGTGGGGGTGGTGTAGCAGGAAAGATGGCAAATTCAGTTTTAGACATACTGAATTTAAGATGTCTATGGGATATCCGGTTTGAGATATCTAATAGATGATTGCAGATGCAAGACTGAGGTTAAAGAGAAAGCTTAGGGCTGGACAAATCGATCTGAGAATAAATAGCATAGAAATAATAACTGAATCCATGGAAGCTGAGGAGATCACCAAGTGAAAGTATAGAGGTAGAAGAGAAGAAGACTCAGGACTGGGCCTTATGATATACAATGCCAGTGATTATGACCTGGAGGAAGATCTAGGAAAGAAGACTAAGAAAGAGCAGTCAGATGGGTAATGTAGTCTCATATGTGTATGTGTATATGCATATGTATGTATATTTATATGTATATATAAACACACATATTATTTATACATATATATATGTGTGTGTATGTAATATAGGCACATTAGCAGTCAGAAGTCAGGAGAAAGCACTGTCAAACCAAACAAACAAAAAATCCAGAGACAAGAGAGTATCCAGGAAAAGAGGGTGATTGACAGTGTCAAAGGCTGCAAATAAGTCTAGAAGAATGAAATATTGAGAAAAGATTAGTAGTTACTTTGGAGAAAGTAGTTTCATTTGAATAATAATGTTAAGAAGAGAGTGAGAGGAAAGGGAGTGGAAGCCCTGATTGTAGATGGCCTTCTCAAAGTTTGGCCATAAAAGGGAGGAGAAATATAGGCTATAGGATGGACAGATTAGGTGAGGATTTTTGGAAGATGGAGAGGTTGTGGGTGTGTGGGTAGGCAGTACAGAAGCAGTCAGTAGACAGGAAGAAATTGAAGATTAGAAAGAGTGGGTGATAGAAAGGGCAATCTGCTGGAGAAGATGGGATGAGATGAGATCACTTGTGCAAGGGTTTGCCTTGGCAAGCAGACAGTGCCATCTCTTTATGTGAGACAGGAGTTAAAGAAGAGATAGTGGGGGAAAGCATCTGAGTGATGTGAGGAGAGGGGAGAAGAGAGAGCTCTTGGCAAATGGTCTCAATTTTTTTCTTAGTAAAGTATGAAGCAAAGTTCTCAGCTAAGAGGGGTGGAGGGGAAGGGAGATATGAGAGTTTTGAGGAGGAAAGAAAAGGTTTTAAATAGCCATTGTGATGAGTGAGATAGTGAATTTATTAGATGTAAAAGGATTCCTTGCTGAAGTGAAGGGACAGTTGAGATCGTAATTCTTAGAAGTTAAGTGTCTTTTCCAGAGAGAAGTTAATGGATATGTACAGGGTTATACAGTTAGAGCTGTGAGAGATGGGTAAAAGTTAGGGAAAGTTAGGTTTCCACAGAAGAGTTAATTGAGTTCCACAAAATAATTAATTGTCAGCTTGAACAAAGAAAGAGTAAAGATTAACCCAGCCAATGGGAATACAGTTTGTGGTTTTGCAGAAACCACAGTTTCAGGATATAGGCAAAACTGGCCAGATAACAGTCAGAGTTGAAGAGAAAACTGGGTCAGATGGCTACCACGCGTGCTTAATTGGCTAATTGAATATTACCTCACACACCCACAGGGAGGAGTTTTCTGCCATTTTTGAACATGGCACGTATGTTGAGGAGGGGGGAACATGCCAAGGAGTTGCATGCTGGGAAAGATTGTGACCTAGAAGGGAGTGGACCAATCCATTCTCTGAAGGGAGGTACTGAGCTGATGGTGCATCAGTCTATGTCAGTCTAACAGAATAAAGTTGGTCTCACTCCTGTACTCTCCCTCCCTCTTCCTAAAGAAGGGTGGAGTCCGCTCCTGGCCAGGAACCTTTACCAATTCCTTTGAATTCCTCAATAATAATAAATTGCCCTTGATACCTGAATTTCAGTGTCAAGCGTATTTCTAACAGAGCCAGATCTCACATATCAGGTTCACCTGACTCCATATCCAGTGCTTTTTCCTCTAAGCCTTTAGTAACAAGGCAATAAAATTGGAGCACACTGAGTTTTTGTTGTATGAGTAAATGAATGAGGAGATAAGTTGGATCCAGCTTATTGAGAGCCTTGGAAGCCATGACAAATTTGAACTTTGATTTATAAGCAATGAATAGACATTGAAGACTTTTGAGCTGAATGGTGACATGCAAGAAGTCTTGCTTTGGAAAAGTTATCTGGCAGGGACAATAGCTCTGTAGCCCAGAGATCTGGGATCAAATCCTGCTTCTAACACTATGATCATAAACAAATAAACATTATAAGCATTCATTTCTTTACTTGTAAAACAGAAATAATAGTGTTTTTGTTACTATCTTACAGGGTTATTGTCAAGGTCTTTGTTGCTGCTGTTGCTCAGCACCTGGGATTTAATCTTTATGAAGGTTCCTAGGGAGGAAACTCCTTCCACTGATGCAGATCTTCCTAGGATACAGGTCTGACCATGTCACTCGCCCTACTCAATAACCTCCAGTAGCTCCCTATCATCTCCAAGATCAAATACAAAACCTTCTGTTTGGTAGGCAAAGCCCTTAGCTATTTGGCCCCTTCCAACATTTTTACTTACCTTACAACACACTTCCCCCCAGATAGTTTCCAATCCAGTGACACAGGCCTCCTTACATGTTCTTTACAGGTGTCACTCCATCTCTCTACTCTGGACATTTTCATGGACTGTCCCACAGGCCTGAAATGCTGTCCTTCTATATCTCTGGCCCCTGGCTTTCTTCAAGTCTCATCTAAAGACATTAATCTGAAATTATTTCTAATTTGTCATATACATGTATGTGTGTGTATACATATATTGGAGGAGCATGCTCAAGGTTTTGTTTGTTTATTTTGTTTTGTTTTTTAACTGATAGAGTACATGATCAAAAAAGTCTAAAGAACATTATTAACCTTAAAGACAGGAGTTGGGCGGAGCTGGGGTCAGGAACTGAGACTGAGGTAAAGGAATGTTTTTCATAGCCATCAGTCAGAAGATTTAACTTCTGGCCCTGGGGAAGTTATCTAATTATCCAGAAATTATCACTGTCAGTACTAAGAAAAGAAATATGGCAGTCATCCAAGAAATCCCCTTACTCTCATATCTGATAACATCGAAACTCTATAGGTTTATATTTCTTCTGTTCACACATACGATCCTTGACAAATGTCCTATTTCAATGTCTAAGGTTGGCATGGAGAGAGGACCCTGAGTTCTTAAAGGCTATGCCAGTAGAAGATATGGTATAGGTTCTACCAAGCTGGAAAGGCTTAGAGTATTCTGACAGGCTGTATTCCTGTGGCCTAAATTCAGGGAGGCTAACTAGGTTATCCAAAGGGTGACTAATTTCTTGGCCAAATCAACTCTCCAAGACCATCAAGTAGAAAGTTTGTAATAGCAGCCACCACACAGATCTTTGAAGTGTTGACAATGAAGTATGGGGGTAGATTTTTAGATAAAAATGATGGGCTCCTAGAATTTGTGGTTAGGTGGTATAGAGGATAGAGTGACAGGCCTGCAATCAGGAAGACTCATCTTCCTGAATTCAAATCTGGCCTCAGATACTTAATAGCTGTGTGACCCTGAGCAAGTCACTTAACCCTGTTTGCCTCAGTTTCCTCTTCTGTAAAGTGAGCTGGAGAAGGAAAGGCAAGTCATCTCAGTATCTTTATCAAGAAAATCCCAAAACTAGTCACAAAGAATTGGACACGACTGAAAAATGACAAAACTACAAAAGAACTTGGGACACAAAGAATACAAGCTTGTTTAGTGTATTCCTCAGTATCATGTTTTAATTGTTAGAAAATTACAAAAGGTTGGGTAACTGAAAGTCTGAGTTTTGAGGTAAAATGGAGAAGTTAACCCATATATGTTGCTCCCATTTTAGGCTTCCCATTTTACTCTCTGACTCGACCTCTCAGTTACCCAACTTCTTAGTTACTCCTAGACCTACTGGTCCCAGCTGTTCACTCTTAGCCAGGTAGAAGGTCCAGATACCTCTAACCCTCAATCTCACAGTCTTTGAATGCCTCTCTCCCTCTGCTACGGATATCTCCCTTTACTTTTACTGACTGACTTGCAGTCTTATTATTTCTTTTCTTATATTGGTTCTTCCACAGCCAGGTTAGCATATCTTCTCTCAAGTGTGTTTTGCTGACTCAAACTCACACACTGGGGCTTACCCCAACGAACCTTTCCTGGTGATAAGTGCTGATCTTCTCCATCCTCTCTACCTATATGAATCCTACCCATCCTTCACTTGGTTATTCCAGTAAACTCTTTTAGAAACTAATCCTGCACTGGAAGTAATCCTTTCTCTACTAATTACTGCAACATTTTCCCCACGTGTATGGAAAACTTTCTGACAATAGAGTTGCAACATCAGGGAGAGGGAAGAGGAGTCCTTAATTTGCTCTGCCTTGAAGGATCCTTAGGGCACAAAAGAAATTTTCAGTGTTATCCAATCCATCACCCTGCTGCTTGGTAGAACTGCACCTTCGTTGGCTCATCCAGGGGAGTGTATGGACCCACAGTCTATGACCCAATGTGTATCTAAGAAAGAAGAGCAGAGAGTTAGTGACACAGACCTCAGGCACCCCTCACCCCAGTAACTGAAGATTTGTGAAAGAGTCATAGCCAAGGCTTCCTGCTTCTCCTCTTATCTATTAGCAGGCTATTAATCTCAGGTTAGTAGTATCAGGGATGCTGAGAGGAGCAGGGAGAAATCTACCCAGACAGAATGGAAGAAAGCTATCTAGAGAAGAAGAAAGAAAACTACCCAAAGAGGTAGCCAGGAAAGGCCTCATTCAAAGACTGAATGGTCCCTAGTCCAAAAATATCACCTCAACACCTAAGCTGAAGTTTACTTTTAGATATTTATTCCTTGGGCTGCAGCAATTTGTGGTAGAAAGAGCTCTAGATTAGTAGATGTAACATTTGAATCCAGTTTCTGATACCTACTAGTGTGAGCACGATCAGATCACTTAACTTCTCTAGAGGCTGAGGTACCTCATCTGTAACAAGATTATTCCTATAGCACCTACTATACTGTACCTTTTTGGGGAATGGCTTTAATTTATTTTCAGTGAAATATTAGGCAAGATTCTCAGCTGATAGTGTTGGTAGAGGGGGAGCCATGGAAAGTTTGAGGAAAAGGTCTGGAAAAGCCAGTCTGGTGAGTGGGATAGTGAGAGAAATGATCGTTAATAACTAGGGATTTGGAGAGACCCAGACTTTCCCTTTTTCTAAAGTCCTCATTTCAAAGTTGAGTCTCTGAAGGATGTTACTGATAATGAGATTGAATTAACTCTCTCCTCAGTCTTGGTCAGATCCCATCCACCTTTAAAAAGAAGTTAATCTAAGGCCAGGAAGCCCACTGTGCTCTATTCAGGTTTGGGTGGGGATAAATTCTTTGATAACATTGCTGGGCTATTTAGAAGTAAATGACTTAGTTATATGCCACTGCTTCCTTAGAATAGATCCACCTCTCATTGTAATATTTATTCTCTCTCAATTGTAAACCAGAGTTAGTTGCCACCCTTCCAAGAGCATGTAAACTGTGAACCCACCCCGTTAAGGGTCTTTTGGCATTTGAGAATACCACTGACCCTCTTATTAATAAAATGCTGGCATTATTAAAAAACATGATTAATTACCCAGAAAGGAACTGAATTTTTAAAATGTCACATAATGAATTGGTTAGGAAGTTATAAAAGGATTCCTTTGTCAGTGTGTAGGCCCAGTTGAGATTATTTATCATAAATGTGCATGGTTTCATGATTTTCCTCTAGCTTCATTTAGTAGTAGTAGTGAATAGGCAATGCATGTTGGGAGTAATCCAACAAGGGGCTGGAGAGGGCAAAGAGAGGGGACTGGAGAGTTGAACGCTGTTCATCATGGGGTCAACGAGGGGAAGGGAGAAGACTGTAGCCAATGAAACGGTGATGGCTTGGGAAAGAACTGAGGCATGGTGAGAACAAAGAACAGGGTTAGAAATGATAAGGCATGGGGAAATATGTAATGACAGAAGATTATGATTAAGAAAGCAATTTCTGAGTTCATGAATGTGGAAGTAGAATACTTGTGGGTGATAGCAAAATCAAAGAAGAAGAGGCCTACCTTCAATGGCTGACCAGTTGGTATCAACAGGCAAGTAAACATTTGAAACTGATTTGGCTTTATTAATTGAAATGACATTAAAGAAAAAGATTTTTTTTTTTGGTTTCGTTGTTACACCTTAAGTGCCATGGGCCTCTTCCTTTTAACTTGCATCTGGAATCTCCTAGATGTATTATCTCCCGCATTAGAATGTAAACTTTTTGAGAAGAGTTACTTTCTCAGCTGTTATATTTGTAACCCCAGTGCTTAGCATAGTGTTTGGCACATGGTAAGAACTTAAGAATTTGGAGAAGGAAATGGCAAACCACTCCAGTATCTTTGCCAAGAAAACCCCAGATAGGGTCACAGAGTCGAAACGACTGAAACCACTCAACAACAGCAACATGAACTTAACAAATACTTTTAAATTTATTTACTCATTCATTCAAGGGTATAACTATCCCTGTGTATAGCTGAGGTGGAAAAAAGAATAGGTCATAAGAAGTTGTTAAAAAAAAACCCAACTGTGCAGTTAAGGTATTTAAGTGAGTATCAATATGTATGTCAAAGTCTAAGCATTTACTATATGCAGATGACTGCCAAGTCTATATAGTCAGCCGTCTCTCTCTTGAACTTCAGACCCACACTGGTTACAGGACCTTTCTGACCAGATGTCCTGTTAACACATCTAAACTATAACTTACCACTTCCTTAAATCTACCACTCCTGCAGACTTCTTTATCTCAGTTGAGGGTATCACCATCCTCCCAATCATCCCATTCTGAAACACTGAAGTTATCCTCAACTCTTCTCTCTACCTCACCACTCCCTTCTCACCCTTCCAGCAACTTCCAAGTTGTATTGAGTCTAGCTCCACTGTTGAGGGAGAAAAAAACCAGGGATTCAGGAATCTCAAAACTAAAGTTCCCAGGACTGGAGTTCCTGGTTGAGGGGGAGTGCCCCTCAAGGACCCAAGTACTAGAGAGGGTTGGGGCCATCTGGAATGAATTCATGATCTCAAGCATTCTTTAAGTCAAGGTGGCAAAGATTTATTACGCTCTACAGTGGGCAAGAGTTTTTAGGGATCCTGCAACTTTAGAGGGGTGCAGGGAGAGCTTTAATAAGAGATTTAGGGGTGAAACATGTCAATTAGATGTTTTGGGTGGGATTAGGGAGTGGTTAAGGGGTGGTCAGTTCTTAAAGGAACATGCACTTTTTGTATCTACTGCTCAGGCATATTACCCAGAGTTCACTGGGAAATAGCCCAAAGTAGGGCTAGGAGGAGGTATGGTTTTGACTGTGGGTCCCTTAGTTAACTATCAGTCAGGATTGACTGGGAATATCTAAGTGGCTTTCATCAAATGTCTTGTTAGACAAAATAAATGTAAGAGAGTATACATTTGACTATATCTAGGATACATATCAGTAAGGTCAGTAAGTAGTAAATATGGTCATGACTCAGTGCATAGTCAATTATCAGTACGCAGGGAGTAGATAGACACAGCTGCCTACAATATCAGAAAGAGATATTATAAATATTTTGCTAGGGCATGCTGCCCTTCTTTGCTAGAGAGAAACTGCTAGGGCCAATGCTTTGAAGCTAGGGAGAGATGTGATTTTAGAACCGGATGTGGTTTTGGAATTGGGATTCAGGCACAGGCATCCAAGCAGAGGGTATTAAAATTAGGGTTCAAGCACAAGCACCCAAGCACCCTATCACCACCAAGTCTTCTCTATCAGTCACCTCTTGGCTTAAACAACCATCACCTTTGTTCAGACCCATCCCCTCTCGTAGGAATCTTCTTAAATGGTCTCCTTGCTTCCAGTTTCTTTTTCCTCCCAGCAACCTGCAAGCAACATAGTCTTCCTATAAAGTCAACAGGTCTGACCAAGTCATTTCCCTACTTAAAAAACTTCAGCAGTTCCTTACTTAATATTTAATTAATTTTCTAGGGTAAAATATAAACTCTTCAATCAGGCATTAAAGTTCCTGCATAACCTGGCTCCAGTCTCGCATTCCAGCCTGATTACACATAATTTCCCTTAACTAGCTCTACATTCTAGCCCAACTAGACTATCAGCTTAACTTTCCACACCATCGTCTCCTTCTAATCTTTTGCACTAACCATTCCCCATACTTAAAATTTTTATTCCCTTCTCAGTCCTGCCTTTCATAATTCTAACTTATTTTTTTTTAAGGGTTCAGATCATTCCTTCCTCAGTGAAGGCTTTCCCAACCTTATAGGTTGAGTTCTTTCCTCACTCAGATTACTTTGTATTTACTTATCTGGATACATGTTGTATGCCTGTAGCTGAATGGGAGCTCCCTGAGGGTAGGGACTGTTGCTATTGGTTTTGTGTTTTGTCTTTTTGTATCTTTAGTGACAGCACAATGGTTTAGACATTATTGGCACTTAATGTTTGTTGAGTTAAATTTCATTTCCATTAAATCCCGATATCCTGACATCTCCATGAGGTTCAAGGGTGACATGTTGCCACCAAGTGACTTACACCCATTACACCTATTAAGAGCAAATGCCTGAATGGCTTAGGTCAGGGGTGGGGAACCTGTGGTTTCCAGGCTACATGTGTCCCTCTAGGTCCTCAAGTGCAGCCCTTTGACTGAATCCAAACTTCATAGAACAAATCCCCTTAGTAAAAGGTTTTGTTCTCTAAAACTTGGACTCAGTCAAAGGGCCAAACTTGAGGACCTAAAGGGTCACATTGTGGCCTCGAGGCCACAGGTTCCCCACCCTTGGTTTAGGTGCTATGGTAGCAAGAGCTTACCTGGGTTGGCTTTTTGTTTGTTTGTTTTGGTTGGGATTTGTGTTTTTATTGGCATAGAGACTTCTCCAATGATGTGTATGGCAATCCTCTTTGATAACTCAGTATTGGAGTACTGCTTGGGGCATTGGGAAGTTAAACAATTTGCCCAGGGTTACACAGCTGACAGGTAGGATTCAAACGCTGGCCTTCTTGCCTTCAGGACCAGTATATTAGCCAGTGTGCCCCAGTGTCTTTAGAAAAAGAGAAGTTTTAGTAATCTTTTTCTTTCTTTTTTAACATTTAATTTTTATTTTATTTTTTAATTGCATGTAAACAAAAATTTTTAACATTTTTAAAAAATTTTTTTAAGTTCTATATTCTCTCCCTCCTTCTCCCTCCCTCCTTTTTGAGAAAACAAGCAATTTTATATAGATTATACACATGCAGTCATGTAAAACATTTCCATATTAGTCATTTTGCGAAAGAAACACAGTCCAAAAAAACCCCAAACGAACCCACAAACAACCCAAGGCAAAAAAAAAGTTTAAAAAAAAAGTATGCTTTAATCTGCACTCAGACTCCAACCGGTTTTTCCTCTGGATAATTTTTTCATTTTTTTTTTTTCATTTTCATGGAGCATTTTTCATCCTAAGTCCTTTGTAGTTATCTTGGATCTTTGTATTGCTAAGAACAGCTAGTCATTCACAGTTGATCATCATACAATATTGTTGTTATTGTGTATGTTCTCCTGGCTCTGCTCACTTTGCTTTGCATCAGTTCATGTAAGTCTTTCCAGGTTTCTATGAAAGGATTCTGCTAATCATTTCTTAAAACCAAATAGTACCCCATCACAATCATATACCACACCTTGTTCAGCCATTCCTCAATTAATGGGCATCCCCTCAAATTTCCAATTCTTTGCTACAGCAAAAAAGAGCTGGTATAAATATTTCTGTACATATAGATCGTCTTCCTTTTTCTTTGCTCTCTTTAGTAGTGGTATTGCCGGGTCAAAGGGTGTGCACAGTTTTATAACCATAATTCTCTTGTAGATACTGCTATCTCTAGGAGGGCTGGAGAGACCGGTTTGGGCACTGGGCAGTGGCAAACAGTCCTTCTCCCCCTGCAGCCGCCCACCGTCCCTAGAGACTGGAATGCTGGACTTTGTAGTTGTCCCCGGCCATCTAGAGCCCTTGATCGGGTTGCTGAGAAGACTATAACTCCCAGAGTCCTTTGCTTCCCCTAGAAGCCCATGTGCCTATGAGGAAGAGCGCTGAGAGCTCGGACCAAGATGTCTGCAGAGGGCTGAGCGGTCCCTCCTCTCTTCTGGAGCCGGAGGTGAGCTTTCCATGGTGGATTTGACTCTCGTGGGAGAGGGTGGTCCCAGCATTGGTTCAGGTCCTGCGGAATGTGGGGTACCCCAGCAATGGCGGCGGCAGCGGCAGCAACAGCAGCAGCAGCAGCAAGTCCTTGCCAGGTTCAAGGTATCATATTAGGTTGACCCAGGTGAACCCAGGCGGAGGTGGCCTGGAGTCCGGTGACTCCTCAGGGAATCCCCCTCCCTCCAGGAGCAGCAACAGCAAGGAAAGCAAAACCTCTCCAAGTTCAAGGTTGACTCCAGTAAACTCGGGCGGAGGCGACCTGGAGCCTGGTAACTCTTCAGAGGCCCCCGCCCCCACCCCAGCAGCAGAGAACGCCGGACGTTGCCAAGTTCAAAGTTGAATCGGTAAATTCGGGCAAAGGTGGCCTAGAGGCTGGTGACTGTCCAGCCCCACCCCCCGCAGGCAGAACCTTTGGGAGCCAAGCACTTTGTGCCTCTTCTCTTGAAGATAACTTCCCTGCTTTCCCATAGCCACATTCCCAGGACAGCTTGGGTTGCAACGCTAATATTGGCAGCGTTACCCTGGGCAAGTCACTACTTCTGCCTGGGCTTCAGTTTCCTCATCTGTAAAATGAGGGGGTTGGACTTGATCTCACAGTGCCCTTTCCCTCTCTGAATCCAGCGTCTGTGCTGTTGACAGCAGGGCAGGGCCCATGTGGATGGGCTTTCTCCTATTCTCAGGCAAACCGCGGGCGAGGGACTAGCAGACTGGAGGGCATCCGTCCCAGAGTCGTTGGCTGACAGGGACCGGTCACAAGTGAGCCATGAAAAACGAAGTATCGCTCTCTGCCCTGGGACTCAGGGGTTCCCTGGGGTCACTCCGAAGCAGTGAGCCCGTGGGTTTGGCCCCACCTCCTTCTCTGCTCCAGAGCTTGCTGGAAGAGGCTGCAGACTACTTAGTGATTCACCGGGACTTTAAGGCATGCCTGGAGACATGTCAGAGGGGCTGTGAGAGACTGGGCTCTTACTTACAGGCAGAGGAGTATGAGGACAGGTATGTAGAGGTTTGGAGGGGAGGAGTTTGGGCTCTGACACTAAGTTGATGTGGGACCACACTTCGTTAATCTGAGCTTCAGAAGTTCCCTCATCTGTAAAACAGGAATCATAATAGCTGTCATGGTGCCTTCTTCATAGTTTCATTGAAAGGAAAAAACTTTAGGAATATGAACTATTATATTTTAGACTCAGCCCGGGAGACCCTCCTTCTTTGGTTTCATTGGAACAAAACAAGGCCCACCCAGCAGGTGTATGGGGTGGGTTGTAATCTGCATCACAAATCTCATTATCCTTTCCCTAAAAATCACCTCCTTCAAGAACTTCTCTATTTCTACCTCCTCAGCATCATCCTTGAATCTTCACTCTTTTGAACCCTATATGTCTAATCAGTTGCCATGTCTTTTCTAGTCTACCTTCACACCATCCCTTGTACTCCTCTTTAAGCCCTCATTGCTTCTTTTTTTTTTTTGGAGGGGGGAAGGCCAGGCAGTTGGTGTTAAGTGACTTACCCAAGGTCACACAGCTAGTAAGTGATAAGTGTCTGAGGTCACATTGAACTCAGGTCCTCCTGACTCCAGGGCAGGTGCTCTATTCACTATGTCACCTAGC
Organism: Phalanger gymnotis; assembly: GCA_028646595.1. Lineage (NCBI taxonomy): Eukaryota > Metazoa > Chordata > Mammalia > Diprotodontia > Phalangeridae > Phalanger > Phalanger gymnotis. The sequence continues at coordinate 170,460,031 of CM053623.1, forward strand.
TGCCACCCCCTCCCCCCATCACTTCTTGCCTCAACTATTGCAGTAGCCTTCTAATTGGTCTCCCTGCCCCTAGTCTTTCCTCTATTTGTCTGTTTTCCACACAGCTGCCAAGTTGATATTCCTAAAGCCCAGGTCTGATTATGTCACTCCCCTACTAAATAAACTTTAGTGCCTCCCTGTTGACTGTAGAATCACATATTATTTCATTTCATCCTTATCTCATCCTTTTTAATTTGTTTTTGGAAATTTTATAATGTTTAATTATAACATTTAAACATAAATTGTATAATTAGTTAAAATTATGTTAATTACATTGAACATAATTGTTAGTATAATAGTAGATGAATATGATTTACACATAAATAAATATACATATTGGAGGCTCAAAAATTTTTATTGATAGAGTGTGGGATAAAAACAAAATCAGGACATCACTTCTTTAGATGTCTTCTAAGGCCTTTTCTAACTCAAAATCTATGATTCTAAGATCGCAGTCTTCTGCTTAATCTGAGGAGCTCAGGTGCCCTTTTCTCTTAATATTTTTTCAAAAATTGATAAATTTCTTTTGGATCCACCCGCAAGTTCTCTACTATTGAGACTTGAATCTTCCACAGTGGTTAATTCAACAAACATTTCTTTATCACTTACTATTTGCAAGTCACCATGCTAGCCATGAAGATAGATAGATGAAAAGCAAAATCATCTCTAAGAAGCTTGTGCTGAGATAGTTATAAAACAGCCTTAAAGAGCAATTTCAAAGGCTAGTACAGGTGATCATACCCTTTAGCAGTTAACTGCTTTTTAAGTTACTTTAAAAATAGTGTGATTTATTTCATTCATTTTGTTGCCACTTTAAAGCTGTGTCAGTTTTTAACAGTCATAGTAATTGTATGTTTTTTCTGCTGCTTTCTCAGCAGAGAAAGACTTTTGCTCTAAGTTCATGATGTAATTGTAGTCTGGGTAGCATTCATGTGGTGGGTGGTAAGGGAAATATGCCTGTCAGGTCAAAGATTACAGTAAGAAGCACTGCCTCACAGCTACCTCCTGCGGCCAGGTGCCTCTGTCTTCCAAGTCTATAAGGCTTTTTCTGTAGAAAAGGAGGAGATGGTAGCAGGGCCTGAGAGATTCTGTCAATGGCTTCTCTATCATCTAATCACTGGAGAGATGCCTGATTCTGCCTTGCCATGACCATACTACACTTTTGGCCATGTAAGAGCAGTGTTTTCCTTTAGGTTTTTCCGGAAATCTCAAAAAGCTAAGATGTTCAGCTCCTTATTGACACAGCTATTTCCTTCTCAGGAGAGAAGGAAGTAGTTTCATGAATTGATGTTTAAAAAGATATCTCAGTCCTATATAAACATCTATACACACACGTATGTGTATGTATGGGTAATTGTACATATATGATTATATGTGTGTATAAATATAGATTTATGTCTACATATGTACTCACAATTAACTATAATACATTCCTTCTCTGAAACCCCTTCTGGGTTAGATGAGTAAGTTTTCCCTCCTTCTACAGTTACCCTGCAGGCTGTCCTTTTCAGGTGGTTTGGTAGATGAACTCGAGAATTGAGAGTCAGGCTATAACTGATTTTGAATTCTTTCTCAGATACTTATGGGCTGTGTGACCTGGCTGGGCAAGTCACTTAACCTCTCTTGCCTCTGTTTCCACATCTGTAACACGGGGATAACAGTAACACTTAACTCACAGGGTTGTTGTGAGGGTCTAATGAGTTAACATGAAAGTGCTTTGCAAACCTTAAAGCACAGTATAAATGCTAGTTTCTGTTATTATTATTATCATTGTTTTCCCTTAAAGCCTGCTTTTCCTTTTAACCTAATTATCACCTGTACAAACTTGGTGGGGGGAAACATACTGTGATTTGCTCTAGTGTTTCTCAGTCCTTCAAGAATGTTCAGTAACCTTTAGCTCCTGAGAGGAGCATTCCATAAGTGCTGAGGCTGGCTAGTCTACTTGTGACCTGCATCTAATGAATGGTGAGAATTCTGGTGATAGCTAGTGAACTAGGGAGGGGAAGAGCATCCCAGGTCCAGAATGGAAGGGGAAGGGCAAGGGAGAGATGGAGTGGTAGCTTCTACTTTTAAACTCTGATCACCACAGCAAGGACCTGAAGTGCTTCCTGTGTGTGGTGGGGATCCAAGCCCTGGCAGAGATGGATCGATGGCGAGATGTTCTCTCTTGGCTTCTGCAGTATTATCAGGTCCCAGAACATCTGCCCCCCAAACTTCTGGAACTATGGTAAGTTACCATTACAGTTCATAGATGTGCACTACAAACAAAAGGGTCTGATGTCCTCAGTGAAGTTCATTTGCTAACCACATCCTCCCATATTTTTGATCCCTGAATCTCTGGACTCTGAAACACAACAGATAGAGGGATAGAGGAAGTGTGAGGGGGTTATAGAAGGGGAAAAGATAAAGAGCATGGGGAGAAGAAGGGGATAGGAGGAAAGTAAAGGAAAGTAAAGTTTCTTAGAGTTGATCCCAGAAATTCCAAAGATTTCCAGTCCTAGCATTTCATATGGAAGGAGGTGGGAAGCTAAGAGAAGAGGAATATGAATAATGAGGAATGGTTGACATTGTTCTTTGTTGGGGTTGGGGATTGTAGCATTCTTTTATACAGCAACGTAAAGGAACCTCAGGCGATCCTGGAGGTGGCCAGCAATTGGCTGAGAGATCCAGCTAATCGAGACCTGCCAGAATATGGTTCCATATTTGAACTTCATCTGTTTCGGGTGCTGTTGCCCCTGCACTGTTGGACAGATGCCGAGGCTATGGCTAGGCTCTGTGCAAAGGAGGAGCAGCGACGGGCTGCTTCTCAGGCCATATACAGAGCAAGGCAGCAGCAAGAGGAGAACCTCGAGGAAACTGAGGAACCAGACCCCCAAAAGGAGAACCAGGGAGGTAGGACATTACTGTATCTTTCTTAATCCTCTAAGGAAGTTAAGTCCTAGTGAGGTTTAGTACATTGCACTGATGTCATGAGAGCTTGAGAGTAATGCCGGGTGTGATGTTTAGCCTAGACAAAAAGACTTGGTGGATAAAGATTATTTATGTAAGGCACTTACATATATTGTTGTTTTTATTATGGCTGACTTATGGAAGAAGGATTAGATTTGTTTTGCTTGGCTCTTGAGGGCAGAATTAGGAGGAATTGGTGGAAGTTGCAAAAATGGAAGAGTTGGTCTAAATAGAAGGGAAAACTTCTTAAAAATCAGACCTGTCCAAAAGCAACATTGGCTGCCTTGGGAGAATCATGGACTCTTTCTCTCATTGGAGGCGTTCAGGTAAAGTCTAGATACCACCTATCAGGTACTTTGTAAAGGTGATTCTTGCTCATGTTTGGGTTAGACTAGATAGCCTCTAAACTTCCTTCCAATTCTGAGATTCTGACATTTTGAGGCCGTGCAGGGCCTCAAATACCAGGCTAAGGACTTCGTACTTTGGTGGAAAATGGACAGTTCTTATAAAGAACGTGATAAGTTCTGTGCACAAGGAAGTTTAGTTTAACAGTTGCAAGAATGATAGATTAGAGAAAGGGAGACTCATTAAGATGCATGGTTTAATGAGAATGATTTTTTAAAAACATACACTGAAATTTATATTTCTGAATGAGTGTCACACTTCTAGATAATAATAGCTTATGTTTATAAGGTTTACAGATCAATCTATGTATGTTTTCTTTCTTTTTTAAAATTATTTTTATTTCATTAAATATTTCCCAGTTGTATATAAAAAATATTTAACAATAATTTCTTAAAATTTTGAGTTCCAAATTCTCTCTCCTTTGTTCTTCTCCCCCTTCTTGAGAAGGAAAGCAATTTGATTTTGATTATACATGTGAGGTCATGCAAAACATATTTCCATATTAGCCCTGTTGCAAAAGAAAAACCTAAGCAAAATAAAACAATAAATCTATGTCCATTTTCTCATTTGATTGTACAACAGCCCTGAGGATTAGAGGGATTAGATCTTTTCTCCTTGGTCCCACAACGAATAACTAGGATCCATCATTGGAAGTTGTAATCAGGCAGTTTTTTATTCTATTTAAACAAAATCTTCTTAACAATTAGAACTCCACCAAAGTGAAATGGGCCACATTGGAAAGTAGTTGGGCCTTTTCAAGCCGAGAGTGCATGGATACTTTTTGGTCATATTTATTCAGGTATGGGTTGGAGTAGGTGACTTCTTATGGCCCTTCCAACCCTGAGATTTTGTGTTTCTGTGATTAACTTTCTAAAAGATACAAAAGATGATGTTAGAGAAAAACTCCTCTCCTGAATCTCCTGGAGTTGCCACAGATTTCGAGTCTGGTCCTCAGCTTTGTAGGTTCAAAAACTTGATTTTATTAGTTGACTCAGGGTAGGCGATTCGCTGCAATGTCAAATATTTATTGAGCTCCTAGTGTGTGCAGAACACCGTGGGGACGTATGAATTTCAGATAAGATAACCCTTGATCTCCAGAAGCTTAAACACAAGAATGATTTGTAAAATAGAATGACATCATAGTACTTCATACTGGGAGTTATGTCTGGAAGGATAACCGTACTGATCATTTAGACAAGGTGCTTTCTCCTAGTGGCTGGTTTACGAAACAGACCAAAATGTAGAAGCATATATTACTCTGGTTAGCAAAAGAATCAGAGAATAGAAGAGTTAGATGTTAATAAGAGTTGTAACTGTTAAATCGGGTCAGCTTTAAATTTAGTGCAGTGTTCGTTTGGTCTGGATAATTGGGTCCATTGATTGTACCCGGTGATAGACTATGTATTTGTTGCTTAGCTTAGCTAAATTGGGAAAGGCTTTTTAAAACACTGATCACATGTTGACAAATTTTTGGCTGCAGAAACTCAACTACCTCCTGGTGGGAGTGGAGTCAAGATCATGAGAGGTAGGAAGGTAGCACAGGGAGCTCCCCTCCACAAAGTTCTTCTAAACAAATCTAGAACATGCACCAGACTGCATCCTGATGGGGAAATCCAGAAAGTTTCTCAATGAGTCAGGTGTCCAGCCCAGGTCATCACAGAGAGACAGACAGGGACATCTTTAGACATGGGGGATAGGATTTGACTAGGAGCATGCAAAAGGTAGAGCTCTTCAGGATCTAGCGAGAGGCTGTGAACTGGGGCAAGAGGAAGCCCCAGACCAGAATCAGGCATCTCAGACCCATATGGGGCACCGCAATGGGTACAGGAGCTAGCTGGTAGCTGGCTCACTACCCAGTCCTGGGTTACAGATTCAGAAAGTACTGAGAAGGAGACCTTTGCAGGGAAGTGGTATTCATAGGTAGGGAGGTTCCAGGCTGTGTATAGAGAAAGGAAGAAGTTCAGAAGCCACCAGCAGCAGCATGTGGCTCAGACCCCAAGTTCAGAGCAGTGTCATGCTTCTAGCATGTAGCCCAACATACAGAATAATGACCAGAGTGAGAATCTCAGACCGAAGGGGAACCTACAATTCTGTCAAAATGTACCAACAGAGCTTTCCAGCTGGTTGATAGGGGTAGAGTTTATTTAGTGGCAGTCTGCTCTTGTCCAGATCCAAACCCAAGTCAGGAACTTGCAGAGTTCAGACCATGGTGGCAGCAATTAGATTTTGCCCTACTTGGGAGTGTATGAAAACTTACAGGTCTCCACCCTGTCCCTGAGATCCTGGAATAACACAACTCTCAAAAACTATGAAAGTAGCAATAGGACCAGCCTAAATTTTCCCTCCAAAGGTTTGACAGAGCCCAGCTCTAACATCAAGTACAAAATCAGGAAGTAGTCTGGAAAAATGGGTAAACAAAAGAAAAATCCCACCATAATGAGATATTAGGGTGGCAGAGATGCTCAATACATAAAGATAGAAGAGTGACTCCAAAACCTCTTCAGGCAAAGCTTTAGAGAAAACACAACTTGGGCACAAACTGAACTGGAATTTCTGGAAGAGATGAAACAAGAGTTAAAAAAAGTTTTTATTAAAGGAATAAGATGACTTAATGAAAAAAAAGGAGGGAAATAAAAGATCTGTGGAAGAAAGAATTAGAGAGGGAATTAACAGCTTGGCACAAGTGGTACAAAACCTAACCCAAGCAGCAAATGCCCTAAAAATTCAGATGGACCAAATTGAAGCCAATGACTACATGAGTCAACAAAAAATATTAAAACAAAGTCAGAAGGTTGACAAAATAGAAGCAAATGTAAGATATTTCATAGCAAAAACAACTGACCTGGAAAACGGGTCAAGGAAAATAAATTAAGAATCAGTGGCATATCTGGATGCCACGACCAAAAAAAGAGCTTGGACACCTTATTTCAAGAAATCTTAAAAAGAAAATTGTCCAGGTATCTTAGAACCAGAGGGCAAAGTGGAAAAGAATTCACCAGTCATCTCCTTAAAGAAACTCTAAACTTCATCATAGCAAAATCCAGAGCTTCTAGGCCAAGCAGATGAAAAGAAAGGAATATCGAGAAGGCACAGTCAGGATCACACGTGATTTAGCTTTACTATAAAGAAGCAGAGAATTCGGAATGTGGTCCAGAAGACAAAGGATCTGAGTTAATAGCCAGGAATAACTTGTTCAGCAAAACTGGGTATTGCTATAGGGGACATTTAATGAAATGGAGGACTTCCAAGTATCCCTGATGACAAGACCAGAGTTGCGGAGGAATTTTGAAGTTCAAACACAAAAATGGAGAGAAATATATATTAAAAAAAACATGAACAATGATAGAGGACCAAATAAGGATAAATTGCTTACATTGAAATGTGGGGAGATGATACATGTGTCCTCTCTGAATCCTATCATCTTCAAAGTTTAGAGGAAGACCAATTAGACAAGACTTGGAGTAGTGCTATTGTGTCTTAATGATCTTAAGAAAATATTGGAAAGAGAGGGGAAAAGAAAAAGGAAGGAAGGTTAGGGTGCACATGTAGACATCTATACAGAAAAGGTAGAGGGAATGGAGGAGAGTGGCTGACACTTCAATCTCACTCATCTGAACTGGTCAAAGAAGGAAGACTACATAAACACACAAAAATGCTTGGATACAGAAATACATTTCACTCAACAGAGGAATAAGAGGGGGGAGAGGAAATTAGAGGGAAGGTAGATGAGGGAATTAGTCCTAAGCAAAACAAATTCTAAGGATGTACAAAAATATAGCTCTTTCTGAGGAAGCAAAGAATAGAACAAGTGATGGTATATAAAATATGTTATCATACTATTGTACTGACCTCTTATCAGAGTAATAACCAGGATTCCAGAAGACTATCGATAAAACATTTTACCTACCTCCTGACAGAGGGGTGAAGGACTTAGAATACTTAGAATGAGACAAATATTTTTTAGGACATGGCTAAAGTGCAGATTTGTTTTGATTGACTATATGTATTTGTATTGGGTTTTATTTTTCTTGTGGTCCCAATGGGGCTATGTGGAATGGCATGGGAGAGTGAAAAGCAAGATTTCAGCTGATTAAAACAAAATATATTTTAAAAAAAATTGAGAACTCTGATCAACACAATGACCAACCAAAATTCCTAAGGGCTCATGATAAAACATGCTGCTTAATTTCTGACAGAGAGGTGGTGGACTTAGAGTACTGATTTAGACATATTTTTTAAATAGGGATAATGTGAAAATTTGCTTTGTTTAGCTATACATGTTTGTGACAGGGGTTTTATTTTTCTTGATTTCTCTTTGAAGAGCAAGGGAAGGAAGAAAGAAAGAATGCTGGTCTTTGAAAATAAAATTTAATTAAAGAAAGAAAAAGAAAACTGTCTGCTAAGTTGTAGATGGATGGTAGGACCTCTTACTTGGATTATTGCAACAGTGCCTAATTGGTATCCCTATTTCCAGTTTGTCATCTCTCTGATCTATCTTCCTCATAAAATGTGATAAATGTCTATTATGTCTGCATTCCCAACTCAAATACAAATTGCTTTTGTGTTATCAGCTGTTTTATATTGCTTACCCTTCTCTGGATGAATAAGCAAGAGCTGAGTCTGTGGACTGTGTATTAGTGTCAGTATTTTAGGCCAAAGTAGGAGGTTTGACTTCAATGAGTCTTATTTTTTTTTAAAATCAAAACAGCAAAAAACCAAATCTCTTATATCTACCCAAATGAATGTTGTCCTTGAAAATAAATGATAGCTAGTTAGGTAACTCGGCTTGTCCTCTCCCTCTCCTTCTCTCCAAAGGAGGGTGAATTTTGATGACCAGAAGCTGCTAGATGTGTTTGTTTGTTTGTTTCTTTCTTTCTCCCTTTCCCTCTCTCCCTCCCTCTCCCTCTCCCTCTCTCCCTCCCTCTCTCTCCCTTTCCCTCTCTCTCTCCCTCTCTCCCTCCCTCTCTCCCTCCCTCTCTCTCCCTCCCTCTCTCTCTCCCTCTCTCCCTCCCTCTCCCTCTCCCTTTCCCCCCTTCCTCTGAAGCTCCACTTAATGGCTGTATTTTGCTCTCCTGATTTCGAGTGAATGTCTTTGGTTAACTGTTTCTCTTTGGAACTGAAACCCTGCCCTGAGGGTCTTCCCCTCCCAGCTTGACTTTTTTTCCCCCTTTTTCTAATTAAAGGGGCCATCCCTTGACCCACTGCTTAAAGAGGCCTATTCACTGAATGGGTGTTACCTCACTCAAAGTGAGAACCTGAAAAGGCCTTAGCCTAAAAGGGCCAGGGTCTCCCAATGCATCCTGGGCCATCTCCAGTCATCCTGATGTATATCTGGTCACTGGACTCAGATGGCTCTAGAGGAGAAAGTGAGGCTGGTGACCTTGTGCAGCCCTCCTTCACTCAAATCAAAGTCAACTGCCAGTGATGTCATCATTTCCTTGATGTCATAGTCCTCTTCGAGAAACACAAGCACAGCTAATATTTACATGGTACTTTAAGGTTTACAAAACAGTTTTGATAGCAAATTTATATAGCACCTTAATGTTTGCAAAATGCTTTTAGTTTATTTTCATATCTTATTTAATCCTGTGAGATGTGATATTATTATGCCTATATTATTGAGGAGGAAACTGAGGCCAAGGGAAGTTAAATGACTTGCCCAGGGCCACTCAGCTACTAAGTGTCTAAGGCAGAATCTGGACTTGGGTCTTCCTTCCTGCCTCCCAGTCTAGCACTCTCGCCATCATGGCACTGCCTCATTTGATCCTCCCAGTCCCTCTGTGAGGCAGGCAGTACATAAATTGCCTTAGGAGTCAGCTATATTGGCAGGAGAACTGGACCTAGAATCAAGAGGCTTAAAATACTCACTAATTGTGCAGTTAACCTCTCTGGGCCTCCTATGTACTATAGGGGTAATCACTGAGAAAAGCGCCTTCTAAGCTGGAGCATTTTAGAAATGTGAGCACAGGTTTATCATGAAGCTGCTGCTTAAAATGTACGGTTCTAGTTTTTTTTCTTCCCCTGAACTACACTTTTGAGACTGTCCTCAGAGCCAGTTTAAGAGCTTCACAAGCGACTCTTAGTCTTATTGCCTTGCAGTTGCACCTTGGAATCAAGCTTAGGACACTAGGTCAGTGCAGTCCTCCCAACTGTAACTCCCTGCCCTCCTGTCCTAGGCACCTTCTGCCGAAAGCTGCTGGCCCTGTGGAAGTTGCTGCGCTGGTTGCTAGAGTCCATGGTGGACCATCTCCTTTCCCTGCCCTTAAAGAAGACCTTCTTGATTGCTTTGGTCCTTTGCCTCTTGGTGGTGAGATTTGATCCAGGTGAGTGTTGAAGTATGATTACTTTGCTTCTTCCTTACCTCTTATCTGGGCTCTGCAGGAAAAGATGAATGTTAATTAGACTGATACAAGTTTACAGTAGTTTCACCATTTCCCTTTTAATTTAATTTTCATTGCTCTTTTCATTTCATTTCATTTCATTTGTTATTTTCAAAAATTCTTATTTATTTTTCCTATTTCATCTAGTTTCTTTACCTTTCTCATTTCTCTGTTTTTAATAATTCCTATCCCCATTTTATCTCTTCATGTCATTTTGCAATTGCTTTAAGACAGATTCACTAGTCCTTAGGAAAAGGAAGGATAGTTTTTATTCATTCCTGTTAGATGTTTGCCTTCTTGCTTTATTTTATGCCTCTGATGAAAGTTTTGAAACTCTCTTCTACCCTTAGATTCTCTCTAGTGTCCGAGGTCCTTGTTCCCAAATAGGGAAGGTATAGAAAGATCTGTATTGATTCTCCCTGAGGTTTAAGGCTTTGACACCTATTCTAAAGTTTCCCAAGCTAGAGGCCAAGTGATAATTTTGACTGCCAGTGGTTATTTTGTAGGCAGAAGGGGAAACCCCAATTGGTAGATCATAGTGAAGAAGAAGAATAGGTGGGTGAAATTTTAAAAGGTGATATGAGGTGAAGATAAGGATGAAGGAGATGAGGAGGGGAAGAGCCATTCACAAAAATCTCTTTGTGTCCCACAGCTTGTCCCTCTTCACTGCCTTTCTTCTACAAGTTGGCTCACATCTTCTATCGCATTCGAGGGACCATCTTTTCTCCGTGCTACCTGTCGTCTTATAATTCGTGATGGAGTGAACTTTGCAACACAACTCAGCTGTTCCATTCTTGGCCATGACACTGACAGAACGTCTTATTGACTTCTACATTCTTGCAGTTTGATGTCTGGGGCCTCTGTTATTTTAAGGCTAATGATAATATGGGAAAGCTAGGTCTGGTCATGTGGACTTTTGCCTGCCCAGCAAAAAAAACAACTGAGGGAGGGGCTGGGCAGATATGGACTGTGATACTGCTCCTAACTTCTCTTGATAGATTCCACTTTCTGTAGTCTCAGTGCCATGATTCTAGGTGACAATGAGGTGGTTGGTGCCAAATAAAGGCCTGTCGGTGCTTCCTCTTTAGAATCTCAAAGGGATTATTTTGGAATGATGACCAGGAGCTATGGAATATTCTTGTCTCTGTCCAGAGGCAGGATCATCGAGAGGTAGGCTTGGTGACTAGAGACTGAGTCATATGGGAATGGAAGGAAAGGGGGTGATTTTACAGGTCAGAGCATTTGAACCTAATTGAAAAAGACTCTGGCTCTTTATCCCATGGAAATATTGTGAAGTCTCTCTGAAATTCATTACATTAATTAGCTTAGGTGGCACAGTGGATACAATGTTGAGGCCGCAGTCAGGAAGATCTAAGTTGAAATCTGGCCTCAGATTTACTAGCTATGTGATCCTGGGCAAATCACTTAAACCTCTATTTGCCTCAGTTTCCTCATCTATAAAGTGGGGATGATAATAGCACCTAGGTCCCCTTGGAGTTGTTGAGAGGGTCAAACTAGATAATATTTGTGCCTGGCACATAGTAAGCGCTATGTTAGCTGTTATTAGCTAACTATATTATTCCAGGTCAGATCTCAGTCTGGCTGGACAGATCAAGAATTATAGGCTAGAAAATGAGCTTATGCCAGATTGGTGAACTCCAGGTAACTCCACTGAAAAGAGAAAGCAATTACTTGTCTGTCTTGTGTTTTGTCAGAATGACTCTGTGCCCTCCTGATTAATTTTCCGGGTTACTGGGCAGTTGTCTTAAGTCTTGCTCCCTGACACATAGCATTGTTTTCCTGCCCTAGTGTTTCTGTTCTTTGATTGAGGGTTGCTCGT
>CM053623.1:170472143-170507803 GCA_028646595.1 Phalanger gymnotis
TAACTTGCTTTTCCAAATCCTTTTTGAGCTCTTCCATGGCCTGAGACCAGTTCATGTTTTTCTTGGAGGCTTTTGTTGTAGGCCCTTTGTCTTTGTTGACTTCTTCTGGCTGTATGTTTTGGTCTTCTTTGTCACCAAAGAAGGATTCCAGAGTCTGAGATTGAATCTGGGTGGGTTTTGGCTGCCTGGCTATGTTTCCAGCCAACTCACTTGACCCTTGAGTTTTTCAGCAGGGTATGACTGCTTGTAGACTAAAGAGTTCTATGTTCCAAGCCTGGGGGGATGCACCAGCTCTGCCACACCAGCACTCTTCCTTCCCCAAGAACCCCCAACCTGGACTGGACTTAGATCTTCAGTAGGCTCTTCACTCCTGCTCTGATCCACCACTTAATTCTTCCCACTGGGTGGGCCTGGGGCCAGAAGCAACTGCAGCTGTAGTTCTGTAGCTGCCCTACCTCCACTGTCCCTGGGGTGGTGGCCTAACCACAAACTCTATCCCAGTCCCCAGCAGCTTCTCCCACTAACCTACTCTGTTGTCCTTGGTATTTGTGGGTTGAGAAGTCTGGTAACTGCCGCAGCTTATTGAATCAGGGCGCTAGGGCACGCTCCGCTCGGTTCCTGGTCTGGTCGGTCGGCTCTGCTCAGCTCTGCTCCCCTCTGCTCCTAGCTCTGTGCGGGATAGACCTTACCCAGAGACCATCCAGGCTGTCCCGGGCTAGAGCCCTGCTTCCCTATGCTATTTTGTTTGTTCTGCTGTTCTAGAATTGGTTCAGAGCCATTTTTATAGGTTTTTGGAGGGACTTGGGGGGAGCTCACACTAGTCCCTGCTTTCCAGCTGCCATCTTGGCTCCGCTCCTGATTCCTTGTCTTTAAAAGGAAGGAGATGGATTAGATATCTTCTAGGATCCTTTTCACTTCCAAATTTATGATCCTATCATCTCTGGCAACTCTGCAATGCTAAAGAAACTTTTTAGTTCACATACCTTTTTATCACCCATTGCCAAAGCTGTACCACTTAATAAGTACCCACTATTTCTATGTTTTCATCATAATGAATATTTTAGGCTTCATTATAGCCCCTAATTTAGTATCTGAATCATTTTCGTGCCACATTTACTCATTGACATGAATCTAGGCCTATTTGTTCACATTTATCCTTTGATCTGAGTGAGCCTTCAATTAAAATATGCCCTAATTAGAATTAATAGGGCAGGAGTGCACACAATCTCTTTTGAAGTTCATTAGCTTTTAATTTTCTCTCTGTAATATAAATAAATATCTCATTTCCACTAGCTACCTTGACCAACAGCATAATATCCCTAATAACCCTAGACTGACCACTGGCAATATTATTTTTTTTCTAACCCTGCAAAAGCTTATGCCAAGTGAGATAGCAAGATTCATTCAACAAACATTCAGCTAACAAATATTTAGTAAATGCTTCCTAGATATGACATAACCCCCACCTTCATGAAACATATAAACTAACAGGGCAATAAGGCACAAATGCAAATAAGTATAAAGTACAATATTCCATGATGAGTGAGTCAAAGCTGCAAATATGATTTTGAATTAGTCTCAGAATTTAACATAGAATATGCCACAGGGCAGTTTGCAGTACTTTTTTTTAGAATATCCAATAGTAGTTCTCAAAGTGACCCAATGGTTTTCAAGTCTATAAAGAATTCTTTTAGAAAAGATGATGTGACCAGCTATTCCTCTTATACAAAGAAATGCATCACAGTGGCACCTTGCATGATTTAAGTTAAAGCATTTGAAAAGATTTCTTGATAGAAAAGTAAGAATAGGACCTTTTGAAGGCATAGTGTTTCCTTCTCTGTTGGTATTTCCAGTTAAGATGGATCCCCCTATCTATCAAGGATAATTTAGGTGACCTGAAAGCTCGAAATAGACTATGTGAATTCTGGAGAGAAGCGCAGTATGCCAACTTGTGTACACACACACACCCACACACCCACACACACACCTCAGGGAAACAGACCTTAATAATAACTTGCTTCTTTCAGCTGGCTACATAAACTCAGCTGAGACTGGCTTCATAAATTTGTAAGAGATTAGACAAAAAGCCAATCCCTTAAACCAGAAAGCCTTGGGGTAACAAGCTCAGGTTTAAAATAGAGCCACATGGACATAGTTAGAAAGAATAAGTGTGAGTCCTGGATGGCCAGAAAGGATATTTGAAATATGAGTTTGCAGTAAGCCAAGGACTTAAATTTCCTCAGCAAGATCAGTTTACCCCTCCTAGGGCTGAAGTATATTGGCCCCTGGCTCTGTTAGGGAGAGATGACCTATTTTCAAAGAAGCTGTTTCTTTCCTTTTTTAAAAAAATAATTTATTTTTAGTTTACAATACTCAGCTCTGCAAGCTTTTGAATTCAAAATTTTCTCCCCCTCCATGCTCCCTCCCCTTCCCAAGATGGCATACAATCTGATATACACTCTACATACACATTCACATTAAACATATTTACACATTAGTCATGTTGTAGAGAAGAATTATAACCATTGGAATGAACTACAGGAAAGAAGAAACAAAATAAAACAAAAAGAGAGAGAGCAAATAGTATGCTTTGATCTGCTTTCAGACTCTGTAGTTCTTTTCTCTGCATGTGGATAGCATTTTCCATCATGAGCCTTTTGGAGTTGTCTTAGAACCTTGCATTGCTGAGAAGAGCCAAGTGTATCAAAGTTAGCTATTGTACAATGTTTCTGTAATTGTGTACAATTTTCTCCTGGTTCTGCTCCCCTCACTCAGCATCAGTTCATATAAGTCTTTCCAGGTTTTTCTGAAGTTCACTTGCTCATCACTTCTTATAGCATAATAGTATTCCATTATATTTATATACCACAACTTGTTCAGCCATTCCTCAATTGATGAGCATCCCCACAATTTCCAGCAAAGAAGCTGTTTTATGAGCCACCCTTTACTTTTCTGTGCTTCCTATCTAAAATTTTGGAATCTAGATAGGGGCAAGATGGTGCTGCTACTCTGCCATGTATTGACTATTGCCTTATGTTACCACTGTATATCACTGACTCTGGGGACTTCTATATGGAGCTTAGACAGTGCATCATCTTGCTGCCTTCTCTTTTAGTGGGAAGGAGGACAGGCCTTTTTCCCAGGCTCTGTTTCTGTGTTGAATTTTTTTTATATGGAAGAATTTCATTCTGAGGTTTCAGGGCCATGGAGAGGCTTATTAGGATGATGACAGAGAAGGCTTTTTCAGTTTTATAAGCTAGAGGATTTGGGCAGGACAGCCTTCCATCCTTTTTCCCTTCTTCCGTCCAAAACATTCTTTAAAGGGAAAAAAGTAACTCTCTCTTCTCTGGGTGCCTTATACTGTAGTGGGATGAGGGGGTTTTATATAGTCTCAGATATGAACAACCCTGGTCTTGATGATAAGAATATAATTGTGTAGGGATTTTCTCTTCCCTACTCTGTTAACCTCCTTAGGCCCATATTCCTTTCCTTTCTTGTGGCAACTTTCTATTGCCCTTGATTGAAGCCAATCTCTTCTGGCTTTTTGGTAATTGGGGGCCACCTAGACATTCTGGGGCCCCTGTAACCCATAACCTTTGTAGATGAGGTTGGTGGTGAAAACAGCCTGCTTTGAATTCTATAGGTGGGAACTGTGAGAGAAAATGGGGATGTTGTTTGATTAATTGTATGGGGTCATTGTGGCAACTGAGCAGATGGAAGTCACTAAATTAGCGGTTCACAGTATGTTCAAGTTAGCTATTCCTTGAAGGATTTTGTAACTCCTCAGCCCATACTATTACTCCTATCAGCAGGGAATCATAGGTCATTGGATTTAGAGCTAGAGGAGATCTTAGAGATTATTTATATGACCCCTTCATTTTATAAATTAGGAAACTGAGGTTCAAGAGGTAAAGTAATTTGCTCAGTGACACAGGGAGCAGAGTTGACCTGAGTCTTATGGCTTCAAATTATGCTTTTTAAAGAGGATTAAATGTTATCCACTTTAATGTTTTTCTCTCCTTTTCTCTCTTTTAAAAATAATTTTATTCTTTTTAATTTTGAACTTAACAAACATCAAATTAAATGAACATTTTCATATCTATAGTTGTACAGAAAGAGGTTTGTACACGAAATTAGATTCTTTATTATGCACAACTTTTCTTTTAAAATATGTGATAAACTTAACATATAGTTTCTTTCAAAGCTTCCCTTCTTGTCTTTGGCTCCTTCTGGCCTTCTATTGTCTTCTATGTGCTTAAAAATGCTTTAGCATCCATCTTTTATTTCTTCATTTGTATTTTCTTCTTTTTAAATTTTTTAGTTATCCTAGTCTTCATCCCTCTATCTCCCCTTTAAAAAAAGAAAGAGAAAGACAAAACATTCTGATAAACATGCATGGTCAAGCTAAACAAATTCTCACATTGGCTACGTCTGAAAATATCTATCTTGTTCTGCATCTTGAGTCAGGAGGTGGGGCGCATCATCTGGATCATTGTTGATCATCGCAATGATCAGAGTTCTTAAGTCTTTCAAAGTTGTTTTTCTTTTGCCATTATATGAAATTGTGGTACGTAAGTAAATGTTGTTATTGCATAAATTGTTCTCCTGGTTCTGCTCACTTCACTTTACATCAGTTTATACAATTCCTCCTAGGTTTCTCTGAAACTATCCCTTTCATAATTTCTTATAGTACAACATTATTCCACCATATTTATAGGCTGTAATTTGTTCAGCCATTCTCCAAAGAATGGGCACCCCTTTAGTTTCCAGGTCTTTTCAACAACAACAAAAAAGATGCTATTGATATCTTTGTCCATATGCGTCCTTTTCCTCTTTCTTTGGTTTCTTTGGGACCGAGTAATAGTGTCACTGGGTTAAATGGTATGCAGAGTTTAGCAACTTTTTGCTCCACCTTCTTTCTCCCTACCTCCCCTAAGGCCTGGGGCAGTTATTCTGGCTATTGTTCTGAGAGGAAAGAAAAGCGAGAAACAGACTAGAGGCAGAGATGTTCCTTAGATAAGACCAGAAGCATCGATGAGTAGTAGTATGTTTTGCTTAGGAGACAGTAGATCAGAACCACAGAAGAACATCTCAAATTCAATGCTCCACCCAACCCAAATTCAGTAAGCATGTGTACAATCTGTGTGCAAAAGTACTGTGCTAGGTGTTTCAGGAGATATAAAATTAGATAAAACATAGCAGTTGTTGAGTCATTTTTATATGCCCATGAGACATCACTCTGCCCTTATAGAGTTTATAGCAAAGGAATGTGTGAGGTCAGTCTTCAAGATGTCCTAATACTTTATGGTGATGATACCTTCTTTAAGAAGCCAGAAAGCCCCAGCTAACTGCCAGATGAGTGGGTGTAAACTAGTAAGGTAGTGAAATAGGTATTTTGAAATAGAGAATCATAATGCTGCCAAGGGCCCAGACCATAAAAACATCTCTGAAGTATAACTGCCTACTCATGCCCAAAGGGAGTTCTAAGATAGAGGTGAAGTTGGGGAACTATGTGATGGGGTAGGGCCTTTGAGAAAAGTCCCAGAAGATATCATTGGGGATTTCCAAGCAGAGAATCAGAGCCACTGACTTTTAAATCTTACCTGTTCTTCTCTTAGGAGCCACTTAATAAATGCTAGTTGGATGACTGACTTTGGGGCAGGGAATTATATGTCAGTAAACTTTCCAATGGTCTAGAGAACTTATGCTTATTTTGTTACTTAATTATTTTAAATTATACTATAGCAGAAAGGACATTGAACCTAGATTTTAGCCCTGATTTGACTAGCTGACCTTGAACAAGTCTATTCAACTTCTCTGGGCCTCAGTAAATAAAGGCATTAGATTAGATGATTTGTAAGTGCCTTTCTAAAGACAACTAGATGGCTCAGTGGATAGGGTTCTGGGCCTGGAGTCAGGAAGACCTGAGTTCAAATCTGGCCTCAGACACTAGCTGTGTGATCCTGGACAAGTTACTTTACTTCTGTTTGCCTTACTCCACTGGAGAAAGAAATGGCAAACCATTCCAGTATCTTCCAAGAAAACCTCATTCCAGTATGATTCAGGAAGAGTTGAGTATGACTGAACAGCAACAACAAAGTGCCTTTCTAGTTCTTAATTCTGTAAGTCTATGAATTTGCTGCCTTATTATATATAGCCTGGCATTGTTTCGTATTTGTTTGCTAAGTCTTGTTTTCTTAACTTGTATGCTCCTAGGTAGTATGGACCACATCTTACATTTATTCTGCGTCACTCAGGATCTAGCACAGGCATAGGCTTATAGTAGTTTTCCTTAAATACTTATGGAATTTATCAAATTAGGAAGCACTTGGTCCTGGCATCCTTTGGGGTATAAGAAATAGGAACATTGCCTTATTCTCCATGTCCTAGTTCTGCCCCCGGAGAATTAGAAAAGTCACAGAATCTACTGGGGGCCTATTGTCCAGCATGGTCCTCACTTCAGGACTGAGTGAAATGGTTAGGAAGCTCCACCCCCATTTTGGATAACTCCAAGTTTTGAAATGCCACCCCAGTCTGCATCAAACCATGGATAAGAATAGAAATAAACAGATGAGTCACCTGCTTTTCCCATAGGAACATGTCGTAAGCCTTGTGGCTCTGGGCTGGCTGGAGTACAGTCAACTCTGTCCTGAAGACTGTTGTTGCTTTGGCAGGAGTAGAGGAGGGAAGAGAGAGAAGGGAAAAATGGAACTTACTCTTTTTAGTAAAAACCATGGCAAGTAACTAGACTTTTAAACTCCTGCTTCTATCCCTAAAACAACACTATAGCCTCATGGAGGCAAGGTGGGAGGTGGTTGTATAACCTCAGACCAAATTCTAGGGAATCATTGCCCTGGACCCAAGAAGCCAGGCCTAGATGTTCTTAGTGGGATGGTTCTGGGTAAATAGTGACAGGTACAAATTAAGTTTCTAGTTAGGGATGTTCCAGGGAATGAACAAACTCCCAGAAATGAGGGAGACTATTAGGCAAAGGAATGACTGGCACTCTACATTCTTTCTCTTCTTCCCTCCCCTCTCACAGCGTGAGTGTATATCAGTCCATGTGGGTCAAGCAGGAGTCCAGATTGGCAATGCTTGCTGGGAACTTTTCTGCTTAGAGCATGGCATCCAAGCCGATGGTACTTTTGGCACCCAGGCTAGCAAGATCAACAATGATGATTCCTTCACCACCTTTTTCAGTGAGACTGGCACCGGGAAGCACGTGCCCCGGGCAGTAATGGTTGACCTGGAACCCTCTGTAGTAGGTAAGTGCTTATTCACCCAGAGTACCTGCCCCTAATTGGACATTGACAAATGCTTGGAAAATCTTGATTATACATGGAAGTGGTGTGTGTTCTTACTTTATACTTCCCTTCTTGGATCTGACTCCTGGGGAGTCTGCCACATAGCCATATTCAGGGATTTCTTAGTAAGAAGGTCACAGACCTGAGATTTGAAAGGGACCTCAAAAATCACCTAGTCCAACCTCCTTATTTCACAGAGGAGGAAACTAAAGGTAAGCGGAGGAAAGGGACTTGTTCAAAGTTACACATCATGTTAGCTGAAGAGCCAGTATTCAAATCCAAGTCCTCAGACCCAAGATTAACAGAATTGGAATGGCTCCCAAAGGCCATCTGGTCCAATTCATACTTGAATAAGAATCTCCTCCAATTCCTTTGTTCTTTGCTTTAAAAAAAGGTTTTTGATGCTCTTTTTAAAAACATCATTGTCACTTGTGAGTAACTCTCCCTCCCCCCATAGAAACCTCCTTTGTATAAATAAGCCCTCAGTTAAGCAAAATGGGTCAATAAATTGACCTCATTCTATACCCCTTTGTTGAAAGGTGCGGGATTGTCAGTCCTGAAAAGTCCTGATTGGTTGTTGCTCTTGCTCTCACTGCTATATCAATCTGTCTCCCCCAGCATTTGAAGCAAGGCGCAGAAGAATTCCGTAAAGCTTTTTGGCATCCTATTCTGTAATTCAATAGAAATTCCAAGTACCTCCTTATGAATATGATTTAAAAAAACCCCGAACCTCCCTCTACCCCGGCCGGCCCGGCCGCACAGCCCCGAGCCCATGGGCAGCGAGCGCCGCGTCCCTGGCCCGGCCTGGCCCGGCCCCCCTCCGCCCGGGTCCTCCCACCCCGGGCCATGCAGTCGCGGCCCCCGCGATCCCGCAGGATGGATCCTGTGCAGAAGGCTGTTCTGTCCCACACCTTTGGCGGACCTCTGCTCAAGACCAAGCGGCCAATCATATCCTGTAACGTCTCTCAGATCCGATTTAATTCCCAGAACCAGGCAGAGGCACACTACAAGGGCAACCGGCATGCGCGACGTGTCAAAGGCATTGAGGCGGCCAAGACCCGGGGCAAAGAGCCTGGAGACTTAGCACCATCAGGCAACAGCCCTCCTGGTGAGGATGGAGGGGCCCTTCGTCCAGTTGTGGTGGAGAACGGGCTGGGCCTGGCCCCCAGATCCCCTGAGAAGCAACCTGGTGTCCCCTCCCCACCCAATGTCCCAGAAACTGGACGGGCAGGGGCCAAGGGCGAGGGGAGAACTCCAGTGCCAGCTTCACTGCCAGGGGGCAGCAAGGAGGAAGAAGGAAAGGCCAAGAGGCAGCTGTACTGTGCTCTGTGCAAGGTGGCTGTGAACTCCTTGTCCCAGCTTGAGGCGCATAACAAAGGTACCAAGCACAAGACAATCCTGGAGGCACGCAGTGGGCTGGGCCCCATCAAAGCATACCCCAGGCTGGGGCCCCCCACCCCTGGGGAACCTGAGGCCCCTTCCCAGGACCCGACCTTCCACCGTGAAATCTGCAACGTCAAGGTCAATTCTGAGATCCAGTTAAAACAGCACGTCTCCAGCCGGCGGCACCGGGACGGCATGGCTGGTAAACCTAATTCCCTGCTGAGCCGCCACAAGAAGCCACGAGGCGTTGGGGAACTGGCGGGCACGCTGACTTTCTCAAAGGAGCTGCCTAAGGCCTTGGCCGGCGGTCCTCTCCCCAGCCCCCTGGCTGTGGCCGCAGTGATGGCGGCAGCGGCTGGCTCCCCGCTGTCCCTGCGTCCAGCCCCAGCTGCCCCGCTCCTCCAGGGCCCTCCCCTCACTTACCCTCTGCTCCACCCGGCCCCTGGGCCCATCCGAACTGCGCACAGACTCATCCTCTTCTCTCCCTACTGACCCCAACCCTGAACCCCCAACCTCCCCCCCATTCCTATTGGGACCCAGGCTCTGGGCCCCCCCAAGCCCTCCCCCCTCCTGGCTTTTCCTGGGAAGGGGTCTCTCTTTCCTCCCCCAGACCACTCCGAGGTACGGGGTTCCAGGAATGGGAAGGGGGAAACGGGGGAGGGGGGCTTCAGAAGGGGGACCACCCCAGATTTCAGGGAACCCCACCCCTGCCCCTCCCTCTCCCTCATAAAAGGGGGGCATCTCATCCCTAGCCATTTTGGAGATTACCCCTCTCCCAAAAGCCACGTCCATCCTGTCCCTACCCCCAAACCTAGCACAAAACGGGGTTCACAAGCCATGTCCAGGGTCGGGATCAGGAGTGAGGGTCAGGAACGGATTTTCTTGGCAATAATCGGGCCCTGGGACTCTGGATCCCATACCCCCAAACTGAAGCGCTTCCGTGAACATCCCCATGGGGGGGGCAGGTGAGATCCGGGGTCTCTCATAAGCACTTTGGCATTTTGGCCTGCAGCCTCACTGTGTCCACCTGGCCCATCCTTCACCCTACCCCCCACACCTGTTCCAACCCGTACTGGGGGCAGTATTTGTGGGGGGTGGACACATCCGGTGACACCCCCGCCCTCCCCCGTTATACACACCCAATCCCTAGCCTGTACTCTCTCCTCCAGCCCGGGTTTCCACTGTTTTCTCAGCAGCACCCATGGTCCATGGCGGTATTGAGGGGGGCAGGAGGTGCCCATCCAATCCGAATCCACCCCGGCCCTGCCTTCCGCAAAACTGTGAGCGAGCAAAAAGCAATAGAAGCCCTTTCCCCCCAGCTCCCCCGCGGAAGGATTCCCACCCAGAACTGTAGCCCTGCTCCCTGACCCCTATCCCAATTACCTCACTCCCCTCCCCACCAGCTCCCCCAGCTGCACAACTTGGGCGGGGGCAAGGCCTCTGTGTTTCTCTGTCCTCGGTGTTGTCTAATTTCTGCAGTCCTTGGGGAGGCGGCCCCCCATCTGCACCACCACCATCACCTGTTTCTGCTTGATGATGTAGCATCTTCCGCCTCCCAACAATAAAGTCCAGATTCGTTCTGCCCTTCGCTCCGCCCCCCAAAAAAACCAGAACCCAAACTTGAAGGCTACCCTCAGAGGCAACTGAACAAATGTTTGGTGGTCTTTTTAGAAATAGTGTGGCTGAAGGAAAGAGGTCATTGCACGAGGGACAAGGATGGCCCCTCTGACATCTTAGCTTCATGGATATTTGCAGGTGAGCAAGAGGAAGTGTGGTGTGGTGGAAAAGAGTGGAGAACTCATCATCAGGAGAGCTGGGTTCAAGTTTAGGCACTGCCTCTTGCTCCTTGTGGAACCCTAATCTTCCCCTTGCTGGGTCCAGGTTTCCTCGTCATTTAAACATAGGTGTCATCCTTGACAACAGTCCACGCCCCCTCCCCCATCCAATCTGTTGCAGCATCTCTCTAATACTCCCCCTGTCTCTACTCTGATACTGCCATGACCCTGGTGCAGGCAATTGTCTCTTCATGCTTGGACTACTGCAACAGCTTGCTGCTTGGTCTTCCTGCCACAAGTCTTTCCCTAATCCAAGCCATCATCCGTTCAGTCATTAAAATGAATTTTCTAAAGCACAGGGAAGACCATGTCACCCCGCACTCAATAAACTCCAGTGGCTTGCTATCGCCTCCAGGACGGAATATAAAAATGCTCTGTTTGGTATTCAAAGCCCTTCATAACTTAGCACCACCTCAGCCTTTCTAGTCTTCTTACACCTTACTGGCCCCCCTCTCCCAATATTCTTCAGTCTAGTGACACTGGCCTCCTTGCTGTTCCTTGAACAAGACACTCCATCCCTCTGCTCAGGGAACTTTCACTGGCCATACTTGGAGTGCTCTCCCTGCTCATCTCTACATCCTTCCTTGGTTTCCTTCAAGTCCCAGTCAAAATCTCACTTTCTCTAGGAAGCCTGTCCCAGTCTCTAGTTCTAGTGCCTTCCCTCTATTGATTATTTCCTATTTATCATCTAAAAATGTTTATTTTATTTTAAATTTATGGAATAAAACACGAATTTCCATAACATAATAAAAAAGATGATTGCACATGAAACAACTTGCTATTCCTTTAAAAAATATAACAAAATTATCATGAAAATTTTTTTCTTTTCTCCACCCCCACCCACCCCAAGATGGTTACAAATGTATGTGTGTGTGTGTATGTGTGTGTGTGTGTGTGTGTACATATATTTGCATTTCTGGATGCAGATAGTGTTTTCCTTCATATGTCCTTTGTAGTTAATTTGGGTATTTACAATAGTCAAAATGACTTATTTGCTCAAATGTGTTCTTAAAATAATATTGCTGTTACTATGTACAATGTTTTCTTGGTTCTGCTCATTTCACTCTTCATCATTTTGTGTAAGTCTTTCCATGTTTTTCTAAGGTTATTTCTTATAGCATGGTAGTATTCCATCACAATCATATACCACAACTTGTTTGGCCATTCCCCAGTTTATCTTATATATAGTTTGTACATAATTGTTTGCATGTTGCCTCCTCCATTAGCATCTGAGTTCCTTGAAGGCAGGGACTATCCTTTGTCTTTATTTCCACAGTATTTAGCAGAGTGTGTAGCACACAGTAGGCACTTAATAAATGCTTATTGACTGACTGACTATATGTAAAGGAGTGTGAGAGGAGTAGCCTCTCTTAGAAAGGGTAAGAAAAGGTGTTGATGTCTTTAAAAGAAAGCTAGGTTTCGGTAAGTGCCAGAAGATTGAAGGAATGGACAGAGATAAAATGCTATTAGATGAACAGTAGCTTCTTTAAAAAAAATGAGTTCCAGAGGACACGGTAGAAAAGGAGCGCAGAAGAGCATAGAGACTGGGGAGGGTGAGGGCTGAGTTTACTATGGACTATGGAAATGGCTGACTCGTATTGCCTTGGACATCGATCCTTTTCCTTACCCTACACTGATTCCAGGTGTTCAGGCCAAGGGCAATGTTAGTTCTGGCTGTGGATACTCACAATCTCCTTCTCTGTGCAGATGAGGTTCGGGCTGGCACCTATCGACAACTCTTCCATCCGGAGCAGCTGATCACTGGGAAAGAAGATGCTGCCAACAACTATGCCCGTGGACACTATACCATTGGCAAGGAGAGCATTGACCTGGTGTTAGACAGAATCAGGAAGCTGGTAAGTGTCTAGGGGTGGGGAATGGTGAAAGGGACTCTTTTCTCTCTGAGCTGGCAAGGTAAATGTCCATCATGCCAAGCCACTGGACGTAGCTTTAAAGAATGAGGCTTCTGAGAAATGATGATGTCCATAGGCTTGCATAGAATGTGGACCCCAAGGTGAGCATGACCACTGGCCCTTCTTGAAAGGACCATTAGATCAACCTCTTCATTTTGTAGATATGGAAACTGAGTTCCACAGAGATTAAGTTCCTTGGTTAAGGTCAGTTAGGTAAAGGATGAGCTGGAACTAAAATTCAGGTCTCACTGTGCTGGTCCAGGGCTCTTTAGGATTTATCTAGTACCTGATCATTAGTATTGATGATTCCAACTTGAATCTATAATTAGGCTGTATCTAGAAACCAGGGACTTTAGTTTTTTGTTTTTTTTGCTTCATATCTTCCCCAGGATTTTCTGGGCCCACTGTGTCCAAACTGGGAAGTAAGACAAATAACAGCTATATGCTGAGTTCAGACTTCCTCATCCTCCCCATCCCTCTCTTAAGCTCATTTTTCTAGGTGGCATATAAATCGTGACCATAAGCATGCACAGATCACAGGTCAGATGTGCACTCCCTGGGACAAGCATTATGGTATTAATTTTTGGTGATATGATACCAATAGGAATTGTCCCTAGGGGTAAGACAGGGATCATGAGAAGGCCCAAACTCAGCATATAGATAGCTGTCTTCCTCCTCAACTGGGCATCATAGGCTAATGCTTAGTTGTTCCTGCTCCCGGGCAACCTGTGGAAGAGTGCAGATGAAAAGGAAGCTAAAGTCTGTGGTTGCTAGCAGCAACTTAAACACACACTTATGTTGGAGTCATGCATATGAGGTGTCTGATACGAGGTAAATTCTTAGAAAGAGCCCTAGACCAGCACAGTCCCATCATGAGGATTGTGTTTGTTAACCAAAGATCCCCAGGTCCATAAAGAGACATGAAATGAAACAGAATCCAATACACCAATTAGAGGCATTTATTGTCGGAGAAGACTTGTAGGGGAGAGAAGATCCAACAAATGAGCAGAGAGGGAGTTCTCAGCTGCTCAAAGCAGAGCAGAAAAAAGGGGAGATATGGTTTCTAGAGGTTTTTGGGCTGAAAGCAGGGGTTAAGGGAGAAGACATCTGTAGACACAGTAAGCCAGGCAGCAGGATGTTTAGAAACTCTTGAGCAAGGTATTGAGTCTGCAGCTTCTGTTCAAGGTTGCCCTTGAGCTGATCAAGGACGGGTCTTTGGTTTCTGGCAGCTACAGGCATCTCCCAATTTGGCTGGAGTTCACTTGCAAAGGATCACTGGTGTGTCAAGCAGCTCTTTGCCTCAGAAATCCTTTTAATTGTCCGGTTCTTGTATAACTCCATTGTCCTGCTCCCCTGTGAAGAAGGGAAGTTCTAACATATACCATAGTCATTACAGAGTCCATGTTCACAGGTTGTAGTCCCAGCTCCGCCATTACTTAGCTGTTTAAATATAAGCGAGTCACGTGACCTCTCTGGGACTCAGTTTCCTCATTTATAAAATGAACTAGAAAGATTGCATGTCTTTGAGGCCCCTCCCAGCTATGAATCTCAGACAAAAAGGAGCTCCCAGCTGGGAAATGAAAGTATTCAGCTGTAGGTTAGGAGCATTACCATGTGTTCCAATAGATTATGGAAGAATGTCCATTGTGTTACATATCTCAGGGAGTTACCAGAATAGTCACTACTTAAACAGCTGTACTCAGTCATAAACAGAGCTAAGTGACTTGCCCAGGGTCACTGTAGAAGCTGGTGTTTGAGGCTGGATTTCAACTCATAAGGATGAGTCTTCTTGATTCTAGGCCTGGTGCTCTATCCACTGTACCACCAAGCTGCCAGATTAAATAAATCTACTCACAAATATATACAAATCTATATTATCTACTCACAAATGTATGTCAGTGCTTCCTGACAGCAGACAGTATTAGAGAAGTCTAGTGGCTGGCAATGGGAACCTAGTCATAGGGAAGGACATGGGGATCTTAAGGGATCATAGATTTAGAATTTGAAGAGATCTTAGAGGTTAAAGGATCATAGATCTAGAGTTGGAACCTTGTGTTCAGGGGCCATTTAGTCCAACTCTTTCATTTTTTAGATTAGGAAATTGAGATTCCTTTCCCCTCTTCTCCCTCTTCTCCCTCTATCTCTATTTAATCACAACCAGTAGTTCAATGATTCATTTTATTTTTTTTGTTGGTCCTGTTCTGTTTGACCTTGTGTCACAGCTCCAATAACTAAGATCCTTGTCTTTTTTTTAATAGTATGTTTCCCAGTTGTATGTAAAAACAATTTTAACACTTTTTTTAAAATTTTGAGTTCCAAATTCTCTGCTTCCCTCCCTCCTCTCCCCTCTTCCTGAGATGATGAGCAATTTGATATAGGGTATATAAATGTAATCATGCAAAATACATTTCCGTATTAGTTATGTTGTGAAAGAAAATCTAGACCAAAAAAAAACCATGAAAAAAAATAAAGTGAAAAATAGTATGCTTTGATCTTCATTCAGACTATCAGTTCTTTCTCTGGAGGTGGATAGCATTTTTCATCATGAGTCCTTTGGAATTTTCTTGGATCATTGAATTGTTGAGAATAGCTAAGCCATTCATGGTTGATCATCATACAATATTGCTATTACTGTGTATTGTTTTCCTAGTTTTGCTCACTTCACTCTGCAACAGTTCATATTAATCTTTGAAGGTTTTTCTGAAATTATCCTGCTCATTATTCCTTACAGCACAATAGTATTCCATTGCAATCATATGCCACAGCTTGTTCAGCTGTTCCCAAATTGATGGGCATCCTAGGGTTCTTGTCTTGTTCCAGCATAGCTGACTCTCCACCTATTCCCTGAGTTCCTCTGGCAGTAGCATCCTGCCTTTACACCCCAGTTCTTTGAAGGACTGTTGTTCTGTCCCTCAACTTCAGAGGCAAGGAGTAGGAGGTAGTGAAAAGTGGGGAAGTAGATCTGAAATCGGGAGAATGGCTGGGGCTGTAGTCATCTGCAAAGATGATAATTAAACCCATGGGAGCTGAATAGGTCAGCCAGAGAGAAGAGAAGACAGAGTCCTGGGGAACATACATAGTGATATAAATGATAAACCAGTAATGAGGATTGAGGAGTGGTCAGACAGGTATAAGGAGAAGTTGTTTTCTAATTAATAGTTATTTGGAACATTTATTCACAAGACTATAGGTAGCCTGAGTTTCTTCCCTTGACAATTGCCTGAGTATAACCTTAGACCATTTATCAATAGGAGAATGACTCTTACTCTTATAAATTTGATTCAATTCTTTATACACTTTGGAAATGAGACCTTTTTCAGAGAAACTTGCAACAAAAATTCTTTTTTCCTGTTAATTGTAATTAATTTAAAGTAAAGCATTTCTAAAGATTCCACTTCATAACAACCAAAATGGAAAAGATTTAAAAAAGAGAAATGGTAAATGTATAGGGGCTGTGGGAAAACAGGCACTCTGATGAGCTGTTGGTGGACCTATGGATAGTACAACCATTCTCAAAAGCAATTTGGAATTATACACAAAAAATTAGTAACAGTACATGCCCTTTGACCCATTTATATCACTGGTAGGCTTATATTCAAAAGTGATCAAAGAAAGAGGTAAAGATACTTAATGTTCAAAAAGTTTATAGCAGCTCTTTTTGTGGTAGCAAAATTCTGGAAAATAAGATGTCCATCAGTTAAAAGATGGCTGATTTAATATATGAATATGATGGTGTACTATTGTATTATAAGAAATAAGGAAACAGATTATTTAAAAAATGATAGAAAGATTTATATGAATTGATGCAGAGTAAAGTGAGCAGAACCAGAAGAACAATTTATACATAACATTACTATTCCAAAAATGATCACTTTTGAGGCTTGAAATGGGAGATCAATTCATACAATAACAACACTATAAAAATAAAAAAAACTTTACAAACTGTCAAAACTATGATCAGTAATATAATGACCATTCATAATTTCAGAAAACATAATGAAACATACTATCCATTACAGAGAGGTGATGGATTTAGTGAGCAGAATGAGACATATAAAATTTTGTATACAGCCTTTGGTGGAATTTTTCTTTTTGTTTTCCTATACCTATTTTGTACAGGAAATTTGTTTTTCTTTTTTCCCCCAATGGGGTGAGAGGTAGCAGGGAGAGAAAATAGATGTCTGTCAATTTTTTTAAATAGAGAGATGGGGGGCACTGTGTGCATATGGAGTGTTGCATGATCTCAGATGAAGTCACTGTACTATTAATTTTACTTAATAGTTTTCATCATTATAAGAGACCTTTTATAAAGTGGGGGTAATTTATAAATGTTTGTAATTTAAAAAGAAAACACGTCAGTCAAATAAAAAAAAAAACCCAACAACAAAAAAAAGACGGTAGTGTAGGCGAAGACTGTAGTGTCCTAAAAACCCAAGGAAAGTATCCGGGAGGAAATTGCCCGCCATCAAGGCAAAACAGGCAGCACACATACTGCTAAGGATAATGGTGCTTTTTCTTCTTCAAGGCTGAGCATGATGTTTATGCTAATCTGATTTTTTGCCAGTATGAAATAGTTGAAGCGGCACACGGTCCGATTTGCCTTTGTTCTATCTATCTTGGACTTGGATCAAAGGGACACTGGCAAATACAACTGTTTGCCCACTCCCAACCTCTTCTCCAAAACTCTTTCATCTCCACCATTCCTTTTGATTTCTCTTTGTGTTTTAGACAGACTCCTGTTCAGGCCTTCAGGGCTTTCTCATCTTCCACAGCTTTGGTGGGGGCACTGGCTCTGGCTTCACTTCTCTGCTGATGGAACGCCTCTCCCTGGACTATGGCAAGAAGTCCAAGTTGGAGTTTGCCATCTATCCAGCCCCTCAAGTCTCCACCGCAGTTGTTGAGCCTTACAACTCGATCTTGACCACTCATACCACCCTGGAACACTCAGATTGTGCTTTCATGGTAGACAATGAGGCTATCTATGATATCTGCCGTCGCAACCTGGATATTGAGCGTCCAACTTACACCAACCTCAACCGCCTCATTAGCCAGATTGTCTCCTCCATCACTGCCTCCCTCCGCTTTGATGGTGCTCTCAATGTGGACCTCACCGAATTCCAGACCAACTTGGTGCCTTATCCTCGTATTCACTTCCCCTTAGTCACCTATGCACCTATCATTTCCTCTGAGAAAGCCTACCATGAGCAGCTTTCTGTAGCTGAAATCACCAGCTCCTGCTTTGAGCCCAATAGCCAGATGGTGAAGTGTGATCCAAGGCATGGCAAATATATGGCCTGCTGTATGCTCTATCGAGGGGATGTTGTCCCCAAGGATGTGAATGTTGCAATTGCTGCTATCAAGACCAAGAGGACCATCCAATTTGTGGACTGGTGCCCCACAGGTTTCAAGGTGAGAACACTGATTCAGAGACGGGAGAGCAGAGGAAACAAAGAGAAGAAAAGCGTTCATTCGAGGATTTCTGTGCCTCTTAGGCATATGAAATATTGATTCCTTTCAGATTTGGTTAGCAGATTATTCCTATATTTCAGTGTCACCTAGTTTAATAATTTTAGAAAATATGTTGGTTTGGTTCTGGTTTGAATTGATTTGCTACATAAACACATATGCACATTCATACAACCTAATTTAGTTAACAGAACAGATGAAAAAAAATTGTGCATTTAATTTCTTATTCAGCAACCTAGGGGTAAGGTAAGGGAATAAGCATTTATATAGGACATACTATATGCTAGGCACTGGCATGATAAATATTTATAAGTATTATCTCGTTTAATCTTCACAACAACCCTGTGAAATAGGTGCTGTTATTATCCTCTTTTTACAATGCAGGAAACTGAGGCAAACATACCCCTGTATGCCGACAGTATAAGGCACTTTACAAACATTGTTAGTTTGTGTATAAGTTTGGCATCTAATTTCCAAAAGACGAAACAAGCAAAAACATGTTAAAAATCTTTGATGTAGAAAAATATCTTATTTTATCAAAGATCTCTTAAAATAACTTAATTGAGTAAAAAAAATGAAGGGATCTATGAAATATATGATTAGCTATAAATTACTTCAACAAATTACTACTATAAACATTTTTTCTTTAATTTGGAAATTGCAGGGATACATCTGAATGAAGATCACAAGTAAGCAATGATGTGTGATATAAAGTATATTTCTCTATGCACTCTCAACTTTCCCCCAACCCCCAATTTAACTCATTGTGAAGCAGAGGCCAAAACTGAACTGTAATGTTCAAAATAAAATTAGCTTCTCTATTTACTTGGCTATGATCATTAAACAAGTAAGCATCATTGGCAGGAAAGGAATTAGATAGTTTGAGAAGAGATCTTTTCACCAAATGGACCATCAGTTCAATTCTAGTCCAGAGTGATCGTGGAAAAGAAGTCATGATTGACTGTTCAATTGTCCATTGGCTGAGAGAAGTTCAGATAGATAAGTCACAGACCTCATTCCAGTTTCTTTTTTTTTTCTGGGATGTGAGTGAGAATTATCTCATGCACACACACACACACACACACACACACACACACACACACACAATGGTAAATTGGCTTGACCAGGGTCATAAAGCTAGGAAGTGTCCAAGGCTGGATTTGAACTCAGATATTCCTGATTCTAGGCCCAACTCTCTGTCCACTGCACCACTTATTTGCCTCTGACAATCCAGCTGTCCTTGTAATCTAGAGTTGTTAATTCTGGTTCAGGGAAAACAGTTCAGTTTGAGTCCCTGCCTAAAGGTACTAAAACTTAGCCACTATATATAATTTATTTTTTAAAGATATAATAATTTTTTCACCATTTTCATATTTTAATCAAGTAAATAATTTTAAGCTATGAGAATGGCATAACTCTGCTCAACATGAGAATTTGCACCCCCCACCTGTTTATATAGAAGTTTACATATGCTGGTTTCATTTAGCATTAGAGTAAAGTATTCTATTTTTTTATGTTATGGAGCTAAATAATTAAAGAGAATGATTTAAAAGTCCTTCTGCTACCCACATGACTTTGGCATTTCCACCTCGCCATGTATAAGCTGAAGGTGGGGAAGATGGTAGGACTGTATACAGACGTAGGTGAATCATCCTCATTTTAGAAAATGCTAGATCTCAGAGGGTAAAAGGCACATGAGATTCTAGGCAAGGTCCCTGGATGCTGGCAGTCATGAATTTTAATAGCAGCTCCACCTGGGTAGATTACTGATGAACAGAGATTGCTTCTGGGCAAGTGACTGTGAGTCTTTCTGCCCAGCATGCCTTGTGTGCCCATGAGCTGAGCCACCCTCATAATGATAGGCTTTGCCAAGTACCACCAGCAGCACTATGTAATGGAAAGAATGCTGGTTCTGAAGTCAGCAGATATGAGTTCCAATCCCATATCTGCCACTTACTATTATGTAACTTCAAGTCACTTAACATCTCAATTTCCTAATCTATAAAATTAGGGATTAGACCTTAGGATCCTTTCCAACTCTAAACATATTGATCCTAAACATTTACTGAGTTCCCATGACAGACAGCAACATGGTCAGAAGCGGAAGTAAGTAGGGAGTATGTTTCAGCTCAGAGATTCTGACTTCTAGAAATAGCTAGTAGGTTCTCTAGAACCTAGAGTACATGAAAAGAGATAATATAAAACAAGACTGGAAAGGCATGTTGGAGCATATTATGGAAGGCTTTCAGTTCCAGAATAAGTAATTTTTATTTTATCCTAGAGGCAATTGGGTACCACTGAAGATTTTTGAGTAGGAGAATAACCTGGTTAGACTGCTCCTTAGGAAAATGTTAGCAGCAGTATGAATGACATACTGGAAGCAGAGAGGACATTTAGAAAGCTACTGTAATATAAGAAAAAAGAGGAAGGAAAAAGAGAAGGGAGGAGGGCTTAGGAGAGAGCCTTAGGGAATAGCTGTGGTAAGGGATACCTCAGCTTCGAGGAAGGGAGACCAAGAAGGGACACTTAGGTACCAGGAAAACTAGGAGAGAACACAGTGAAACAGCCAAGGGAGGAGAGAATATCTGGGGGAAGAGATGATGATCAGTGTCAAAAGTTTCAGAGAAGTCAAGTAGGATAAGAATTGATAAGCAACCATCAGATTTAGCAGGTAAGAGGATGCAGTTTTGTTTGAGTGATGGGACTGGAAGCCATATTATAGAGGGTTGAGAAATCAATGGGAGGTAGAATGTAGAACATTTGGAGGATTATTTTTCTAGTGCCCTTTTCAGGGCCTTTCAAAGAACATTGTGATTTGGGACCCTCAGACCTGAAGTCCGAGTTTTTTTTCTAGTCCCTTGGGGTTTGGGATTCCCCTGAGGCCACATTGCCTGTTTGCAATCACTTGATCAGTTAGCAAGTCAAGCATGGCTAGTTTTTCTTAGTCAAGTTTGATGTTTTTCTTTTCAACTGGAGACATGGGCACCAGCTAACATTAAGCCTGAACTGAGGATTTGGAATGGGTCCCAATCCTTGAAAGATCACCTTTCCTAAATTTTTTGATTGTATTTCTAAAAGAAACTTGCCAGCTGGCAAGAAACCAACTTTTCACAGAGTTCTAAATCTACAATGTAACTTAACTATGACCTGATGCCATTTCGGGGACGAATGTATGTGTATGACTGATGCCTCTACATATACAGTAACGCTAACCCTATTTGCTACTCTTGCTTACCAACTTGTATTTCCCCATTAACCCTTTCTGTCCATAATTTTCATTCATTGAACAAATATTTACATAGTCCTTCTTATTTGGAAGGCATGGTGTTAGGAACTATGGGAAATATAAAGAAGAATAGGACATAGTCTTGGTCCTCATGGAGCTTACAGTCTAGGAGGGGAGAATATGCATGCATTGTTACAAATAGCCTTATTACAAGGTATAAGAGAAAGTGCAAAAGGTGAATTATAAAGTCCTTGGGACGGTCAGAAGTGTTGTTGAACTCTCAAATAAAGAGTATGTAAAGAAGGGAGATCAGAGCTTTGAGAGATGTCTGCAGTTAAGGGGAAGCATAAATATTTGGAGAAGTCATCAAAGGTTACTTGAAAGAAAAGGTAGGAAAAGAATCAGCTCATAGTTGGAAAGAGTTCCAAGAAGGGGTGAGTAACAATGTCAAAGTCTGTCCTTCTTCTCCTCATTCCCCCTCTCCTGTGCTATCCTCCTGATCTTCTCATAGCCCTTTCTCTCTCCAGCTCTTAGAACCTTAGAATTTTCCATGGACCTTAACTAGCACTCTGTTACTATTCCTTATCCCTCAAATCTCCTCTTCTACTCCTTTCCCTCTGTACCCAGGGTCTGAAAATCTTCTTTTTATCTTTCTCCGCCACACATACTTTACTGACTCACTTCCATTTTACATCTCAATCTACTACTCAACTTACAACTCAATCTCTTGTTACCTGGCTTACCATCATTATCATCAAAGTGCCTTTGGTATGTTTGTATTTCCAATTTACCCACTGACTGCCTGAGAGTCACCTCTAATATTTTCCCCTCCTTTTGTGCTTTAGGTGGGAATCAACTATCAGCCTCCAACAGTGGTACCAGGAGGAGATCTGGCAAAAGTTAACCGAGCTGTCTGCATGCTGAGCAACACCACCGCCATTGCCGAGGCCTGGGCCCGACTGGATCACAAGTTTGACTTGATGTATGCTAAACGGGCCTTTGTGCACTGGTATGTTGGTGAGGGAATGGAAGAAGGCGAGTTTTCAGAGGCCAGAGAGGACCTGGCTGCTCTGGAGAAAGACTATGAAGAGGTGGGGACTGACTCATTTGAAGATGAAAATGAAGGGGATGAATTTTAATTATATTTGTTCCCCTTACTTATTGTCTATGTTTCCTCATTTGCATGGCCTCTGCTCGACGAAGTCTCACTCTCCAAAGAAGATAGGCCTGGCTCACTGGAATGGGTACCTGAAATAAATAACATTGATAGGTTAGGCAGTTGCTAATAGGTTCAAGAATGGAGAATAACCTATTTTTCATTCAGTCAACTGTGACCTTCTGTTTGTTCAACCAGATTTGGGAATGCTGCCCAGAAAACAGGGGAGTCACTATATGAAGGCCTGAGTTCAGTGCTCCAATTAAGTCCAATGTACATCTGGGGCAAGGTCCAACCAATACTGTTATTTTGCAGTTCAGGTTTGTATCAAAAGCTCAAGGCAGCAGAAACTGGGTTATATATTTGTTTATTTATTTGTTTGTTTTTAGGGGAAAGCAGCAAGGCCTGGGGATGGGGACAGAGAAGAGATTATGAGATCCTGTGATTAAATAAATAGCATTAAAAGAGTACCTGAGTCCTCCCATATTTTTGGGAAATTAGAATAATTGGTCATTTTCCTCAATGTGAAAGAATCTGGGTTCGAATTCTGATTTTCCTGTTTACTATGTAACCTTGAGCAAGGCATGTAACCATTTGTGTTTTCAGGGTCTTCATCTGGGAAATAACATGTTGGACTTGATTTCCTTTCGCCTCTGAAACCAAGGATCCCATTATTTCTCCTTATCAGCCACCCTTTCTCGGTCATAGGCCCCAGATCTGACACCTTCTGTAGCGGACCAAGTCTGTGGCTGGTGAGACTGGGTAGCTTAAGCCTTTTGTTTAGGAGAGTAAGCACAGGTTTACTTCCTATACAGGCTAGTTAGTTTCACTCTATGTCCCTGCATTTGGCCTGCACCCTGACACTAACCAGCTGTCCTGGCAAACCCCAAGACAAATTGATTGCTAGTGCTGGGAAAAAACAAAGAAAAACCTCAGAGCAGCTCAATATGGAACTGTGAGGTGAATAGCATTATCCTTTTATGATATAGAACCCTGAGGTGAGTTGCATTTCATTTTTACAATTCGAAAGGCTTATCCTCCTAGATAAAAAAGGGAGAGAAATTCTGCTTATTCTGACTTTCAGAAACTTGAGTAGACCCCTCAAGGGTTCTGGCTTCTGGAGGAACTGATCCAATGTGAGCTGTTAGTTATAAGATCTCATTTGGTCCCCTGCCCACCCCAGTCTAGCTCCCACATCATGTGTTTACCTCACATGTTATGAAAGCCTACAGTCATTGCCTTTTCCTGTATCAGTGATTCTTCCCTAAATTTTCTGCTTTTGTTGCTTCATTTTCTGCTAGCCCCAGCCTTATCATGGTCTCATGGTCTTTGGGATGCTGTGCTTCCAATTTACCCTCCAGCTTACTAAGGTGTCCTCTTTTATTGGTCTCTGCCCCCTCTCCCTCTCCCTCACCCTATCCCTCTCCCTATCCCTCTCCCTCTCCCTGTCCTTCTTCTCCTCTCCAGAGGAGGTAAATTTTGATGGCCAGAAG
Organism: Phalanger gymnotis; assembly: GCA_028646595.1. Taxonomy (NCBI): domain Eukaryota; kingdom Metazoa; phylum Chordata; class Mammalia; order Diprotodontia; family Phalangeridae; genus Phalanger; species Phalanger gymnotis. The sequence goes on from CM053623.1 coordinate 170,495,920, forward strand.
CTGCCCACTTAACTTGGGGTTTACTGGCTAAATTTCTTTCTTTCTTTTTCTTTCTCTCTTTCTCTCTTCCTTCCTTCCCTCCTTCCTTCCTTCCTTCCTTCCTTCCTTCCTTCCTTCCTTTCTTTCTTTCTTTCTTTCTTTCTTTCTTTCTTTCTTTCTTTCTTTCTTTCTTTCTTTCTTTTTCTTTCCTTCCTTCCTTCTTTCTTTCTTTCTTTCTTTCTTTCTTTCTTTCTTTCTTTCTTTCTTTCTTTCTTTCTTTCTTTTCTTTCTCTTTTTCTCTTTCTTTTTCTTTTCTCTTTCTCTTTCTTTCTCTGTCTCTGTCTTTTCTTTCTCTTTTTCTCTTTCTTTTTCTTTTCTCTTTTCTCTTTCTCTTTCTTTCTCCGTCTCTGTCTCTCTGTCTCTGTCTCTCTCTCACAAAACCTTAAACCCAGTTCAGTCTGAAGCTCATAGGTTGGAACACAATAGGTTCCTGTCCTTAATGGTTGTATTTTGGGCCCTCCTGGCTTAGAGTGAATGTCAGTGGTAACTGTTTCTCTTTGAAACTGCAGTCCTGAGGGTCTTCCTCTCCCACCTTGATTTTTTTGCTTTTTTCTAATTAAAGGGGCCATTTCTTGACTCACTTCTTAAAGAGGCCTATTCACTGAATGGGCGTTACCTCACTCTAAGTGAGTACACGAAAGTGCCTTAGCCTAAAAGGGCCAGGGTCTCCCATTACATCCTGGGTCATCTCCAGTCATACCAATGAATATCTGGTCACTGGATCCAGATGGCTCTGGAGGAGAAAGTGAGGCTAGTGACCTTGCACAGCCCTCCCTCACTCAAATCAAAGTGTACTGCAAGTCATGTCATCATCTCCCTGATGTCATGGTCCTCTTTGAAAACGAAGGACAAACGCAAGCCTTCTTGCCCAGTCTGCCCTGCATCTCAGGTGAGTATCAACTACCATTCTTCCCTCTGTGGAGGGAGGGACTTGGCCATAGTCGACAGACCTTATACATGCTGAACAATATCAGACACCATCGAGCCTTGGATATAGCTGGATCACACTTGTTCTGACCCACTCTAATCCAACAAACATTTAACTGTAGGCCTACTGTGCATAAGAAAAGCATGTTGAGGAAAGCAGGTGGTGCAATGGGTAAGGAGTCAGGAAGACCTGAATTCAAATCCAGCTTCGGACACTTAGTAGCTGTATGACCTTGAGAAAAATCACTTAACTTTTGTTTATCTTAATTTCCTCAATTGTAAAATGAGGATAATAACAATACCTACCTCACTGTGAGAGAGGTGAGGATCAAACTATATAAATGCTCATTGCCTCCCTCCTTTCCCCCCTTCTCCTTTGCTAGGTGCTAAAACAAAATGTAGACAAAATGTAAAACAATCTCTGACTTCAAGGAGCATTTTTGATTGAGAGATTTTTTTTGAGAGAATATTTTTTTAATTTGATTGAGAGAATTTTATTTTTTGAGGGAATTTTATTGAGAGAATATAACACACGAACAGGTAAGTGGTGTTGTTCAGTCATTTTCAGTCATGTCTGACTCTTTGTGACCCTTTTTGGAATTTTTTTTTTGGCAGAGATACTAGAGTGGTTTGCCATGTCCTTCTCCAGTTCATTTTACAGATGAGGAAACTGAGGCAAACAGGGTTAAGTGACTTGCCCAGGGTCACACAGCTAGTAAGTATCTGAGGTCAGGAAGAAGACTCTTCCCTTCCAGGCCTGGCACTCTATGCACTATGGCTCCACCTCGTGGCCCTAAAAATAAAGAAACGGTTACATGATTATTCAAGCAAGTGTGAGTGACCCAGGAAGGCCTGTGGTTCCATTGGTTGAATGTACATTCACTGGAAGTACCCACCACCAGTTATCTTCAAGGCCTTTCTCTTCCCACACTCTTACATCTTTCTTTAGCCAGGTTTGGGGAATTACTTTCTGATCCTACTCACTTTTTGGCGGAAACAGCAGTTTGTTTACTTTGGGCTCTTTTCTCTACCTCTTGTCTTTCAGGATTCTCCAGGCTTAAATGCTAGTTGAAAGAGCATTAGATTTGGACTCATGAGACCTGTGTGCTAATACTGACTCTGACCTAGCTGTGTGATCTTAAGCAAATCATTTAACTTTTCTCATTTTTAGTTTCCTCACCCTCAAAACAGGATTCCTGTACCATGGCTAATTATACTCTACTGACGGTAGATTCATTAGTGGGGGTTTGTGAGTAATGGACATATTCAAATATATGCCACCCAAAGATTTGCATATCCACGTGGGATGTCTAAAAGCACATACAGACACCTCAAAGGAAGGAGACAGATATAATTCTAGTCTGGTAACTTTTTCCCTCAGAGGCAAACAGAGGGATTACCTCTTGGCCCATTCTCCTGCTCTAAATATTGGCTAGGCTAGGGACATGATTTTTAGGTTCAAAACACTTTCCTTGCTGCTATTTCTTACAGGGGGAGGGTAACCCAAATTTATACCTGCAAGCTCAAACTCTTTCCCACCAAAGGCTAATTTCACAAAAGACCATCTCAAGTAGTCAATAGCGATTAAGCCCATTAATCCAAGCAGATAGCAGAAAGGAATCAGAATTCTACAAATTATAACACACCAGGAAAAATACAAGAGTGTATGAGTCATTTAGAGGGGAGTGAGCTGAGATCTTACACAACCGAGAGATAGGCCCCAATGTCACCCACAGGAAAATTCCTCAAAGACTCTAGACAGGCAAGCTGGAAATCAGGAACATATTGAGAAGCTGTCATCTGCAAGAGAGTCTTTCTCTTTCTTCTCCCTGGAATTAGTCCTGAAGAGTTTGGAAGCGAATGTCTCACCTTCCTCTGCCTGAGGACCAGCACTGTAGCTTTTGTCCCGGAGCTGATATATTCCTGATGGGTTGGATTTCATTACATCTGAGTCCCCAGACTGATCATCCTCTTGCGCTTTTCATTCTTGTTCTTCATATAGTAACTGAATCCATGCTTCAATGATATAATTTCTGCAAAGGAGTCAATTGACTTCTCAGACCAAAATTCCCCCTCACTGGAATTCACTCCTCCACATGTGTTATCTTCCATAATGATGATAATAATGATGATGATGATAGCAATAATAATATTTATTATAACATTTATATAGTACTTCAATATTTAATAATATTTATGTAGTACTTAAATGTCTACAAAATGCTTTACAAACATCTCATTTGATCTGTACAATAATCTTGTGAGATAAGTGCTATTATTATTTCCATTTGATAGATGTGGAAACTGAGGCAGAGAGAGTTTAAGGGACTTGCCCAGGGTTACACAGCTAGTAGGTCTCTATGGCCACATTTGAACTCAGACCTTCCAGACTCCAGGCTCAATTCTCTAGAACGTAAGCTTCTTCAGCTAATTGACTGGTTTTTTTTTTGATTTGTATTTGTATTCCCAGTACTTGATATATGTATCAAGCACTTACTAAATGAATTTTCTTTCATTCATCAAGATGCCCAAAGATTGTGGGAGGTGCTAAAGGGTACAGGGAATGGGGAAAACATGAAACCGTGTTGATGATTAGTTTCCTTTAGTTTTCCTACCGAATAAACTTCCTGCAGCACACACCAGAAAAAAGAAACTTAAAATATTCTCCATCTCCCCTCCTCCACCCTTAACATGTTCCAGCTTGGACTATACCTGCTTCTTAAGAGAGAGTATTCAGTAGAACTAGCATAGAAACAATCCAAGCCCCATCACTTTTAAAAGCAAACATCTTTAGCATAACGGGAAAAAAACAGTAGAAGAATAAGAAACAATGCATAATGAAAAAACGACAAAAATGGGATGGAGAAATTAAACAAGGGAAGTCATTCAACGACAGTTTACAGAGCTTTATGTTTTCATGGGTAAACAAACTTCATGAAGAAATAAAAGTAATCTATGGTACCAGCAATCTTTTTTTTTTCAAAGTGACAGACCACACTTTTCGAGGAAAAGCAATGAAAAATATCTGCTATTAATGCTTATGTTGAACAAATATGGTTTAAAGTATTAATATTACCCAACTTAATTTACAGATTTAACACAATGCCAATCAATATACCAATAGATTACTTCATGAAATAACATAATAAAAATCATAAAAATTCACATGGAAAATTATGGGTCAGGACAACAAGAAAAATGAAAAAGAAATCTGAGTGGAAAGATTACCCAAATTTGAATCCTGACTCTGCTCTTTACTACCTATGTGACCTCAGACAAATTATTTAATATTTTTGGGTCTCATCTGTAAAAGGAAGGGGTTGGACCAGATAACCTCTTTGCTTTGCTACTTGAAGTCTATGATTCTATGTTCCTTACTATGAGAATAAGATTGGCATTCCTTTTCACAGATTTCTTGAAAACTGTTATTCACATTAGGCTAGTTTCCCAAGTAACTTTCTTTAAGGTAATTTTTTTTAGTGGTAAATTTCTACCACTTTACCATTTACCATTGTGGTAAATGATAAAATTTGTAAACGGTGGGTTTCCCCACCATAACGCATTAGGCTTCATTGAGAGTTTTAAATGTATTCCACAGAGCAAGCCAAGTAGATTCAAGTTAAGTCAGTTCAATAAATATTTGTGAAGTTCCTGCTGAGATAAAAATGACATAGTTTTTGCTCTTAAGTCTAATGGAAGAGTGATAGCGCATGGACACAGAGAAGTGTGATACAAGATAGAATATGATGGAGACAAATGCTACAAGAAATTTCAGAAAGAGGTCCCTCTTACCATTGCGGTGGTGGTGGGTGCCAGGGAAGACTTCAAGAAGGAGGCTATATTTCAGTTGGGTAATGATGAAAAGAAAAGTCCTCAACAGATGTAGGTGAGGGAAGTCTATTGTAAGCATGGGACACGAGAGATGGCATGAGTGTGGAGATGGGAAAGGATAGGATGAGAAGAGGGAATGGAGTTTTGTTTGGTCAAAATTTGCAAGGCTATCTAAAGGAAGTAGTATGTGCTGATCCCCCATTACGAGAGGGAGGAGCCATATTATGAAGAGCTTTAAAAGCTAAAAAGATTTTTATATTTTGTCCTGTGGGTCTTAGGTGGCAGCTGCACTTTAGGAAGATCATTTTGAAGGATTGACTGGTGAGGGGATAAACTTGTGGCAGATCAACCAGTTGGACTACTGCAGTCATCCAGATGTGAGGTGGCCAGGGCTCCCCCCAGTTTGGTGGCAGCATCAGAAGAGAGAAGAGAGAATGTCCGAGAGACGCTGCAAATGCAGAAATGACAGAACTTGGGGTGAGGAAAGGAACAGAGTATGAGGAGCCAAGGATAACATGCAGGTTGGGAGCCTGGACGACTGGGAGGATGGTGGGTTACTCAACAGTAAGAGGGAAATTAAGAAGAGGGGAGGAGTCAGAGGAAAGGTTATCAATTTAGTTTGGGATGTGTTGAGTTTAGGATGTCCAAGGACATCCAGTTTGAGATATTCAAAAGGGCTAGATAAATATATCTGAGAGCCATATGCATACAGATGATAATTTAATCTATACGAATTAAAGAGATAGCCAAGTGAAAAAGTATAGAGGGAGAAGAAACAAGGGATTAGGTTAGAGCCTTGAGAGACACCCAAAATTTGTGAGCATGACCTAGATGAAGGTCCAACAAAGGATACAGAAAAGGAGCTATTGTGAAGGTTTTCATAGAAGCCTAGAGGAAAGAAAGTATCAAGAGAAAGAGGGTGATTGACAATGTCAAAGGCTTCAGAGAATTCAAAGACTAAGGATTGAGAAAAGGCAATTAAGATTTGGCGATTAAGAGATGTTTGTAACTTTGGAGTTGAGTGATGAGATCAGAAGTAGAACCTGGACCCAGACTTCCTTAACCTGAAGGCCAGCTCTCTATATACTATGCCATGCTGGTTCCACTTCTACCGATTGCTTCTAATTCTAACCTCTGCAACCAATCAGAATAATTATAATCCCTCTCTTACGTGGTATTGTTACTTTTCAGTTGAGTCTAACTCTTCATGACACCATTTGGGGTTTTCTTCTCAAAGATACTGGAGTGGTTTTGCCACTTCCTTTTCCAGCTCATTTTACAGATGAAGAAACTGAGGCAAACAGGGTTAAGTGACTTGCCCAGGGTCACACAACTAGTAAATATCTGAGGCTGGATTTAAATTCAGGAAGATGACTTTTCATGACTCCAGGCCCAGCACTTTATCTACTGCTTTACCTAGCTGCCCTGAGGACCTTCAAATATATAGAAACAGTTACATTTCCCACTAAAATTTCTCTTTTCTAGGATAAACATCAGTAATGTTCTCAATTAGTTTTTAATATGACAAGTTTTATAGACTTCTATCTTCAATGTATCCTCTAGTTTGTCAACTTAATGTTTAAAATGAATTGCCTAGAATGGAACTCTGTCCAATGCAGAGTACATGAGACTATATTTTATGTATAATAAAACATGTAGAAACATCTAGAGTCTATAAACTTGCTATTTCCTAAATTCTGGGAATATGGACATATCGGTCCAGGAGTTTTAGAATGTATGTTATCTGAGTCCTCCCTTATGCGGTCAAAGAAGCACAAAAGAGATGTTTCAGGATATTCAGCCTGTTTCCTATACAATTGGTCAGAGTCTCAGCTCATTCAGAGGGACGTAAATTGGAACTCTGGGGTCCTATATTAATTTGAACTTAGGCTGGTTGGTGGTTTGGAGAATACAGTGTGAATTGGAATTCATGAGGACTGGCGATTTGTGTGGTTGCTAGTCCGACTTTGGTTACAGCGAACCAGAGTTCCTACATTTGCACCATTTGCCAGGCTTATAGTCTGAGTTCTTCCAATTTCACAAAGCCTATTCCAGTTTGTATCCTTCTTCTTCCTAAAGCTGACTCAGGGCCTTCTAGTGAATGTTTTAGGTTCTTCAATCGTAAGAAAAGAAAAGGTCCCAAGTTTCTGCTTTTGGGAGCTTATAATGTTATAACAAAAACACAGAATAAGTGGCTTGTAATGTGTGCCTCTGGTTAGATTCTCTAACAATGGGCCAAATATTGAGGTTCCTAGTCCAGACAAGGAAGAAAGCTTCCTAGTCAATTTCCTTTTGCAGCTAGAACTTATAGGCTTACTCATACCTTTAACAAATGGATACAAGGAAATTCGCTTCTGGGCCAACTAGAGGGTGTTCCTAAAGTCTGGACACATAAATGCATATTTTCAAGAAATGAAATGAATGAAATTTTTGACAACATTTTATTTAATTGGAATATTAACAAATAACATCTTCAATATGATTTCCATCATTTATGATGCAAAGATTGACATGCTTTGCAAGATTCATGTGAACTCAATGCAATAACTCCACATTTCCTATGTGTCCAGGCTTTAGGAACACCCCGTACAGATATTTATGAGAAATAAAGCCACGATAACAATAAACAAACAAAACAACAGGTATCAGGGTAAAGAAATAGGCTCAGAAACAGGTACCAGTGTCATCCAACTGATTGGGGGTGGGGGAGGGGAGAGGGGAAAAAGAGGGAAAGGATGGGAGATAAGAACAATTTAATTCCTTTGCATCCCCACAACACATATTCTTTGACTGAAGCTTCAACCACAGAGGTGAGCTATAAAGATAAGGAATAGTCTTTATACATTTCAAATGTCTCTCCTCAACAAGTGAAAACTGTATCTCAGTTTTGGTTGGTCCAGTTACAGTTAGCCAAAGAAAGCTGGAGAAGGAATGGCTAACTAATTGCCTTGGATTTGAGAACTCAAAATTTCCCTGCTCCTTCTTTCTGAATCCAGCTCCTTTCCCCCAGGGCCCAGTCCAAATCCAATCCTACTTCTTCCATTACTCAAAAATTCCTTCATCTCCAGTAGAAGATGGGGGTGAGGGGGGTTGTGGGTAATGGGGGATAAAAACTATGCTTCCCATAATGCTTTATCACAGTTCCTGTTTCCTCTTGAGATGCATTATCCTGCCCACCTGTCAGGGTTAGGGCTGTATGTGTTCTATTCCTCTTTGTGGTTTGAAAATTCACAAATAGTAATCTAATCCTAAAGAATGAGTGAGTCGAAGAACAAATCATAGAAAAAAATCAATAATTGCATTAAGGAGAATAACAATAATGAGACAATATAACAAAATTAACGGGATGCATACAAAGCAGTAGTTAGGGGAAAATTAATGTCTCTATAAGTTTATAACAACAAAATAGAGAAAGAGCAGGTCAGTGAATTGGGCATGCAACTAAAACAACAACAATAAAAAAATTAGCTAGAAAGAGAACAAATTTAAACCCTCCATTTAAATACCAAATTAGAAATCCTGAAAACCAAAGGAGTCATTAATAACATTGAATGTAAGAAAACCATTGAATTAATAGATAAAACTAGGAGCTTATTTTCTGAAAAAAATCAATAAAATAGATAAACTATCTGTCAATTTGATTAAAGAAAAAGAAAGAATAAAACCCAAATTACTGGTATCAAAAATGAAAAGGATGAATTCACCACCAATGAACATGAAATTAAAGCAATTATTAGGAGCTATTTTACCCAATTATATGCCAACAAATCTAATAATCTAAGTGAAATAGATGAATATTTACTAAAATATAAATTACCCAGATTAACAGAAGAAGGAATAGAATATATAAATAACCCTGTCTTAGAAAAAGAAATAGAACAAACTATCAATGAGCTCCCTAAGGAAAAAATCCTCAGGACCAGATGGATGCACAAGTGAATCCCATCAAACATTTAAGGATAATTAATTCCAATACTATATAAATTATTTGGAAAAATAGGCAAAGAAGGAGTGTTATTAAATTACTTTTATGACACAAGTATAGTACTGATACCTAAACTAGGAAAAGCAAAAACAGAGAAACAAAGTAATAGACCAATCTGCTTAATGAGCACTAATGCAAAAATTTTAAATAAAACACTAGCAATGAGATTGCAGCAATATATCACAAAGATTATAGACTATGACCAGGGAGGATTTATACCAGGAATTCAGGGCTGGTTCAATATTAGGAAAACTATCAGCATAGCTGGCCACATTAATAGCAAAACCAACAGAAATTGTATGATTATCTCAATCGATGCAGAAAAAGCTTTTGACAAAATACAATACTCATTCCTATTAAAAACACTAGAAAGCACAGGAATAAATGGAGCTGTCTTTAAAATGATAAGTAATATCTATCTAAGACCATCAGCAAGCATTGTCTGCAATGGGGATAAACTAGAAGCCTTCCCAGCAAGAACAAAGGTGAAGCAAAGATGCTCATTATCACCACTACTATTCAATATTGTACTAGAAATACTAGCTATAGTAATAAGGGAAGAAAAAGAAATAGAAGGAATTAGAACAGGCAATGAGGAAACACAATTATCACTCTTTGCAGATGATATGATGGTATACCTGGAGAACCCTAGAGAATCAACTAAAAAAACTAGCTGAGATAATTATCAACTTTAGAAAAGTCACAGTTTATAAATTAAACCCATACAAATCATCAACATTTCTATATAATATCAACAGAATCCAGCAGTAAGATATCGAAAGAGAAATTCCATTTAAAATAACTGTAGAGAATATATAACACTTGAAAATCTACCTGCCAAGAAAAACCTATGAACACAATTACAAAACACTTTTCACACAAATGTATCAGATCTAAACCCTTGGAAAAATATTAATTGCTCATGAGTAGGCTGAGCCAACATAATAAATCAACAATTCTACCTAAATTAATTCAGTGCCATATCAAACTACCAAAAATTATTTTATAGAACTAGAAGAAATAACAAAATTCATCTGGAAGAGCAAAGGGCCAAGAATATCAAGAGAATTAATGGGAAAAAATATGGAGGAAGCTGGCTTAGCCATACTGTATCTCAAAGTGTAATACAAAGTGGTAATCATCAAAACAATCTGGTACTGGCTAAGAAGTAGAGCGGTAGATCAATGGAATAGATTAGGGACACAGTATGCAGTAGTAAATGACCATGGTAATCTAGTGTTTGATAAACCCAAAGATCCTAACAAGAACTTACTATGTGACAAAAACTGCTAGGAAAACTGTAAAGCAGTTTGGCAGAATCTAGGTATAGACCAACATCTCATACTGTCTACCAAAATAAGGTCAAAACAGGCACATGATTTAGATATAAAGGGTAATATCTTAAGCAAATTAGGAGAGTACAGAATAGTTTACCTGCCATATGTTCTAAGGAGTGGGTCTGTATCCTAGGAGAATTTACTATTGAATGAACAGTCATAATAGGTATTGCCACTCTATTTACTCTGCTCTGAACACATATAGGTAAATATAAAAATAATTTTTAAAATGTTGTCCAAAGCATATTTTGGGCTTTAATTTGCTGATAATATCATGTGTCTATGCCCATCTTTTAAATTTCCCCTTGGTTATGTGCCCTTTCTTCCATCTTTAAATATTTCCTTTTAAAATCAATGTTGTTAAAACTATAGTCATATGAAAAAAATGCTCTGAATCACTTTTGATTAGAAAAATGCAAATTAAAACAACTCTGAGGATCCACCTCATACCCATCAGGTTGGCTAATATGACAGAAAGGGAAAGTGATAAGTGTTGGAGGGGATGTGGGAAAACTGGGCATAGTTCCAAATTGTTCTCCAGAATAATTTTCTAACTCCAACATTGTGTTAGCATCCCAAAGGGCTATAAAATTGTAAACATAATACATGTATAAAATATGTAAAACATATCCTTTGACCCAGCAATATCACTGCTAGGTCTGTATCCCAGAGAGATCATAAAAAAGGGAAAAGGACCCACATGTACAAAAATATTTATAGCAGCTTTTTTTGTGGTGGCAAAGAATTGGAAATTGAGGGGATGCCCATCAATCAGGGAATGGCTGAACAAGTTGTGGTATATGAATGTAATGGAATACTGTTGCACTATAAGAAATGATGAGCAGGCAGATTTCAGAAAAACCTGAAAAGCCTTACATGAACTGAGGCTGAGTGAAGTGAGCAGAACCAGGAGAACATTGTGCACAGTAACAGCAATGCTGTGCAATGAACAACTTTGATAGACTTAGCTCTTCTCAGCAATACAATGATCTAAGTCTTAGATTCGAAGACAATTCCAAAAGACTCATGATGGAAAATGCTATCCACATCCAGTGAAAGAACTACGGAATCTGAATGCAGGTCAAAGCATACTATTTTCTTTCTCTCTTTTTTTCTCTCATAGTTTCCCCCTTTTGTTCTGATTCTTCTTTCTCAATATGACTAATAAGGAAATATGTTTAATATGACTGTACATGTATAATCTATATTAGATTGCATGCTATCTTGGGGAGGGGGTAAGAGGAGGGGGAAAGTTTAGAACTCAAAATCTTATAAAAGTTGAAAATAAATAAATAGAAAAGGGAAAAAAAAGCTGGGAAAGACTTGTATGAACTGATGCAAAATGAAGTGAACAGAACCAGGAGAACATTGTACACAGTAACAGCAATATTGTACCATGATCAACTGTGAATGGCAGCTATTCTCAGCAATACAATGATCCCAGACAATCCCAATGGGCTCATGATGAAAAATACTGCCTGCCTCCAGGGAAAGAACTGAAGTCTGAAAACAGACCGAAGTATACTATTTTTCATTTTCTTTGTTCTATACAAGTCTCCTTGTACAAAATGACTAATATGGACACGTTAAATGTACAAACATGATTGTACATGTATAACCTATATCAGATTGCTTACTGTCTCAGGGAAGGGGGAGAGGAAGGAGGGATGAAGTGATGGAATTTGTGTCTCAAAACTTTTAAAAAATGTTAAAAACTGTTTTGACGTGTAATTGAGGAAAAATAAAATATTATTAAAAAAAGAAA
>CM053623.1:170533774-170549968 GCA_028646595.1 Phalanger gymnotis
TTCTCCCCTTTCTTTCCCGCACTCTCCCCATGATTCACCTGTGCACAGGTAAACCCGGAAAAGAACCCTGCACCACGTTGCCAACAAGGGTGAGACCCTTCCTCCAGACTCCATCTTGTTCCTCCCATACCTCAGAGACCTGAGGCTATCTCAGCTGGTTCTGGGCGCAGAGGTCCAACAATGTTTTGGGGTCGGCTATAACTCGTCCCGTTACAGCTAGGTACCCCTATATCCTTGATGCATAGTCTTGCTCCGTTGGGGCAAAGTAAACCTCCTTTATTAAACTGTGCAATGACTTCTAAGTGTCTCATTTTGCCTCAGTATGGAACCTGAATTAAGAGGTGCTGCCATTAGAGCAGCATCTCTGACACTTTCTTTTCCTATTTTAATGAACAGTTTATGTAATATTTTTTCTTTGAGAAAATTCACTTTTAAATGCATTTGTCCTGGTTTTTCTTTTTCTTTTGTTCCCCTTCCTTTGAATCTTTTATGGCCCATCCAATTTATTAGCATTTCTAAGTTTTGAATTATTGTCTATTTCTTATTCTGTTAATCTGAAATTTCGTATTCCTGCATGTAAGAGTTAGCAGGATGAGTTCTGTTTCCACCAAGGTTATCTGAATGAGGAATGCAGTCAACGTACCTTGTTAGGCTAATGGCTATGTTTCCACATTAGGAGATGGGACCAAAGAAGGGAGGTATTTCATGGGGATACAGTTCTGGAAAATAACCTGGGAGTTCCAGGGGACAAAAGTAGGACAAAGGTTAAGGGCCATCTTTACGGCCCTTGCTTATGAAGTTTTATGCATATTAACTTACATGCTGCTAAGGAAGGGTTAGTGCCATTTTGTGAACATGTGTTACCTGAGGTGGGAGGGGGGAACATATTAAGGGGAATGTGTAGTAGGCATTCTGGGAAACCTGTGAACTATGCTGACTCTCACCAATCAGAGTCAGCTAGGAGGGACTGGTGTCCAGGAACAGGTACAAAAGACTTGATGGGGTGCTTGAGTGCCTGTGCTTAGACCCCAGTTCCAAAATCACATCTCTCCCTAGCCTCAAAACACTGTCCCTAGCAGGTTCTCTCTAGAAAAACAGGACAGTATGCCCTAGCAAAACACTCATCTCTCTTCCTGATACAGTGGCCAGTTGTACCTGTAGAATTTATTAGTTTGGACTCGCTGTATATGTGCTGAACTGGCTGTGTACTGGGTCATAGAGATATTTACTACTCACTGACCTATCATAGGCATGCTAGACATAGACACATGTATACACCCCTACATTTATCTTGTCTAACAAGACATTGATGGGAGCAACCTGGGTATTTTCCAGTCAGCCCTGACTGTTAGTTGACTTAGTGATGTTTCAGGCCTAAAACCACACCTCCATGTAACTCCCACTTTGGCCTATTTCCCAGTGAACTCTGGGTAAGATGCCTGCAAAGTAGATACAAAAAGAGCAATATTCCTTTAAGAACGACCACCCCTTAACCACTCCGTAATCCTACCCTGAATCACCTAATTAGCATATTTGGCAGATGTTTTACTAAAGTTTAAATTATATAAACTTCATCTGCACCCCTGTAAGGTTGTAGGTTCCCTAAGAACTCTTGCCCTCTGAAAAGCATAATACATCTTTGCCACCTTGACTTAAAGAATGCTTGGGTCTGCGAATTCATTCCAGATAGCCCTGACCCTCTCCAGTACTTGCGTCCTTGAGAGGTACTCCTCCTCAACTACCCTGTCTGGGAACTTCAAAATTGGGGTTCCTGGAGTTTGTCCCTCACCCTCAACAGACCCACTCTCACTTCTCTAGGGTGTAGGGGAGCTCATCTTGGGTCCCACACCCACCATGCAGGATGTATTAAAGTTCCAACTGCTTCACTCATCCTGAGTCTGTCTAATTTACTGCACCTATTTGGGCTCAAGGAGTTATTTCTCACATTGAATATATTCATACGTTTCATTTAGTGTGTAAATTTTAACAACATACTTAGTCAAAATAATTTCTAATAATAACCTTTATTCTTCATTTGTTGTGAAGTCTTCCTTTTTGTTTTGATACTGGCAATTTGGTTTGCCACTTTCTTTTTTCTAACCAGACTCCTAGTGGTTTATCTTTTTTTTTTTTTAAGTTTTAAAAACCTGTTCCTTGTCTTATTTAGCAATTCAGGGATTTTCTGCTTCCAATTTTGTTAGTTGCTTCTTTGGTTTTTCTGTTTTGGTGTGTGATTGGAGTTGTAAAATTTGTTCCATTTCTGGTTGTTTTTCTTGCCACATTTACCGAGCTGTTCTTCTTTTGTTGGGAAGATGTTTTTCTCTTAAGGTCTGTTTTGCATGCATACAAAATGGTGGATATGTTGTCTCATCATTTTCTTTGATGAAATTCTCTAGTTGTTCTGTTTTACTCTTGACTAACCAGTTCTTTAAGATTAAATTATTTAGTTTCCAAATGATTTTTGATCCTTTCTTCAATGCCATTTATTTGAATATAAATGTTCAGGAAGTGCCAGGGTGTTTAATTAAAAAATAGCCCCAAGCTGAGGGTGTTAGAAGCCTTGGGGAGTAGTTGGGGACATAAGAAAATAGTGTGGTGCCACAATGATCAGACTAGGGGAAGCCAGGACTCTTGGGCTTTGAGGTACCTAAAATTATGTCCTGAGATGCCATAAAAGAAGGGGAGGAATGCGGCTGAAGTTGCAGCACTTTGAATCCAGAGTTAAGAGGGACATAACCCCAAGAGTAGAAGGACAATGCAAAAACCCAGGAGACCCAGGGTAGACCAAGCAGGGTAAAAAAAATCACCTTACCCACAAGGGAATCAGGGGGCAGAGTCTGGCCATAGCACAAAGCCTCCTTTAAGGAACTTAATCTGAAGAGATGAGTAAATTAAAGCAAGCATTAACTGGTATCAACAATTATTGTACACTTAGAAATTCAAAAAAGGAATAACTATTAGACCCAAAGGGGGACAAATGAAATTTCCACAAGGACTACATGAATACTTAGGATACATAAAGCAAGAGATAAAAAGTGAAATGAAATCTCTGAAAGAAAAAATTGGCAGGCAAAGTAGTTTAACTTGCCCAACACTTGGACTGGTAGGCAAATAAGTAGTTTAACTTGTCCAACATTTGTCCAAGAAATGGACTTTGGGTTGCACTACAAACAAGAGGGAGGACTTTTCTCCATTCCTCATAATTCCAAATGAGAATTACGCAAAAGAGGTAAAGTAATTTCAGCTGTCTGCACAGGCTAAGACACCAAGAACCTTAATGAAGTAACAATATGAAATAACAGAGAAAGCTAATTTCTGTTGAAGTCTCTCAGCATTAATAAGGGAAGATGAAACACAATGGAGAGATGAACATTGGGGAGGAGGGCGGTGAGTTAAGCTGGGAATAAATATGCTTAGGGCTTCTAATGAAATAGCAATTGTATCTTAGGAGTGAAAATCTTGAGGGAAGATCCATGAGAAAAGAGTTTGAGATGAGGTGGAGTGATCCAGAGGGTGAGTTGAACTGGGAATGAAGTGAGCATGGCTGAGGTCAGTCACTCAGTCCTCAAGCATCATTAAGCTCCTTCCCTGTGCCAGGCACTGTGCTAAGAGCTGATGATACAAAGGAAGGCAAAAATCAAAACCCCAAAACAAGAAACCCAACCCCCAAAACTAGTCCCTTCTCTTAGAGGAGCTCACAGTGCAACAACATGCAATATCAACAAACAAGATATATATATATATACATACATATATATATTTATATATATATACGCACATAGATAGATAGATATAGATATAGATATAGATTTATATAGTAGAAATTGGAGGTAATTTCAGATAAAAGGCACTGAAATTAAGGACTGGGTGAAGCTTTTTATAGAAAGAGAGACTTTAGCTGAAACTTCAAGGAAGCCAGGAGATGGGAGATAAGGAGGGAGAGAATTCTAGGCTGGGCAGACAGCCAGTGAAAATGCCTGGAAGGAATTAAGAGATGGAATTTTGTGTGCAAGAAATAGAAAGGAGACCAGTGTCATAGGTTTGAAGAGTAGGTGGGGTGGGGGGTAGAGTTACATGTAAGAAGACTAGAAAGGTCAGAAGAGCCTAGATGATGAAGGGTTTGGAATGCCAGATAGATGATTTTATATTAGATCTTAGAGGTGACAGGGAGCTATTGGAGTTGATTGGAGGAATGATATGGTCAGATCTACATTTTAGGAAGATCATTTTGATTGCTGTGTAGAAAATGGATTGAAAGAGGAAGAGACTTGGGGCAGGGTGGTAAACCAGAAGCTATTGCAATAGTCCAGGCATGGGGTGATGAGGGCTTGCACTAGGGGGTGGCATTATCAGAGGTGAGAAGGGGTCATATAGTTAAGAGTATACTGTATGTTTAGGAAACAAAATTGACAGGTCTTAGCAACAGATTTTTATGGAGAAGGAGAAGGTGAAGGGTCAAGGATGACACTTGGTTTGCAAGCCTGGGTAACTAGGAGGATGGGTGTACGCTTGAGAGTAATAGGGAAGTTAGCAAGAGGGCAAGGGTTGGGGGGAAAGACAATGAATTCAGTTTTGTGTTCTCATTTGACTTGGTGATCCCAGATAGGCCCAATCTGGAGAGCACGCCCTAGGGTGGAGGCATCTTGGGTTATGCAAGTCTGCTGATGAGGAGATGGCCAACTCCAGAGAATAATCTAGCTGAGAGGTACAGAGACACACTTAGATGTGACCACTGTGGGAATTCATTTTGTTAGATGACACTTACTTACTATAAGATTTTTTTTCTTTTTCTCTCTGTTTTAAATTTGGCAATGGAAGGGAGAGAAATAGATTAGCAATGATGTAAAAAGAGAGAGCACCCTTTTACCAGTTTAAAACATGAAAAAGAAAAAAGAAGTTCAGAAGGAAGCACAGCCAAAGTGGGTAATTTTGAAAGTACTGTATAGAATTTATTACATGAATTTTAAAAAATTTCTATGCTATGGAGATTCATGGTTTCATATAGAATCCTTCTTTTTGTTTTCTGCTATGTGAAAGGAAGGAAGGAAACATTTAAGTGCCAACTATGTGCCAGGCACTGTGCTAAGCACTTTTCAAATATTATCTCATTTGATCCTCACAACACCCCTGGAAAGTAGGTGGTATTATTATCCCCATTTTATAGTTGAGGAAATTGAGACAGAGATTAATTGACTTGCCTGAGTCACTCAGCTAGTCTGGATTTGAACTGAGGTCTTCCTGACTTCAGACCCACAGCATCATCCACTGTTTGGAAATACTCTTTTTTTGTCTAAGTTCAGAATTTTTTTTTTAAAGCACTCAGTTTGCCTTTAAGGCAGTGGGGAGGGATTTAGTTATTGAGATTGAAAGTTATATTTTTGGTCTTGATGTCTAAACTAGGGATAATCAAAACAGAAAGAAAATGATAAAAAAAATAACATTGGTGCAATAATTTCAAATCAAATGTTAGCAAAAAGGCTACAGCAACGTATGGAAAATATTATAAGCTATGACCAGGTTTGATTTATATCAGAAATGCAGGGATGATTCAATATTAAGAAAACTAAGACTAGAATAGACCATATTAATAGCAACAAAATTTAAAAGTCATATGATCATATCAATAGATGCTGAAAGATTTTTGATAAAATTCAACATTAATTTCTTTTAAGAGAACTGGAAAGCATAGGAATAAATAAATCTTTCCTTAATATTGTAAGTAGTGATATAAATATATTAAAATTGATAATATGCTAAGAAGTATAAACAAGTAAAACCAAGAGTCAGCATGACCTTTGATGAGAAGAAACTGGTTGCCTTTCCATTAAGATCAGGGGTAATGCAAAGATTTCCATTATTACTGTTACTATTTGATATGGTGTTAGACATGAAACCTATAGCAATAAGATAAGACAAAGAAATTGAAGGAATAAGTATATGCAAAGAGGAAACAGAACAAATACTCTTTTGCAGATGATATGATGATTACTTAGAGAACCTTAGTCAGCTAAATATTAATTGAAAGAATTAACGACTTTAACAAAATCGTGAAATATAAAATGCAATCCCATAAATCATCAGCCTTTCTGTATATTTCCAACAAAACCTAGCAGTAAGATATAGAAAGAGAAATCATTTAAAATACTTCCATTTATCTTTTTCTCCACTTAATAGTCTTTTATTTTTTTCAGTTACATGTAAAGGTAGTTTTCTACATTCACTTTTATAAGATTTTGAGCTCCAAATTTTTTTTCTCCCTCCCTCTCTCTCCTCCCCCACAACCCAACATGGCAAGCAATGTGATATAGGCTATACATGTTATTTCCACATTTGTCATGTTGTGAAAGAAGAATTAGAACAAAAGGGAAACACTACGACATAGAAAAAAGAGACAAAAATAGTTATGTTTCAATCTGCATTCAGACTCCATAATTCTTTCTCTGGATGTAGAGAGCATTTTCCATTATGGTTCTTTTGGAATTGTCTTGAATCATTGTGTCAAAGGCTATCGAAGTTGATCACTGCACAATGTTGCTGTTACTGTGTACAATGCTTTACTGGTTCTACTCACTTCACTCAGCCTCAGTTCACGTAAGTCTTTCCAAGTTTTTTCTGAAATCTCCCTAATTGTCATTTCTTATAGCACAACAGTATTCCATTACCACACAGCACATACTTGTTCAGCTATTCCCCAATTGATGGGCATACCCTCAATTTCCCATTCTATGCCACTACCAAAAAAGCTGCTGTATTTTTGTACATGTAGGTCTTTTCCTCTTTTTTATGATCTCTTTGGGATATAGACCTAGTAGAGGCATTGCTGGACAGTTTTATAGCCCTTCGAGCAAAGTTCCAAATTGCTTTCCAGAAAGGTTGGGTCAGTTCACAACTCCACCAACAACGCATTAGTGTCCCAATTTTCCCACATCTTCTGTAACACTGATCATTTTCCTTTTTTGTCCTATTAGCCAATCTTACAGGTATGAGGTGGAACCTCAGAGTTGTTTTAATTTGCATAAAATACTTTCCTTTTAAATAATTTTGTGGAAAGTATAAAATACCTGGGAGTTTAGCTACCAAGACATACAGAACTATGTGAATATAATTACAAAACAATCTTTATGAAAATCAAGTAGACCTAAGACATTGGAGAAATATTAATTGTTCAGGTAGTCTGAATCAATATAATAAAAACGATAATTTATATATCTAATGCCATACCAATCAAATAACTCAAGTATTATTTTTTAAATTAAATTAAGATTTTTAAATTTTTAGTTTGCAACCCTTAGTTCTGCATGTTTTTGAGCTCCAGATTTTCTTTCCTTCTCTCCCGTCTGCCCTTCCCCACAAGACAGCATGGAATCCAATATATCTTCTACATATACCTTCGCATTAAACTTATTTTCATGATAGTCAAGTTGTAAAGAAGAATTATGACCAATGGAATGACTCATGAGAAAGAAGAAACAAAACCCAAGTATTATTTTAAAGAGCTAGAAAAAATAACTATGAAATTCATAGGAGTTTGTAACCTTTGTTGGCATTACAAACCCCTTTGGCAATACCTGTGGACCTCTTCTCAAAATAATGTTTTTAAATGAATAAAATAGAATACATCAGATTACAAAAGAAATCAATTATATTCAAATAAATATATAATTTTTCCCATCCAAGTTCATAGACTCATTGAAAACTAAGGACATCTTGGGTCCGTGTATTGAGGTTTAGACCTCCTAATCTGAAGTAACAAAGGTCAAGAATCTCAAAAGGGGAGGAAGGAAAGGTGCCTAGCAGTAGCCCAATTCAAACTGTAGGAACAATTTCAAACTAATAGCCATATGGGAAATGCTCCAAATCACTAGTAATTAGAGAACTGCAAATTAAAGTACCTTTGAAATTCCATCTGTTGAAATTCTACATATTAGAATGACAAAGATAACAAAAAAAGAAACTAATAAGTGTTGAAAGGGATGTCTTAGCAGGCCTGAGCCTGAATCTTAAAATTACAAGCATATGCCTACAATTGGTTATATAATTAAGCATACCACCCAAGGGGCAGCTAGGTGGTCCAGTGGATAGAGTCATTTCACTGCCATTTCACCTCTATCTCAACTCTCTGGACAACTCCATCAAGGTCCTGTCTCCTGGCAAACCAGGACATGGCTTGGGGCTCTGCCAGTCAACCGCTGCAGTATCTTTCTCAAGAAAACCCCAAATGGGGTCACAGAGAGTTGGATATGAATGAAATCACTCAACAACACCACAGGACCCAAACCAATATCATGGGAATATGCATATTCCAATGCATAATATGAATAATCTCAACACAATGTTATTTGTGGAATTTTAGTAGCCATGGAACAGCAGACTTTTTAAAAAAATACCATTTGAGATACAAATTCTGTAAAATCAACCCAATAGAGGAAAATGCTCATCACAAACTAAATCAATATAAAAGAAAACAAATTAGAAACTAGATTTAAAAAAATCAGTAGAAGTGTTTAAAAAATATGCATTGAACATTATAAAAAGAAAGAAAAATTTCCAAAAATATTAAGAAATGCTGAGCTGAATTCAGCTCAAAACTCAAAAGCATCAAAGGCAAAGGAAAAAACAATTTCAGTGATAACATTACTATGACTAGAAAAACAGATAAACCCATTTAAAAGCATACATAGCAGAAAAAAAAAAATAATTCCTTTTTACCGAGAAGATTGTGGCAAGCAAGGCAGATCGAACTATCAGTACACGTGCCTGGGGAACTCTTTCGGCTACAAAGGCAGTTTCACTTTCCTCTGGGGGCATTGCTTCCTTTCAAACTCAGTGTATGTATTGCCTTCCAGGAGAAAGGGAAGAAAAGACTGCACATATCAGCTCACCTACTTTGCTTTCCTCTCCCTTCCCCCTTCCCAGCACTCCTTCCTCTTCGTGATCTCTTCCTCTCCACCCTCTTCTTCCCCCCACTGTGTTTCTCCCCTTCTCCTCCGTCCTCCCACTCAGACTCCACCATCCTTTAGGAATAACTACCAAAAAAGGGGATGATAATCAAATTTAAGTCAAATGGAGACTTTATTTAAGCAAACATTTCAATGCACCTACATTTCTAGGGAAGCTGTAAGGAGGTGATTTGTGACTTGCTGTTCCCTCCACCCCAAGTCACTCCCTCTGAGCAATTGATTGGGCAATAGAGTATAAAAATAAATACCCAGCGCTTCAGTTAATTAGTCTTTGCCCCAGTGTGAGAGTTTTCTGACTGCACAGAACTGACCTGACCTGTGAGGTGAAAAGAAATGGCTCTTTCCAGATCTCACAGGGTGACAATGAACGATGGGAATACCATCCCGGTGCTGGGATTTGGTACTTACGCACCTAGAAGTGTAAGTTTAGAGGGTTGTGGGTGAGGGTGGGTAGTGGAAGTGTAGATGAAGTGTGTTATCGTAATTCCCTTCCCATACCACCCAGTATGGAGCTAGAGACTCTGGGGTAGAAATACACAATTGCGTATCAAATGCAGGATACTGAATTTCTGTGTAAACTTGACACTGTGGTAAATGGATCACATCTCGAATTTCTTTACCACCTGTTTGCTAGTTCTTATAGACCAAAAGGCTCGGAAAGGAAAGCTAATGTGAGATCAGCTCTGAGATGGGAGGGAAGAAGGTTTTTCACTAAGCCCCAGAGCTTGAAAATGTACTTAGAAGTGTATGAGGAGAGTCAATGAGCATCTTGTGGCAGACAGTGTCTGCTATATCTGCCTTTTCCATCTTGGAGACCATAAGAGATGATATTTAAATGGATGAGCAGAGAGATGTGGGGTTGTGTATTATTATGCTCGCTGGATCCTAGAGCCAGAGTGCTGAGAGAAAAACAGAGGTCCTGCCCCCTACCTTCTGCTTAGTCATGTTTTTTAAAAAAATTCTATTAAAGAATATTTGCCAGATTTAATATCATTTTTAATTATTTTAATTATATGTATAAATTAGATAAGTCATATAAAATATAATTATTACATAAAATTAATTTAATTGTATTAATTTTTAATATTATATTTTACCTGTGGTTGTCTTAGTACTTAGTGTTGCCGGGTATTCCTTTGATTGAGGCTTGAAGACGAAATGGGAACCACACTGGAGAGAGGGCCCTTACTCAGGGCAAGGCAAGGACCTCTTTTTGCTCTGAGGCCATAAACACAAGCCATTTCATAATAACACTTCCAGGCATAAAATTAATGTAAACAGTGCACCATCTTTGAAGTAAATCTGTGCCATAGACAAGGGTCTTATAAGAGGAACCGGTTGTATTCTATGAACATAAAGTATTTACTGAACCCGTGCACCTGTGTAGGTGTTGAAAGATGGATGGATGGATTCCCCTGACTTCCTGGGGGTGAGAAGAAGGGAGCCTGCTTTATTTCAAATTCAGGTGCAGGAAATGCAGGGCCAGCCTGAGGGCACCTGAAAATTGGCATAGTCTGAGCATTGGGGAAGAAAAGAGCGCACAGCAAGCAAAGCTGTACTTAGGGAATATTCATGCTGCTGTGTGAATATTACAGCTAGCAAAGGGGAAAGACACGTAATAGTGGGGGCAGGGAGGTACATTTTGCTTAACATCTGAGCCAGCCAAGAAGTTTCCTCCAGCCCCTCCCTCTCTGCTTGCACATAGTGGTCTCCAGAAAGCAGGCAGTTTATTTCCTCCTTCATTCAGGGTGGCAGAGCTCTTGAAGTAGTTTGGGGTTTGTGGGGAAATAGCCCAGCTGAGGAGAGACCAAGAGCCACAGCTCTGAACCCAGTCTCTCCCTAGGTGTCACTGTCTCACTGCCAGACATGCTTTGCCCGCCTCTTCCTTTTTCTGGGGTGAAACGAGGACTTTTGGAAAAGGGGGAGCAAGATGGGTAAGGGAGTTGTTATTGTTGTAGGGTGCAGTTGTGCACACAAAATTTTATGATTGGTTGAGGTTACAGAGGATGAAGGTCTGAATGTGTTGACTGAGACTGAGTAGCTGGGGAAGAGTACAAGCCCAAGTAGGGCTACCCTAATGAGAAAAAAGAACATGGTATTTGGTGACCTTCAAGCTAGGTAGAGCAAAATAGAATCGCTTTAATACTTTCTGGTCTGTTAGATATGACACTGCCCTTAATTTCAAGAAAGCCACAACCTAAAAGAAAAATAAGACACAAACTCAGAAAACTATAAATATATGTCATATGATAATTGCATTAGAGAGTTATACCACAAAGAATTATGAGAAGTTTGAAATAGAGACTAATAACCAAGTGGGAAGAGGGCAAGATGGAATAAGGGAAGGCTTTCTGGACAAAATGATATTTAAATTGAGCTTTGTGGTATGGTTTATTTTTAATACTTTTTCTAGTGGACCCTTTTAATAATCTAACTTCATTGCATTACAAGTAAAGTAAATATATATTACATACATATATAATATTTATGATTTTCTGCATCTGTTCTTGATCCTAAGTCATGGTCAGTTTTTGCAAAGGAGTCATACACAGCTGAGAAATAGAATACTCATTTCTATTTCCTTTTAATAATCATTAAAAGTCTATCATGGCTCATTTATCTAAGATTCTATCCATGTTGTTAATTTTTCATTTTTTTTGTTATATTTATATAGGGCTGAAGGGGTAAGTTGAAGTCTCATTATTGTAGTTTTATGGTTTGTTTCTCATTGAATTAATTTAGTTTTTCCTTTGTTTTTAATAGTTATGCCATTGATTACATGTATATTAAGTATGAAATCAATTATTGTGTTACCTTTCAGTAAAATGTAGTTTTCTCTATGTCTCTTTTAAGTTGTCAATTTTTGCTGTTGACTTGACTAAAATCATAATTGTTACCCTGGCTATTTTGTGTACAGCTGAGTCATAATAGATTTTGTCCTAACCCCTTGTTTTAATTCTTTGTTGAGTCTGTTTCAAGGATGACAATATATTGTTGGATTTTTGTTTTCCAAATCCATTCCAATTTCTATTTTATGGATGAATTCATCCCATTCACATTCACTTTATTTTCTCATTTTGATATTTCTTTTGACTCTGTTTTAAGAATTGTGTTGTCTCCTAGGATTATTCATTTCTGTTTGGTCCATTCTAATTTTTAGAGATTTTGTTACTAAAGTTTTGGACCTCTGCTGTTAAGCTATTGCTCTTTTCCCTAGTTTTCTTCTCCATAAATCTGATTTCTTTTATAATATATTTTTAAAACTCCTATAATTTTTAAAAATAAATTAGAAGTTTTCTTGTGGGAGAACTTTTTTTCTTTGTGGTTTTGATTATAGAAGTCTTTGTATTATTTTCTTCTGGTTTATGCCTTTGTGATTTCTGCATTCACAAAAGTTTTTTATTTTAATTTATGTTTAATTCATTTTTGTTTCTGAGGCCTTAGGTGTTGAGTTCTAGGTTTCTTCTACTCTGGGGGATCAGATCAAGTTGAGTACCTTTCCTTTACACGCTCTGTTGTCTTTCTTTTTCTTCACGATGGACTCCAAAGATTTCCTCTCTTGTGGTCAGCCAGAATAGCTTTTCTTTTAAGGAGAGAGAGAGAGAGAGAGGGAGAGAGAGAAAGAGAGAGAGAGAGAGAGAGAGAGAGAGAGAGAGAGAGAGAGAGAGAGAGAGAGAGAGAGGAAGAGAGGAGAGATCTTTTCTTTAGTTCTTAGTTATTCCAGCCATGCCCTCCTCTGATGGGAGAAACCTAGTTGATGACTTTTCCTTAAGAAGAGGGAGAAGGAGAGGGGTTAATGTCCTTTTCTGCTTATAATGTTAATGGAATAGGAAGATCTTCCCCATCCATTAACAGGACTATGTGACCACATACGTTCAGTCATAGTGTGATACATCCTGCGTCACATAGAGCCCATTGGGGGAGGAATTTGCCTAAAGGGAAGCTTGCTTAGGGGAAGCTTCATACTTGTTGGTACTAAGATAATTAGGTATTGAGTCACAAGGGTTGTGATGCCTTCTGGTTCTGAGCCTATTAGTCAAAAGCGTATATATATTCTGAGGTGACATTTTGCTTTGGGAGTTTGCTTATGAGAAAGACCTTATAATTCCCTGGATGGGACTCTGAGTAGCCGTTTGTTCAGAGCCCTCCGGCTGCTCAGAGCTATCTGTGCTCCCTGGATCCAGTGGTTATGAAAGTGGTAGTATTTCTTTTTCAGAGAGTTGTAGCCCCTCCTGTTGGTCTTTGTGCTCATTTTTCTCTGCTTGTATTTTCTCCACATTCAGGGTGCTGACCTTTCCCTGAACTACAATATTTTTTAACTCGTATTATTTGCCCTCTTATCCTTATCAATACGATGGCTGAGGTTATAGGTATAGATTCCCTAACAGTAATTCTAAACTCTCAGTTTTTTCCCTTTAGGTGATTCTAAAATTTTAATTTAAATGTGTCATGGATAGCAGAAGTCATGTTAATTTTTTTTTCCAATCCATGATTGGTGGTGATTCTCTTAAGTTTATGTTGTTTCAGTTTTTTTCCCTAATAAATAAAATGTTTTCTCCCAAACTTTTTATCATTGAAAGCTTTTCTCCTCCTTTAGGTCTTACTGGCTTTGCAATATGAATTGATATTGCTCAGTTTTCTGGCACAATATTCTGCTGTCTTGCAGTAGCCTGAAACTCAATATACTTAAAACAAAACATTCTATTAAACTATGGGCTATGGGAGGAGGAAAGGAATGGAATGTAGCAGCAGATCCTAAAACTGAAATCTAAAGACACAACTCCAAGTCAGGAGTGGGGAACCTGGGGTCTCCAGGCCACATGTGGCCTCCTAGATTCTTGGGTGTGGCCTTTTGACTTAGTCCAATTTTAAACAACCAATTCTTTTATTAAGGGGATTTGTTCTGGGAAGTTTGGATTCAGTCAAAGGGCCTTACTTGAGGACCTAGAGTGCCACATGTGGTCTTGAGGCTACAGGTTCCCCACCCCTGGTCTCAGCCAAAGAATTCAACTGACCTGGGCAGATGTGTATCTGGCAAAATGTCTAATTCTCTCTATTGCCTAATAGCCCCATACTTCTTAAAATAGCCAAGTGGAAAAATAAGCATCAGAATCTAAAGAAAATGAATGATAAAATGCAGCTGTTCATGCAAGAACATGAGTAGTACTTGATAAGAAATAGACAAGCAAGACAGAAAGTGGAACTGGAGAGATAGAGGAGAGGTATTAGAAACACACTTGGCACAGAGATTTAGGTGTCAAGGACATTTTATTATTGAGGAATCCAAAGGAGTTGGGCTATGTTACTGACTGGGAGTCAGTAACTTTGCTCTTCTTTAGGAAGAGGAAGCAATGAATCCAAAAGTGAGAGCAGCTTTATAGTGTTAGACTGATGCAGCACCAGCCCAGTACTTTCCTTCAGAGAACGGATTGGTCTGCTCCCTTCTGGGTTATACTCATCCTGATAAACCTTCCTGCATGCTCCCCCTTGATACGTATTAGCATGTCCCCCCTCCTTCTTCATAGGTCCCATGTTCAAAAATGGCTGAAAACTCCTCCCTGTGGGTGTGTAAGGTAATATTCAATTAGCCAATTAAGCATGCTAGTAGCCATTTGACCCAGTTTTCTCTTCAACCCTGACTGTTTTCTGGCTGATTTAAACTAGCTTTATTCTGATTGTCTGGGTCCACCTGCCTTAGTTAATTTTTACTCCCTTGACCACTCAAGGCTGACAATTAACTATTGTGTGGAAACCTAACTTTTGTTTATCTCTCACAGAGGGAAGGAAAAACAATAATTAAAGGACCATGTTTAGGGAAGGAGGTCCAGTGGGCTAAGGTGTCTTTATCCAGGTTGAAATTCTCTCCCTTTGAATTCCTAGGTTCCCAAAAGTGAACATGAGGTGGCCACAAAGTTGGCTATCGAAGTGGGCTTCCGCCATATTGATGGGGCTTTCCTATATCAAAATGAAAAAGAAGTTGGGCAGGCAATCCGAGCGAAGATTGCAGATGGGACAGTGACCAGAGAGGACATATTCTACACAGGGAAGGTATACAAAAAAGTGATTGAGTTTTGTGGGATTTTTTTTTCATGGTTAAAAAATGTGATGCAATATAAACATTATCCTAAGTGGAACAAAAAAGAATCCTCCCAACCAAGGCAATCTACAAAACAAAAGTGAATTATGCTGTGTAGGGGAAAAAATGAAGGCTAGCTAGTGTTCATCAGAAATAATGGAATTTAACTCCTAGTCATTTAATTTCAAAGGTAGAGTGGCCACTCAGTTAATAAGCAACTACTTGCACAGGGATATTCATTAAAGAAGAGACAAGGTCTTTGTTCTTCAGAAGTGTACATTTAAACCAGTTTTAAGCTAGTATAAAATAGCTGGAAATTTGATTTTCCCAAATAGATAATTAAGAAATCACTTCAGGAACAATGAGAAAAATGAGCACCTCCAGGACAAACTATTAAGGAGGTGTAGTGACCATATTTTCTGAATGAGCAGCTATGAGATTATTCCTTATTATCACATACCCAATGTAATTTTTTGGTATTCAGTGGACTTAATATTTTGAACTGACAGTTTCATAACAGTGCTAGCAGTTTAAATTTAGTCTTGAAGACTAAAATTTAAGTTATTTCTACTTTCAGTCAGGATGTAAGTTCCCTGACTAAACTGTGAGAAGACTGCATGGGATGATCACTTAGCAGATTTTATTTTTAACTAATGGATCAAAAGTGGAGTTAATTTGGAGGAAAATAATATTCTTATTTTGGAATTTAGTGTTTGACAGACTTGTATTTTTTTTAAATTAGAAATAAATTGTCTATCAGGAAGATAAAATTCCATATTTAATGCAAAGGATACAAATCAGAAATATCTAGTCAATTATTGGTCGTTCTTTAAAAGCAACTTATCATTGGGAAAACATAGGACAATGCCTTAAAGACAAGACAAAAGTAGACTATAACTTCTTTTTAAGGAAGTTTACATGTGCGTAACTGCTTCTGAACAGCAGTAATGTGCATTTAAATTTGGTAGAAATTCAGTGACATCCTATTACGTAATTAAAAAGTCTCATGGACTTAATTTAAATTTCATGGACTTTAATTTAAATTTCTCATCGTCTTGTCTTGCTATCCATATTTAACTGGATTTAGACAAGAAAAGGATTAAAATACACTTTAGCAACTTTTTTCTAGCTCATTCTTATTCTTTTTCTTTGGTCCCC
>CM053623.1:170550468-170581954 GCA_028646595.1 Phalanger gymnotis
TTTTTTTAGTTTCTCCAGAAATTTGTTCAGTTCCCTTTTGTTTATCTTTCTGTTCAATTTAACCAAAAATGTCTCCTGTCAGTATTGTATTACTGTTTATGTCTTCCTGGAGCTCAGATGTTTCCCTTTGGAATCTGAATGCTAAGTCATTTGGAACAGATTGGTTTATTATTGGTATTTATTGGTTGTATATGGTTCTTCTGAGCATTAAATAACTTTGTAATTTAATTCTTTTTATTTTTTGAATGTTTTTGCTTTGACTGATATTATGATGGTAACTCCTGAATTTTTGGATTAACTTCATTTACAGGGTTTTTTTTCTAACCCCTCAGCTTTATTTTGTGTATGTTTTTGTTTTTTAAATATTTTTCTTGTAAGCAATAGATTGTGGGATTTTGTTCTCTTATCCAATCTGGCAGTCATTTATGTTTTATTGGATTGCTGAGCCCATGGACATTTAAAGGTATGAGTTAGGTTTTCTACTTTTCTCCATCTGTCTATAAAATTATTTTTTTCAAGTTATGAGTTTTTCTTCACTTCTGATATAACCACAGTATTATGTTCTATTACTTGCTTTCCTTTAACCTTTTAAAAAGTTGGCTCTGTTCTATCTGGCTCTCTTCCCTTTATCCCCAATCTTTCTTCTTTTTGGCACCCCTATGTCTTCAGGGTTTTGTTTCTCAGTTCCTCTCAACTGCATTTATCTGGTTATACAATTTTCTTTCCCTTCTCTCTTTAAAATCTCATTTAGTCAAATAGATTTCCCCTTCTGCTCCCCTTCATCTAGTACTTTTCATTAGTTTTTAAATTTAATTTTTGTACCCCTTCCCCAAAAGAATTTCTCTCACTCTTTTCATTATCCATCTTTTCTTCCTATTTTCTCTAGACCATCACTATCTGATTCATGACTCACATGAGGCAGCTAGATGGCACAGTGGATAGAGCTCTGGGTCTGGAGTCAGGAACATCTGAATTCAAATATCAGACTGTGTGACCAGCTATGTTACCCTGGAAAGTCACTTAACCCTTAACCCTGTTTCCGTCAGTTCTTCAACTGTAAAATGAGCTGTGTACCACTCTGGTATCTTTGCCAAAAAAAAACCCCACCAAATGGGATCTTGAAGAATGAGACACAACTGAAATAACTCAACAACAACATAGTTATCTTGTCTTTCTCTTTTCTCAGTATTCTTCATATAACCAAAACTTCTAAAGTATCCATTCTAGGCTCCTCTCACACATTTTGAACATAAGTTGCTAGAATTCTAAAGTGATTGCATTAAAGGCTATGACAGAAAAACCTTGACCAAAGCATCATAAGAGAGAACAATCTTATATTTGCATTTTAAACACATTGCCCTGATGTCAGATATGGTGGGTAGGCAAAGACTATTCTCTAGACTTAATTGAACATAATCTACAAATTTTAGCTTTGGGATCCAATTAAATCTGAATTCATAAACTTTGGAGTGACCAAAAGGTTCCTTCTCTCATTATACCTCCAAATCTGTGTATTGGGGTAAGTTTTCTTTCCCTTGTCTGTCTTTTGATATTGGCTATGATCAAAAGACAGAAAGAGAACTCTTCCAACCCCCATTCCCCCCTTAAAATTACCATTTTAAACTTTATGGCCTAAGGGAGTCTGACCCTGTTTTTCAGTTCCCCCATGCAGGCTAATTCCCACAGAGAAAGATATAACACATACCACCTTAGTGACCAGAAATCAAAGTTGAGGTAAAAACAAATTTCTCTGCTTGCTTTGATTACTTTACTGCTTAGCTCTGCCACTTAAAAACTTTAATTTGCTTACTTATCTGAAAATCTGAAAGCAAGAATCTTCCTAGAAAAACCATGTAACCCCAAAGACTTGAAAGCTAGGATTGTAACTTTAGAGATCTTCTCACAGAGTAATTGTCCAGATTTCCCTTTTTTGACACCATATTTCCACAAAAAAATATTATGTTACAAGCAAATATGTTGCTTATAATATTATATACATAATATGTAATATTATAATAATATGATTATAATATTATAATAAACTAGAATGCCTCTTATGAAAGGCATGTCAAAAATGCATATTATAAGCAAGTGTATTGCTAGTATTTTGGGGTCAATTGGAGTTCATGGGCTGAAGTCCAGAATATTCCCAGAAAATCAAGAAAGACTTGGATCTATGGGATCATGTAGGAAACCCTAAGTGGTCCCTTGGCCTAACATTCTACTTCTAAGGCTGAAGTAGGGAAATCTGCATCAAAGCGTCATTAGAGAAGACTTTCCAATAAACTAGGAAGATCTATCCACTCAGTAAACATTAAAATGAATGACTCCTTTCCCTGGAAAGTGTGTCATGTAACTCTCAATAGGATTTCCTGTGAAAAGTTGTGTGTGCTGCCCTTCTCGGCTCTGACAGAAATAGCCACCATTCGCTAATAGCATCTAGAGCAGGGATACAACTGCTTCTTCTCCTTTGTGTTTCTTTCCCTGAGTAAAGATGCCTAAACAGAAATCTAGAGATGGGCATTTCTAGTCTTAGAACCAATATTGTGAGATTGAGGTGAAAATTTCTGGGTTCCTCAGTTGGTGTTTGGTTGCACTTTGGGAGATGTCTCCTACAGCTACTATAGCACTTCTTGGAGAATGAGATGAGGATTCCAACCTTTGGCCAGACTTGTCAAAAGACATGCACCTTGAACAGAGAGTGCAAAGTCCAATCAAAGGTGAAATGCCTATTTGGCTGGCCTACAGAATGCTTAATGTTTTGACGATTCTAGTGTTTAACTCCTGGGAAAGTATAATAGTTATATAACTGCTTCATGGTTACTTTGATAAATTCAGGCTTGAATCTTTTTTTTTAATACTCCTTTTGTGTATGAAGGAAATAAGCATTTTCCTATACCTGATCTACAGTGTGCATTTCCTAAAGAATCCTGGCAATTTTATGTTAATAGACAACTGTTCTGGGATAGATTCAAATCAATCATTTTAAGTGCCTAATATATGTGAGACATTGTATTACTCTAGGGATAAAAATACAAAAGCAAAGCAGTCTCTGCCCACAAGAGCTTAGAGGTATGATAAGATACAAATTTATAGACACATCCAAAGCAGAAAAATGTAACTGAGATCAGGAAAGACCTTATACATAAAGTGATTCTTAAGCTGTTTTTCTTAGACCCAAACAACTGAGGCATATCCCACATGTATTATACCAATACGATGGAAAAGGAAAATGAAAAACATTGTAAGGGATGTGAAAAAACTGGGACACTAATGCACTGTTGGTGGAATTGTGAGCTAGTCCAACCATTCTAGACAACAATTTGGAACTATGCCCAAATGGATGTAAAACTATGTATACTTTCTGTCTCAGCAACACCACTATTAGGTCTGTACCTTAAAGAGATGGAAGAAAAAGGACCTATGTGTACAAAAGTATTTATAGCAGCTCTTTTTGGGGAGAATTGGAAATTGAGGGGATGTCCATCAATTGGGGAATGACTAAAGAAATTATGGTATAAGACTGTGATCGAGTACTATTATGCTTTAATACTGTGCTATTATTGTGCAGATGCTTTCAGAAAAACCTGGAGGGAAGTACATAAAGTGATGCAAAGTGAAGTGAGCAGAACCAGAACACTGTACATAGTAACAGCAATATTGTATAATGACTTAGCTATTCTCAGCAATACAATGATCCAAGACAATTCTGAATGACTTATGATAAAAAATGTTATACATTTCCAGATATAAATTAATGGAGTTTGAATGCATATCTAAGCACACTTAAATTGGTTTTTTTTCCCTTTTTGGTCTTTTTTTTTTTACAACACAGATAATACAGAAATATATTTTGCATGACCGTACATGTATAATCTGTATCAAACTACTTGCCTTCTCAGGGAAGGGGGAAAGGAGAGAGGGAGAGAGAGAATTAGGGACTCAAGATTTTAAAAAATGAATGTCGAAATTATTTTTACATGTAATTGGAAAAAATAAAATATAAAAACTTTAAAAAAACTCTTTTATAGGTGTTTCTCTTGTAAACAACATATTGCTGTATTCTGGTTTCTAATTCATTCTACTATTCTCTTCCATTTTGTAGGTGAATTCATTTCACTTACATTTGCAGTTATGATGGCTGTGTATTTTTCTCTATTTTCTTCCATTTATACTTTTGTTTGTTACTCTGTCCCTCCTCATGAGTCTGTTTTGCTTTTGACCATTGCTTCATTTAATCTTCCTTTCTTCTTATCTTCCCTGCCTGGATTGTTGAAACAGTAGACTCTGCTTGAGTGATGACAGAGTTCTTTGTGGTTATATTTATAATCTTCCCATATGTAGATGGTTTAACTTTTTAGTCCCTTATGTTTTAGCACTCATATTTGCCTTTTTGTGTTACTCTTGATTCTTGTGTTTGAATGTCAAATGTTATATCCATATCTAGTCTTTTCATCAGAAATGCTTGAAAGGGCTCTATTTCATTAAAATCTGTTTTTCCCTCTGTAGGGTTATACTTAGTTTTGCTGGGTAGTTATTCTTGGTATTGTAATCCTAGCCCCTTCAACTTCTGGAATAGCATATTCCAAGCCTTCTACTCCTTTAAAGCAGTAGCTACTAAATGTTATGTGATTCTGACATCAAATGTTATGCTTTTCAGACAGGTGTCATACTGTCTGAATTCTTTCTTTCCAGTTTCTGGCAGCTTTTTCTCCTTGACCTAAAAGCTCTGGAATTAGCCTATATTACTGGGAATTTTCACTTTAGGAGTTTTTTATGTGCCTGGTGGATATTTTCAATTTCTACTTTGCCCTTTAGTTCTAAGATACGTGGGAAATTTCCCTTTATAATTCCTTGACATACAATGTCTAGGCTCTTTTTGTGGTCATGGCTTTTAGGTAGACAAATAATTTTAAAATTTTCTCTTCTTGATTTCCACATCAGTTGTTTTTTCTATGTAATATTTACTATTTTCTTCTACTTTTTCAGATTTCTTATTTTGTTTTATTGTTTATTGATGTCTCATGAAGTCATTGGCTTCCATTTGACTAGTTTTAATTTTAAGGAACTATTTTCTTTATTTACTTCTTTTACTATTTGGTCAATTCTGATTTTTAAAAAGTGATTTTATTCAGCATTTTTGTGTGTTTCTTTAACCAAGCCATCAGTTCTTTTTCCATAATTTTCTTGCATTGCTTTCACTTCTTTTTAAATTTTTTAAAATTTTTTTATTGCTTTCATTTCTTTCCCCAATTTTTTATGGCTTTCATTTGATTTTTAATTTTTTTTTGCTCTTTTAAAAATACTCTTTCTTTAACTTTGCAAGCAATTATGAATAGGCTTGTGTCCAATCTGCATTTTTCTTTGACACTTTGCTTTTAAATATTTCTAAGTCAAGGTCTTCTCCTGAGTTTGTGTCTTGAGCTTCCTTGTTACCATAAGAGCTTTTTAAATGATCTTTGTTGTAATGGTTTGCTCATTTTTTCAGCCTATTTCTTTGACTTTGGACTTTATGTATTGTTGAGGTATTGCTTAACTCAGGAGATATGTGAGGCTGACTGATCTGATCTTCTCTCTTTTAGGTCTGGGGGTCTGTAAGTATATGGTGCTTCCAAAGTAGTGTGATCTGAGGAGGGATGTGTTCACTGCCTTTATGGTCTGTGCTTTGGTCCTTACACAGGCAGGAATTATGACCCCAAACTGAGTAACAGGTGATAGAGTTGCTAGATGGTTCTCTTTCCTGCTCCTAGTGCTTCTAGAGGGGTTCCTAGGTATTCACTTCCATTAACATCTAGTCCTTTTTTGCTGGGTTGCTCCTTGCCACTCCTGCCACTGCCACCACAGAATAGTGCCACTTCTGTTGCTTCACTAAGCTCCTGGCCATTCCCCACCCCAGTGTTCACAGACTTATTTTCCTAAATTATCCTGAGCTGGAAAAATTTATTCACTGTGACTTTTTCTTGGCTTTCCTGTTCAGAATTCATTTGGGCACATTTTTTGTGTTCTGAAAAATATTGTGGGGAAGCTGAAGTGAAGTTGTTGACCTCTCTCCTATCTTGATTCTACTCCTTGGAATTAAAACTTCTAAGGTGCCTATTTTGAGTTCCCTTTTATGAACTTTTACATGTTTTTGCCTTATAGTAGATCTTGCTCTCCTCCTATTCTGGGAGATTGTGTTCAACTGTTAAAAGTATATCTATCTCCTGAAGGAGATAGACAGGATAGCATTGTTGCCCCATGGTAGAAATTATCTATCCTCTTTCCATGATCATTCAAATTATTACTTTTCCTTGACCTCCTCATGATCATTTTTTTAAAAAGTTGCCATGAAATTCCTTCTATGAGTCCATGCTCTCCCTGAAAGGTTTCTGGATGTTGGTTCCCCCAATGACTCTGATTCCTTTTAACTTGAAGAATGCTTTCCATGGGGGTATAACACAATCTCAGAGATAGTGGTCTCTTTATTACCATGTCCCCACAAATTAGACCCATTAAAAGATACGCATTTCCTGCTATAAAATAAGCATGTCTTCTCTACCTATGGGATCATTTTTGAGTTGGACTCCCTACTATGATTGATTAAAAAATTCCCAGGGTAGTCAATGTTGCAGGGAATGTGGAAAGACAGGCACACTAACACATTTCTGGTGGAGATGTGAATTGGCCCAAGCATTCTTCAAAGCAAATTAGAATTGTACCAAGAAAATAACTAAAAACTATCTATACCTTTTTGCTTCAGAGAACCTATTGCTAAGCATATACACTAAAAAAGTCAACTATGGAAAATAAATTTCCTTACACAAAAATTGCTTACATCAGTCCTTTTTGTAGTATCTAATAACTGGAAACAAAGTAGATGCTCCTCTATTAGGGAATGACTAAACCACTTTTGTACATGAAATGTAATGGAATATTACTGTGATGTAAGAGACAATGGAGGCAGTTAAATGGCACAATGGATAGAATGCTGGCCTTAGAGTCAGGAGGACCTGAGTTCAAATCCAGTCTCAGATACTTACTAGCTGTGTGAACCTGAGCAAGTCACTTAACCTTGTTTATCCTAGTTTCTTCACTATGAAATGAGTGGTACACGTCTATAATACTTGCTACAGAAGAGAAATAGTTTGGTGGATCACTTCAGCTCAGGAGTTCTGAGGGACAATAGAACTAAAACCAATTGGTTGTCTGTCCTATCTTGCATGGTGAACTCCTAGGATTTGTGGGTGGGGTGGGGCACCAGGCTGCCTAAGGAAGGATGAACCAGCCCAGGTCACAATTGGAGCAGCTTAAAGCTTCTGGGCTAATCAACAAATATATCGAGTATGTAAGTGGGCACTGCACTTTCAGCCAAGCAAGATAGGGAGCAGTGAATGTGATGAGAAGTGTGGAAGAAGTATATGAACTGATGCAAAGTGAGCAAAATGCCAAGAAAACAATACACGCAGGGTCTATTACATTGTAAATGAAAACAATAATAAAGCATAAGAAACTGAATGATGCAAAATTGTAATGACCAGGCTTGGTCTGCAGATGGAAAGTGAGAATGCGTTGTCCTAATTTGCAGAGGCTGAAGACTATGGACCTGGAATACCTAACACAATGTCAGGCTTAGTAAACATATTGCTTAGTTTTGCTGAAATTTTTTTTCCCCTTTTTTAATGATCTTTTATAAAGAATGGCTCTCTGGGGATAAAGTACAGAAATATAATAGAAAATGTAGGTGATTTTTAAAAATTAACAATTTTTAAAAGAAAAAATAAAATGGAATGAGAGAAATATGTATAAACATAAATTTTATTTAAACTCATGACATAATTTCCATAACAATAATTCAACAAAAAGTAGTAACAAACAAAACATAGATCAGAATCTTGAAAGTAAACTTACTTCTAGCAATGGATGCCAATGAGTTATTGGTTTTCTGTGATAGGCTAGCATTTCATTCCAATGATCTCTTCCAAGACCTTCAGCATCCAGTCCTGTCCTACATATTCCAATTACCTCATTGTGTCCTACCCTATGAATAATTAAGATTATACTTTTAATCTTATTTTCAAAGGTAAATACATTTCCATATGTCAGAAAATATGCAAATCAATGAAACTAAAACTTTGTTTTAGTAAGTCTAGTTTATTATAATTAATTTAACTTAGCCAGAGCTTAATTAACACTAAATCTGCAAACTTAAGATGTTCCAATTTGTAATATATAGCATCACCTTTGTAATGCCTGAGAATCATCCATGTGTCTATATACATGAATCCTTTTACTTGTGCCTGAATTATGTACAATTTCAAAAGAATATGAGAAATACCAGCACACAATAATAGGGATCCTCACAATTATTTACCTGGAAAAGGTATCAATGAGTCTAATGATATAAATACAATCTGATTTCTTCCCATAGAAACAATGTTATAATGCAAATTAGTTTCCTGACTAAGAGTTTTCATGGCAAATTTCTTTGTAGAAATGACCACACATACCAACTTTAACAAACTTGTTCATTCGTGTGTTTATATGGATGTATACATCTATGTATGTATATTTATCTATATCTATCCCTTGTATGCATACATGTATGTAGTATTTATCCCTTCCACATCATGGTACTAGGGATGTGGCACCCCCACAATCTGGAAAATCCAGATTGCATTTTTGGCTCTCCCCTTGTACCAGAGAAGAAGTCTGAATTTTTTCTTTTTCTTTTATGGGGTGTTTATAGTACCTTATTGTAAAATTTGGGTTAAGCATTTGGTCATAGACTCTGTGTAATCCGCTGGCTTTGGATGCTGTCTGTGGCTTCTACAAAACTCCCCCAAAATTCCCCTTTTATTTCTTATGCTGACTCACAATATAGTGAAACCATGATAGGGAAAGTCACAATGTGAAAGGGATATGTATACATGCATGTATGTATGTATATACACACATACACATGCATACACATATACATGTGTGTATTTGTATGTATGTGTATATGTATACAGATATTCATATATACATGCATGTAATACATACATATAATATAGATTTTGATGTAAGTATATATGCATATTGTCTAGAATAAGGCTTTCTATACAATAAATTAGTCAAATTAAGTCATACAGGGTCATACCCTTCTTATGTAATTTTATTTAAAACAATAAAACATCCCAGTAAACACATATATATATATATATATGGAAGAAGAGATCAGGAGAAAAGGAAGGCACTCTAAACACAGTAAGCAGACCAATTTTTCTGGATTGGAGAAGAGTTTGTGTAGGAGAATAGTGAAAGACATGTTATGTTAGATTATATAGGACCTCGAATACTTGGTCAAAAGTATGTGCTTAATTTGGTTAAGTAATGGGCTAGATTTTTGAACATGTATGACATGTAAAATGGCATTAAGGTGAGCTTTGCACTTTGAAGAATGGATTAAATCTATCCTCATCTCCGATACTTACTTTTTGTTTCTTACCGTCATAGAGAACTTGTGGCAAATACTTCATTTTACAGATTGAAAAAATTAACTCCAGTTTAAGTAACTTGTCCCAACATATAGCTACTAGCTACCTTCTGGCATAGTGCTTTTCCCACTAGCCAACACTACTTAGAATTACTGCCATTACTTTAAAAAACTTTAAATGTGTGCATATATTTGTAGTATTTTACTTAATCTACTGACAACTGAAAACAAACCTAAAAATTTGGAGATATATATAGCCTAAAATCTTATAATGCAGTTCTGAAAAGACTGTTTACACAGGAAAAGATACTTACCTATCATAATCCATGACAGCAATCAAGAGGCTGACCTGTTCCACATTCTCAGGAGGAATATCAAAAATGATGGCCTCATTATAAACTGGATTTAAAGTATTTTTTTTGGTACTTGTTTTTCTTTTTTTCAATCTTCGACCCTCACATATCAATGACACTTTTACATATGGATCTGAAAGTAAAAAAAAAAAAATTATAAAACTGTAAGTATAAAGAAGCCTGATCAAATTACCATAATAGAAGAATATTGTTCATGGAATATTTAGAATTTCCATTACTATTGCTTATGAGAGACATGGTAGAAGAATAAAGGGTCAGCCTGAATCAGGAAGACCTGGGCTTGAATGTAGCCTCTAACACAATAGTTGCATACCATGGGTAATGACTGAACAACAACAACAAAAATGGGTAACATATACTTAAGTTTCAGTGCTTCAGGCAACATTTTAATACTCTAGGTTACAGCCCAGTTACTAGCTAAATTTTTAGATGGAATTTTATATTGAATCCTCTACAATGAAGAATGTATGAGTCAGATCAGAAAAAAATGTGTGGCAAGACTGATATTAAAGTTTCAATTATAGAAATCATAGTGGGTTGGGATAATTTATTTTAGTGTTTATTTTAACATAAATAATTGATCAGAATCAAATGATCCTAGAGTTAATTGGATTTGGCTAGTTCTGATAAAAAAAGAGGAAAATATTTATTTTTACCTTGTAGCTGCTTTATTTTTTCTCTTTAGAAAATTATGATTTCTGCAGGAACAGATTTTGACCCAATAGGATGCTAAACAATATGGATAATTATGTAATATTATTCTTGAATTTGTTGTTTTGTTTTTTCATTTGTCCATTTTCAAAGAGGACCAATTATTTAATTCCCATTACAATAATATGACCTCAACTATAGATATATTTGGTACCAATCTCTCTGGAGGACCAACTCCTGCATATAGGGAGAAAGGGATGGAGAGAATAGGGGGAGAAAGGGAGGGAAGGAAAGAAGCTGAGAGACTTGGTGTCTCAACCATCCACCTAGCAGCTGCTGTGAGGGTGTAAAGTCAACAACGACCAACTCACAGAATGCTGCAAGCCCAAGTCCTTTTCATCTGCTTTACTAAGGAAAGCAACGTTAAGGAGCTGACAATCTTACTTTAATCCAGCAAACAAATATAATTTACTTAGTTCAGGGGAAAAAACCAGCACCTGAATTACACACCATATACAATTTGTAGTTATCAGCATCTGAGGATTCAGCTGGGGAGTTCATTATAACGGCTGACCCAGAGTCACGTACCACTCTTGCTGTGTCTCAGAGCTCCCAGCAAGAAGACTAACCTCTGCACTTATATATCCTGTTCAGGGCCCTGACCTCACCCAGGCTGGGTGTGGAGAAGTTCCCCACCCCCAATATCATATCAGATGCAAATCAATGGCTCCTAATTGTCTCAGTGCTGAGAAATACAAAAACATCCCACTTTATCTGCCCCATTCAAACAAAGGCCAGGATCATTAAAGGTCAACAGCAAAAAGTTCCACCTTAATTACTATTACACTTGACTTTTCCTGACTCAATTATTTACATTTATACAGTGCTCTAAATTATAATGAAATGTTTTTATCACAATAACAAGAAAATATATTCATATTCTTATCTCCACTTTAGATAAAGAAAATGAGGCTGAGAGGTGAAGTAATTTGCTTGTATTCAACCAGCTAGAGTGGAAACTAAGATTTAGACCTTGACTCACTGATCCCCAATTCAACACTGGATATAATCAGGGGAATACCTTTGATTGGCTCTGGATAAAGTATGACCCATGAAGCATGGCTGGAGTTGAGCTCCTTCCAGTGCTATATGTACTATCTTTGAAGTTAGGCAACTTCTGGTCCCATATTTACTCTGTCCCTTTCCAGTGTGCCATGATTAATAAGTCAGAAATAAAAGAAATGGATTTTCAATATGAAGCAACAATCCTTTGACCCCATGATAACAGCAAGGGGAAAGGGCTTCATCAAACAGATTTGACCACAGAGGCACTAAGGGCTGCATGCTCAGTAGGCACTAAAATGGTTGACTACCCTCTGATGCTTAACCTTTCATTCCCAGAAAGGTGTGGGACTTAACATGGAGGAGGGAGGATATTTTCTTTCTCTCCCCAACTCTTATAGTTATGCTTCCTTTAAACCCAGTTGCCTAGGAGAACCTAACACCAATCCTCTTCTGCTTGAACTTGTTTTGAGTGGAACTCATGAACTCTGGTATCCTTTAATCAGTGTCAAGCTACACTGGGGATTTGCCCTCTACAGTCACCACAATGCTTCTTTGAGAAGAACATAACCACAATTCCTAGCCTGCATTGACAGAAGACACAGATCAAATGTGATAATAAATGGAAAGCACTTTGCAAATCTTCAAGTATTATATTAATTCTAAGTATGTCTTGTTCCTCCATTTTCAAAGAGAACCAATGATATCATAAGGTGATGACTTGCATATGGATTGGAGTTAAGTGAAGCAGAGTTGCATAGCTGTCAGCCTCATTCTCTTCCAGAGTCATCAAAGTCCAGTGGCAAGACAAAAGTCAGGATGACAAGAAATGACCCTAGATGCAGTGGATGGCTCTAGAGTCTTCAATGTACGACCAAGCTCTAAGTGTTCCACAGTACCTGCTTCAGCTGCCTTCATGACCACTGGGGGAGGTCTTCACATGTTTCAGTAGGCACCCCTCAAACTCTCTGATGGGTGTGAGGCCTATCAGTTACCCTCAATATGGTTTATCTTGTCTGCAAAGACGGTTTTATTGGGGTATGGCTACTGCACGTACTATAGCTCTTGGGGCCACAGAGTTTGGTGATAGATGGACACCAAAGAAGGTGGATAAGCAGCACTGAAAAGGACTTGTTTACACCAGAGGTGCCAGTCCTCCATGAATATCCCATATACCATGCTAACTATTAAATGCTAGCTATAATGTAAGGGACATATGTCTCATGTTCTATTGTTTCAGACATCCACTTCCCAAAAGAGTATAATAGTAGTTATAAGTTACTGTTTCACATTTAAATCTTTGTCCATAGGTATTTATGAGCCTTTCGTGTTTTACAAATTTCTTTTGTGTGGAAGAAATACATAGTTGTTCCGTACCTGATCAACAGTTTACATTGAGTAACAGCATAAAGGGTAGAATAAATAGTTCACAGATCCCCAAAAGCAATGTTAAATGTTTCTTTTAGCATCTCAACTCTGACTACCATGATTTCTTCTCCAAAGAAACTGGGATGCATGGTAGTGATGGTTTTTTGTATGGATAATCTGGGGGAAATTATTAAAATTATAATCTCTTTTTCTATCTCATAAATATTTAGATTGAACCTTCAGAGTAAAAGACTTCTATTTCCACACTGCCATTTACTATTTCAAATAAATTTCTAAGTTTAGTACGTTCTTGAACTTTATATGCACATATGTATATATTCATGCACATATGTATATACATATGTATGTATTGTATGAGTGTATATAGAGAGGTGTCTTGTTGTAATGAAGAAAAAGCCAGGCTAAAGGTCAGATCGACCTGAGTTCAAGTCCTGTCTGACATACATTGGCTTCACCCTTGTGAAGTCACTCAAACTCTCAGTGCCCTAGGCAACTCTCTGGCATGATAAGTTGCATGGCAAATGATGATTTTCATTAGAAGAGGGAGTTTCTCCACCAGGAGAGTACTTTGCAGTAATGAAATTATAGGTTCCACACAACTGGCTGGGGTGTGTGTGTGTGTGTGTGTGTGTGTTTCTGACTTCTTCAATGTAGATAACTCCTGATATGATACAGATAAGTAACTTAAATGTATGTCGTAGAGATTTCACTGCTGTGGCACTGAAAGGTTAAGTAACTTGTCCGTGGTCACATAGTGTGTCAGAGGCAGAACTGGAACTCTGATGCCAGCTTCCCTCACCCTCTTGCCCCATATTCTATGCCATGATTATATCAGTTAAATTAATAGGACATAGGAAAACAAATAATCGTAGTTATTGTGATTAGAACACAAATATAAAGGGCATATGATGTTTAAATCTCCACCAGTCAGAGCTATAATCATCTGTTTCTACTGAGTAATCAGATGCTGCTACTTCTCCAGTTTGCTGGTTTGCAAATGCAACAAGATTACAAATGAAAACAGTAAATGTTGTAATATGGTCATGCGCCTATAATGTAGATAAAAGAAATAAATTCATTCTAAGCATGCTGTCAAAAGGTTCTAACATATAGATAGCAATGTGGATCAAGAAGACATTCATCTTCAAGCAATTAAATTGCTCTTTTGGTTTAAAATAATTTTTCCTGAGAATTCACTGAATAACAACTATGATGATGAAAAAAATATGAACATAGTTCTGAAGACCAAACAAAAATAGTAGCTCTGGAAAGACAGAACTGTAGAGCTGAAGTAGACCTTATAAGGTTTCCATTTTAAACAAAATTTAAAATTCATAATTTATTTTTCAATTGTGTTCACTGCTTTTATTCTGCTTTAAAAAAAAGAATATATGCTTAGTGGAATGACAGCTAGATATATAGACCAGTGGTATGTTTCATTTTGAAGCAGGAATCTTGATCTAAAGATTGGAATGTGTACATACCTGATGAACCTGTGATATCCATTGCCTTGAGATTTCTGCACTTGATGACTGTTAATGTCATACGCCCAGCCGTAGGTAAATAACAAAGGGAAAACATGATTTCACCCAGCTCTATGCTTTCCTAGAAAGGAAAACACTGTTATAATATTTTTTTTTCCCAAACATGTGAATGTTTGGAACATTAAATACTGGAAAAGATTAAATTCATTGAATGGAGATTTTTTTATAATCACATCATTTAAACTGCTTTAGCACTACTAAAAGCACAACTAGAACCTTATTCAAGAGATATTCTGTTCATATTCAATGAAAGTAACCAACCAGAAGTGGAAGCAATGAAAAGTAATTTAGTTGATTAGATAATGTTAGATAATTAGATAATGTCACTATTATCACATTCTCATCTCTAAATTGACTAAGTTTTCTTACTATCTAAAGTTATAACTGTCAACAAAAGACCTCAATAAAAACACCAACATATACATATATACTATACACTAAAATTTAAATGAAATTTACTAGCTAAAGAAAAACAAAACCAGAATTCACCTCCAGTTATTTTTTGTTATATAATTTTATAATCACACAAAGCATATAATTATACAATTTAATATGGTTATCATGGATACTCACATAAAAGTCAAATATTATGCCTAATATGTTAAACATATATTTCTATAATGTATAATTGCAGTACAATTTTATAA
Source organism: Phalanger gymnotis (assembly GCA_028646595.1). Lineage (NCBI taxonomy): Eukaryota > Metazoa > Chordata > Mammalia > Diprotodontia > Phalangeridae > Phalanger > Phalanger gymnotis. Next base: position 170,565,590 of record CM053623.1, read on the forward strand.
TTTTATTTTTAATTTAAAGAACTATATATATATATATTTAAATTATGAACAATTGTGCTCACTTCAGTAGCACGTATACTAAAATTGGAATGATACAGAGAAGATTAGCATGGCCCCTGTGCAAGAATGACACGCAAATTTGTGAAGTGTTCCATATTTTTTTCTGCCTGTTGGCCATGGGCTTCACTGTATAAACAGGAGAGGATGGGAGCCCAGAGGTAAAAGAACAGCTTCAGGTTATTGACATAACAATGTTAAGCAAACTCTTATCTCATCATGCATAAATATGCAGTGGCATGGCAAAGGACACCAGAGCAGATGCAGAGAGTAATTTTATGAATGGATTGGATTATTTAATAACATTACCTTACTGTGTAAGAAGGATTGTAAAAAACGCACACAAAAAAACCACACCAAAAAAAATGCCTTTGAGACAGTTTCTTAGCTTTTTAATTGTTGTTTCTTTCTAGTGGTCTTTGTAAGAGTATAGAAGCATTCTTTCTTTGATAATGTTAAATGTGTAAGTTTCAGGTGACATGTGAAACCTTCTTTTTCAAGATTTTTCTCAAAGTGTTAGCAAGATCATGACGTAACAAGACATAACATTTTCCTTTAAAAAATTCAACTGTGTGTGTGGAGTTAAGAAGCTGTTGCACATTTATGATTTAATAAAATAATTCTAAAGGAAAAAATTATGAAAAATTGTTGTTAACAAAATGAATTAAATAAACATAGGTGTAAAAAAGGGCAAAGCTTTACCTTCATAGTATTAACTTTAAATGAAGCAGAATCAGACTGTTAAATATAGAGCAAAAATGAAAAATACTTTTTTCTTGTTATTTTCCAGGATGTTTTGAAGATTTGCCATCTTTGGACCTATTTCTTTCTATTCTTTTTAAAATATATTTTTAAACTACTGCATATACAATTTTTATCATTTATTTCTCTCTGTATTACCTCAGATTGATCTTTCTATATTTTCTTATATGATACATGATTATCATTTAATGGAATATTTTACTCAACTCTTTTCTATTACACATGAATATCAAGCATTTCCATTTTATCTTACATAAAGATGTCAGCCACAAATACGTTCGACAGATAATTCCCTTTTATTATGTTTTGTGACAAAGTCCTAACAATCAGATGCCTGGGTTGAAAAGCATAATCAGATCTGCAATTCTTATAGCATATTGTCATATTAATCTCCAAAATATTTATACTATTCTGTAGTTCCAAAATAGTGTTTATTGCTTAATAATTCTACTAGTATTGAATTTTATATTTTGTAAAAACTATTTTGTCATGCTAGTGGGATATGCTAAGGATGTTTTGATTTTCATTTATTTATCATGAGGATATTTGAGTATCTTTTCATGTAGTTATTAACAGTTTCTATTCTATCCTTTTTAAATTTCTGTTCATTTAAAATTTTTTTTCTGATGTTTACCCAGGACAAAAGAGATTTGTATATAACATCAGACTTTCAAACCCAAATCCCCATAGAAAACTATTTTTCTGTAAATAATATTATTTTATATGCATTTATAGTCTCTTCCTCCCTCTGTTCCCCTTCCCCCAAATGGTCAAAAAGAAAAAAAAGATACAATCCATGCCTTAAAATGTATGCCTCTTTCTGCATTTTAACTTTATCATCTCTACAATGCAGGTGAGGATCAGTTTTCATCAGCAGCCACTTGGACTTGGTTTATTATTATGCTGATCAGAGGTTTTCAAAGTTGTTTTCTTCCATAATGTTGTTCTTGTATAAATTGCTCTGGTTTTCCTTACTTCACTCTTTATCAATTCATAGAGGTCTTCCCAGTTTTATCACAATCTGTTCATTTTATAACTTTTTATGGTCTAATACTATTCTATTACATTCATTTGCCCGCAGGTCCCATTTGGAGACTATTCCCTTAGTTTCCAATTTTCAGCTATCATAATAAGAGCTGCTTTATGTATTTTGGCATATATGGGTCCCCTTCCTCTTTTTGATTCTTGGGGGAGGGGCACAAATCTTGTAGTGACATGTATACTAGGTCTCAGAGTATGCACAGTTTGCTGACTTTTAGGACATAGTTATTAACTACTTCCAGAACAGCTGGACCAATTCAAACATCTACCAATGATGCATTAGTGTGCCTTTTTCCCCAACATTTGTTGTTTTCCTCTTTTCTCATGATCTTGACCAGACTGATGGGTACAGAGTAGAAACTCAAAGTTGCTTTAATTTGCATTTTGTTAAATATTAGTTATTCTTATATGGTTGTTGATAGCTTATATTTGTTCCTTTGTATCTTTGGCTCATTATCTATTGGGGAATGGTCCTTAGTTTTATACATTTAAATTACACATGCTTAGTTTTATACATTTGAATTACATATCTTGGAAATGAGACCTTAATCAGTAAAACTTGCTGCAAAAATTTTTTCCAGTTCATGATTTCCCTTCTAATTTTAAGTACATTAGATTAGTTATGCAAAAAGTTATCTCATATGTAATCAAAGTTGTCTATTTTATCTTGTTTTATATTCTCAGTCACTTTTTCATCAAGAACTCTTCCCTTACCAATAGCACAATAGATAGATAAACAAATAGAAGGATAGAGAGAGAGAGAGAGAGAATATATACATATGAATGCATATGGATATGTGTTCATGTGTATATTCTTGTCTCCTTGAACTAGTTCAGATGAGTATGAGATTCAAGCATAACTCACTTCCCCTTCCATTTTCATCTCCACTTTATAAACTTTTTTATATACTTGTTTTATGTAAGATATTTCCCCACATTCCTCATCTCCACTACCCTTTCTCCCAGTGCATCCCTCTTTTCTCACTCTTCTTTGTGTGCGTGAAGCATGTGTATGTATACATATCCATAAACACACAATTGGATATAGAAATTCATTTTATCTAATATGGAAATAAGAGGGGGAGGAGATAAGGAAAAGGGTGGGTGGAAGATAAGAAGAAGGGTAAATTAAAAGGGGGTAGTGGTCAGAAGAAAACCAGATGCTTGAGGATGGGACAGGGTAAGCAAGAGGATAAATATGAGAATAAGATAGAGGATAATACAGACAAAGCAATCACAACTGAATGTGAATGGGATTAACTTGTCCATGAAAGAAAAATGATAGCAGAATAGATTAGAAATTAGAATCTATCAAATATATTTTCCCTCCTTGTCTTGTTGTTTTATCTTTGTTGCCACCTCCTCTTCACAAATAAGAAAGTGATAAAAGAGAGGGAGTTTGCTTGACAGTTGTGATCTATCATTGAAATGGTTCTTCTCTTTCCCTTGCCCTGTCCTTGATTCCAGGTTTTTATTTTCTTCCTCCTCTTTTCACCCCTCCTTCAGTTTCCTGTTGCTAACATTTAAATTTGTTTTGTTTATGACTATTACTTAATTGTTCTGTGCTTCCTCTTAGACCCTTTCCTTCTTTTCCTTTGTCTCTATCGTCTCCTATTTCCCTTTTGAGTTTAATATATTTCTCTACCAAAATTTATGTATATGAGAGAGGAGCACAGGGAGGTAATAATTGTTTTCAGTCATTTTTGTCTCATTTAGAAGAAATGACATTCATAAGATGCCTATCCCCTAACCTTTTCCTCCATTTATATTTCCTTCATCTTACGTACCTCTAATATGTGATATTGATTTCTCTCTCCTCCTTTTTCCCCAAGTGTAGTTCCCTGTTTCTCTTGCTGCAGGGCTTAGGGTATTCCCCCTATAGTAGGCTCTGCCTGGCATCCTTCCTCCTGTTGCTGGGTTCAGGGATTACTCCCCTATGCTGGGCTCTCTCCATAAACTTAGGGGATTTCTCTGGCTGGTCTTTTCCAGTGGCTTTGGAGTTGTGGACACAGGTAGAGCACTGTAATCCCATCTGGAGCTCCTATAGGATGCTTTCTCTTGCTGGGCTCTTATAGCCCAGACTTTGGGCATGCTGTATACTGGTCATTACTTACCTAAAGTTTTTCTCATTAAGCTCAAGTTACACAGCAGCCTCTCCCTTTCCACCTATTATGGCTTGTCCAACTTTGGGTTTCTGAGGGTCTTCTGTAGATCCTGGGCTGATTGGAGAATTCAACAAGTAATTCTTATTTCTTTTTTGACTGGTGCATTTTTAAGTTTTATTTGTATTTGTGGAAATATTGGCTCTTCTAAGTTATAGCATGCCAGCATCTCCCCACAGCCTACTAATGTTGAATGAAGACTATCAATCCCTTACAGGGTTTTGTTTGTTGCTGTTAATTCAAAGCTCTCTTCCCTCTATTGCAGTAAAATCCCTTGACCAATAAAGATGCTTCTAGTCTCCAAAACCAGTACACAAAAGTTGACAAAGACATCTGGAGGAGACTGGCAAACTATCTTTTATACCCTGAGTATCCATGGTGTATTGTTGCAATAAACAGCTACTAATTTTTGTACATCAAGGCATGGAGGAAGACATGATGATTAAAATAGTTATGACATTTGAATTGCTCCTAATTTTTCTCTTATTATCCAAAAATAGTACCTGAGCTGATTTCTTTGTCAGAGCTATAATGTGGGAAAACTTGTAAGACTGAAGAATACTGCTCACTCATGCCCAACATGCAGATCTTCTATACAAACAGATTGATTTGTACGCTTAAATACTGTTGTATAGCAGGCATGTATTTAGGATGTATTGAAGCCCATCCCTTCGTGAAAGCAGATAATGATACAATCAGAAAGGAGATTTGGAGCCCCTCTATCTATCCATAGTGAAAGAGCTACATATGTTACAGGGCAAAGTGCACAAGGAAATCTGCAAAGTATTGTAGATCCAATAACAATTTCACTGCATATATCACTCTAAAACTGCAGGAGCAAAATAGAATGAAATGGGTTTAAAAAATTTAAATTACCTACCAATTGTGATAAAACTGGATTTAATCAGCCAAATGTTTTGCCCATAGATGTTCTACATAGAAACACCATTACCAAGAGGAAAACTGGACTTATTGCACATATTGAGGGGAAGCCAATTCTTTGACCTAAAAGTAGTTGATGATGCTGTCTTAAATTATTGTAAGGCAGTAATGAAATTAGTCCAAGCCTATAATATTGAGTTATGAACTGCCTTTCCCAAAGAACCAGAGGATCTCTGCCATCTCATTTGGCCTAGTGATTGGGTCCATGTTAAAGCCTATCAGTAATCCCACTGTAAAGGTTAATACCACATTCTCCTCACTATTATCACCATAGCAAAATACATTTTGTGACTGTGTTTGCGATTCATATTACATACATGCTTCCATTCTTGAGGAGTATAAATGAATTTTGGGATCCTTGATAACAATTTTGTCCCTTTCCAAAAACCTAACCTTGACTAGCATGTGTGCTGTGTGTATGGACCCTGAGGATGTGAGAAATTTTACTTTATTCCATTCCTTTGAATATTATGTACATTAGACAGTTTAAATGTCCTAATCAGCAAAAGGAGACATTTGTCCAAATAGGACAGCAATGCTGCATCTTTCCCTGGGCAACCTCACCGATCATGTGTAGTTACATGCAAATAAACAGTTGATAGGATATGTGAAGACTTCAAACAAGTTCAGTTGGTTGTGTAACTGACTAATTCTCAAGAAGTTTGGAGGCTTCTCATTATCCCTTAGTTGTGTTATTATCCTAATCCATGGGAGTTATGCTTGGCCATACTAAAAAAAAAGTTACTAAACAACTATTTATTTGTCCCCTACATAGCAAAAGAAAACCTATTTCAAGATGTTTGACCTCTTTAAGGACATTCTTAGCATCTAAGGGAAGTTAGTCACTCATACTGATAGAATATGAAGAAGTCTTTGACATCTGGGATTATTTCCTTTTGAAACAAGACCTGGATTTACATCTTATTTGGCTGTGATTCTAAAATGGTCTGCAAAGGTCTCTAGGTAGACTAGGTATTGCCAAACTGAAGAAATTAAATTAAAATGCCTTCCCATGAGAAAGAATTATATCTCTAGGAAGAATAATAGATAGGCACCTCCTCAATTCCTACTACTTATTCCTAGAATGTTCCAGTCACAGTCAGGTTACTGTGGTAATCTTCAACAATTTCCTAGATTGTGCTTCCTTTTCCTGGGCATTATATTTGTATTACAACTTTGTACTACCCTCAGTATAGTTGTGGCAGTATAAATTGGTCAATCATGTTCAGATCAGATGAAGAACATCACTGTGACATGGTTACCATATGACACCACTATAGAGGTAGAAAAAATAATAATGACATTAATCTGGAGAAACAATAAGTCAAGAATCTCAAGAGGAAAAAGAAGAAAGAAGTCTAAAAATAAGTAGACAGGTCAGTCAATAGAACAGATCAGCTTCACAAAATACAGAAGCAAAATAAAATAGTAGCATAGTGCTTGATAAACTTAAAAACCATGCTACTTGGGTCAAGACTTAGCATTAGACAACAAATGCTGGGAAAACTGGAATGAAGTCTGATAGAAGTTAAATTTATATCAACATGTCACACCATATGCCATACAAGCACCAAATGAGAGCTAAAAAAAAGCTCACATTGTAAACAACTGAGAGGAGAAATTGAGATAGGAGAAGAGTTCAAGACCGATGAAGACATAGAGAGGATCATAAAAAAAATAAAAGGGGCAATTTTGATTAGGAAAATTAAAATGTTTTAGCAGAAATAAATCAATGAAATCCAAATTAGAAGAAAAATTGTTAATTGGATAATTTCAGAAAGTTTCACTGATTAGTCTCATATAAAAGATAGCTAAGGAATTGATTTAATTTTCTCCACTATTTAATTAGTTTTGCCTAATTCTATATATAAAAAATGACAAAAAGGGGATTTCTATATAGAAAAAATTACAAAATATGTATAAGAATCTATGAACTGTTTTTTTTAGTATATAATAAAACCAAACCATTGTTTTCAAAACTTTCTAGCTAGTTTGTGCTTCCTTCTGACTTATGTCACGTACCCCTTTGTGCACTTTTTAAAAATGTTTGAATCTTTTCCTCCTTGTTCTCTTCTTCCTCCTCCGTCTCTTCCAAACATCACTGTTATCCCCGCCCCCCCCCCCTCTCTACTCTGACTCCAATGAAGAAAAGAGAGAGGTGGAAAAGATCCTTTGTAACAAAGCAAAATCAATCCTCAAGTGTCCATGTCCTTTCATACCTTGAGTCTCAGGTGTTATCGATAAACTCTTTCAATTTTCACTTTGTCCTCTGGTTCTAATAGATGAGCATTTTTCACCTGTGATTTCATGAAAGTTAGGGTATATGCTTTTGAAATAAAAAAAACTACACCTTTAATGATTCTTGTGAGTTTCAAATTATTTCTTGTTGACCTACTTTACAAGATGGTGTTTTTTTTTGAGGTGAGATACTTCATATTTTCTTCTGTCTTATGGAGCTTTTTATTTCTATTAGTCAGTTTTAATTTTCAGGAATTCTGCTGCTTGGATAAGATTTATCATTTCTTTAATTCACCTTTAAATACTTTATTCCATAGACTTCATTTTTTAATCCTTTGATTCATTTCCACTTGAAGTCCCTATGAAAAATCTGATTTTTCTTTTGAGTCTTTGCTTGCAGGTGTTATAGAATTATTCTGTCCTTCAAGGTTGGGTTTTTTTTTTGGAATATTTGGATCTGTTGCAATATATCTTATGTTTATTCATCTTTCTATCTCAAGTGACTGAATTGGAAACATGAGACAATACAAGGCGCAGTCCCCCTGCTGGAATTTTAGGTTCCTTTCTTAGTCTTAACTTGTGTCACAGGGGTTCTCGAACTGACCTGCATCTCATAGGATAAGGGCTATCTTTTTATTTGAGGCTCAGAGTGCTATTTTGAAATTTCTTTTTTTTCATGTTTTATTTTTAAAGGCCATCTAGCTTAGTCCCTTTCTTTTCTTTCTTTCTTTCTTTGTTTCTTTCTTTCTTTCTTTCTTTCTTTCTTTCTTTCTTTCTTTCTTTCTCTTTCTTTCTTTCTTTTTCTTTGTTTCTTTGTTTCTTTCTTTCTTTCTTTCTTTCTTTCTTTCTTTCTTTCTTTTAACATTTTTATTTAAAGATTTGAGTTTCAAATACTATCCCACCCTTCCTCCCTGCCCTTCACCCTCCTTGAAATGGTAAGCAATCAAATATAGGTTTTATATATATGCAATTATATATTTTTTTTCCATTTTGTACAAGAAGACTCAAAAAATTGAAAGAATGTGAAAAACAGTCTAAAACAATATCAGTTCTTTCTCTGGAGGTGGATAGTATGCTTCATTAATAGTCCTTTGGGATTGTCTTGGATCATTGTATAGCTAAGTCATTCACAGTTCATCCAAGAGTATTGCCGTTACTGTGTACAGTGTTCTCCTGGTTCTGTTCACTTCACTATGCATCTCTTCATGTTAAGTCTTTCTTGGTTTTTCTTTCTCTTTTTTTCTTATAGCACAATAATATCCCATTACAATCATATACCATGGCTTGTTGAGCCATTCCCAAATTCTTAGCCACCACAAAAAGAACTACTACAAATATTTTTGTACAAATAGGTCTTCCCCTTTTCTGGGATGCCTTTGGGATATAGACCTAGCACTGGTATTGCTGGATTGAATTTTTGTGTGTGAGGCAATTGGAGTTAAGTAATTTGCCCAGGTTACACAGCTAGTAACTGTCAAGCGTCTCAGGCCAGATTTGAACTAAGGTCTTCTGACTTCAGCGCTCATGCTCTATCCACTGTACCACCTAACTGCCTTTATTTTTTTTTGAGAGGCAATCGGGATTAAGTGATTTTCCCAGGGTTACACTTTTTTTTCCAAAGTGAATATGCAGGTAATTTATTGAACATTCAAACTTTATTAAGAAATGGCAATTTAACCCTACCTAGTTTATGATTGCTTACAGGGGCTTAGCAACAGGGTCCATCTCACACCTAGCACTAATTAAATATTTTATTGAATAAATACAATACCAAATACAATGCATTCAAGTGCTTTCCTGAAAAAAATCAGTGCAGGGGACAGAGCCAAGATGGTGGAGTGAAAGCAGGGACTTGCTTAAGCTCTTCCCCAAATCCCTCTAAACACCTGTAAAACATCACTCTAAACAAATACTAGAGCTACAGAACCCATGAAATGACGGAGTGAAACAAGTCTCCAGCCCAAGACGGCCTGGATGGTCACTGGGAAGGGTCTATCACACTGTGCTGAGAGTGGAGCACAGACCAGTGTCGGCTGTGCTGACACAGACTAGGCCAGAGCAGAATAAGTGGAACTGGCCTTCGAGCATTGAATCACTGGCTGTGACAGTTTTCAGACTTCTTAACCCACGAACACCAAAGACAATTTAGCAAGTCAGTGGGAAAACTCTGTTGGACCTGAGGGAGAGAAGGGCATAGTGTGATGGAAGTGGCTGCAGCAGCAGTGGCAGTGGCAGCTGCTTCAGGAGCTCCAGGCCCACAGATGGTGGAAGGAATCAAGTGGCTGATGAGAGTGGGAGTGCAGGGATCTCTTTGCTGGGGCTGAGGCAGTATTCTCTTGCTTTGCACTACTTAGATCTGGGTCATAGTCCTCGTTGGTGGTCCTGGGGTGAGGAGTAGCCCTGGTGTGGCAGAACTTATTGTGGCTGTGGACAGAGAGTCCTCTTGGTAGTTACATAGCAGAAAAGAATGCTTGTGGTCACTCACAGACCAGAGCACAAGCCAGGAGAGGAGTAAACACCTGTACTTAGGTCATACCACCTCAGAAGAATTGAAAATTTACAGATGCCTACATATAACTCTGAAAACAGCAGCACAAAACCCATGAAGCTTGGGATAGAGCACTCCCCACTCTGGAAGCAGTTGTATCTTAACAAAGAGCTCAAAAGTCCAGTAATTAGCTGGGAAGATGAGCAGACAGCATAAAAAACCTCAGACTATAGAATCTTACTTTGGCGACAAAGAAGATCAAAACATACAGTCAGAAAAGGACAACGAAGTCAAAGATCCTACATGCAAAGCCTCCAAGAAAAATATGAATTGGTCTTAGGCTCTGGAAGACCTCAAAAAGGATTTGGAAAATCAAGTTAGAGAAGTAGAGAAAAAATTGGGAAGAGAAATGAAAACGATACAAGAAAATCATGAAAAATGAGTCAACGGCTTGCTAAAAAAGACCCCAAAAATACTGAAGAAAATAACACCATAAAAATTGACTAACCCAAATGGCAAAAGAGCTCCGAAAAAAAAAAACAACATGGAGGAGAATGCTTCAAAAGGCAGAATTAGCCAAATGGAAAAGGAGGTCCAAATGATCACTGAAGAAAATAATGCCTTAAAATTTCGAATGGAGCAAGTGGAAGCTAGCGACTTTATGAGAAACCAAGATATTATAAAACAACCAAAAGAATGAAAAAATGGAAGACAATATGAAATGTCTCACTGGAAAATCCACTGACCTGGAGAATAGATCCAGGAGAGATAATTTAAAAAGTATTGGACTACCTGAAAGCCATGATCAAAAAAAGAGCCTAGACATCATCTCTCAAGAAATTATCAAGACAAACTGCCCTGACATTCTAGAACTAGAGGGTAAACTAGAAATTGAAAGATTCCACTGACCATCTCTTGAAAAAAGATCCCAAAATGAAAACTCCTGGGAATATTGTAGCCAAATTCCAGAGTTCTCAGGTCAAGGAGAATATATGGCAAGCAACCAGAAAGAAACAATTTGAGTATTGTGGAAACACAATCAGGTTAACACAAGATCTAGCTGCTTCTACATTAGGGGATTGAAGGGCTTACAATATGATATTCTGGAGGTCAAAGGAGTTAGGGTTAAAACCACGAATCACCTACTCAGCAAAACTGAATATAATATTTCAGGGCAAAATATGGATTTTCAATGAAATAGAGGCCTTTCAAGCATTCTTGATTAAAAAAAACAGATCTGAATAGAAAACTTGACTTCCAAATACAAGACTCAAGAGAAGCATGAAAAGGTAAACAAGAAAGAGAAATTATAAGGGACTTACTAAAGTTTGACTGTTTACATTCCTACACAGAAAGATGATATTTGTAACTCATGAGACCTTTCTTAGTATTAGAGTAGTTGAAGGAATATGTATGTATACATAATACATACACACACAGATGGCACAGGGTGAGTTGAATATGAAGGGATAATATCTAAAAAATTTAAATTAGGGGGTGAGAGGTGAATATATGGGGAGAAGGAGAAAGGGAGAGGTAGAATGGGTAGTTACCTTACATAAAAGAGGCAAGAAAAAGCTGTAATATTGGAAGGGAAGAGGGGGTAGGTGAAAGGGAATGAGTGGACCTTACTCTCATTGGATTTGGCTTAAGGAGGGAATAATATATACTCTCAGCAGAGTATCTTACCCTACAGCAAAGTAGGTGGGAAGGGGATAAGAGGGGAATGATAGAAGGGAGGGTTGATTGGGGAAGGTATAGTTGAAAGCAAACACTTTTGAGAAGGGACAGGGTCAAAGGAGAAAATTGAATAAATGGGAGATGGGATAGGATGGAGGGAAATATGGTTAGTCTTTCACGACATGCCTAATACGAAAGTGTTCTGCATAATAAAACATGCATAACCTATATTGAATTGCTTGCCCTCTCAAAGAGGGTGAGTGGGGAGGGAAGAAAGGGGATAATTTGGAATTCAAAGTACTAAAAATAAATGTTAAAACTCAGAAATAAGATACATAGGCAATGGAGTATAGAAATCTATCTGATCCTACAAGAAAGCAAGGGAAAAGGGGGAGACTGGGGTGATAGAAGGTAGGGCAGACTGGGGAAAGGGGCAATCAGAACATATGCCATCTTGGGGTTGGGGGAGAGGGTAGAGATGGGGAGAAAATTCATAACTGAAAATCTTGTGGAAATGAATGTTGAAAACTAAAATTAAATTTTAAAAAATTCCTGCCTCGGAAATATGGAAAAAAGAGAAAAAAATCAGTGCACTTGAAAAGTCTTTCATATTCGGTCCACTGACTAACATAACAAACCCAGATAAGCTAGTTTAAACAGAATTGGCTGACTTTATACATTTATATCCTTTAGTCCACAAGTAAATTATCAAATGATAGTGAACATCTAGTACAACCATTTCTACAGAACTAGGAAATAAATTTCTAATAAAGAAAAATTTTACAGTCCTCGTACCTTTTATTTAAGCCCTCTCTCCCTCCAGTGCTTTTTAAAATTTTTGAAAATTATTTTAATTGTATTTTACTTTCCTCCTGAAATACATATCAAGAAAAATTTTAGTGTTTGTTTTTACCAGATTTTGAGTTCCAAAGTTTTCTTCTTCCCTCTCCTCCCCTCTTCTGGAAATCGTATGCAGTTCGATGAAGTTTGTACACGTGCTATCACGTAAAATATATTTCCATGGTAGTCACAGTTGTGGAAGAAGACACAGATCAAAAGGGTAAAAAAAAAATCATGGACAGAATAAAGTAAGTGAAAAAGATATGCTTGGATCTGCATTCAGAGTCCATCAGTTCATATCTGGAAGTGGATAGCATTTTCCTTTGTGAATGCTTTGTACTTGTCTTGGAGTCTTGTGCTGCTGACAAGATCACAAAATGTTACTGATCTGTGTACAATGTTTTCCTGATTCTACTCAATTCACTTTGCATCAGTTTGTACCAGTCTTTCCAGGTTTTTCTGAAATCTGCCTACTCATCATTTCTTATTATGCAATGGTATTCCAATATTTTGCCACCATGAAAGGGGCTGCTATAAATATTTTTTCACATGTAGGTCCTTTCTCCACTTTTATGATCTCTTTGGGATATAGACCTAGTAGTGGTAAGGGTATGCACAATTTGATTGCCCTTTGGGCATAGTTCCAAATTACTCTCCAGAGTGGTTTGATCATGTCAAACTCCACCAGTAGTGCATTTGTGTCCCAATTTTCCCATATCTTCTCCAATATTTATCATTTTCTTTTTTTGTTATATTTGCCAATCTGATGTATATGAGGGGGCATCTCAGAGTTGTTTTGGTTTGCATTTCTGCAATATCAATTAAGTTGAGTGTCTTTGATTGAGTCTTACTGGGTGCTAAATCCCAGGCCCAAACACTTATCTACTGGATGCTAAGCCTATGTGGGCATGAAGTCCTCAGGGTCCTAAGGGGAGTTGCTAAGACCAGAGTCAATAGTAGGCACCTAAGTTCTGGTTGCTCAGATGACATTTGATGATGTCCAAAGACTGTATAAAAGAGAGAACAGACCTATTTGCTTGGGGCTCTCACTGCTGGAGGTGCATTGATGTGGAGACCCTGGGCAGCTGTAGTTAAGAGCCTGCCAGCTTGTAAACCTGGATGCTGGGACTTTGTTAAACCCTGTTAACTATGAATTGATATTTGAATCAGACGAGGTCTGTCTGTTGATGTTTGCAATTTGTTTGTATTTGCTCTGAGGTTCAGGGTGCCCCTGAATTAAGTGCATGATATTTTTATGTTGGTTTGAAATAAGATTGTTAACCCCTTAACGTTACTCTCCTTAGAACCTGTGTTGGCAGCATTTTTGTTGTTGGGTTTGTGATGATCTTTCACCTCCCACAACAGCTGCTAGCCAAATTGTTACAACAATTTCCCTAATCAAAAGTGATTTAGAGCACACTTCTTCATATACCCATTTGAGCATACACCTTCATATGCTCCTGGGAGCAACTAGTGACTGGAGAAGTAGGTTTGGACACATGGAGGAGACTTTGAGTCAAATGGAGAAGGAAGGTGACAAGAAGGAGGGCATAGGTCAGTACATGGCTGTATATTCAAGCATGTGGGGGGTATTTTTTGGGGGAAGGGAGGAGTTCTGCCTTGGGTCAATATACTCTCTATCGAGGGCAGAAATTGGAATTTTCTGGGTGCGGTACAAAGGAAAATAGGATGTGGCCAGGTTGAACTCTTCAGGAGAGAGACAAAAACTACTTAGAGGGGGAATCAGAAGAGTTTTCATTCAATGTAGAATGCAGAGAATAGAGAGGAACTAGATAGGCATAGGGGCCATGAACAAGAGAATGAGTAAACAGAAAGAGAAATACCCTCAGGAAAAGGATGCAAAAAAATTAAAATAAAAAAAACTAATGAAAAGAACTAATTGAAGGGGAGGAGAGGAAGGAAGAACATACTTGACTAACCAAGAAGAAAAAAGAGAGAAGAATTAAATAAAAAGCTAAAAGCAGGAAACAAAAAGGAATGATTAAGCAAAACATCAAAGGCAAAGGAGTAACAAATGGGGGTTGGGAGAGTTCAGAGATGAGGAGAAAAAAGTCATTAGTAATAGAGTCATAATAAAAAAGAATAAGTTACACTAACTAAAGAGATATAGTACTATATTTACACAGGAAGAGAGGAGAAATCATAACTCAAAAAATAATACTAGAGATGGGAGGAAATCATAAACATAACTCATAACTTTAAATGTGAATGATAAAATAACTCAACAAACTGAAAAAGAGTCACAGATTGGATAAGAAAACAAAACCTTACAATCTGTTTTTTATAAGAAACACATTTAAAAAATAAAGACATAGACAGAATAAAAGTAAAGGATTGGAAAAAAGAAAATATCATTAATTTTAAAAAAGCAGGAGTTTCAATCATGCTATCACAAAGAATAAAAGTAAACTTTTTTTTAAAAAAAGAAATAAACAAGGAAATTATGTTATGCTGAAAGGAACCACAGACAACAGAGCAATAATAATACTAAACGTATATACAGCAAATGGCATAGCATGCAAATTCATAAATGAAACATAAGTTAGACTATAACACTATATAGACAGTAACACATGACAGGACACTTCAATGTCTTTTGCTCAGTTATGGATAAGTCCAACATAAAGATAAACAAAAAGGTAAATATGTTTCTGAACAAACTGCTAAGGAAACTAGAACAAAAAGATTTACAGCACATTCTATAGAATACTTATTTCTCAGCATCATATGGAACTTTTACAAATAACTGATCATGAATTAGGCCACAGAAACACTGAAAACAAGCGTAAAAAGGTAGTAATAGTAATACATCCCTCACACCATAATGCAACTAAAAATAGTCATTTGTTCAGGGGACACAAAGTCTCCTAAATGGAAACTTAGCAATATGATCATAAATAATAAGTAGGTCAAAGAATAAATCATAGAAACAACTAGTAATAGTGTGAAAGAAAATTCCAATATTGCAACATGTAATTTCTGGATGTGGTTAAATCAGTCCTCAGGGAAAAAATCATAATGCTATAAAATAGACATTAATAAAATAAAAAAGAGAGGTTTAATAAACTGAATGTACTTTTAAAAATTAGAAAGCCACCAAATAAACAAATATTTTATAAAGGATGAAAAAGGAGATGTTAAAAATAGGGGAAATAAACAGGAAAAAAAATTCTATAGAAATGATAATAAAACACAGCTGGATTTTAAAACAGATTAATAAAATTGATAAATGTCTAGGTAATCTACTTTAAAACAAGAAGACAGAAGAGCAAATCAGTAAAATAACAAATGAGCAAGGTGAAATCACAACAAAACTAGAAGAAATAAAACAAATACTCAAAAGAGATTTTGCAATTATATGGTAAAAAATCAAGAACACAAAAGAAATACAGGAATAACATCAAAAATGTAAAATACCAAAACTGCCAGGAGACCAGACAGAGATGTTAAATAACCCAATCACAGAAAAGGAAATAGAACTAGTTTTAAAAGAATTTACCAAAGAAAAAAATTCCTTGGCCTGATGGATTTTTTAAATCTAACTAAAGTATAAAATGGGAGGGTGCATCATAAAGAGAAAGGAAGAGGATAAAGAGCTGTGTGATGTGCCTTTGTGTAGCAGGAATTCAGCTAGCAGCTACTGTGGCTGTGTAAAACCAACAACAACCAGCACACAGAAGGCCACTAACACAGGTTATTTTGATCTGCTTTACTAAGGAAAGCAATGTTAAGGGGTTAACCATCTTACTTTAATACAACATACAAATATTATTCAATTAGTTCAGGAGGAAAAGCTAGAAACTTGAGCTTCAAAACACATACAAACAAATTACAAACATACACAATATAAACAGAACAAATCACAATTCATAGTTACCAGGAAAGCATCAACATCTGGGCTTACAAGCTGGGGGCTCTTAAAATGGCTGCCCTGAGGGGCGGAGCCAAGATGGTGACTGGAAAGCAGTAACTGGCGTGAGCTCCCCACCAAGTCCCTCCAAAAACCTATAAAAAATGGCTCTGAACCAATTCTAGAACTGCAGAACCCACAAAGTGGCAGAGGGAAGCAGGGCTCCAGCCCAGGACAGCCTGGATGGTCTCGGGGTAAGGTCTGTCCCAAACGGAACTCCCAGC